>CM033471.1:218294151-218939151 GCA_019447015.1 Hymenochirus boettgeri | reverse complement strand
CCCTAATAATCTAACGTATAAACATTTCCCAGTTTACCTAAAGAAATGGATTTATCCTTTATATACTCTTTTATACAGATCTAATTGAAAAAAAATGATTTAGTATTGCCTTGGTATACCTGCCTGGCTTTACCACTAAGCAAAAGGCTAAGGATTTGCAAGCAAGCACCTTCATCCCAACCATTAATAGTGGCTGCAAATTCAAATTGTTCTAGCCAATCAGACCACTCCCTAGTTACCCTATCAAATGGATCAGGTTTAAAAATAGGTTTGTCAATTGGGCCTGGTAGAGCTACTGAGCCTAATTGGGGAATTTCATCTGCAGGTATAAGGACAGGAGGATTTAAATCAATACTATCAGTAGAAGCCTCTATAGTTTAATACAGAGAACAAACATACAGAGAAAACAGGGAGAATAAATGGTATTACCAGCACCGCTGCCACCAATTTGTACCAGATCACTGCGTTATGGAAGGATTATGGGTAGCATCGCACACAGTGTGTTACTCTGGTGGCCTGGCACAAAGCAGACAGTGCACATAAACAGGGGTGTCCCTGATTATTCAAAGTGCACCACTTTGAATATTGACCAGGCCTGTATATTGTGTGTCCTTGTAAGTCGGTGTACACTTATCACTCAGAGTTTGTATCCAATAAGGTAAATTGTCCAATAATCTGTCCTCTCAACAGGTGGTAACAAGATCTTATACACAGGATCTTGTGTTGCAGTCAATATCACTCCAAAGCACACACCACAATCTACTTTCACTTTCTCTCCCCCTTGGCCGCGGTGGATTGCGTAAAAGGTAAGTTAGCTCCCATCTTCATTCTCGGACCCTGCAATACTGATTGAAGATCGGGAGGTAAGGCACTGCTCCTTAACCTCCCGATTTTCAATCAGTATATTAAAGGAATAGTTCAATTCATAAGTGAACTATTCGTTTAAATATACATAAAAGTGCAGCCTAACATCTAAATAAGACAGACATTATAATAATGTTATATTTGTTGTATAACACTATCACATATAACACTATCACATTTTTCTGTTTTTATTCTGTCTTTATTGATTTGTTTTGATAAATCTACACAGGAAGATATTTAAAGCCAGGGTTTTGTCTTTTCTTGATTAGAGGTGGGCGAAACTGCTAAAATCCGTTCCGCCTGTGGACCTGGAAAATGGTCTGGGGAAAACGTACATACATCCAGAAGTTTAAAAAAAATAACTTTCCTCACGATCAAACTTTTTTTCGAGTTCCGCATTCTATTTTCGAGGGTCACTGAAATTTTTGAAATTTAGAATTTTAAAGGAATTTTCTAAAATTTTGTAAAAACTTACTGTAAATGGCTCTGGCACCTGGAAAATGGTCTGGAGAACAGATTCTGATTATCTTAAAGGAACTGATTGGTATACTAACCAATCAGATTCTTTCTGAAAGTATCTGATTGTAACCAATTATAATTGGAAAATAATCTGATTGGTATACTAACCAATTAGAATCTGAATGTAACAAATTCTGTTTAGAAAATAATCTGATTGGTATATCTTTCTGAAAGAATCTGATTGTATCCAGTCAGAATTGGTTACAATCAGATACTTTCAAAAAGAATCTTATTGGTATGCTTTCTGGAAGAATGTGATTGTAACCAATCAGAATTGGTTACAATGAGATTCTTTAAGCTGGGTACACACAGTAACGATAAAGCCCCGATACCGTTGGATCCGGCGGTATCGGGGCTTTATCGGTACTGTGTGTACCTTTGTTTCCGAACGAGCACGTGGCCGCCGAACACTCGTTCGGGAGTGATCGAAAATTTCCATCACACAGTCCCGAGCATTTTCTCTATGATGTTCATAGGGCGAACCCTCAGGACTGTGTGTATGCAGATCTTTGAAAGATGGCAGACAGAATCTTGCAGATCCTGTCTGTCATCTTTCAGAAATCTGTACTGTGTGTACCCAGCTTTAAAGGGGCCCATACACAATGCAATTTTGTTGTACGAACGTCGTATGAACTCCACGATTGCACATCAATTGTTTCGTTAAAGGTATAAAGTCTGGTGCAATTAAATTGAGAAGATCTGATTGAATGTGAAGGTTATCGGTCAGGGCAGAAAATTTTTATCTGCTACAACGAAATTATTTATGTGTATGGATGATCGTCCAACAAACATCGTCCAACTTGATCCTGGAATGTTAAATAAACAACTTCCTGGAAAAAGCAGAGCTCACATTCTGGAAGGTGTGAGACCATAGAGTGTATATTTTTTCTTCATGATGGCAATGTGTGATGCGGTACACACTACAGGCGCATTAATTGATATACGAACACAGAGCGCGATTCGTTAGCAAATTAAATATGAAAGAAAAATCAGCAAACACAATCGCAAATTACTTCATTCTTCATTACCATTCGTGTCCTAGACTCCAAAATGTGCTTTGTACGTTCGTCATTTCCACCACATTACACTATCGGCAAAATGAAATCTGCCCATATATGGTGAATTGGTTGCTTTCTAGTGGCACATTCTATTCTGCAACAATTTACATCTTACACAATCATATCTGCCTATTAATGCCAGATTGTACACAGCAATTCCATCAATTTTATCTTGTTCATTTATGTCTGATTGTACGACGATTGTTTCCAACTTAAATCTGGTCTGTAGTTCATCGACCGATTTCATTGCACCATGTATGGGCCCCTTTGCAGTTACTGTATAATTTTTAAAAAATTTGAAAAGATTCCTTGAAATTTTCTTCGATGTTTCGAATGTGCCTTGAAATAGCCTGCAAAGCGGAATTCCCGCAAAATCCGTGAATCACGGAAATACGTTGCGGAACCGGGTTCAGATCTGCGATCCAGTCCATCACTATTCTTGTTCTATTTATTGTAACATTGTATAGAGTTTTAGGTATGTATGTGTGGACGCAGCACTGTACAGTATTAAAATACAATAAAGTCATACAAGGGGGAAAAATACATAGATAGTTCAGTACATAAATATATAACTTTCAAAAATAGAAGTGCTAGGGCTTTGCCACAAGAGGTAATGAGGTCCCTGCCCCGTAGAGCTTACAATCTAGTTAGGTGGGTAACATACAGATACAAGGGAATGGGTATAAGTGCTGGAGTGAGACGTATGCAGTGCAAATAAAACAATCCTATACTGTGCTGGTTACCAGATAGGTAGGATGTAAGGATAGATTTAAACCTGCTAATTGAGGTTTCTTGACGTAGAGAGAGGGGAATAGAATTTAAGAGGATGGGAGCTACGAGAGAGAAAAGTTAAGGCGAGAGGAAGCAGTCCGAGTAGGGAGGTCTGTACAGGAGCTGGTTCTGCGATGAGCGGAGGGTACAGGCAGCAACATATGGGGAGACTAGAGAGGAAATATAAGGAGGAGCAGCAGAGCGAAGGGATTTAAATGTTAGGAGAAGGATTTTGTATACAATGGGCTGTTTAACGGGGAGCCAGGTTGTTGTCCAGTACAGAGGAGATTTAGGATCCGGTTTATTAGAGAGCGAAACAATACGTGTGGCAGAGTTAAGTATAGACTGAAGGGGGAAACGTTGGAAAGCAGGAAGACCAGAAAATAGTAGGTTGCAATAGTCCAGGCGCGATATGATGAGAGCATGCATAAGCATAGCGGTGGTCGGGAGAGAAAGGAACCTGCGGATTTTGGCTATATTGCGAAGGAAGAAGCGGCAGGTTTTTGCAACAGAGTTAATGTGGTTAGAAATGGAGAGAGAGGAGTCAATAATTACCCCTAGGCAGCGTACAGATTAGATAGGGGAAATGGGGGTATTCTCAACAGAGATCGAGAAAGATGGGACAGGACCAGGTTTACGTGTTATAGTTCAGTAGAAACACCACAGTGAAATACAACTGTTGTGCAGAGCTTGAATCAATCTTCCCCCTTAAATTTCCAACCAATAATAGATCAATATGACATCCATTGGATCATTCTATAATTAAAGTTATCAATCTGTCTTTCAGTACTCACCCTCCCCATTAACTCACAGCTGTCACCAGGGATTCTGTTAGAGAGGGATCACTATTGGTAAATGTGTTAGACAGGGATCACTATTGGTAAATGTATTATAGTGGGATCATTATTGGTAAATGTGTTAGACAGGGATCACTATTGGTCAATGTGTTAGAGAGGGATCACTATTGGTCAATGTATTAGAGAGGGATCACTATTGGTAAAAGTGTTCGAGAGGGATCACTATTGGTAAATGTATTAGAGAGGGATCACTATTGGTGAATGTGTTAGAGAGGGATCACTATCGGTAAATGTGTTAGAGAGGGATCACTATTGGTAAATGTATTAGAGAGGGATCACTATTGGTAAATGTATTACAGAGGGATCACTATTGGTAAATGTGAGGTCCTATAAAGAACCCAGACTATGCTGTCATGTTTCAATCTTATTACATTTTATCAGTTCAGGACACAGGTTCATGGCTTCTATGAGGTCTATTGCTTAAAGGGCATGTCCACCCCCAAAACTATAATGTAACCCACTACTGGCTCCACTTTGTAGTGTAATAAAATCCTTACCTTGCATCCCAGCTCCAAATGGTTCTCCTGTAATGTCCCAGTAAAGTCCCAAAAAGTGACTACCAGGAGCCTGACAGAGTCCATATAGGACTCTGCCTCCTGTCTCCCCTCCGTGAGAAAAATGTCATGCGCACTGCAGCCTTCCATGCCTCCCTCCCTCTCCCACCCCCTAGCACAAACCCCCTTTTCTTTAGTGTAGTGCTCCCTCCCCCAGCCGCCATAGTAATTTTTGCAGAAACTCCCTTGAACTCTACTTACATTACCTCTCTCTATGATGTCTTGCAAGGTTTGGGTTATGGGGGGTTTCTAGCCACAGATTATTTTTTTTTCGGTGGTGCACATACCTTTTATCCAACTGCATTCTACTAGTAATATGCTTACATCTGATTGGTTGCTATGAACTAATAGAACTGGAAACATTTGCCTTTGTTCTTACAGAGGCCCTGTATAGTATTACAGCACAGTGTGGAAGTCAAGTTACAGCCTTGCAGGATAAATTATGACAGTCTTGTATTACAGTGTTAGACATTTAATTTTCGAAGATCTAGGTGTAAGTCATTGTGTTACAGTCTTACACAATTTGTGCAAGTCATTGTATTGCATTAGTACAAACCGTAGCAGAAGGACTTTACTAGGCCCCACTAGAATAGCGCAAAGCAGCAAAATCACAATGTCACACGATTCATGTGCGCTACCCTGTATGTGCACTGCAATTGCTTTGATGTTATCCTATCGCAGCGCATGTCATGCACAATAAAAATGGTGATCACATGCGTTGTGAAAAGGGTCAGCAGTGCAGCGGAGGTAATGGGGCCATCCCCATCCTCTTCTATTGGTGTGCTAACACAGCGCGCACCAAAATAGCCTAGTGGGGCCTATCCATAACTGCATGTTGCAGGACTCATTAAAGTTATACACAGTACAGACATACATTCTGAGGTGACTCATTTGATCGTTCTGTATTAGATAGATGCCAGTTTCATCCCGATAGCCGTTCTGAGGAACCTAGTTAAGTTCTGAAAATTCGATTGAATTTTCAATAGCATTTTTTGAATGTTCATTAGACCTTTAAAAAAAATTCTATAGAAATTTTCAAATGGAATTTTCAGTGTTTCGATCTAAACTGCCAGTTCCGAATCGAAACCAGGTTTGTTTCAAAAACAGATTCATCACTAAATTAGATGTCATATGAGGATATACAACTGGTTGGCAGAGCCCATGATAACAAGGGTAAAATATTAAAGAATTGGGGAAATGTAAAATATTTGATTATATGGTTATTCTTCTTCCTACATAGTGATGTAAACCCTCCCATTTTATTATACTGGAATCTGAACTTTTAGCCTATGTAGGTTAATCAAACCCATACAGTTCTTCAGCAAATGCAGAACATGAATGACTTGCACATACAGTAGGAGCACATGTGGTGCTGCAGGGTAAGGAGCGACAAAGGTTTCCCTGTTCTGTCCATCATCATTCTCCTTCCCCCCACTCCATAGTCTTCCCTCACAATGCTCCCCTCTCTCCGTGGCCTCTCCCACAAAACGAACAAAATTTTTTCAAATTACACATGCAGGCATCCCACCGCTCCCTGAAGTTCAGGGAGTCTCCCTAATTTTAATGGCAGATCCCTGACATAATATACAATCTCCCTGAAATGTGTTGTTTTGAATTAGAGTGAGGGAGCCCAATGATGTCAGAGTCTTTTAGCGGTTAACACGTGACAAAAACACTTTAATAGTGACATGACTTGTTGTATGCATGTGTGTCTGACTGTTTTCTTGAGTGTGTGTCTGTTGAGATGCATGTGTTTGTATGCAAGAGTGTCTGACTGTATACATGTGTGTGTCTGTACGCATGGATTATGTGTTGATCTTGGGGTGGGGCTTTAGGGGGTGGGTATCCACCCTGAAATGTGTAGGTGCCCTCCCTGAAATGAGTTTTGGGTGGGATGTCTGCACATGAGAACTAGAGATGGCCAAACATAATGTTGGGTCCGTTTCTGAACTTACGTAAAAGTTCGAAAGTTTGAATTCGGACCCTTTAAAGTCAATGGGGTCAGTGGGATAGTTCGAAAAGTCTGGATGATTTACTGCTAAACTAACAATGGTAAAATACTGTAATTGGCTGTGGCACATGGGAAATGGTCTGGGGAACGTGTCACTCATTCGAGGATTACAGCCAATTCGAGGTTTACCGAACGATCCTTTCGAGGGTTACCGAAAATAGAACCATAATTTCAACGGTTACCGAAAATCGAAAATACAGCCACGAGTCCCACGGAAAGTCCCAGAAATCCAGGTCCGGGATAAATCGAGAAGTCCGAGTCTGTTCGGACTTGTTAAGTTTGACTCGAACTCGGGCAAAGTTTCGGCAAACAGAGGGCCGGATCAGAGGGCCGGATCAGTGCACCGCAGGAGCAAGGGGCTGTAAGTAGAGTCCTGGTTCTTTTTTTAGCAATCTAACATAGCGGTTGGGGGTGGGCAATGGTGCTGTACATTATATAAAAATAACTATTTAGAGGGTGGAGATACCCTTTAATGCAGTAATGCATCTGAAAAATCCCATAGCCACACATGGCTGCTAATAGGCCAGTCTTGTCAGGTCAGTGTGGGTTCCAAGCTTTAGTTGTATCCTGTTGACCCTGCTATTGTTATATCAGTGCCCCCCAGAATAACGCCTCTGCCTTTCACTGCAGCTCTGGAATCTGAACTTTTGTGTAAATTAAAAGCACAGAGAATTCAATACTAGGCTGCATATAGTGAGGGAACACAGCAATACATTCATTATCCTGGTCTCTCTTTTATCAATGTGATATCCAAGCGCTTGGTGAATAGTCTCCCAGAGAAGGAAGCCAGGGATAAGTAAAAGAGACTTGCACAGCTGGAAGTGTGTTACATTGTGTTACAGAGCAAACATTACCTTTGTGCACACAGAAAAAGAATGCCATCTTGTTCCAGGACAAAATAAACGATCACAGCTGTACAGTCTTTATTCACCTGTCACCTTTCAGACTTACTTTCATGTTGAAAGATTTCTGGCCATGGCTGTTTCCATTCTGAGGAAGCTAATTGGATTATTTCTCCTCTATATAATACTTCTCCTAGCAATTTCCATCAAAGCAAGTTCTTTTCAAGGAAAGTTGTTTATTTAGTTACTGATACAGGTCCAATTTACTGATGGTCTATGGAGTTAATATGTAATAAACAGAGCTCTATGTAAGGATAAAGGCCAAAATGTAAACAAAACCACAAAAGATATTCGATCCTATCCAAAATGTTATAAACTGGACCCAACTGGTAGGACATATACCCCCTGGCTATTAATTAATTTGGCTTGAAAAAGCCAAATTACTGTTCTTTCTTCTTCTTTTTCTTCTTCCATTTTATTCTTCCGCTTTTTGGACTGTATCTCCTCCCACAGTTTTTGAGCTAGAGACATGAAATTCAGTACAGACGTGCGGGGCATATAGGAGAAGTGTGCTATCTTCTAGCTAAGGAATCCGCAGAAGCATTACGGCGTTATCAGCGAATTTCCGGACATTTTTTCCCATAGACTATAATGGTAATGGTAATGGTGCTTTGGGGTGGTGTTTATTGGCATTGTTCTACATGCTGCAAGGCTAAATACCAGTTCATTTAATGCATGTTATGTTGCTAATCAATGTGGCCAGTATCATGTATTGTATCTAATATAAATAAAGACCATGCTTAGTGCAGATTCTACGGTATTGGGGCTTTATCTGCAGTGTGTGTAGCATCTTTCCTGAATGAGTGTGCGGCCGGCGAACGTTCGACCTAAAATATCCCTTGGCCGCAGTAGTCTCCCTATAGGGGAGTGGGGCACGGTTGTGGGAAACACAGTCCTGAGCGTTCTCCTATGTGTTTCCCACAGGACTGTATGTTCACTGATCTTTAAAAAATGACAGACAGGATCTTGCAGATCAAAAATCTTTACTGTGTGTACCCACCTTATGGGCTAGGCCACACTAGTGTGCTTTTTGATTGCGATTGACATCCAATCACGCTTTTAAAAGCGGACACTAGTGTGGCCCAATTGATGTGGCCACACTTGTTCGCTGCCATGCATTGATGCGTGCTGCGCATGCGATCCGTTAATCGCATTTTGCATGCCATTTCCGTCACACCTGTTTGCGCTCCAGTGTGGCCTCTGGGCTAGGCCACACTTGCGTGTTTCAAGCTTGCGATCCGTTAATGCTTGAGAATTGCAGAGCAGTGTATTGCAATGTGGCAACCCACATGCGCTGCATTTGGTTTTTTAGAGCGCACTCGGTAATGCGATTGCTCTGTTAAAGTGTGTTACCTTCCTTTGTAGTGTGGCTGCAGCCTTAGGGGACTTTACCTTTCTCCCTACATGTCCTCATGAGAACTCATATATACGGTAGATTACAGACAGTACAAGATAAACACAGCATAGTAGATGTAGAAAGGGACCCATTATTTTAAATGTTTAAATTCTAATATAACAAAACATTGTTGAATTCTTATTATACTTATTACACCATTTGGATTCAGTTTTATCTGCCATCTGTAGGGTTTCATGTTATGCATGATCTAGTTTGTAATAATGTCTGTGGAACAGCACACACATTGTGATCATGGTAGAAAACCAACTGACACAAGACACAAACATTCCGCATCCCAACATTGCCCCTGAAAGGATAAGTGCACTGTAAAATCAAGTTATGTTCATTTGGAAGCTGCAGCTTTAAAAAACTTGTCACCATATTTTTTTCCCTATGCCCCTCCAGAGTTGAAAGTTGCTGTGCGTGACGAGATGATGTCACACACCCACACGTTTGAGCATGCACTGACATCACGGCGCATGTGCCGCAACGCCATGCGCATACACAGAACCCACAGACATTAGCTTTTGAAGCTAAAGAAGCAGGAGGAAGCAGAGGAAATCTCAGAGGGGCAGAGCTAAACATTCAGCAAACCAGTAACAAGATGTCACCAACTTTCAAGCTGCAAAGGTAGATTCTGGAGGGGCATAGGGAAAAAAACATGGCAACAGGTTTTTCAATGCTGCAGCTTCCAACTAAACTTAACTTGATTTTGCAGCATACTTACCATTTAAACAGAGTATACAAATTATCTAATACAACGCATTTTAAGCTGGGTACACACTATAGGATCCTTTTTTTCCAACCATTGGTTCGCCACTTGCGACCGGTCAGCCAGGATGAAGGAATGTCTGCAAAAGTAGCCATAGGCGACAGTTCACCGCAACCGAGTGCGTGGTCCATAGAGAACCACACTATCGGCCTACAAATCTGATCAGCCAATTCATCTGATTCGGCCCACCACAAACCTGTGCAATTTTTTTGGGTCAAGCGAGTGATACACTGAACTATCGGTGAATCAAGACGAAAATTGCATGGTGTGTACACAAACTTACTGGTGTTTCTATTTAAAGGGAATGGTTGGAGTATGCATACTGTACCATAAAAATCTAGCAATCAGTAGATCTTTCTGTGCTGGGGCAATAAGAATAGCCAATTGCACTGCACTGAACTGTTTGTAAAATACCCAAGAGCTCACAATCAGTTCTCTGCTGGCATTAAATGTGTTTTAAGCTTGGTACTTGGTTAAGTACTTACTGCACTGTGTGAATTGCCTAAGAGCTAGGAATCTCAGTATAAGGATAATATGTAAAACCAACCCACTCACTGCATTGTACTGTATGTAAAAATATTTGTGTCTGTACCAGGGTAATACGTATAACAATAGTATTATAGATCCTGCTCTACACTGTATTTTACATGCCCAAGAGCTAGCAATCAGAGCACTGGTCACTGTACTGGGGTAATGTGTACAACCAATAGCACTTATTTCAATATGTACAATCAGTTGGTTGATTGAAATACTGTAAATACACCTTTAAGGCTTTGTTCTGACGAACAGCTTGCAACGTTTTGTTCTCCGGGGGTTCCATTTGTTTTAGCAGCCGCCAGTGAATAGCTGGAAAACCACTAACAAAATGGCCATGAGCTATTTGTCTGAACATAGCATAAATCCAACCATCTGGATACACTATCCAACCCTCCGGCCCAGTCTTAATATTGGGCACATGTGTACCAGGTCTGAGGTGCTGTGGAATCTGTTTTGTGGTATATATATAGAGAATAAAATACATGTACACATTTCTACACACTCTTAATGTCCTCTACATCTTTTTATATCCTTGGGGTCTCTTAAAGGCTTGTGCCGTTTCTAGGAGTCTAATTTAAAGGCAGGAATTAGATTGTACGGTAAGCGCTTTGTTGCAGGGATTTCATTCATCATGTTTCAAGGAAAATATTTTCATATCTACATACTGTTTATATATGTATATGAATTGCCAGTTTATGAAACCATGTATTTGATTGCAAAATATAATTACATTCAAATGATATGTACACTATGGCTGTTCAAAGCATTACTTACCTTTGAGCCATATAAGTGGTTTAACATCTGGTGGGAAAACCACTGAGTTGCCATGATGATTGATTCTTTTTAAGTCTACACTCTGTCTGTGAGCTGCTCCAATGTTTCAATCGTTTTTCCTAATGGAAATGACCCACAGAGATTTGTGCAATATGAAAAGCCTGAAGAAGGTCAGCCAGCCTGCAGGATGCGGGTAGAACCGGCGCCTTCGGGATCTCTCTAAACCAATATCTTATTATGTTTGCTAAAAACTACATTGTATACCCAATGTGAGCTGATCTAAGGGATGAAGTTTCCTAATTTCACATCGAGTCACAAGGAGAAAATCGCTTGTTGCTAGAACAGGTGGCGGTGATTATATTAAGGATAAAGACAGGCCAAATCCTTATTAGCACAGCAGGGGGGGAGTTAGAGATTACCCTCCTTCATAATGCTGTCACCATGTGCCCTAGTCATTGGTTGGGAGTGTGCCAACTTCGGGAACAACTAAGTAGAGCCTGAGGTGTAAACATTATTCAGAAAATAGCTTGTTCGCAATTGTAAAACAAAATCACAGCCTTTTTCCTACCTTAAGAAATCTATAAAAATAGCTAGAATGTATGTACTGAAGAGTGAAAGCCCCCATTGCATCTCCTAACCATGGCAACACCATTTTTCCATCTGTCCACCCACACAGACAGCATGGAGCTTGAATTTCCCAGAAAGCACCGCCTTGTAAAAATCTCTGAAAACTTATCCCATGGAGCAAGTTTATTATTGCGGCTTCTTAGGTTTCGTTAATCCTGACAATGAATTATGTACTGGGATTTAACCACCAGTCTTTCTTGTCGTATTTAACAAGTATTACGTCATAACACAACCCACGCAATGGAAAAGTGGGCTGGATACATTATAGCCAGGATATAATATCTCTGAATATCTATTGAGATTCTGCAGTAAATTTTTCATTTATATGATGCAGTTTCAAATCTATTTTCACAGAACACATTTGGTGCATAACCAAATGGTGCCAAGAGTAATTAAAATGTATGTGAATAAATTATCTTACTGCCACCGTCTATTTTCATATTTTCTTTTCATCATTTTTTCCTTTAGTTAGACTTTTAAATATGGCTTCCATGGGAATGGAAAGGTAGGTCAGTAGGTGGGTGTACCTGGGTCTGTGTGGGGGGTTGGGGGTATCACCATTTGTATTTATGACCATGAAAAAAAC
Organism: Hymenochirus boettgeri; assembly: GCA_019447015.1. Taxonomy (NCBI): domain Eukaryota; kingdom Metazoa; phylum Chordata; class Amphibia; order Anura; family Pipidae; genus Hymenochirus; species Hymenochirus boettgeri. The sequence goes on along the minus strand of CM033471.1, from coordinate 218,926,923 downwards.
TGTTTTGAAATACCCACATTTGAGGATTGTTACCATTATTGTGTATTGGAAAAAATGTCCGGAAATTTGCAGATAACGCCATAATGCTTCTGCGGATTCCTTAGCTAGAAGATAGCACACGTCTCCTATATGCACCGCACGTCTGTACCGAATTTCATGTCTCTAGCTCAAAAACTGTGGGAGGAGATACGGTCCAAAAAAGCGGAAGAATAAAATGGAAGAAGAAAAAGAAAAAGAAGAAGAAATAGAAAGAACAGTAATTTGGCTTTTTCAAGCCAAATTAATAAGGGTCCAGGGGGGGGGTGTTAGACTATTTTCCAGCATTTACAATCACTGATTTCTGGGTTAACCAAGATCGCCATTTTCTCTTTTCGAAGAATGCAATCAATACAGTGATGTGAGACTTAATCATTGTGTTATGTCCTGTATTAATGCGAAAAAAATACTGATACTACCGCTGCACATATCAGCATCAATACTGGTTCTGGATCTGGTTTCTAAATACGCTGATAATAGCGATCTTTGACATTGCGATGTCCTGCGATACTTAAATGGCGAAAATATCGTGTTTTTTTTAAAATAAATATGCCTGTTTATTTGCATCTGTATCCATGCATTTCAAAAAGGAAACGGTATACAGGATATGAGTAAGTATGTAAAATGGCATTTTCTTTTCTGGGGGTAGGGGTAACACAGACAAACCCCCAAAACAAGATGGTAAAATGACTGTGCAGTTTGTATTGTGATGAACAATGTCTCCACCTGGGATAATGAAATAAATAATCTGGCTTTGTAAACATATTGGGCATATGTAATAAAAAATCAAAATGTTTTGGTCCGTGTTATTAGTCTTCTCTACAACAACCAATCACAAGTTATCTAACTGCTGAGGGACAGTGAAAATCTAACACCTGGTTGATTACTGAAAATTAATAGGTAAACTTTTTGGTCCATTTAGCATTAAACTAAATTACTTTTGAATTTCATTACAATTTTTTGTGTAACACATTGCACATTGCAACAAAACATTCCAATAAAATCATCAGCAATGTTGAAAGGAAGGATATTAAAGGGTATCGTTTGTATCTTCGCGCAATCATGAAAGCAGCGAATGCACCTTTTATATATTTTTTTTGTAGAACGCTAACGATAATCTGCCGACGATGTACAAATATACGATAATCGGCAGAACAGATCGGAAAAAGCCGACAATAGTCGACGGTCGTTGGTCTTTGACGATCGTTGATGCTATATTTTCATACGAATATTGTGCGATTGCTCATTCGTCGGCTGCATCGTACGACAATTATCCAACGTGTGTACGAGGCTTAAGAAAAATGTTTTTTAGCTAATTTATCTGGATCAAAATAGATCTAGTACAGACTATGCTGGTTTCTATGCATCAAAGCAATGCAACATTTCAACTAAATAAATGAATCACCATTTGTAACCGATTGTATTTGTGTTACATTTTAAGGAGATATTTCCATTTAATCCTTGATTTAAAAGGACATATCCACTCCCAAAACAACATTTTAGCATCCAGTAGGAAACCTCACCAAACCAAGAAACCATTTTACTTACAGACCTCAGATCAGTTCAGAAGGCTAGGTCCACAAAAGCAGAAATTTTCAGGCCAACTGACCAATATTTCCTTATTTAAGTCAGCTGACCAATGTTGGTCATTATTTTGCCCAAGTCAGGCGAATTGGACATGTTGGTAAATCATGGCCGAGAGTGCGGTCTTCTATGTGATTTTTTGGGCCCAACCGACCATGAGCTTTCATGGCATGCTTCCTTGAACTTTAACTCTCACTGAATGGACACACCCTTAGACAGACACACTATACATAGCCTGTGGCGTCATACACACGGAAGCGCCCTGGGGACTAAGCTGGAGCTTGCCAGCATCTATTTATTGCAATATCTCGGAACTGATCTGAGGTCTGTAAATTGAACAGTTTATGGGTTTGGGGGGTTCCTACAGGATACTAAAATCTTGATTTGCGTGCGAGCGGACATGCCCTTTAATCAAAAGTACACATTTACTTTACAAGCCTCTGTTAAAACCAATGTTTCCAAATTGATAAGTAAGCCACTAACACAGCACAAAAACATCTAACAGGATAAAGTATTTGACAGGTCACTGTGAATACAAGAACATTTTGGTTCTTGAAATTTATCTAAACCACTTGTTGTTTTGCATATAAAGACCTTTCCTAATACAAAAGATCATTCAGTCCTAGGTGGATAGTGAGGAGTCTATCACATACATTTCTATGGCCTGGTACAGACGGCACATTTCAGTCTCATACTTATGGCCGTCAGGTTTACTGAACGATATATTTGTATATAACAGACACAATTTTGGACCGAGATTGTGCAGGCGGCCTTTATAAGATTGCACGATTGATTGTGGTTCTGAATATTTCTGATGATCTACATACAGTTGTGTGGCCTTTTACCTGGGTATAAATTTTTACTTTAGTTTATTGTTTTGTTTGCTGCTCCTCAGTTTGAAATATGCAAAATGCCGATTGTATTGGAATTCTCTGGGCCTTCGCTGAGTTGAGCGGCTTTGGATTATTTTCAGCTGGGCAGCTTGTTGGGAAAGAGGGGCCATCCTTATTTTAGCTCCCTAACCTCCCTTCTAATTTCTGTGTTAGGAGTTTCAAGGCTGCAGCATCATTTAATCACAGGGTTCAGATCTGGCAGCAAACAACCCCCTCCTAATTTCTCTGCTAAACTTGCATATAGTGAAAGACTTCTTATGACCATAGTGAGAACAGAAGCTGGTGAGACTGGATAGACAGAGAAAGAGCCTTTTCACAGATCAGTGGGGAAGGCTGCATCTGGGAAAGCAGGGAGATGCAGATCTGTGCCAAGCTCTAACAATCAGGATTACAAACCTACAACAAGACAGCAGGCTCACAGTGACAACCTCTCTTTATGACTGAAACACAATCACTTGTTTCTGGTGGTGACATCTGTAACAAGAATATTACAAAATCATCTACAAACTGCCTGTTAGGGCACAAATGTCATTGTACACCCTGAATACGTAAAAGGCACTGGGGGTGGGAGAGGATAGTACCAAAGTAACATGAGTTACATTTGTCCTGGTCAAGTAACCAATCAGTCAGGATTTTTGTTATTCTTCTTGCAGTAAAATGATGAAAGCTTTATGTTGATTGATTGGCTACTAGAGGAAAGTAGACAGATTAAAATTTTCTCCATACTACCACAGTAAATTAATTATGGGGCTTATTTAAAAAAAAAAAAGTGTAAACACTTGTTCCATTAATCTGCAGCAACCAATTAGATGTTATCAGATATTTTATATCTGCAGTGAACTATTAAAAAGGTAACATTTGATTTGCTGTTGCAAAGTAATAAATAGCACAGACAAACATTTGCACCTATATTTTTATTCATTGCCAACAAGGGTTAAAAAAACCATTACTGACCATTGACGCACATACCCAAACATTTGCCTTTATTGCACATTAATGTACTTGATCCCATGATCTCTTTATTATCCTCCCAAAAGATTATTGAATAAATACTAAAGCTAGTAGAGGGATTATTATTTCATACTGTCAGCTGAGGGATTTATTGCTATACAGCCATGAGCACCCAAAGATAAAGATATAAAGTGGACCCTTAATTAACACTGCTAAAATGTCCTAAAGAGAACCCAATGTTTTAGCCTTTTAGGTGTTTGAGTCGTATTTAGCATTTTAGGTGCTTTCTAAGGAAAAGAAAAAAATACTTTACATTGTGTCTGCTGTTGGCCCAGCATGCCTTGGGGGTGGAACGTCACCAGTAGGTCTGCCCTTTCAGCCTTGTGCATTAAGCTTCATGCTGCCCAAAGCCACTAATAAAGCAACTGGGAAAAAAAAACTGCTCTACAGGGTATTTCGCTGCTGTGTTCTCTAGGTAGGCATTTAACATAAAAATGTAAATTGAGCTTTCCTTTTAAATCAAGCTTCCACCTTAACAACGTATTGACATCCACCTCTAAACTATATATTACACTAAGGTCTAGGCCACACTGCTGCGATTTTTCTGCGTTTGCGCATGCGTTTTTTCAAATAATTGGAATCGCGGCAACGCACCGAAAATGGGCGTTTTCGAGTGCGTTTGCGATTCGCGTTCTGCATTTTAAATAGCAATCGCATGTGGTTTCCAATACTTAAGGAAAAAATGCATGCGCAAACGCAACGAAATCGCACATAAAATCGTATGCGAATCCTTTGTCAAAATACAAATAAGCCTCATGAAAGGGGAGACTTCTGGGTAATTTCCATGTTTACATGACAGCCTTAGTTAAGTGAATGCCATGCCATGTTTTGAGCATTTACAGGGAGATGCAATATCCCATGCTAAGGGGAAAAATAAGTGCAAAACCCATGCTAACTGATGTAATATAGAGTTAGCAAGGTTTTTCTTTAGTCATTTTGCATCGATTGCACCCTGTCCAAAGACTTTTGGAAATAGCTCAGTGCAAGCGATGCAATAAATTTAGAGATGATAGTTGCACACGTTTTTTGCAGCAAAATTAAAGCCTTTTCAAATGTGGCTTTAAAGCTGTGCAAAAGGTTGCAACTTACCTCTCACATTCACACGATGCAATAACAGTCGCAAAGTGGTTAATACATTGCAAGAACAAGTGCAGGTCAGTTGCAATACTGAAATTTATTGCATCTCCCCCTTAGAGTATTACATGAGTTCAGTGCAGAACTACAGCGCCATCTGTAGATTGGGTTTGGCTTTTCTAAGCCTTCTTCAGTACAAAGTAGGTCACTCGGGTCCCTACCTCATATGACTTATGTGACATATGTCACACAAATGGCTCCTCACTATGCAGACCAAAGTGGCCTACAAAGTTCTAAAAAAGCTCTCAATAAAATAACGTTTTTCATTCAGTGTGCTGGAAAAGTTTAAGTAACATTGTAAATGTATGTGTGTGCGTTTTTGTAATTTGTCTCTTAATTCTGACATTTTAAAACAAACACAAATGATAAGGTCAGTGACAACATCAGACTGACTGTAAAGCTGTAAATTATGTTTAGTATTATTCTCTATAAAACCACTGCCTGGTTTCTGGGGTTGGTTATAGACATACCAACTCAGCAACAATTACATTTCTAAACCACAAAATTAAAATAAAGTCTTTTTAAGTTTGTGCAGTTGTATTGGAACACTACTATTTGCTAAATTCATGTTTAGTTAAATTTAATGCTAGCTGCAGATCTGAACTTTTATACAAACTGGCCAATGTTGTGCAGGAATATATTGTCATTACAGTATTGACCCAATGTTTATGCAAGCAACCAGGTTAAAGGGAGGGTGAAAGTCCTAAAAAGGCTCAGGATCACTGATTTAACTACAGCCACCGCTAAATTGGGTCTATTCTGGCCAAATCGGGGCAGTTGGAATGGTATGACTGATTGTTTAACGATCAGTCTAAAAATCTGTACCTAACATGTGTCCAAAATCTTAGTCTGTGTCCATGCACAGAAAAATATCACACCAGCTTGAAAAATGATTGGCACTACCAGTGTGTGGGAGTTTTAAAGGGAAAAATCTAATCTTGTAAATACGTCCTGGAGTGCTTTTTTTCTATGCGCTTTATGTGTGTTGCCATAGAGATGCTATATATAATTTTAGGTAATACAGCTCTATGACAACTCGATGGACTGTTTCTAACTTGCTTAGGCGAGATGAGAACTTTAAAGATAAGAGTTTAAAAATAAATGATGTGCAGTGTGCTGAACACAATATACCTGTGACAGTGGCACCCACATCAATGCCCTATGCACACATCTGATAGTGGTGGCAGTCACGTGATGCCAGTAACTTCCCAGTCAGTATACAATAAAAAGGATCGCACATAGAGATGTCAAACACAACAAGGGTATTTTACCCCTCTATTACCAGAGATTTAATTATACATTTAAAACTGCCTTTGCCCAAGTTGATAGCAGGCGTAGGCTTTACCACTATGTGGATTATAGAATCTTCATCAAAATGTGGTGGATTTGCCAGAATTAACTTTTTTATTTCCAAATGGGAAAAATTAAATCTGGATCCCCTGGATCTGAAAAATGGGGAGGAATCCTGCCAACACACTTCCCATTTTTTATTTCTAACCTCATTAACCGCCCCTCTGACCACCCCCTTACCATGGCAAGACATATCCCAGCCATGGATCGCTACAACCAATATGTCAATCTATTATTTAGATCTCTGCAGGGGTGTTTCTAGACTTTTTGGCACCTAATAGAAAAAGAGTTCATTAGAGTTAAACCCCTGGATCTCTGTAACCAGGTGAAACTTCATGTAAGTATAACAGCTGACCTGTAAAGTGCCCAGGGGTGAAGACCTTGGGGGAGATTCAATATGGGCCAAATCCATCTAAAACTCACGTTAACCCGACAAAATTTTGGGTTAACGTGGGTTTTAAATGGATTTTAGAGCACAGTACCATTTCCATATGTTTTTGGATATAGCACTGTGCTATCGATTTAAAACCCCTACTGATAAGTTTTGCGCTTGGTAGCACGAAACTTAACGGTACTGGGGGGGGGGGGCTTTAAAGTCGCGTTACTTACCTTAGCCCAATCCCGCTATGGAATACCTGACGTAATCTCGTTTACATCAGGTATTGTATCGCGGGATCGGGCTAAGGTAAGTAACGGGACTCTTCCTTATTGATTCTCCCTGTTAATATTTTAGGTCTTCAACCTTGGTATTATTAGGGCTGGGTCCCATAGATATCTCTGTATGTGGTCCACACAAATATTTTGTGATGCAGTGTGTCGTTTCCCAATGCAATGCATGCTTAATTTTTGCCCATTCTGCCTCTCAATGCAATGGGAAAAAATGGACCTAATGTACATACATGTACAGGGCGATGCACCAGGAGAACTAGAATGGACCTAATGTTTATACATGTAGAGGCCAAGGCAACAGGAGAACTAGAATGGCCTAATGTACAGGGCGATGCGCCGGAAAAACTAGAATACACCTAATGTACATACAATATCAGAGTAGTAGATTAGGATCATGCACACCTAAACAATAGCATCAAAAAGCTGAAATGCTGGGTGCTCCAGTGCTGCAGCCAGCAGTACATACATCCAAATAGTAAATACAACTGGGCACACCAGTTTCAAGTGAATCAACTTTTATTGTTGTGACGTTTCGTAACCGATGTGGTTCCTTCTTCAGACAAACAGTTATGCGATGCACCAGGAGAACTAGAATGGACTTAATGTACATACATGTAAAGGGCGATGCGCCAGAGGAACTAGAATGGACCTAATGTACATACATGTACAAGGCGATGCGCCAGTAGAGCTAGAATGGACCTAATGTACATACATGTACAGGGCGATGCACCAGGAGAACTAGAATGGACCTAATGTACATACATGTACAGTGCGATGCGCTAGGAGAACTAGAATGGAACTAATGTACATACATAAACAGGATGATGCGCCAGGAGAACTAGAATGGACCTAATGTACATACATGTACAGGGTGATGCACCTGGAGAGCTAGAATGGACTTAAAGTACATGGCGATGCACCCGGAGAGTTAGAATGGACCTTATGTACATACATGTACAGGGTGATGCACCTGGAGAGCTAGAATGGACCTATTGTACATACATGTACAGGGCGATGCACCAGGAGAACTAGAATGGACCTTATGCACATACATGTACAGGGCGACGTGCCAGAGTAACTAGAATGGACCTAATGTACATACATGTACAAGGCGATGCGCCAGTAGAGCTAGAATGGACCTAATGTACATACATGTACAGGGCGATGCACCAGGAGAACTAGAATGGACCAATGACTACATGTACAGTGCGATGCGTAGGAGAACTAGAATGGAACTAATGTACATACATAAACAGGATGATGCGCCAGGAGAACTAGAATGGACCTAATGTACATACATGTACAGGGTGATGCACTGGAGAGCTAGAATGGAGTATTGTACTACATGTACAGGTGAGCACCTGGAGAGAGAATGGATTAAAGTACATGGCGATGCACCGGAGAGTTAGAATGGACCTTATGTACATACATGTACAGGGTGATGCACCTGGAGAGCTAGAATGGACCTATTGTACATACAGTACAGGGCGATGCACCAGGAGAACTAGAATGGACCTTATGCACATAATGTAAAGGGCGACGTGCCAGAGTAAAAACTAGAATGGACCTAATGTACATACATGTACAAGGCGATGCGCCAGGAGAGCTAGAATGGGCCTAATGTACATACATGTACAAGGCGATGCGCTAGGAGAGCTAGAATGGGCCTAATGTACATACATGTACAGGGCGATGCGCCAGGAGAGCTAGAATGGGCCTAATGTACATACATGTACAGGGCGATGCGCCAGGAGAGCTAGAATGGGCCTAATTTACATACATGTACAAGGCAATGCGCCCGGAGATCTAGAATGAACTTTATGTACCTACATGTAGAAGGCGATGCACCAAGAACCACTATTGTCTCCCAGTGCATTGCGAGCCCCTGTAAACATTTGTTTCACAAAAGAACTGCAGCTTTACCTAAGGCTTTTCACAAAAAGTCACGCTAATCTATATAACATTGCTTTCACGACAGTTTTTTCACTCACCGCGGTCGGTAATTTGCTGTGTGTACAGATATCTATTATCTGTGTAAATACAAATTTTGTTTCGTTACATCTAGCAGTTTGTACTGCAGCAGATTTTGTGCGCACTATTTTTTTTTGAGTTACATTTGTGTGCACACAGGGACATATAGCTTAGAGGGAACAGTGCTGGCTTTATTTGCCATGAAGTGTCTGAACATAGAGTTATAAGAATAGAGTGTCCCTTTATGATTTAGAAAACTAGAAGTGTCTGTGACCAGTGACCATAGACAAATATAACCAATTGCTAAGTGACCTTTACGCTACTTTCTAAAAGCATGTGGCCCCCCTGGGAATAAAAATCCAAATATAATCTCTCCATACATACTTAATGATGAGCTAATGGATGTTTACTAGACTGTCAATTCATAAGACTATCCCATTTAGGGTTTATTCCCCCAATGGATATTCCAGTCTTTTGTGCTTTTTCTCTGTAAAATTGAATAACCAATGGCACATGAGGAAAATCAGGAGAACCACACAATGATCCTTTTGTTGTTAGCCCGGAAAAGGAAAATATGACAAGAGATGTTTATTACTGGACCCTGCAACACTAAATGTAACTTCTGGATGAAAACAAGTCAGAAATAAAGGGTATGTCCACCCCCCAAACTAAATTTTAGTATGTGCTAGGAAAAGGCTGTAAACTTCAACCTTGCGAGCATCAAGCTTTAGCCAATCACAGGAGCGGATGACGGTCGAGCCACTCCTGCTTGACTTCCGTACTCGGAAAAGGCACGGGGGTTATGCCGAAGGCATCGGGGGAACGAAGGCTGGTAAGTACATTTGGGGGCATCTTTGGCAGCTGTAAACCCCTTGAGGTCGGGGTTTACAGCCTTTTCCTAGCACACACTAAAATTTTGTTTAGGGGGTTGACATACCCTTTAAAACATAGCAACATGTAACCCAGGGATACTAAACCTATGGCTGAATGCTGGGAGTTATAAGGGTTATTCAATAAAAGTTCTTTGAAGGGTATGTCCATCAAAAAAGTTGGTTTCTATCTGATTAACTGAAGAACAGGAGGTAAATGCATCTCTTACCTCCCGTTCTTCAGTAAATCTTACAGGAGAGGAGGAGACACTTACCCGCGGACCCGCTCCAGCACCGACTTCACTGACAGTCTCCGACGCGTCCTCGCTCCTTCGCACTGTGTGGTAGCTTCAACCCAAGTTAGGGGGCCGGAGCGTCTGACCTGCAGGTGCTGGGAGTTGTAGTGCTGCGTCTTAGCTCCGCCTCCCTGTGCTCTGTGCTAGGTTCGGTCGCGGCCGAGCGTGTGACATCATTACGTCGGGACGCGCTCGCGGATTGGCTGCGGCTGGTCTCGCGAGCCCAGAGGATGACGCGAGCGGTGATGTCAGCAATGACGTCACGGGTCTATAAAAGGGGCGGGACATGAGGTAGCAGGCCCCATTTTGTACAATTGCTACCAGGAGGAGAATCTGCCCACCCTCCCTCCCTATTATTATGAGAAGTTATGTTTTATGGTTTTTGGAAGAAAAAAGTTTTGCTAGAGTCACAGCGGCGGGGGCATCCTTGCAGAGGTTATGGCATCCTTGCAAAGGCTTGGCATTTAGCAATGGCTATGGCTAGTTGGGGTTTTTACATCTAATTAATATGCAAGGATGCAAATTTGGCTAATTAATTGATCACATGATGTTACAATGTGTCAATAAAGCTGTGGCCATTTATTTTACCCAAAAAGATTGTGTGTCTGCCTGTTCATTTCCATACAAAATAAGATTTTACTGGTAAAAAAGGGTTTAAGTTTTAGGCAACCGAGGTATCAGCAGCAGGTCTGTGCATGCACGCACAGTGAAAAGGACTGGAGATGCGTTGGAGGCGTTGTGTAATTTCAGCGCTGGAGCGGGTCCACGGGTAAGTGTCTCCTCCTCTCCTGTAATATTTACTGAAGAACGGGAGGTAAGAGATGCATTTACCTCCTGTTCTTCAGTAAATCAGATAGAAACCAACTTTTTGATGTACATACCCTTTAAAATGGTGCTAATTTTGCCCCAACCAATCAGATGTTATTTAACATTTGAAAGCTAACATCTGATTGGTTGGGGCAAAATTAGCACCATTTTAAAGGGCATGTCCACCCCCAAAACTATAATCCCCCCCACTACTGGCCCCACCATGTAGTGTAGTAAAATCCTTACCTCACATCCCAGCTCCATAAGGTTCTCCTGTAGTCCCCCCCCCAAAGTCCCCAAAACTGCCCACCAGGAGGATAGCAGAGTCCATATAGGACTCTGCCTCCTACCTGGCCTCCAGGAGAAGTTTGGCATGCGTACTGCAGCCCTTCTCCCCCTCCCTCCCCCTCCCTCTCCCTCCCGTTTTGCTATCCCTCCCCCTACCATAAAACCCCTTGCCCGTATAATAGAACAACTTCCCCCAGCCCCAACCACATAAAAATAATTGTAAGAAAGTGACCAGAACTCTACTTACCTTCCCTCTCTCCACCGGCATTCTGAGAAGCCGGCAGCCACGTCCGGGAAGGTAAGTAAAGATTTGGTCACTTTCTTAAATTATTTTTATGGCGGTTGGGGCTGGGGGCGGGTATTCTATTAAAGGCTAAAAGTTCTTAAAAAGGGTGGACACGCCCTTTAAACGATAAGAACTTTTATTGAATAACGAGACAGGGTGCAAACATCTGGAGGCATGTAACTAGTTAACAACAAGCCTTATGCTTATTATTGTGACATGGAGGGGGGGCAATGCTAAAATATAAATGACCCTGCACTACCGTAATTATTTAATCCTCTTTTTTAATTCTGCAGGTTTCTTGCTGCTACTGACCCAGATAGACAGCACCAGCAATACAAGCAAAGTGAATTTTCAAACACGCCCCCTCTCTCCCCAGGACATCAAGTAACTAACTACTGGTTGACCAGCCTGTGACTTGTAATTTGGAGCTAGTACATGGCTAGCATTATTTCCTTTTTTTAAATTGTGCATTCAAAAAGTACTGCCTTGTCTACCAAAGTACTCCATGCTGTATCACTGCCTTCACCATGAAAGAAATTATTTTTATTGGCTGGCATATGTCATGCAATGTAACAGAGAAGTGAAATGTCACTTATGTGCCCTGTCCTCTACATTCCATGTGTGACCACATGCTAGTGGTTGGCCAGCACTATTGGCAGGGGGAAACCAGTAAGATCTAGAATGCAGTGTGTTAGTTTAAGGGAAGTCCAAAAAGTGAATGAAGAGGTGTGAGATAAACATGAGAAACTGGAAGGAACCATTGAGTATTACCTAGCACATTCTAGTTTTATTTTGATAACTGTGAAACTGTTCTGATTTTTACTTCTTTCCACCAATGTACAAAATATTTTTGCCTGGTATGTTGATTTTGAGCCCCTACCTGCAGAGTTTTACTATATCGTTATTTCTGAAGGTTGTCATTCATCCAGGCCATAGTATATCTGTTTTAATCAGTTAGATCAACGGGATTTAAAAATTAGTTCTTGAAGACATTTCACTAGTCATCCAACTGGCTTTCTCAATTCAGAATGACTTGTCTGTTGGCAATAAATCTTTTCAAAGGACCAGGACTGGTTCGATAGAGGTGTCAAGGAGGCCATTTATGTGAATATAAAGAATCCTAGCCTGAATAGAGGTGGTGGTTTGACACCAAATGTCTGCAATGTACAATGCTGTTTTGACACTTTACCCTGGGCAGTTTCAGTAACACCTCTTAACCACAATGCAATCATACCTTGCATTCAGAAGGTCCCTAACACCTGGCTGTCATATGCTAATTGGGACTTTCCAGGGTACATAATTGCCACAGATTCTTGTACAAGTCATTCTGAAATTAAGAAAGCCAGTCGGATGACTAGCGAAACGTCTTCAAGAACTAAACTTTAAGTCCAGTTCATTTAAATGAATACAACAGATATGTTGGCAGTTAAGTACCCTGGAAAGTCACAATTACCCTATTACAGCAGGGGTGTTAGGGACTTTCTGGTGCCAGGTGTGATTGCATTGTGGCTAAGAGGTGTTATCAAAATTGCCCAGGGTAAGATGTCAAAACAGCATTGTACATGGCAGACAGTTGGTGTTAAACACCACCACCTCTATTCAGGCTTGGCTTCTTTATTTTCTCATAAATGGCCTCCTTGACACCTCTCTTGAACCAGTCATGTTTGTTTGCACCAGTCCTTTGAACCAGCCCTGTTCCTTTCAAAAGTATGTACTTTTTGATCATGCAGGTGCAGGTATACGTCCTGACCCGAAGAATTGGCTCTGTGCTGGACCATATGTTGGTGCAGCTATATCACCAACTATATATCACAACTATTTCATTACTATAAAAAAAATTGTCCCTCCAATACACACAAGTCCTAGCAAATAAAATCACAATTTATGCATGGCTGACAAGGAGAGTGGCATCAGTGCCTTTAGGTATTCAAAAGAAGCAGTTAGTCTGACAGGTCAGTAAATGTTGCAATTTGTGGAAAGGGAGTCAAGAAAGATCTACAAAGGTGTTTCTAGCTGGAGGGAAAAATATTGTTACATTGGGACTTCCAGGAGAACCACAAGAATAGATAGTGTTGGTGAATGATTTTATAATGTTTTCCCATTTTTACCAAATTTGTTTCTCAACATTTGTCAGTAGGATTTTGAATAAGATTTTGTCTTTTCTTTACAAAGCTGTGACCCCTTTTGTTCCCCAGCTAGTAGTCTACATATATGCAATGGCACTGTGAGGGGTGGCATATTTCCTCTGGGCATCCCGCCTATGTCAGAGGAAATGAATGTTGATAGATTTCTAGTGACAATCTAGGATTTGCAGTAAATCTGCAATTTCACTTCCTTTAGGCTGACTCCAAGTCACATGATTAGAGTACAGAATGTAAACAACACAAAGACACTTTCCAAACACAATTAAAGCATTTAATTGTGTGTCTGCCATCTATCACAAGGTATAAATAAATACAAATTTAAATTTTTATGTATTGTTTACTAAGTGATAAACTTAGAGCTGTCCTTTAAACAGTTGTAAAGTGATAAAGAGCCAACAAGCCTAATGCATATTGACGTGGTGGCTGCCCATCCGAGGTACACTGACAATCCAACATTGCCTTCATCATTGCAAAAATCCATCTCCATTTCTAATTAACAACAAGCCACCATCACCCTGCTCCAGGCCAAATACAAAACCCACTCACATCCCTCACAGACTTCATTATCCACATTATTCCAACCCATTAGTCAACTTTCCTTGACTATCCTGCACTCAGCACATTCTATTTGCAAGTCACAGCAGTTTCTCAACCTTTAAAGTAGTTTATCCTTAGTCAGTCCAGTTATCAATACATAATTCATTCCATTGACATCCAATGTCTCCTTAGGACTACTGACACTAAACCTTCAGCATCAATCAGGTAGTCTTTAACTCACTGACCAATCAGACTGCAGATGGAAGAAACCTGATACATAGACTTTTATTCCAGTCATTTACAGATACTCCTTCCTCCTATAGCCAGTAACCCAAATCACCGCCAGTCACAGAGAAATCAGCATTGTTCAGGTCTTAATGACCCAATTACAAATCACCATCAGTTTATACGCTGCATCCAATACAATCCTCATCACCTCTTAACAACCAATGTTCTTACCTAATTACTCCCATTTAGATCCAACCATTGTCTAGTTTCCCACGCCGTGTATTCTTATCCCTCATTCAACCCAAGATCAGTTACCTCAAACTCATTTACTTACAGTCAATGTTCAGTCACCCTCAGGCCAATCTCAGGGCAATCAACACATTCTGCCACTGACAGACATCCCAGTTAGGTGCATCCTGCTTGTTTCAACACCCATTGCCTGTTATCTATCTATCTATCTATCTATCAATCTATCAATCTATCTATCTATCTGTCTATGAATTTTACTCAACCTTTTATTTTATACATTCGTGTAAACTCACATAGACCCACCCCAGCCCCCTTCATACTCCTCTCCCACGCTGTTTGCCTGTACTCAGGGTGCTGTGTGATGTACCTACTGCAGATATGATGGATCTTACAGACTGTGAAAAGAGCTGAAAGTAAATAATGACCTGGCCAGACCACATAATATCCTAAAGTTACGATTGGATGTGATAGATCCCTCATTAACCTCTGCAATGCAGCTCAAAACATCAAAAATTACTTTTTTCCTAGTCCTGATGTCACCTGACACACACTCTCGGATATAATGAACACACTTTTCCTCTTTCTGTCCTTCTTCTACCCTCCATCCCTCAATTTCATCTTTTCCATCAATCTGCATTCCTTTCCCCCTTCCAATAAAACTCTCTGTCTCCAACATACAGGGCAGGAGGGGATGATGACACAGCACTGGGTCTCCTTACCTTGGTTACAGTCATACAGAGCTGTGTCAGTGCAGAGGGACTAGCTGCCTGGACTGCTGTATCCTTACTGCAGACTCCTGTGCGTGGTTGCCTCCACACACAAACACACACTCACACACATACATACACACTCAGTGCTGCCTCCCCTCCTCCTCATTATTCCCATCCTTTGCTAGCAGAATTGTGATGTCACTTTGCATCCATAATGATCAGGCAGGAAACTGCTCTGCAGTTCTATTAACCACTTATCTGCCATATGCACAATGTTATGTAATTGACTTGGATGTTTTGACAGCTTTAAAAAAACTGGTTTGTTTTATCCCCTTTAAACAAGTTTATTATGCACTGGGATGGACACCTGTCTGTGGATCATGTGAAGGTATAATTCACTCCCATCTGGGCAGAACCAATACATAGTACTTCACACAAATTATTCCATCCTCTTTTGGTTGATCTTTTGGTTAATATTTAAACAATATTATAATTCAGTGGGTGGCTGGAAAAACAAATGTTTTACTTGCAACCTTTTCTAATAGGCAAAATGATCTCTCTTTATCAGCTGTGTTTGCAGATATATATATCATCTGACTGTGTGGACATAATTACATTTAATTCGATACATAACATAATATTCTGACAGATTTTTTTTGTGTTTACACTATTGTAACCTTTATGTGCAGACCTGTTGAGTTCTGTGCACATGGATAAGGAAGCAGTCAATTTTTAGATTCAGATTTCCACTTATTAGCAGTTTTGGTTGCAGTGCTGTGTCTGTCTCTGTCTCTGTCTAGGAAACTAATTCTGCATTAGATTGAGGGTGAGGCCACACTATATCTGATGGAAAAGCACACGCATGTGTTTTCACGCTTAAAGTCATCCTCTTGAGATGCAATCCATGCAAGTTTGCATGACATTAGCAAAAAAAAATAGTGATCACATGCGCCTCAAAAACTGATCACAGCGCAACGCAGCCTAGTGTGGCTAGACCAACTGGCCAACGCTAGAGCGATCAGATCGCACGTTGAATCACTGTAGTGTGTCCTAGCCCTAAAGGTCATTGTTATAGTACCAGTCAGGTGTTACACAAAAACATCACATCTGTAATGTACAATAACTGCATGTCCTACTGTTGCATGAACACCTACACCTGAAACTCCCATAACATACCTTGCAATGGATTACACCAGTAATGATGTGTATACAGGGAACATATACAATAAATCTGAAGCTTTGTGGTAAAATATACCTTTAAATATTACCGTAATAGAATTGCGCTGTGTCTTACATTTGTCTTGAAATTAGGTTGACCCTGGGATTTCCTTTCACTAAGTGTCCCATTTACCCATTAGTACAGTACTGATGATGACAGATGTATCCTGATTTGTCATAAAACTGTAATTACTTGTGTCACTTTGCATCATTGCAATTTTATGCTTTTCTCCAGCCAAAGGAACATGATGGGTAAACACCAGACTGTCTCTTTGTTCCCTTGGTATCTGTATAATTAGTGCCAGTGTTATATACTTCCTGCCTGGGTAAAGCACTGATTCCATCTGGGCCATATGGCATACTGTGAAAAATCAATGTTTTCAGGCCTGCCAACCTGCAGGAATAGCCTGGCCAATCATGGATTGTCTTTGTCAGTATAATTTTAAACCGACAGAGTCAATTCATTTATTGCAAGTTTGCACAAAGGAAGCAATCCACAATGACAGGGAGGATACATAAACAATAAAAATGCTCCCGTCAATCAAAACCCATTAAAACCAATCAAGCCCCACAATTAATACACAGTAGAGTTCACACACATGTTAAACAGTATGAATGCACTTACAGTACAGTATATAGCAGAAGGGAAGTCAGATACAGCAGAAGCCCTGGAGCACTTTACTATACCCCAAAGGATTTAAACAATAGGAGAACATTGACTGTATCTGGTTCGAAATGGAACAGAGAGTAGACCCAGGCAATCCTGCTACACTGTGTGGTTGGAACTAAACATGGTAGGTTAATACTTATTAGCATTCACCACGTCAAGTGGTGATGGTACCTCATATATTATAACAGAAGGTATCTCACAGCATCATGTTATTGTAATAGCATTGCCCTAATAATAAACAAACATTTCTCATTCCCAGTTTGCCTAAATAAATGGATTTATCCTTTATATACTCCTATACAGACCTAATTGAAAAAAAGTTGCTTCAGAGCAAATGTGATAACTGCTTTTTATTTCAGCATAACAGTAAATCCTTGGTATACCTGCCTGGCTTTACCACTAAGCAAAAGGCTAAGGACTTGCAAGCGAGGACCTTCATCCCAACCATTAATTGTGGCTGCCAATTCAAATTGTTCTAGCCAATCAGTCCACTCCCTAGTTACCCCATTAAATGGATCAGATTTAAAAATAGGTTTGGCAATTGGGCCTGGTAGAGCTACGGAGTCTAATTGGGGAATTTCATCTGCAGGAACCAGGAAATGAGTATTTAAATCAATATTAGCAGCCTCCATAGCATAATACAGAGAACAAATATACAAAGAAAACAGGGAGAAATAATTGTATTACCAGCACCGCTGCCACCAATTTGTACCAGATCACTGATTTATGGGAGGATTATGGGTAGCATGGCACACAGTGGGTTACTCTGGTGGTCTGACACAAAGCAGACAGTGCACATAAACAGGTTACCACATAACATGTGCAGTAATCAGGGGTGTCCCTGTCTATGGCGCACCACTTTATATACTGACCAGGCCTGTATATTGTGTGTCCTTGTAAGTCGGTGTACACTTATCTGTTGCCTCAGAGTTTCTATCCAATAAGGTAAATTGTCTGTCTAATAATCTGTCCTCTCAACAGGTGGTAACAGGATTTTATACACAGGATCTTGTGTTGCAGTCAATATCATTCCCAAGCACACACCACAATCCACTTTCACTTTCTATCCTCCTACTATTGAGTGCAGGGCCGTCTTGTATTTTATTACTCACCGACACCACCTGCAGGCTGAAGGTCGTATATAAGGAGCCTTGGTGTATGTGTCCATTACAATACCCATCATATCCTGTGTAGCAGACAGAAATTTTTTTTTGGATTATACTTCCCTTATCCCTTATATTTATTTAAATAAATGTATTTATATTTTTACAGAGATTGCATTGAGTTTTTAGGAGCAACTAATTAGATGGGGGTATATAGCATTATAACACATAGGAAAGGTCCATATGTATGTGTAATTAGCACTATTTAATTAAAATCACCATAAGAAATAACACCATACAAAGTATAGTACTATTACCTACTACTGAATTACAAAACAATTTATATACAATTAATAAACTAAACTTACTTTACTGGACACCCCTAAGTTTGAATGGAAATCTCAAAATGATAGGTTAAGACACACCTCCAGGATTTATACAGGGTCTCCATGTAGACACTAAAAGGAAGTGGAATTTTACTAACATCCAATGAGAGGTTCTGATCTTCCACTGTTAGCAAATCAAAAAATTCTCTTAGGCACTGTCCATGAAAAGACAGGAAGTCTAAGGAAGTTCCTGTATTACACCCAGTTATGTGCTGTTTGTAAAAAATGTGACAGTCTTAGCCAATTAGAAAAATCTTCAGACTCTCACATTTACTCCCCCTCCCCTCTCCATAGAAAGTAATGAGACAATCCAATTTCTGTTTGCTAGACAGGAAGTGTCTGTTTATGATTAAATGACTTTGCATGTCTCTGAAACTACCCAGCATTCTTGGAGAAATTGGCAGTTTTTACCCCAATATTAATATATTAAACACAAGGAGGCTGTCAGGTACCTTCAGTTATAAGAAGGCTCTACTTCATTTTATACCCTGTGGGGAGCTTTTAGCTCCTTTATCCAAACCTCTCCATAATTTGTCAAGCTAATCAGAATCCTGTGTTTCCTAACCCCATAGTGACTGTAAATCTGGAACTTGCTGTGGTAATTACCAATAAGTATGAACCTAGCATGTTATTCTGGATCCTGCATAGGGTCTCAGGATGTCCAATGGAGCTGTTCAGATTGAATTGCACATTGTGGCAGGATTGCCTGGATCTGTGTTCAGATCTGCAGGTTAATACCATTTTGTCTGGATACATATAATACATGAGTATCCTGCCGCATGTATGGGATCTTGGAGCATGTGCATCCACCTATGTATGTGTCAGATGTGAGTGGGTTGCTTTTGGAATCTGAGGTCCAGAGTCTAAAGGGGAAACTTGCAGCATTGCAGGGCTTGGAAAACCTGGGGGAAATGCAGGTACTGGCAGGGGCCAGTAAACTGGAGGGTGGAGATGGGGCAGATAAGGTGGTAAAGGAAGATAGATTTGTAAGGGTCACCAGGGGAAGAAGGGGACGGAAGGATAGGGACGCTTCTTCCCAGCTGGTCGATCCCAGCAGATTTGCCATTTTAGGCGAAGATGTGGAGGACGATGGCTCGGAAGCAGCATGTATGGAGCGGGCCTTTCCCTTGAGCACTCTGGGGACGGCCATCTCCAATACAAGGGAGGGAGAACTGGGGGCTAGGAAGGATAGGCAGGTGGTAGTGGTAGGGGACTCCATTATTAGAAGGGTAGATAGGGTAATCTGTCGCCAAGACCCTGCATGCCGAACAATGTGTTGTCTGCCTGGTGCTAGGGTTCGACATCTGGTGGATCGTGAAGACAGATTATTGGGTGGGGCTGGGAGTGACCCAGCGGTCTTGGTTCACATTGGTGCCAATGACAAAGTTAGAGGTGGAGGTGAGGTCCTTAAAAATGATTTCCGAGAATTAGGGGCCAAGTTGAAAGCAAGGACCTCAAGGGTAGTGATTTCAGAAATACTACTGCAGCCACGTGCTACGCTAGGGAGGCAACGGGAGCTCAGGAGTATAAATGCGTGGCTAAGAGAGTGGTGTAGGGAGATGGGGTTTGAGTTTTTAGAGAACTGGGCTAATCTGCTAAACCGTTTTTTTACATCGGTTTTTACTGTTGAGAATCCTTGTCATTACAGCAGGGATTGTAATAATATGCCGGGAAGAAATGAAGAGTATTCACATTGGCTAACAGAGGATATGATATGGAAACAATTAGACAAGGTTAATATCAATAAAGCCCCAGGACCAGATGGATTGCATCCTCGGATTTTAAAAGAGCTTAGTTCAGTTCTATCTAAACCACTGTTTCTCATCTTTTCAGATTCGCTATGGTCTGGGGATGTGCCGCTGGATTGGAAAAAAGCCAATGTAATACCAATATTCAAAAAAGGTAGTCGTTCACAGCCTGAAAACTATAGACCTGTAAGCCTAACATCAGTGGTAGGGAAGGTGATGGAAACTTTGTTACGGGATCATATCCTTGACTGTCTCCAGAGACAGATATTATTAGTAGTAGTCAGCATAGATTTATGAGAAATAGATCCTGCCAGACAAATTTAATTGGTTTTATGAAGAAGTGAGTAAGAAGTTAGATTCAGGCACAGCAGTGGATGTGGTATATTTGGATTTTGCGAAAGCTTTTGATACTTTGCCACAGAGGCGACTAATGTATAAACTGAGGACTGTTGGCCTTGAAGAAAACATTTGTTCATGGATAGAGATCTGGTTATTGGATAGCAAACAGAGAGTGGTGGTTAATGGAGCTACATCTATGTGGGTTAAAGTTCTAAGTGGAGTGCCTCAGGGTTCTGTACTGGGGCCGCTTCTGTTTAATCTGTTTATAAATGACTTAGAAGGGGGCATTGAGAGCAAGGTCTCAGTGTTTGCTGATGACACTAAACTATGCAGAGCTTTGGAAACTTCCAATGATGTGCAAGTCTTCCAGCAGATGTGGTAATGGCAAGTTCATTGAATAGCTTTAAAAAAGGCCTGGATAAGTTTCTAAAACTAAAAAATATTGAGAATTACTGGTATAATGCAATAGATCTGGTTGATCCAGGGATACTTTCCGATTGCCGTTTGGAGTCAGGAAGGAACCCCCCCCCCCTTTTTTTTGCCTTCCTCTGGATCAACTGTTAGGTAGGGTTAAAAAAAAAAAAGAGGAGGGTAAATAGGTTGGCCTTGATGGACGTATGTCTTTATTCAACCTTAATTACTATGTTACTATGTGTCCCAACTGAGCATCTGCTTTGTGTGAGAGCCCTGCCAGGACAGATGACTGTTGGTCACAGTAACAGTGGCTGCAGCCAGCAGCGCATGTGACAGACTGATCATGTGGTCCCATAGGGAACTGCATAATTGGCCGTGATTTACTTACTGACCCATTTGTCTGATACGGACGACTGAACTCGGTCGCGGCTGGCCACCACACACCATCACATATTTCAAGCCGACTAATCCGTGGCACTATTGGTTTGTTACTGGTGTTTACCCAGCTTTAAGGTTCATACACACATGCAATAGCGGGTGCCAACCCGTGACGCACGATGTGTATGAACGGCCAATAATCGTGCCATGTATGGGCACTTTATCGGCTAAAATGGCCATTCTGCCGATACACGGCACGGATATAATCCGAAGCGGCCGTTCGCACACGTCATGCGTCGGCACCGGCGATCGCATGTGTGCACGAACCTTTAGACTTTATAGATTATAACTGCCAGGTAGGTGGTATTTGGAAGTGAGTGCAAATATGGTATAGTTTATGACTCTAACAGGGAGATTCACCCAGAGGCCCAAGATCTCTGGGCAAATCTCCCTGTACGGGATTTACCAGAGGCTGTGCGATTTTGGGTGAATCTCACCCGCACATAAGTATTTATCGCCAGCTATTAGTTGGTGTCTAATACTTAAGTGTAAAGAGGCACGCAACCTCTGGAAAATTACTTTGAAATGGCCGTACGAGTGCCTCTTCTGGTACTCACGCTGCCGCCGCAAAGTGGGAATTAATGTTGCGCCAACCAACCGACCCATATAATGCTTCCCTAATCCAATAGTTTAATAGCTATGGATGTAAGGGAAGGGCAGATGAATCACTTGCATGTTCAAACCCTTGGATAGGAAGCGCTAAAGCATGACCGTGGGCTTTTAATGTCTGTAAGTCAGGAAAATGTCTTTATTCCAGGATGTATGAAAACTAAGGGGGTTATTCAATAAAAGTTCTTATCGTTTAAAATGGTGCTAATTTTGCCCCAACCAATCAGATGTTAGCTTTCAAATGTTACATAAGTTCTGATTGGTTGGGGCAAAATTAGCACCATTTTAAATGATAAGAACTTTTATTGAATCTCCCTGTAAGTTTTCCAGAATTCTGTGCAGTTAGGGAATGCTGGGAGTTGTAGTTTTAAACATGTGAAAAGTTCATAGAGAACACACTAACTGCAAAACAGAGAATGCTGGGATTTGTAGTTTTCAAACATGTGAAAGATCACAAGCTTAGGCTGTATTAGATCTAGACAGATGCCTTAGCTACAGGATATTAAGAAAAAACTTACTGCAAACAGAGAATGCTGGGAATTGTGGTTTTCAAACACGTAAACACGCCTGCTCTATACCATTAGGCTGTATTATATCTAGACACATGCCTTTGCCACAGGCAATAAATAAGATACTTTGCATGTCCCCACCCATTTCTTAAGTGAGAAATATGTGTTTATATGTTAGATTATTAAGACAATGCTATTATAATAACATGATTCTATGAGGTACCTTCTGTTATAAGAATGCTCTATTTCATTTATACTCTGTGGAGCTTTAGCTCCTACCACACCTCTCCCTAACATGTATATTCAATCAGTATCCTGTGCTCCCAAGTCCTAACCCCATAGGTTAAACTTGTTGTGGTAAATACTAATAATATGAACTTGCATGTTAATGTGTACTAAGGATTTAAGGTGGCTATACATATTTCCGATTTTACTTATCCAACCAAGCGCTCATGCAATATTAGTTTGATCTTACCATTCCATTTTAAAATAGGGATCTCAGTTCTGTAAGTAAGTTTATGTATTTTGTATATTTTGTGTCAGTGCTAAATTTTATATACATTTACTGATGGTCATTTAAATGGTAACAGTGAGATAGTATACACATACATATACACCTTTCCTATGTGTAATATCCTATACCCCCCACCACATTGGTAGCTCCTAAAAACTCAATGCAATCTCCTATGGAGGTATATATTTATATACCGTATATACTCGAGTATAAGCCGAGGTTTTTAGGTTTAAAAATCAACCTAAAAACCTTGACTCGGCTTATACTCGAGTTCATTCGAAAACTACTTGATTCCAGTTGCAGCCGCGATTCAGGAAGGAAAGCCGGCAGTTCCCGTAGTTCTTCGCGGTGCGCGATGACATCATCGCGCACCCGCGAAGAACTACTGGGAACTGCACAGAGCGAGCGGCAGCCGGAGAAGAGCTGAAGACTGAAGACCGGCGGAGAGCTGAAGATTGAAGACTGAGGGATGAAGATTGAAGACTGGACAGATGAAGACTGTAGATATGAAGACTGAAGACTGAAGAGATGAAGACTGAAGACTGGCCAGGTACGGTAAGTGAACTGGGGGGGCTCTAGGGTGGCCATACAGTAGCACCCAATACCTTTCTACTATAGGTGTTTGGAAACTACAACTCCCAGCAACGAAAGCATGCTGGGAGTTGTAGTTTCCAAACATCTACAGTGGAATGGTATTAGGCAACTATCTACCCTCGGCTTATACTCGAGTCAATCATGGGTTAGCCATTTTGGAGGCAAAAATGGGTACCTCGGCTTATACTCGAGTCGGCTTATACTCGAGTATATACGGTAATATAAGGGATAAGGTATATATATATATATATATGCTTGAAAAAGGTCTCAGAACAAGTCTGAAGTTAGCATATCACTATGTTTGAATTAATACAATTTTATCACTTTAAAAAATGTCTCAGAGTACAGTTATGTGCCAGGTTTAACTGGTTAATAATCTGTGTTTAATCATTGATAATTCTGGCCTGTTAATGACAACCAGGAAGGTTTTTTGTGATTTCAATAATAAATACCAAATCCACTTAACTTTATAAGGGCAGTGCAGCTCTGCATCAGTCTGCAGCGGTGGGACATTCTTTAGATCTATTAGTGTTAGAAAAAGGGGGCAATGAACTAGTAGTTAGCCTTGCAGCTTGTAGATTGTTCAAGAAAAGCAGTGATAACAATAATTCCTGGGGATCTAATTAGAACTAATATTTGTTGCATTACTTGTGGCCAAACTCTACTCTATTTTATAGCAGCTTCTGCAATTCTATGTATCTATTCAGAGCAAGCACCATAGTGTTTAATTAGTGCAAGTGCTGTTGATAGTATATATTCAGTGCAGCTATTATTTATTTAGTGCATGGATACCAACATAAAGCTTGTTGGCAACACACACAATCCAGATCTATTATATCACTTTATTCACACTCAAGGCTGGGTACACACAACCCACTTAGTGAGTGGTTTGCCGTGACTGATTGTGTGATCCTTAGGAGACTGCACAATCGCCCGGGATTTACCACCATGTCTGCATTGGACAAATGTCTGTCCGACAAATGTCTGTCCGTATCGGCCGATACGCAAAAAAAAAACTGCTAGTGTGTACCCAGCCTAATAGTGTCTCAATAACAATAGGGAGTTAGATCCAGTGTGGACATCCTATGAAGATATATTGTCAGTAAATTGGGGTGATAGTGGCACATGGAAGTTGATCCTGAATTGATTTGTATTAAAAAGGCATCTATACTGGAAAAAGTGTTTTTTTCAGTTGCCCATTGAAACATGTTATATTTCAGCTGTCAATCAAGTGCCTAATTATCATAAACTTTTGTGTGCAGTTTTGTAAGGAGGAGTTGGTTAAAGAGTGAGAGGGGAATACTCAAGTACTGGGTTGATGGCATGTAGACAGAGTAAGGGCTATTTACATGTGTTTATTTATAGATTAAGAGAAGCAAAATTATTTTTACAGTATAGTTGCCCTGAAAAGGGTATCTCCACTCAAATTCAGTTTAATTGAAGAATGGGAGATAAAGGAGCTATGTTTTATCTCATTAAACAGTCAGGAGCATGCAGGGAACAAAGAGAATTTACCCATGATCACGCTCCAATGCTACCTTATCCGACAGGTCCCGATGCTCCCTTACATTGTATGCGCATTCATGAATTGGAATTTTAAAAATTTTCATTGTTAGTTTTCAAATATTAAAGGAATAGTTCACTGCAATAGACTGGAACTGTCAGAGCGGCCCCGCTGGATCACGTGAAAGGTAAGATTTTCTGAATTTCGTTATTGGCTATCTAAACATTGATTGAAGAACAGGAGGTAAGGCATAGCTCCTTAACCTCCCGGGCTTCAATCAATGTAGAAAAGGAATAGTTCACTATTGCAGTGAACTATTCCTTTAAATAGGAATTTTCAGTTTTCAAATTCATATAATAATTGCAGGAAATTAGTTCTACTAATTTTCTGTTTAAAGGGCATGCCCCTCTGACAAAAATTGCCCATAAGTAGAACATCCCCAAATCCCATAAATGCAATAGAGCTCACTGTCTCCCCCGGTTCTTCCAGGAAGTAGTAGTCAGTCATTGTCGTGGCCAGACGTCACAGCTTATGATTAAAGGGCATGTCCACCCCCAAAACTAAAATCCCCCCCACTACTGGCCCCACTGTGTAGTGTAATAAAATCCTTACCTTACATCCCTGCACCAAATGGTTCTCCTGTAATCCCCCCCCCCCCAAAGTCCAAAAAAGTGGCCACCAGGAGGCAGACCAGGAGTCCATATAGGACTCTGCCTCCTGTCTCTCCTCCGGGACAAGTTTGGCATGCGCACTGCAGCGCTCTCCCTCTCCCTCCCTCTCCCTCCCATTTTAGTCTCCCTCCCTCTAGCTCCAAACCCTTTTAATATATTATAGTGTTTGTTTCCCCAGCCCCAACCACTATAATGTTAATGCCAGAAAGTCCCCCGATAGTTACTTACCTTGCCTCTGTCCTTCGCCATTGTGAACTGCCAGCAGCTGCGTCCATGATTGGCTGCCTCTCAGCTAATCACAGACGCAGCTACCGGTCCGGCCCCCAACTTGCAGTTCCGTGCAAACAGAGGGCCAGGGCAGTGCGGCGAATGAGAGAGGCAAGGTAAGTAACTATCGGGGGACTTTCTGGCATTAACATTATAGCGGTTGGGGCTGGGGAAACAAACACTATAATATATTAAAAGTTTTATTAAAGGGTAGACATACCCTTTAACTGCTGTCCCCTAAGCCACTTCCTCTACACATGTGTGAGCTTGTATAGAGCTAATGTGACTTGTGTGGCATACCACTAGGGGGACATTTTTAAATCCTGATTGGTGAAACATTTTCTGTACTTTGCATTTATTGAAATTTGGGAGATTGGGAGCTGAACATCAGGCTGCTTACCAGGTAAGTTTTAAGACCTGTTGTAATTTTTAGTTGGGAAGGAACATGCCCTTTAAAAAAAAAAGAATGGTGTAAACATGCTCTTTAAATTACGTTTGGCTTTTTATTTGGCAGGTGCAGACATCCCACCCTGCCCTTTCAGGCTTTCGGACCGGAAACTCGACCCGTTTTTAGTATTTCTTCCTAAAATTTGTACAGGGAAGTTGAAAAAAAGTCTAAAAGTTAAAATAAGTAATTTATTCATAACCAAAATGTTCATAGAAACAAACCTACCATACCACTAAAATATATAGCAGGGGTCTTCAAATTGCAGGCATCCAAACGTCTGAAAACTACAACTCCCAGCGTACCCTGAATGCCTTTTTATATTGTAAGTGTTGTAGTGGAATGCTGAGAGTTATATTTTTTAAACATATGTAGGCCCCACAGGTAAGAGATCCCTGGTATAGAGTGCAATGTACAGTACAGAGCAGGTATCTGATCCCTCTCCCATCAAAACCCAGTAAAGAGAACTTTATATCTATATAATATATATATAACTACCTTGTACTGCATATCTTCCTATTGGACTCATCGCCAATGGAGAGTTGGGGGCCGAGCAGCGCTGTGTAAGTATATCAGTGTAAGTGCAAACAGCCCAGGGGTGAGGACCTAGCAATTTAGGTCCTCACCCTTGGTAGAAAACTTGAAGCGCGGAGAAGGTAAGTATAATTATCCTTTAAACAGAGGTGAGAGAAATTTAACCCCTGCCTTTCCAGTCACTCCAGCATTAACTCATTTTTTACCCAGTGATCTACCCAAGAGTTAAAATTCAACATATCTTTCCCTATCAACAATGGCATCCTGTATAAGATTCTAATTACATAAGAGCTTTTGATAACTCAATATTTACCAAGCCAAAAACATAGTAAAAGGATCGGGAGCTTTTGCATCTAGATATATTTGCATAGTGTGATTTAGACTGGGTACACACCATTAGATATTTCCGGCCAACTGATATTTGTATCGGTTGGTGTGGTGGCTGCGACCGAACCCAGTCGCCCGTTAGTGTGAAGGGTGTGGGCGGTGTGGGATGCCCTACACTACAGAAAAAGGAATAAACACTAGGTGGGTGGGCAGCCATGGATGGATCTGGATGGTGGGAGGCAGGGGGGAAAGGGCTCCCCTGCGCATGCCAGAATACCTCCCAGAGGCAGCACAGGTGGCAGAGACCTTTTTGCAAGAAGACACCTCCTACTCTTTCCTGGACTTTGGACAAGTACTGCAGGAGAACTAGGAACCGTTTGTTGGGATGGGTGCATCAACCGGACAACGACATCCACCGTAGATAAAACTTAACCTTTATTTGTACATATATACAGACATAACATTACACCTTAAAACCGCCTGACGCGTTTCATGCTCTCCTTAGCACTTCATCAGAGGTGTGACTTGTGACACATAATCGGTCTTTAAATAGGTAGGACACCTCAATAAGAACTCATCCCTTAACGAGACACAACCCTAATGCATGCAACACCAAGGTTATATATACATAGGAAACAATGCCCCATATCCCACAATTAGATAAACTCCCCAAAACCATGTCACAACCAATAAAATCATATATACGTATATAAGTCTAAAGATATCCATATAACTGTATCAATCGGTAAATATAGGAAGAAACAGAGAGAACTAGTTAATACATAAAAATATATAATAAAACCTATTCATAGTATAAGTTGAAGTTGGACGTTCAGATATTGATAACCTTATTTTAGAAATCACCCAGAATTCAAATACATAAATATGGGTAGATAAATACACATCAAGTGGTGGAGTATATATAATAATATTACATATACTAAGCAACATTACAGGTCAACAAACCTGTAACATCAAAGACAAAATTGAGTCCACTAGGAATCCTTGTCCCCAGTTCAAAGATCCACTTAGTTTCTGCTCTTCTAAGTGAAGCTGTATGGTTACCTCCTCGGTAATTGGGTTGGACCCTCTGTATACCTTGGCAACTCATCTGGGCTACATAACCATTGATACATATAGAAAAGTGGCACGCTACAGGGCCAGAGAAATCTTTAGAAGCTACTTGTCTAATATGTTCATGAAGACGACATCGCAAAGGTCTAATAGTGCTTCCTTCTCCTGCAGGAGAACCATAAGGAGCAGAAATTTAAGGTAAGGATTTTTTAACACTACACACTGGGGCCAGGAGTGGGTTACATTTTAGTATGCCCTTTAATGTAAGGTGCTATGCACACTGCACATTGTCTATGCAGTGTTACATTGATAATAATGTATTCTCAATTTCAGTTACTACAGTTCTCTTTACCTGACCCACAACCCATTCAAACGTGCAAATTGGGTAACCCATGGGTACCTGACCCAATGCAGGACTCTAATGGGGAGGATGTTTGTTAAAGGTAATTTATTCTAAACCCAATAGTTTCCATTCAGACTGTTTCAAATGTCTGAACAAAAAGAAAACAACTGCACATTCCTCCAGTCTGGCCAGTGCACATATTTGTGAAAGACCATGTTACTATTGGTGATATAAACGACATTTATATACAAATATAAACCCTGGAAAGACTATGTTACTATTGGTGATATGAACCACATTTATATACAATTATAAACTCTGGAAAGACTATGTTACTATTGGTGATATGAATGACATTTATATACAAATATAAACCCTGGAAAGACTATGTTACTATTGGTGATATAACCCCATTAATATACATTATAAACTCTGGAAAGACTATGTTACTATTGTTGATATGAATAACATTTATATACAAATATAAACCCTGGAAAGACTATGTTAACTATTGGTGATATGACCAATTTATATACCAATTATAAACTCTGGAAGACTATGTTACTATTGGTGATATGAATGACATTTATATACAAATATAAACCCTGAAACTATGTTACTATTGGTGATATGAATGACATTTATATACAATATAAACCTGGAAGCCTATGTTACTATTGTGATATGAACCACATTTATTTACAAAATAAACTCTGAAAGACTATGTTACTATTGGTGATATAAGGACATTTTATTATACAAATATAAACCCTGGAAAGACTATGTTACTATTGGTGATATGAACCACATTTATTTACAAAAATAAACTCTGGAAAGACTATGTTACTATTGGTGATATGAATGACATTTATATACAAATATAAACCCTGGAAAGACTACGTTACTATTGGTGATATGAATCACATTTATATACAAATATAAACCTGGAAAGACTATGTTACTATTGGTGATATGAACCACATTTATATACAAAAATAAACTCTGGAAAGACTATGATGCTATTGGTGATATGATTCACTTTTGCTGTTATTGTCATGCTTAGAAATTTAAAGCATTGAATGTGACCACACCCCCAGACATTGCTGTCACTGCCACACCCCCAAATATCATGGTCATGCTCATACCCCAACTATCAAGGCCCCACCCCCAAAGGTATCTGACATGATCCAGGGTTTATATTTGTATATAAATGTCATTCATATCACCAATAGTAACATAGTCTTTCCAGGGTTTATTATTTGTATATAAATGTGATTCATATCACCAATAGTAACATAGGGGCATATTTATAAAGGAACGATGTTAGCGCAAAAAAATTTATAAAGCTTCTATTTATAAAGCGGCGTTACCGCCGCTTTATAAATAGAAGCGGCGGTAACGGGTAAGTATCGGCGCGAAAGGTTAACGCTTCGTTAACTTTTCGCGGCCGTTTTCGGGCCTTTATAAATCGCGGTAAACGCGATTTATGCGTTAATGGCCGCGAAAACGGCCGCGAAAAGTTAACGAACCTTTATAAATATGCCCCATAGTCTTTCCAGGGTTTATATTTGTATATAAATGTGATTCATATCACCAATAGTAACATAGTCTTTCCAGGGTTTATATTTGTATATAAATGTAAATTTAACCCCTGCCTTTCCGTCAATCCAGCCATTAACTCATTTTTTTACCCAGTGATTACCCAAGAGTTAAAATTCAACATATCTTTCCCTATCAAAATGGCATCCTGTATAAGATTCTAATTACATAAGAGCTTTTGATAACTCAATATTTACCAAGCCAAAAACATAGTAAAAGGATCGGGAGCTTTTGCATCTAGATATATTTGCATAGTGTGATTTAGACTGGGTACACACCATTAGATATTTCCGGCCAACTGTATTTGTATCGGTTGGTGTGGTGGCTGCGACCGAACCAGTCGCCCGTTAGTGTGAAGGGTGTGGGCGGTGTGGGATGCCCTACACTACAGAAAAAGGAATAAACACTAGGTGGGTGGGCAGCCATGGATGGATCTGGATGGTGGGAGGCAGGGGGGAAAGGGCTCCCCTGCGCATGCCAGAATACTCCAGAGGCAGCACAGGTGGCAGAGACCTTTTTGCAAGAAGACACCTCCTACTCTTTCCTGGACTTTGGACAAGTACTGCAGGGAAACTAGGAACCGTTTGTTGGGATGGGTGCATCAACGGACAAGCACATCCACCGTAGATAAAACTTAACCTTTATTGTACATATATACAGACATAACATTACACCTTAAAACCGCCTGACGCGTTTCATGCTCTCCTTAGCACTTCATCAGAGGTGTGACTTGTGACACTAATCGGTCTTTAAATAGGTAGGACACCTCAATAAGAACTCATCCCTTAACGAGACACAACCCTAATGCATGCAACACCAAGGTTATATATACATAGGAAACAATGCCCCATATCCCACAATTAGATAAACTCCCCAAAACACATGTCAAAACCAATAAAATCATATATACGTATATAAGTCTAAAGATATCCATATAACTGTATCAACGGTAAATATAGGAAGAAACAGAGAGAACTAGTTAATACATAAAAATATATATAAAACCTATTCATAGTATAAGTTGAAGTTGGACGTTCAGATATTGATAACCTTATTTTAGAAATCACCCAGAATTCAAATACATAAATATGGGTAGATAAATACACATCAAGTGGTGGAGTATATATAATAATATTACATATAACTAAGGAACATTACAGGTCAACAAACCTGTAACATCAAAGACAAAATTGAGTCCACTAGGAATCCTTGTCCCCAGTTCAAAGATCCACTTAGTTTCTGCTCTTCTAAGTGAAGCTGTATGGTTACCTCCTCGGTAATTGGGTTGGACCCTCTGTATACCTTGGCAACTCATCTGGGCTACATAACCATTGAAACATATGAAAAGTGGCACGCTACAGGGCCAGAGAAATCTTTAGAAGCTACTTGTCTAATATGTTCATGAAGACGACATCGCAAAGGTCTAATAGTGCTTCCTTCTCCTGCAGGAGAACCATAAGGAGCAGAAATTTAAGGTAAGGATTTTTTAACACTACACACTGGGGCCAGGAGTGGGTTACATTTTAGTATGCCCTTTAATGTAGGTGCTATGCACACTGCACATTGTCTATGCAGTGTTACATTGATAATAATGTATTCTCAATTTCGTTACTACAGTTCTCTTTACCTGACCCACAACCCATTCAAACGTGCAAATTGGGTAACCCATGGGTACCTGACCCAATGCAGGACTCTAATGGGGAGGATGTTTGTTAAAGGTAATTTATCTAAACCCAATAGTTTCCATTCAGACTGTTTCAAATGTCTGAACAAAAAGAAAACAACTGCACATTCCTCCAGTCTGGCCAGTGCACATATTTGTGAAAGACCATGTTACTATGGTGATATAAACGACATTTATATACAAATATAAACCCTGGAAAGACTATGTTACTATTGGTGATATGAACCACATTTATATACAATTATAAACTCGGAAAGACTATGTTACTATTGGTGATATGAAGACATTTATATACAAATATAAACCCTGGAAAGACTATGTTACTATGGTGGATATGAACCACATTATACAATTATAAAATCTGGAAAGACTATGTTACATTGGTGATATGAATGACATTTATATACAAATATAAACCCTGGAAAGACTATGTTACATATTGGTGATATGAACCACATTTATATACAATTATAAACTCTGGAAAGACTATGTTACTATTGGTGATATGAATGACATTTATATACAAATATAAACCCTGGAAAGACTATGTTACTATTGGTGATATGAATGACATTTAATACAAATATAAACCCTGGAAAGACTAGTTACTATTGGTGATATGAACCACATTTATTTACAAAATAAACTCTGGAAAGACTATGTTACTATTGGTGATATGAATGACATTTATATACAAATATAAAACCCTGGAAAGACTATGTTACTATTGGTGATATGAATGACATTTATATACAAATATAAACCCTGGAAAGACTATGTTACTATTGGTGATATGAACCACATTTATTTACAAAAATAAACTCTGGAAAGACTATGTTACTATTGGTGATATGAATGACATTTATATACAAATATAAACCCGGAAAGACTACGTTACTATTGGTGATATGAATCACATTTATATACAAATATAACCTGGAAAGACTATGTTACTATTGGTGATATGAACCACATTTATATACAAAATAAACTCTGGAAAGACTATGATGCTATTGGTGATATGATTCACTTTTGCTGTTATTGTCATGCTTAGAAATTTAAAGCATTGAATGTGACCACACCCCCAGACATTGCTGTCACTGCCACACCCCAAATATCATGGTCATGCTCATACCCCAACTATCAAGGCCCCACCCCCAAAGGTATCTGACATGATCCAGGGTTTATATTTGTATATAAATGTCATTCATATCACCAATAGTAAACATAGTCTTTCCAGGGTTTATATTTTATATAAATGTGATTCATACACAATAGTAAATAGGGGCATATTTATAAAGGAACGATGTTAGCGCAAAAAAATTATAAAGCTTCTATTTAAAAGCGGCGTTACCGCCGCTTTATAAATAGAAGCGGCGGTAACGGGTAAGTATCGGCGCGAAAGGTTAACGCTTCGTTAACTTTCGCGGCCGTTTTCGGGCCTTTATAAATCGCGGTAAACGCGATTTATGCGTTAATGGCCGCGAAAACGGCCGCGAAAAGTTAACGAACCTTTATAAATATGCCCCATAGTCTTTCCAGGGTTTTATATTTGTATATAATGTGATATAATCACCAATAGTAACATAGTCTTTCCAGGGTTTATATTTGTATATAAATGTCATTCATATCACCAATAGTAACATAGTCTTTCCAGGGTTTATATTTGAAACCTTCTAGGGGCAAATTGTAATGTGTTACAGACCTTAAGGGAAATGTCTGGTTCCCTCTGTTATAGAAGCTGTTGTTCTGTGTGTGCAGCTGTACATTACACTGTTGTTGTGTCACTGAAGTGGACTCTGTGTCTGAGGTGTGGAAGTCAGGCAGCACACAGAGCCCAGGCCCTTCATCTGAGTTACTGAATTGGGGAATCACACTCTGTAAGTGACGTGCAGGCTTTTTATTGGTCAAACTGGACTTCATTAGCGTCGTCCCTTTCAGAGGGCATTGCTGTTATGTGGATGTATTCAGGGGTGTGGCTGTGTGGTGAGCGCATACATACATACATACATACATACAAGATTTCTGCTTTATATACTAGATAATGCACTGCCCAGTGAAGGTTGGTTACAGAAGCTGTCTACATTTAACCTTGGACTGGACTTCAAAGCATCACAGTCTATTATTCATTATGTGCCTTGGGTGACCATTATGCATATTTCACCTGTATTAAAACAGTAGGTCAGTTCTGGTCAAGTTGCTTGGATTGGAATTTCCACTGGCTTGAAACAGAGATTTTTTTAAAATATATGAATATTTATGGATGGGTCTCACTTTTTTTACTGACTGACTAAAAATCACAGAAATAAGGGGATTTATAGTGCACCTAGATAGACCTAGATAGATTATCAAAATGGGCAGCAGAATGGCAGATGAGATTCAATGTTGATAAATGTAAGGTGATGCATTTGGGATTTAATAATCCCTGTGCCACCTACACCATAAATAACTCTGTGTTAAGTGCATCTGAAATGGAAAAAGATTTGGGGGTTCTGGTAGATAACAGACTTAGCTGTAGCAAACAATGCCAGGTAGCAACAGCTAGAGCTAGCAAGATATTGTCTTGTATAAAGAGGGGAATGGAATCAAGAGAGAAAAATATTATTCTCCCTCTTTACAAGGCACTGGTAAGGCCACATTTGGAATATGCGGTGCAGTTTTGGAATCCCATATACAAAAGGGACATCTTGGAAATTGAGGCAGTTCAGAGAAGGGCAACTAAATTAATAAGGGGAATGGAGGGGCTTGAATATGCAGGCAGATTAGACAAGTTAGGGCTGTTTACATTGGAGAAGTGGCGGTTGCGTGGGGACATGATAACCTTATGCAAATATATTAATGGCCCATACAGTGAACTCTCTGGTGCATTGTTCACTAATAGGTCATATCAGAGGACTCGTGGACATCCTTTAAGGTTGGAAGAAAAGAAGTTTCATCTTCAAGTTAGGAGAGGTTTCTTTACAGTGAGAACGGTGAAACTGTGGAACTGTCTTCCAGCAGAGGTGGTAATGGCAAGTTCATTGAATAGCTTTAAAAAAGGCCTGGATAAGTTTCTAAAACTAAAAAATATTGAGAATTACTGGTATTAATGCATATAGATCTGGTTGATCCAGGGATACTTTCCGATTGCCGTTTGGAGTCAGGAAGGAATTTTTTCCCCCCTTTTTTAGCTGGGGTTTTTTGCCTTCCTCTGGATCAACTGTTAGGTAGGGTTAAAAAAAAAAAAAAAAAAAAAAAAGGGAATAGGTTGGACTTGATGGACGAATGTCTTTATTCAACCTTAATTACTATGTGTATGTGTATAGTGCAAATTCATAGTGGCCAGGGACATCTCTAGGGTCTGAGAAGATTAGGGACACTTCCGAGCACTCATCCTTCCCTGCCCAATTAAGCCACACCCATTATGTTCTTTATAGAAATAGACAGAGAGACAAACATAGACAAACCGAGAGATCAATACACAGGAAGGAAGTTAAAAGTAGAAAGACAGAGAAATAGGCGGACAGAGATAAGGTGTAGACAGAGATACACAAATTAATAACACAGAGGCACTAGCAATATCAGTATATTCTGAGAGCTAACTGGAAATTTTAGTATATACTGGTAGCAAACTTGAAATTTGTGTATATACTGCTAGCAAACTGATATTTTCATTACATAATGGTAGCAAACTGTCAATTTCATTTTATACTGGAAACAAACTGGCAATTTCATTATATACTGGCAGCCATGGGCATTTCATTACATACTGGTAGCCATGGGAATTTCATTACATACTGCTAACCATGGGCACTTCATTACATACTGGTAGTCATGGATTTCATTACATGCTGGTAGCCATGGGCACTTCATTACATACTGGTAGCCATGGATATTTCATTACATACTGGTAGCCATGGGCACTTCATTACATACTGGTAGCCATGGATTTCATTACATGCTGGTAGCCATGGGCATTTCATTTCATACTGGTAGCCATGGGCACTTCATTACATACTGGTAGCCATGGGCATTTCATTACTTACTGGTAGCAATGGACATTTCATTACATACTGGTAGCCATGGGCATTTCATTACATACTGGTAGTGTAAGAGGATTAAGTTTAGGATACACCCCCCATAATAAAATGTATGTACAGCAGTTACTTATAATTTGTTTCCTGCAAGACTGTATTTGTCAGGAACACTTCCTGTTCTGCCACAGCAGTGGGAACCTATGTGCACAGCTGAGGTGGGAACTTTTATCTGTTGTACCAGTCACCATGTGCAGGACTATGAATGTTCTTGTTGTTTTCCAGGTAATAATCACTATATATAATAATCACTTAATGTTTTATAAAGATATTAAAAACTGTATATATGTCTCTGCAAAATAGTTTTATACTGTCTCCAGCATATAAAGCCTGCAGTAAGCTGCAGCAGACAGGCAGATTTACCTGCAGAATTAGTGTACAGTGTTTCATATATGTCACAGATCCATAATGCAGCAAGATATAGATTGGTCTGTTATACTTATACTGATTGGTGTTACAGGAGACAGATTGCCAGAATATTGTTGTTAATACAGTTTTATATGATATTACAGTATACTGAATTATATGTGTTAAAATGATATGGTTAAGATTTTAGGAACTTTTATCTGTTGCACCAGTTACCATGTGCAGGACTAAGAATGTTCTTGTTGTTTTCCAGATATTTATCTGTTGTATTCAATTAGATCAACTGGACTTGAAGTTTAGTTCTTGAAGACGTTTCGCTAGTCATCCGCCTGGCTTTCTCAATTCAGAATGATTGAGAAAGCCAGTCGGATGACTAGCGAAACGTCTTCAAGAACTAAACTTCAAGTCCAGTTGATCTAATTAATACAACAGATTATACCATGACCTGGATGAATGAGAACCTTCACAAGCATTTTTCCAGATATTCCTTACAATAGAAAGGAATGCTTCTATCCTACCCTACCCTCGCACTTTGAATTGATCTTTCATATGTGTAACAGTAGCCATGGGATTTTCATCACATACTGGTAGCCATGGGATTTTCATCACATACTGGTAGCCATGGGATTTTCATCACATACTGGTAGCCATGGGATTTTCATCACATACTGGTAGTCATGGGATTTTCATCACATACTGGTAGCCATGGGATTTTCATCACATACCGTAGCCGTGGGCATTTTATTATGTACCGGAAGCCTTGGGAATTTTTTACAATACCGGTAAGCCATGGGCATTTCATTACATACTGGTAGACATGTGCATTTCAGTACATAATGGCAGCAAACTGGCAATTTCATCATATACTGGGGTGGCTATTACCTACCCCATGTGCAGGGCAATCCACTCATTATATTAGTGGAGTCAGTTGCAGCATTTGGTATGTGCACTGCTATATATATCAGAGTATAATAATGGCAAATGCTGCAACTGCCTCCATTAATGAGTGGGATTGCCCTGCACATGGGTAGGTAAAAGCCTAATAGGATGCGGCTATCACTACCCATGTGCAGTGGAGCAGCTGGAGGTGAATACATTCAGTGCAGGGGTGGCAGTTCCCAGTAGTACAGTGGAGTTCTGCAAGACGTCATTGCGCCACCATCACGCAGCCATGGAGCACTACTGGGAAAAGGTGATTTGGGGCACCTCTATTAGGTAAGTTCTGCTAAAACATTCAGAGCACTTTGCCAAAGATCCAGGGCACATGTCCCAAATGTTTTAACATAGCGACACCACTGATAGTAGCCAACATTTTCCAAAATTACTCAGGGACACAGGGTTGTGTGTCCAGTTTAAATCCTACCTTCTTTCAAAAGACCACTCTCTTTTAAAGGGGAAGTTCAGTGCAAATACATGTACTTTTAAGAAAAAAGACCAGTATTTTTCCAACCTAATTACCCATTCAGCATTTTCTCTGTGTACAAATAAATGTTTTAAAAGTACTGCCTTCCAGTTTGCAGGACCCCTAGTAGACCCAACTCCTGGGTTGATTCAGTTGCTCAGTAGAGATCTGAGCATGTTTGACCCACCCAACAGCCAATCAGTTGAAATTACTGTTAGGAACATTCCAAGGTAGTGTGCATTCTGGGATGAAGAAGCACTGTTACAGAAACTGAGATGTCAGCTCACTAATGTCAAAAGAAGGGAACAGCAAGGGGTATAAATTCAACTGATTTTTCAGAATGAATGGAAAAGAATATGTAGAATAACTAGATGTGCATAATATAAACTAAGAATTTTAAAAATAATTATTTTTTCCACTGAACTCTTCCTTTAAAGACCACTTTGACGCCAGGCTAAGGGATTGTCTCAGTTTTGGAAGATATTGGTTTGCATATGATTTTTGCATCTCCTTTCAGCAAGTGTAATGTGCAGACTGTTTCTCTGGCCATGTGTCATAAATGTGCTTAGTGCCCCCTAGTGTTTATCGTTTGAGGAAACACTGCCTGCACTGCTTATATTAACTCTCTCACTCTCCATCTGTCCACTAAAGACAAACTGTGATATCTAGCTGGGTTAGAATAAAAGACTGCAACTTAAAGTTCTGGATCATATCTCTGCAGCCTGTGAGGAATAACCAATATAGATTGGGATACAGTGCTACAGACCGATAGGCCCTGGTGCAGAATTTGGTGATGGGCCCCCCCAACCCCGCCGCAAACACAAATCAGCACCGCTGCAATGCTTGGCACAAAGACACTGGTAAAATGTTTGCCAAACAGACACTGGTAAAATGCTTGCCAAACAGACACTGGTAAAATGCTTGGCACACAGACACTGGTAAAATGCTTGGAACACAGACACTGGTCACATTCTTGACACAAAGATGCTGTCAAGATGCTTGGCACTTGGATGCTGGTAAGATGCTTGGCACTCGGATGCTGGTAAAATGCTTGGCACACTGACATTGATAAAATGCTTGGCACACAGACTACTCAAAAAAAAGTTTGCACACAGACACTGGTAAAATGCTTGCCAAACAGACACTGGTAAAATGCTTGGCACACAGACACTGGTAAAATGCTTGGCACACAGACACTGGTAAAATTCTTGACACAAAGATGCTTGGCACTCGGATGCTGGTAAAATGCTTGGCACAATGACATTGATAAAATGCTTGGCACACAGACTACCCAAAAAAAAGCTTGGCACACAGACACTGGTAAAATGCTTATATAACTGGCACTAGTAAAATGGTCGGCACAGACATTGGTAAATTAGTTGGCAAATTGGTAGCTGTAAATGGTTGGCATTGTCTTGATACACAGACAAAACCAACCATTTACATCTATTAATTTGTCAACCATTTACCAATGTCTGTATGCCATGTTGGCACACAGACATTGGCAAAATCAAAATGGTTGGCAAATTGGCATTGGTAAATGGTTGGCATTGTCTTTACGTCAATTACCATTTACCACTGCCAATTTGCCATTTTGATTTTACCAATGTCTGTAAGTCTTGATGTAGAGACAATGCCAAACATTTACCAATGCCAATTTGCCAACCATTTAACCAATGTCTGCATGCTAACTAGTCATTGGTATATGGTTGGAAAATTGGCAGTGGTGAATGATAAACATAGTTTTTAGATGACACATAAGAAGACAAAGCTGGGCTGGCACAAAGACCACTGCTAATGTGTGAAAACTTATTTAGCAGGCAGCAGATACTCACCACCATATGCAACACTC
This sequence comes from Hymenochirus boettgeri, assembly GCA_019447015.1. Classification (NCBI taxonomy): domain Eukaryota; kingdom Metazoa; phylum Chordata; class Amphibia; order Anura; family Pipidae; genus Hymenochirus; species Hymenochirus boettgeri. Next base: position 218,887,178 of record CM033471.1, on the reverse strand, counting down.
AGAGCTCAGGTAAGGTGATTAAACACATTGCAGGAGTTAGTAGCCACTGTGGAGAGTGCACAAAACCCCTCCTTCTCCTTAGTACCTCACCTGACCATCTCTGACCTTTCCTGGTTCTATTAGCGAGAGGCGTGCACCGGTCCTGCGCGTGGGCGCACCACACCTAATGTAAGGATTAGAAGTGCCCACGGAAGCACAGGCAGAGGCTGCATTGTACATATTGGAGGTTTGGCTGTTGCGGACCCCAAGGTACACGGGACCAATAGCAATTGTGACCTTGGTACCTATGCTACTGTTGGGATACTTGCAGACATCCCACCTCACCCTAAAGTTCAAGGAGTCTCCCTGATATTAATATTAGCTCCCTGACTCCCTGAAATTACCTACAAACTCAGAAGATTTAGATTCTAGCTTTAATGTGACATCTGAAAGGGTTCAGTAGAATGGTTGAGGGGGAAGGGGCTGGGATGTGGCAGACAGGTTACTGTTATACAAAGATATCAGTCCAATATAGCAGGAGTTCCCAATGACTCATTCTTATCTGGTGCTAGAATGCACATAGAGATACAGAAACTGTATCCATCTAATTCTCCTCCTCAAAGCTCACTCCCGCACCATATCATACATGCCTCCTACCCTGACTAGCTTTTTTCAGGGGAAAATGGTTCAAATTATTAGACATTTTGACAAACAACAGTCAAACGTGTAGCCTTCAATAGAAAATATCGCTTGCTACACTTTACCAAACAATAAACTAAATTGATCTGCTTGGGTGGAATATTGGGCTGATGGCTGTTGCTGACCCATGTGCATGGGTGGATTTAATATCTGACACAGTTGGCACTTGCCAAGGGACACCTGTGATACCAGGGAATCTGCCAATCTCTCTACCTTTTTAATTCGCTGCTTTAATTTGCAGCACATGGGTTTTTAAAAAACATTTTACATCCCTTGTGCCAAAAGTTTTTGGCAGTGGAATGACAGCCCGGCAACAGCAGATAAGCTGAAGAAGGGCCTTGGCTGATAGGACAATGGAGAATGGGAGACAGCCAATGAGAATAGAGGTAGCCTGATTGGCTGGGCAAAGAAAAAGGGGTGTCACTATTAAATCTAGTCACTGAGCGGGAAGTTTGGTCCTGTCAGTTTTTCCCTAGCAAATGACACAGCTTAATGACAGCTGATAAGCTAGCAAATATAAAGAAAAAAATTATGGAAGAACTTACCTTGGAGCAGTTGTCAGCTAAGGTGAGGGAAGCCACGGAGAGACACGGCAATGAATGGCTCTTAGGGCTGCTAGCCCAAGGCTCTACATTATCCCCAGCAACAGAGGACAGAGAAGAGGTTACAGCTGAACTTAGTCCCCCAGAGAGGCTAAGTCCCAGTCCGGCTGGCAGGGCTCAGAAAGGCAAGAGGAGACGTTCAGGATCCCCAGCACCCAGGAGAAGAGCTTCAGGAGGGGCCGTGAATAACCATCCCCAACACAGAGAACCCCCTCGCTACGACACAACAACGGCTGGTCCCAGTTCAGCTGGAGAACTCAGCCTCTCGATAACTACGGCGGCATCTAAGGGAAAGCAAGATGGCCGCCACAGCCGGATACGGACCCGCCATATTGGAGCAGGAACCCAGCAATACGCGGCCAGAGGTGATGACGTCAGATCGGAGGACATCGGATTAGCAGAGGAGAGAGATAGAGCCAGCGCGTCGGGGGGGAGGACCCAAAGCAGTGAAGAAGGGGCGGAGCAAAGCACAGTACAAACACAGAATAGAGGAACGGAGCTCTCTGAGGCTCCTGGGAGACCAACCTGCAGCACACCTGGTACTGCGACTCAGCTGCCGCGCGGTGGTGAGTATAGCCCTTAAATAGTTTGGGGAGCACAGTCAGGTCACCAAGTTCAGGACACAGGATCCATTCTTAATTTATTGCAGATGATTTGGAATAAATGTCAAATCCCACAGGACGCTTCTAGTGGCAGTACATATAACTCAGGTGAGCAAAGGGAATCTAGCGGGGGGTTACAAACGGGAGTTCCTGCTAACCAGGATACGCGTAATAGGCTTTCAGCTCACCAAGACACAAGTACTCCATCTAATAACCCTTCGTATCTAGGGAGCAGATAGCAGTTCAGCTAAATAGAAGTCAGGCAGCATATCTTGTCAAACCACGGATTGCCCCCTTCACCCCTGAGTTAAGTAGGGAAGGGGTTACAGCAGCAATAGGGGAACATAGTAGCACTGCAAAGAGCAGTTCGGAGCAAACCTGCGACATGGGTTCCCTGGGTCTTCATCTGGAGATGGATATAAAGGAAAAAATCTGGGCAGGAAAATACGTTGATGTTTTTTCGTTAATTCAGTTGGAAAAGGATTCGGTGGATAAACCCATCCGAAAGTACCCAGAAGCAGGTGAGAAAGATAAAGAAAAACATAAAGTCGTTTTTCCTCAAACCATTAATAACTGGATACACGGTTTTACAGTCTTAGCGAGTACGATATGTGAGCGTTTCCCAGAACGAGGAGCACAATTATTTAGCTATTTAGAATTAATCTGGGGGGCATACAAAAACGTACGGGGTACATGCTGGTTAGAGTTATGATGACATTTAGGCGGAGAATGTCCTCTAGAACAGGTTTCAGTGGGATTCTCAGGACTTGGACTTGTGGCTCTTGATTATGACACCCAGTCGACCATTGACATCACATTCCTTTCCAGGACCCGCCGGCGCCACACACTATTGGGTGTCGGCGGCGACTGGAAAAAAGGGTATTTGCTGGATGTACAATGAGAGCCACTGCAGGTGGTTCTCCTCCTGCAGATATAGACATGAGTGCTCCTTTTGCGGGGGAGCTCATCCTGCCGCAAGATGTTTTAAAAAGTCAAAACAGTTGGGCCAGAAATTCATGCTCAATTCTGGGAAGAGCGAGGACACCGGTCATGGTGGAAAGACTTCAACCGTGGCTAAGTAAATACAGTAAGCGTAGGGAGGCTCTTTTATTAGAATCTGGTTTCGAGAAAGGGTTCTGGATTCCTTTTCAGAACGTTCACAACCCCCCCTTTTCGTGTAATTTAAAGTCGGCTTTGGCTGATGGGAACTTGGTGTGCGAGAAGCTCATGAAAGAGGTGGCATTGGGGAGGATGGCTGGTCCATTTAACGGTCCTCCAATTCCTAATCTTAGGATATCCCCTATAGGGCTGGTGCCTAAAAAAGAGGAAGGGAAATACCGCCTAATTCATCACCTCTCCCATCCAGAGGGCTCATCAGTCAATGACGGAATTGATAAAGAGGAATCTAGAGTTCATTTTGCTTCTTTTGATATGGCACTTAGTTTAGTTAGAGAAGCGGGTCAGGGCGCCCTTATGGCCAAATCTGATATTCAATCGGCATTCCGATTATTACCGGTACACCCGGACTGTTACCATTTATTGGGGTGTTTCTTCAATAACAGCTATTTTGTAGATATGAGCTTGCCAGTGGGCTGTTCAATATCATGTTACTATTTCGAAGTATTTAGCTCCTTTTTAGAATGGACAGTTCGGATGTATTCTGGTATCGATTCGTGCCTTCATTACCTGGACGATTTTTTATTCATAGGCCCCTGCGATACTGACACATGTTCCAAATTACTTCAATCATTCAGACACCTTATGGCATATTTTGGAGTACCAATAGCTGAAGAAAAGACGGAGGGCCCAGAGACAGCTATAAAATTTTTAGGTATAGAAATAGATACGGTCAATATGATTTTCAAACTCCCTCAAGAAAAACTTAATTCCCTATCTATACTCATCAATATAACAACATCTGCTAAGAAAGTAACCTTGAAACAGTTACATTCTATCCTCGGCCACTTGACTTTTGCATGTAGGGTGCTACCTATGGGTAGAATATTTTGCAGACGTTTGTCTCTAGCATCAAAAGGAATTTCAAAACCTCAATATTTTATCAGAGTCACTAAGGCTATGAAGGCTGATTTGAGGGTGTGGCAACAATTCCTGGTTCAATTTCCAGGCCACACCTGCTGGCAAACTTCTGATGCCTCTAATGCGGATCTTAAACTATTCACAGATGCCGCAGGAAGCATCGGGTTCGGGGCATATTTCAACGGTCGATGGTGTGCTGAGCAGTGGCCCACTGAGTGGAGAACATTAGAACTGATCAAGAATCTTACTTTTCTTGAATTGTTCCCTATCCTGGTCTCCATTGCATTATGGGGTACAGAGATGCGGAATAAACGAATTGTGTTCTGGTGTGACAACCTTTCAGTGGTCAATGCCATTAATCACCAAACATCAGCTTCCTTGCCAGTGGTGGTACTTCTGAGAAAACTAGTTCTATTATGCCTTTATCACAACATATGGTTCAAGGCAAAACATGTACCAGGTGTAGAGAATAGTTTAGCTGATGCTCTCTCCATTTTAAGTTTGTAGAATTCCACACAATGGCCCCGGATGCAGTGAGAGAGAGCCGAGCAGTACCACAATACTTATGGAACCTTGTTACTCACAGCTGATTGCATTGATATCTACTTCAGTTTCAGCAGCTACATGGTCAGCGTACTCCCACACATGGCTTGATTGGTTAGCAATGTCAGAGTTGGAGGAGGGCATAAGTACACATGATAAGAGATTTCGCGTCACCTTGTCATATTTAATGGCTCAAAAGCAAAACAGAATCTCTGTTTCCACAGCAGCTAAGTCACTATCAGCACTGTCATTTTTATTTAGGATATTTCACTGGCAAGATGTTTCAAAAGATGTTTTGATTCGGAAGATATTAACTGGATGGAAAAGGGAGGGAGTAAGAGCAGATACCAGAAAACCCGTGTCATTTGGTCTTTTAAACAAATTGATTAGGGCAACTAATTCAGTGTGCAGCACCAATTTTGAAGCAGATTTATTTAAAACAGCCTTCTCTTTGGCATTTTATGGGGCCTTCCGTATCAGTGAGCTGATCTTCCCATCTACATCAAGGGCGGGAGGGATTCAGTGGGAGGATACGTCTGTGTCATCACAGACAGTCTTGATGCGGATTAAAACCTCTAAGACTGACATCTACGGGAAAGGTAGGCTGGTAACATTGCACTATTATGGAGGCGAGTCGTGTCCAGTTACGCTCCTCAATACATACTTAACTAGACGACCTGCAAATCAGGGTCCACTGCTTATTCATGAGGACAGTTTGTTTCTCTCAAAGTTTCAGTTTCGCGCGGTTTTTCGTTCCTGTTTAAAATATCTAGGATTTCAACATAGTTCCTTTGCCTCACACTCCTTTAGGATCGGGGCGGCTACAGAGGCCCATCGTTCAGGTTTGTCTAGAAAAGAAGTGATGAAAGTGGGACGGTGGAATTCAAACCGGTTAAAGGGTTATATACGCCCTCATATGTTAACGGAATAGATAGTATATGTGCGTATGTATATGTCTATATGTATGTACGTATGTGTGTATATATATATATATGTATATAATTTTGTTTTGTGTTATCTGTTTTTAGCTAAGACATGTTCATTTATTTGAATTGTTTGGTTTAGGTCCTGTGGTGGTTTGGATCCTGGGTCATTCCTATGTTTATTGGGCTGCAAGAAGAGCCGAGAGACGCCCTTATGGCAGGAATCTAGGTATTAACTTACCAAATGTGCTTGTACGTTGGAGAGGTATTCGGGGCCTTTGATGGTCTCAAGTGCTTCCTGAGGTCTTGCAGCTTCAAGGTATGTACGGAGGGCCCAGGATCCTGTTAGTGCATGCAGGCGGCAATGACATGGGCCAATATCGAAACATAGATCTCATCAATAACATAAAACATGACCTAGCCAAATTCATGTTCTTTAACAAAGGTTCCATAGTTATATGGTCAGAAGTAGTCCCAAGAACCTATTGGTCTAATGCCCGTAACATGCTAGCTATCGAAAACTGCAGGCGGAAACTTTAGGAGACTGGGTGGGGTGTCTATTCGCCACAAAGAATTGGAAGGGGATAACAAAGCGTTGCTCAGAAATGATGGCGTCCATCTTAACCCGATAGGGCTGGATATACTCAATTGTAACTTTCAAGATGGTATAGAGTCTGCCCTGGCTATGCTGGGGCGGTCGACCCATCTACGAGGGGTCACCGGTGGCAGATATTGAAGGACGCATTTTGCCAGGACAGGAAGAGCTGGCTTAAGTTGGTGAGTTAGGCCACCAAAAGGGGGGCAGTCCGAAACCCACGGTTTGGGCTCATCCCTGGCGGTGGCTGGAGACTCCTGGGTTTTTTAAGTTATATATACCTCGTGCCTGTCGCAATATGGCAACAGCTGGCACATTTGTTTTTATAATTCATTATTTGTGTTATGCTCAATAAAGCTGTGGCCTTTTTAAACCCCAAAAGTTGCAGTCTGTATTTATCATATCCAGGTTAATTCTTAAGTTTGTTCGGAATTTGGCCTTTAGAAGCCATGTGTTTCTGGGTGGGGTTAGTGGTGCCAGGCTTTATGTGCCTACCATGTGCACTAGGCCTTTTCAGGTAAAAAAAGTAATGTGCAGATGAACAAGGAGCAGTATGGGCAGACAGTGATGATATAGCATTTTTGTGCTTGTGACACAATCAAGGATTTGCATTTTTTGGCTTTTTTTTACATAGGTTTATATATAGTTTCCCTATATTTGTTGCATTGTATGATGTATACCACATTGATGTGTGTACAGGTGTAGATGTCATGATTGTTAAATACCTCTAAATACTCCCCTTTTCTTAAAAAGTAAATATATTTGTGCTGAACTCTCTTTTTAGGATGACTTCTTCATTTTCTTGCTTGCTTTTGTGTTCAAAAGCAAAGATGCCCTCACGTGGAGTTGATAAGTAGTGCAAAGTTGACATGGACCTTTTCTACTGATCCAGTCCACGCACAGATGTAGAATATAATAGTCTTATGCTGCCTCAAGTGCCTCTTGATGTTTGCCATGTGGAATAGCTGAGTAATGTCTAGAAATTAGCTGGCAGCAGAACCAGGAAGTACCACTGCCAACCAGCTAAAACTTGTAAACCACTCTACCGTGTGCTTCCTGTTTGCAGAATAAAATTGTGTGCAAGCAATTAAAGCCATTAAGTTTTTTGACTATCATCCAACATTACGCCAAATAAACTGCAGTAACACAAGGAAGATCTCAGTGAATACAAGAATTAAATGAAAAGCAGCATGCTTGCTGACCTAAGCAGGGGGAGCTTATTTCATATAATACACAAATTTCAATGAGTCATGTGACATAGAAGGCATAGCTAAACACCGATTTTAACTGATGATGATGTCACCAAGCACCATTTATAAGGATATAAATTATTATGTATTAATTACATCTTTATAATACAATATTCAATGTGATAAACTTGGGCTCAAATGAAGGGTCAATAGAATAATATTTAGACAATATTTTATTTTGTTAATCAGTGGTGAACAATAAGGTCAGGCAAATTCACATTATTGTACACATAGTGAATATATCTTTATGAATTATATGATGTCAGAATAGGATGTTTATTAGGGTGTGATTTCAGTTTATAACTACATAAACAACTAGTTCTCTCACATTTTAAAAAAAATACCCAATATCAAATTTTTACTTCATTGACTGCAGGGAAGAAAACCCAGCATAGTAAGCAGTCAGTAATGATTACACAAGGCACATTTTTATCTGAATACTCATGTTGTAATCTACATCACAGGATGCCTGTACCTGTAAGATGCAGTTGGAAATATATTAAAGAAAACGCTGCAGTAAATAAAAGTTATAAATACCCTGATTAGAAACCCTATTAATTAAAAGTGTTAGAAATCTGTGCCGCACAGCAGGCGTAATACTAAAATAGAAAGGGATATTTTGTGCACATGCACTAGCCCTGTAGATGTCTCCACTGGAATAGAAGATGCAGACGTGCTTAGATTATTCATTGGACATTGAAAGAGACGAAAAAACTTGGTCTCTTTGAAATATTTTCCATATACTGTTTCTTTGGTTCTCTGTGTGAAATTTTCATACTGTATCACTATCCCAGCAGTTTGTCACTCCCTTCAAGTTTAGACAGTTTAATCTCAGGTCCCCAGTACCCCCCCATAAAACACTCTTGGCAACCCATGGCTTAATAATTTATTATCATGTGTTTTCTGAAAACGTGTGTATCCTCAGTGACCCCTTTCTTCACCAATAACATACAGGAGTACAAATGTAAGTACAAGAAAAAGCTGAGATTTGCACGTTGCAAGTCCTTCACATGCTTGGTCGGGTCCACAAAAACCTTTTGGTACTAACTTGCATGTGTGGGTTGATCGGAGGGATGATATAGTAACTTCCTGTATTGATTCTTTCAGTGAAATATTTGGCCTTCAGGAAGCATTAAATTAAAAGCCCACTTAATATTTGTTACAGGGCATCACCACCCCAAAATACTAATCTAGAGCATTTTCCTCATTGCACATAAGCTGCAAACACTTCTCTGCCTCTGCCCCCCCCCCCCCCCCAGAGCACGTGCTGTGCACCATACCATTCTAGTGAAACGTTTTCAAAAAATGAACTACAATTTCATTTGCTGTTACTTAATATTACAGATATACCATGACCTGGATGAAAAAGAACCTTCAAAAGCAGAAAGGAATGGGGGGTTAGTTAGTATTTTGGGGCTTGGCATTTACTCATTTGTTTATCTCAGTACTCCCAACTGAGACATTTTATCTGTTGTTTCTTGCTGTCCCCTTGTTTTAAATCTAAGTGGTAATAGTTTTCCCTTGTTTTCATGGCTGAATAGAAGAAGACCCCAGGTATCAGGCCCATCAAGATTTTACCAGGTACCAATCAACCTATGAATCTTTTTAAGGAAACCCAAGCTAGGAAATGTTTCTTTACAGTGAGTCAGTCCTTCAGCAGATGTGGTAATGGCAAGTTCATTGGATATGTGCAAGAGAGGGCAGGATATGTATCTCAAATGTGAAAATATTGAAAATTACTGGCATTAATACATATAGAGATACATTTAGTTATCATTATGAGCAGTGCTTCCTGCATTTATTCAGTATAATAAAGTTATTTTAGCGAAAATCTAAGACCAGCCTCATTCTGGTCTTAGATTGTCGCCAAAAGTAGTCTATTGTATAATTAAACAGGTTTGCTGTTGCTGCGTGGTTTGCTTCCAGAAACTGATGCAGCTGCTGCAAACCTGTTGAAAGGATATCAAAAGGATATCTATTCCATGAAAATGGAAAGAAGGGTGACAGCCGGGAAAATACAGCGGGGAGCCCATGACAGGGGCTGGACCAGAACCAGAAGGCAGTCAGGTTATGGGGGTGGAGCCTGGAGGACTAGGGGCGGGCAGTTAGGACAGGAAGTGGAGAGGCTTATCGTCATTTTGCAAGTAGGTAGGAAGTTGGTAGAAACCCAATCCCTAGCTAGCAGTCTCAACAGTACCTCAGCATGTCCAACATTTTGGACCAGCTTCTAGCCAGGATCCGGGAGCGAGCAGTCAAAGGAGGAGATGCCTGGATCAGGGACCAACTCAAACGCATGGACCACACTGCGTTGGCTCAATCCCCTAGGCCTCACTGCTCTAAGCCGCCATCCCGCTACAGCCCATCGGCGGAGTGACCATCTGGTAGCAAGAGAAGACAGAGATCCAGGAAGCGCTTATAGTGGAGCCGGCGGGAACCCACATGACAGGAGTGAAGGCCCTGACGTCTTCCCCATCGATTTTTGACTCCCAGGTAATGCCTGTTCAGGGAGACATGACAAGGCAGGACCCAAATGACACCAGGGAAGTGGCACCAACTCCCACTACAGCCAGCACAGAGGGTTAGGCCGTGCACTAAATCCCAAGCACATGGGGCTAGGGGGAGGAGCAGTAAGAGATGACCTGAAGGCCCCCCCCCCCTTAGAAGCCACTGCTTCCTCAGCCCCTATCTTATAAGCCCTTTCCAGGTGCTGGGCCCAGTCTCCTATTCCCAGCCCGGCTGGGCACCTGCCTTGACACCCACGGTGTCTGGGCCAAGTCCCTGGGACAGAACCCAAATAAACCAAGGAGCAGGACTAACTATGTCAGCTAGACAGGGAAGTAGGGCTATTGGCCTCACAGCCATGGTCCAGTCACAGCTTATGCCAGTTGCTCAGACAGTCCCACCCAGCGATTTGGGGGGTCTTAACTTTCACCCAACGGCAGGACCTACTATGCCTCCAACGGCTGCGGCCAACAGAGTTCGGGGTTGGGTCAGTGGGGTTTTGGACTTCTACCTTCCTGGGCGGGGATTCATCACAATCGGTTAGGACTGCGAACCCTTCTGTCAGCGCCCGGCGGGGGGTTGGGAATTAGCTCATCGGGCCCAAAAAAAAGGGCCCGGCCTCTGCTGGCTTTACAATGAAAGCCAATGCCGATGGGGTACCGCATGCAGGTTTAGACATGACTGTTGGGTATGTGGGAGGGCCAACCATCCAGCATTTCGTTGCTTCAGACGGCAGAGGGGAGGTGCAGGGCGGGTCGAGGGGTCTTCAAAAAGGCATAGTGGCATGGTTAGATAGATATCCTGACGGACAAGCCGCTCAGCTTCTAAAAGATGAGTTTAAGGAGGATTTTTTTACATACCTGGGAAGAAGCTGGCAGGAGGGTCAAGATGCAATAATCAGCAAGGGACAACGAGACTTTGGTAAAAGAAAAGTTGGCAAAGGAAGTAGCTCTGGGGAGAATGGCAGGGCCTTTCTCAAGCCCACCCTTTGAGAGTTTGTGTATCTCCCCCTTGGGACTTGTACCCAAGAGGGAGGTAGGAAAGTTCCCCCTAATACATCATTTATCACACCCAGAAGAGTCCTCAGTAAATAATGGGATTGACTAAGCCATGACCAAGGTCTCACATGCATCATTTGATCAGGCAGTTCATCTAGTTCGCCGTCACTGTAAGGGGGCTTTCATGGCGAATGCTGACATTGAATCGTCTTTCCAGCTACTCCCGGTACACCCTAACAGCTGGGGTGTGCAGTGGATGGAGAGATATATGTGGACAAATGCCTTTCCATGGGATGCTCCCTCTCGTGCGCCTATTTTGAGACCTTCGCAACCTTCCTTGAGTGGGTTGTCCATGAGGAAACAGAATCAAAAGCAGTCATCCACTACCTGAACGATTTCTTTTGGGTGGGACAAGCGGGCTCGTCCAACTGCAGTGGGTATTCAAACGGATGGGAGTGCCACTAGCTGAGGATAAGTCGGAAGGGGCTGCAGAGGTACATTGTTTTCTGGGGATAGAAATAGACTCCCGTGAAATGGTCTGCCAGCTGCCTATGGGCAAGGTTGCGGACCTGTTGGCATTGGTCAGGTCAGTATCGCAGGCAAAGAAGTTGACTTTGCGCCAAGTCCAGTCTCTATTGGGCAAGTCAAATTTTGCTTGCCAGATTATTGCAATGGGGAGGGTCTTCTGCAGGCGCTTAGCGTTGGCCATGTCTGGGGCAGCCAAGCCACACCATTTCATTCGGATATCACGGCAGATAAAAGCAGACTTGAACATATGGGAGGAGTTTCTACGAAACTTCAATGGAAAAGCTATGTGGCTATCCGAAGCACAGTTCAACATAGAAATGAACCTGTTCACTGATGCAGCTGGATCCATTGGTTTTGGCGCATATTTTCAGGGTAAATGGTGCATCGGGCAATGGCCATGGATTGGTTGGAGAACGGTTTGACTGGAAACGTTGCTTTCTTAGAACTATTTCCAATTGTGGTAGCGGTGGAGCTATGGGGTTGTCAGCTAGTTAATAAGAAAGTCAACTTTCACTCAGATAACACGGCGGTAGTTAGCGTCATTAACAATTGCTCAGCTTCTTCCCACCCTGCTGAGGTACCTAGTTTTGAGTTGCCTAGTGAACAACTTCTGGTGAGAGCGGTGCACGTGGCAGGGGTATCTGACTCTATTGCCGACTCGCTTTCTCGTTTACAGCTGGATCGCTTTCAAGCGCTGTCCCCAGAGGCAGACCACATCCCTCACTTATGTCCGGAGCATCTGTGGAGGATATGTATGAATGACTAGCGGGATGGATCCAGGGTTCACTAGCTAAATCGACCTGGGAAGCCTAGTGCACATCCAATTAATTTGTTTACATTTTACTTTACCATTGTAATGCGACTTAAAAAGCCCAGCAGAATAAAGCAAACCGTGAAGTGGTTGCTGGGCATAAAATAATTTGGCCAAGTTATTGAACTAATTGCTTTAATTTATCCAGAGAGAAGGGCAGGCTTTTTAAGACAGATTCAATAAAAGTTCCTATGGTTTAAAATGGTGCTAATTTTGCCTCAACCAATCAGATCTTATTTACCATTTGAAAGCTAACATTTGATTGGTTGGGGCAAAATTAGCCCCATTTTTCAATTTTTTATTGAATAACCCAGAAAGTTTGAGCATTACGTGTCATAAGAAGGTAAAAAGTTACTATGGTACAAAAGGTTAAAAGTTAGGACCCAGCAGAATAAAGCAAACCGTGAAGTGGTTGCTGTGCTTAAAATTATTTTGGCCAAGTCATTGAACTAATTGCTTTAATTTATCCAGAGAGAAGGGCAGTCTTTTTAAGTTGCATTACAATGGTAAAGTAAAATACCTGGAAGGCCTACAACCTCATGTGGGTGCAATGGCAGGAGTTACAAGCAAGGGCTTCACAGGACCCAGATGACAATAGGGAGTACCTGTTGTTATGGCTTCTATTTGACATGACGGAGGGAGGACTGTCTGGGGCAGCGGTTTCAAGAGCTCTGGCAGCTCTATACTTTTTATTTAAAATGCAAAGGGTCTAGAATATGACAAAATCCTTCCTAGTTAGACAGGTGTGTAGAGGTTTGAGGAGGGGAAGAGTCGGGGGGGATATAAATACAGACCATTCACTTTCCAATTGCTTACTGAAATATTTGGCGTGTTAGATGGGGTTGGGAAATCCAGGTATGAAGTTTTGCTATTCGGATGTGCTTTCTCGTTGGCATTCTATGCGGCTCTCCGAGTGGACGAGCTGGTGAGCAGGTCTTGTGCCACTAATGGGGGCTTAAAGATGGCCGGAATCACTTTGGGTCAAGAATCTCTCTCGGTCTCAATTTTTAATTCAAAGATGGACAGAGAGAACGGGGGCTTACATGTGTTTTTATCCAGAGTTCAGGGATCGGGCACTTGTTCTTTGGCATGTTATTCGGCCTACATGATAGAGAGGCTAAAAGGTGGGGCATCCCTGTTGGTGCACCATGACGGAAAAGCTTTGTCTGTTTACCAGTTTATGGCAGTATTTTAGAAATGTCTGGCAGTGTTAAAACTGCCAATCGCAGATTATGGTTCACATTCCTTCCGAATTGGTGCAGCAACGGAGGCTGCCAGAAGGGTCTTCCCATAGCACAATTAAACGTATTGGGAGATGGGAATCTAACAGATTTCGTTCATATATAAGGCCACACCTAATGCAATGATAAAAAAAAAAAAAGAAAGAAGTATCAATGTGAGATTGATAATATCTGGATCACAGGACACTATATATATATATTTTGGGCTGAGCAATGGGCTAAGATCCGAATAAGTGGAATCCACCTTGGGTTATCGGAGCACGAGGAGAGAGTACAATGGATGGGTGAGCGGGGAATGCTATGGGCAAGCGTCAGGCCGTTGGTTGAGAGTAGGATGGGGACAGGCGAGCACCCGCAAATTTTATTAATACATGCAGGCGGGAATGAAAAGGGATCTCTTGACCCTATGGGAACGTAGCCTAGTGGTCTTATGGTTGAAATGATCCTGAGATTAAAATGGAAGAATGCCTGATCACTGAGAGCTGTACAAAAGGCCAGAATTAAAAATTAACAGGCATCCCACCCCTCCTGGATTGTCCGGGAGTCTCCCTCATTCTGGGGCACTCCTGCGAGACCACCCCAGACTCCCGGACTTGAGAGGAGACTTGAGTCTCCTCCCAAGGCACGCCCAGTTTACAAGGCCATGCCCCCGGAATGCCCTAACCCTGCCCCCACCAGCCTAGGGCAGTGGCCACGCCCCTTGTGATGTCCTGCCCTGCGTGACTTCACATCCCCTGCACCACGCCCCCTTTCCCCACCCTGCCTGAAGGGGCAGGGTGGGATGTTTGTTTTAACAAATCAATGGCCAGATTTGTCCAATTACACACAATCGCAATTCGCCATAGGCTGCTGGAAGGATAGGCAGAGTACTTAATGGCAGGATGGAGTGCATTTAACTGATCTGAGAATGGATGTTTTCAACTATGGAATAAGGGAAGGAATAGAGATAGCGATAAAGTTTTGGAGGAGTTTCCAGACCCAAGGTATCGGGTCTGGGTGCTGTGGTGGTCACTGGCAATGCTAGGATAAGGAAATTAGTCATAAAGGAAGACTTGATAATTGGAAAAGTTCCCACAGTATGATTGGAAACCTCTCTGGGGTAGAAGAGGGACCTGAAGGGAGACTGGAACAGAGTTTACAGATAGGTGCCTCCTGGGCTGGAGTGGAGAAGCGGCAGGGGGCAGTTTTGGATGTAGGATGGTGGGAAGGTGGTAGCATAGGTTAATAATGTTTAAGGATGGTAACAAAGTTCAATGTTTGCTAATATATTTGTTATATTGATGTCACAATAAAGTGGCCATTATTCCTTTCCCTTTCGGGAACTAGGTGTCGTGTCTGTTATTTATGGGGAAAGGGGGTTTGGGTTGGGTTAATCCCTTATGGTACAACTCGGGCCTATCCCGGTCAAGTACCTGGGTCAGGGATTGATTGTTCCTACGTCCCAATATCATTTCATTGAGGAGCTACAGCAGTAACAGTTTTCATTTGCCAGGTTAGTCCTGGACTAATCCTTTATTAAATATATTGCTGAAGCCAAGAGGAAGACTGTCAGAGTCAGTTTTCTTTGGGCTGGTGCTCCTCACAGAAACAATATGGAGAGTTAGGAATTACCAATCCTATATCCCTGTCCCAAGTACTTTTCATTTTAACTGTTTTAAAGGAAACTTTATACACGCTATAGTTCTACTATAACGCCACGCTAACTTTAACAATAGTTTTGTGCCCAGCACCTCTGGATAAAGAAGGCCCATAGTTCTTTTTGATGTAGGGCTCGGGACAACTAAAAAGCTTGGACTAGATGGATATTTGTCTTTATTCAACCTCCAATACTATATATAATCCTACTCCTTGGCCAGTAGTAGTGATATTTTTGATCATTATACTGCAGAATGGATATTATTACGAGTTTTATGTTATGAAACAGCCATTAAATAACACTGTATTATTTCAATAGCAATGATTGCAGCAGTCAATGTTCCGGTACCTTGTGGTATTGGTATTTTATGCTAAGGTCGGTAATTTTTACCTTGGTCATTAATCGATGAATTGATCAATTATAACTGATGTTTAAGGGAAAGTCCAGTTGGACCGAACCATGTAGCTTACTCTGGAGTAAGATTCTGTCTGTCATCTTTTAAAGATGTGGCTACACACAGACCCGAATGGTCTCCCTATATAAAGTGTGGAATATTGCTTGGGACTTCCACACTTCCTTGTGACCGCAGACAGCTTCCTACACTACCGTACAGGGGGCCGACTACTGCCGTGGGAAATTTTCGGGCAGTTTTGATCGTTTCCAAAGGATGGCACTGAGCATTAATCAGAATTAAGACCATAGTTTTCACAGTACCCACTTTACCAATAAAGGTTTGATTTAGTATTCTACTTACTAACATTTCCTTTGCAGAGCTGATACACTGATATGGTGTTTTCCTTATTATACTGTACACAATATTCACTATTTTTATATTATTCACCCCACACAGATAAAGAAGACTATTAATGTAAGCATGTTGTGCGTCACTGTAATGTGACTCATATACCAGAGTCCCACACAAGTGAAGGGAATGTATTTATTATTTGTTTGAGGTATCTAAGTGACACAAGGGGTTAAAATACATTACGGATATACTGTAAACTATTTTGGCCATAGAAGGATCTCTGACTCCCTATCTATTTGGTTTTTGGGGATTATATACAGGAAATATAAAAAGATGTTTGTAGGATCCACCATTACAAACCTCAATTTTTTATTTACTTTAAGTGATTTTATTCAAAACAAAATAATGTCGGATGTTTCTAAGTCAGTAGCAAGAGAGAAAGGCAGTCATTCCAAGAATCTCAATCAAGTTCCAAAGCAGCTTTGCAGCTGGAACAAATGAAACTTTATCGAGATCCAACCAAAAAGCAACAGTTGCACACAGTTATATGCAGAATGGGTTAGGAATCCAACATACAAGAGAGTCCAGGTAGTTGAGGCAATTACCACTGACCAATGGTGTTTCTGAGCAGAGCCCCTCTTGCCACTGACCCTCCTATGAGTGAAATCAATTTACTGTAAGTCTGTGGGGACATGATTTTGCTGCCTGAGCTGAAAGCCACATGTTGCCTCACAGCAGGCACCACTCTGTGCGACACATAAATTCATACAGGAGACACTGTATATTAGCTCATATTAAGACAGGAGCTTATAGTAGAAAGGGTAGCATTGGCCCAGTGTAAATACAGAGCTGTCCCTGGGTCTAAAAAGGTTGACTATAATTAAAAAAAAATGAATGCAAAATATGGCTCATATGAGAGAAGAATTCAAGATAATTTCCAAGTTTCCACAGCAGCTCCTTAGTAAATGCCACATTATCTAGCATACTGTGACATTTGACTAATGATTCACTCAAGATTAAAAAAAGCTTAAGTTGCAAATGTTTTGTGAAGACTTAAGCGATTCTGTGAATTTATTTAAATCTCTTAAAAGGCATGTCCACCCTAATAAAAAAAACTTTCTATTTGTTGTAGGGCATACCTGCCCACCCCAACCGCTATGTCAGATTACTAACATAAGAATCAGAACTCTACTTACAGCCCCTCGCTCCTGCTGCGCTCTGATCCAGCTCCCTGCTTGCCGGAAATTGCAAACAGGGGCCGGACCGGAAGCTACATCTGTGATTGGCTGAGAGGCAGCCAATCACAGGCACGGCTGCCAGAAATGCAGAGTGCCGCGGGAGTGAAGGGCTGTAAGAGTTCTGGTTCTTTTTTTAGTAATCTGACATGACGGTTGGGGGGTGGGCAGGGATGCCTTACACTACAGAAAATTCTTTTGATGGTAGATAGAAGGGCATCCAGGGAGGGATCTGGAGGATGCGAGGGAAAGGATCCCCTGCGCATGTCACACTACCTCCCAGAGGAAAGACAGGAGGAAGAAACCTTTTGGCAGGAAGACAGCTCCCACTCTTAATTTTTCTGGACTTTGGACAATCACTGCTGGAGAGTCATACATTGGGGCCAGTAGTGGGTTAAATTTTAGTTTGAGGGGGTGGACATGCCCTTAAATATTGATCATGTGTATTCCGTTTTTCCGATCAACCACTCATCTTGAAAAGATTGTCAGCATAAGGTGAGGAACTGCCTGTGTATGATCTTTAGAGGAGACATCAATAGTACCAAGAGCTGCTATTGCTATAAAGCTGGGATGTCTAACTTGTGGTCCCCCAGATTTTTGAAAACTACAACTTCTAGCATGCCTTGGTAGCATTCTGCATTCTGTTTTTATAACTATAAAAATATTGTCATAAAAGAAATTGAGTAGTTGCAATAGAGCAATAGATTCACTGGTTTTAATTGTTTGATATATTTATATTAGGACTTCTGCATTATCTTACATTTATTTCCACTGCACGGTATTGGGAATTTACTACATAGACATAAAATACAGATACTGTGTGGTACCGCCCATTATTGGCTGTTGTCATTTTTACTGTCCGTGTAGGATTTTTACATCTACTGTCAAAGTTTTACAGCCTTGGTAGTAAAATAATAAACTGCTAAAAATATCATTTTACCACACTGCCAGAAACAATTCATGGTATCGGAAATGACTAGCCCCAGTTTTGAAGTGAACCCAGTGGAATTTTTTCAACAGGGTTCGATCCAAATTTTTGGTTCCATGGAATTTCCACAGAACCGCTGGCAGACCATACCTCGCCAGTTTTCATTCATCTCTAGTAATGACAATTACTAATGACAAATGATGTACCTTGTAAAAAACAGTAGGTCTAGTCAGTGTATACTTGCTACCTGTAATGACTGCATCCAATGAATCCATTTCTCAGTCCTAATGTATCATTGTTGCCTAGTGTCCACATCCTATGAATATATTTATTAAGTCTATTGTATCCTTGTTACCTAGTGACTGCATCCTATGAATTAATTTCTCAGGTCTAGTGTATCCTTGTTACCTAGTGAATGCATCCTATGAATTAAAGGGGAACTGTGGTTGCCAAACAAGTTAAGTTTAAATGAAAGGCCAGTTTCCTACCTTTAAAACGAGCCATCAACCACCTCTCTACGTGCTCCACAGCCCAAGATACACAGAAATGACTGACCAGAAAGTTATTGGGTGGGAGGCTGACATGTGACATTGCTGAGGCTTCTCCTGCACAGTGCCGCCGGCGAGCACAGCCTCAGACTCCCTAAGTGTGTGAGGAAGACAGGAAGTCCCTCCTCCTCTCTGCAGGACCTGCAGCTACAGAGAAGGTAAGGGAGTCTACAGCCCTTCTCTCTCAAAGTGTGATAACAGCCTTTTCAGGCACCCGTGAGTGGGCAGGGCTTAGGCACCTGTGAATGGGCGGGGCCACATAGGGCTGTAAGGGAATAGGCCAAGGGGGGCCTGCAACTGGAGGGACCATGGGATCCATGAGTGGGAAGGACCAGGGTGGCTGCAAAGGGGAGGAGACACAGTTACCTAGTGACCGCATCCTATGAATTCATTTTTCAGGTCTAGTGTATCCTTGTTACCTAGTGACCGAATCTTGTGAATTCATTTTTCAGGTCTAGTGTATCCTTGTTACCTAGTGACCGAATCTTATGAATTCATTTTTCAGGTCTAGTGTATCCTTGTTACCTAGTGTCCACATCCTATAAATACATTTCTCAGGTCTAGTGTATCCTTGTTAAAATCTATTGTGTCAAACTTAATCTGAATTATAGAAGAATCTTTTTAATTGGGAAGGTTTTTATGCCGATATAAATATATTTCTCCTCCTACCAGTGTTTAAACTTTATTCATGTGCTGTTCTGCTACTGTCCCAGATTCCCAGTGTGTCTATTATTCTCATTCAAAGCTATTTTGCTGTTATGTTAACAGGGGAAAGCTGTGTGTGTTCTCTCTACAGTATGTCTCTCCTGCTGGGATTGTCTGGTTGGCTGCCTCCTCTTTGATATGTTGTGAAGGTTTCTTTATGTCTTCAAGTGCTGTAGATATGCCATAGAAATACAGCCTATATACTCCATGGGTTTAAGTTTAACATTGCTGACCTCCAATATTTTTACTGTTGTTTTTAAGCAATATTTGAATTTCTTTAATGCAATGATGTGACCAATGGACGTTTAGGTGTGGCAGACAATTAGCAAAAGCCTGGAAATTGAAAAAGTTGGTAATTATTTCTTAGTCATTAACACCAGATGGTAGATCAAATCCTGACATTAAATAGCAACTCAATGTGAAAGCAATTCAAGCAAATGAAGTACATGTGAATCTGGCTAAGAACATCAACATTGCCCATCATGCCCCTGGCTGCTAGATAACCATTTAATTCAAGGTGTACCTCTTTCTGGTGCGTTATAGATTTTCATTAAGGCAAAGTGAAATGTTTGATGATAAGGGACTGTACACAGGTACAGCAATAATAAAATTGTACAACAAATCTATACTTCCTGGACTCACATTTGATTCCAATTGCACATGCAAAGGAAGTGTTGAGGGCCTACAACTGCCATAAGGATTCTGGGTACTGTTTATAACCAATGAGCTTTACTGACTACAAATGTTATAAATGAATGAGTAAAATCTCACTTTAGAAATGTAATTTAAACTATATTTTTCATTTCAAAACCTTTCCTCTTCTTTCTATTTGTATCCTTCATAGCTCTGAACCAAGACCTCTCTTTTCTTTAGCGAGTTTTCCCTTGTGTCTTGCTGAATTTCTGTTTTTCTTCCGATGATTCTGTTTTTCCTTTCCCCATCACATATCACTATGTTCTATCTCCAGTTCCCAAAATCTGTATTTTATTTTCTCTGATTATCAGTCTCTCACTCCTTAGGCCTCCTACTTGCTTCTGTGTCATTCATCTGTTTACTCTGTACTTATCTCTCACAGCTATTGGATGAATTCTTTTCCTTATTACTAAGACTTTAAGGCACAGCCGACACAAACTTTCTCCATCCAGCTTTATTCTGTCGGAAGAATGTTGTTGGGGGAAGTTCAAAGGATGGAAGCTCCCTGCTTGGTTCTTGTAGGTGTTTTATTGTAAATGCGTATAGTGTGCAGAGACTCGGCTGAAATCAATAAAATACCAGACCTTGCAGACCAATAAAACTAGGGGAGACACTGACAGTGTGACAGAATCTATTTAAACAATGACTGATAACATATTTGATTAAAAAACAGTGGTACCAAGATACCTTCAATGCAACAAAAAGCATCATAGGAGCTTGAAGTTTGTGCTTTCACCTCAATATCCGGTAGAGATAAGTCATCTGCCACAGAATGTGACCTTCTCTAATGTGGTATGACTTCTCAGGAGGCTCATCATGTCTTACCTAAAGAATTAGCCTTATCCACTTCTTTTTTCTCAAAATGAAATAACTGCTAATAACTAGAAACGGAAAGTTTAAGCATAAACTTTGAATTTGGCTTGAAAGGCTATATTTTTTAAGGGAATGTGTGTGTCTGTGTTGCAGGTTTAAAACTCAATAAACTTGCTGTGGCAATGTATGTATGTATAATTTTATTTATAAAGCGCCACTTGAGTACACAGCGCTGTACATGTAAAAAAATACAGAGTATATAAACAAGGGGAAAAGTGCAAGTAATTATACAGATAGATAAAAATTAAATAAATAAATACAATTTCATACATTGGTTGAGAAAGCATATATATAAATTATGTATAAATTGATATAAGTGCAACAAGCCATGACATTCTAGGTGGGAGGGACAACATACAGATACAAAGTGCTTAAAAGGGCTAACAATCATTTGTTCTGCTAATGCTTATTAAGGTAGGATAACAGTCTAGATTTGAAAGTATTAATGGATGTCACCAGGTGAAGCGAGAGAGGGAGAGAGTTCCAAAGGTAGGGAGCAACAAGAGAGAATGGTTTAAGGCAGGAGGTGTTTTTTTTTTTTTACATTTTTACAATAGTTACCCTTTAAGTATGGCTGCCAAGGGAATGAAAGGGTAGGTCAATAGTTGTTAAGGTTGGGGGTAAAAAACTAACTTTTGATCAATTTCTTTTTTTTACTATAGTTACCCTTTAAGTGATTACCATGGACATGGAAGGGTTAGGTGTGTGTACCTATGTCAGGTTGGGGGGGGAGTAAAAAAAAATCAGAACCTTTTTGATGATTTATCAAAATTAGATTTTTTTTGTGACTATAGTTACCCTTTAAGCATGGCTGCCACAGCATTAGAAGGGTAGGTCTGTAGGTGTGTGTACCTGTGTCAGTTTGGGGGATAAAAACCTAACTTTTTTCATGATTAGTCAAAATTGGGGAATATGTATTTTTTTGCAGTTATGACTAGGATACTAACTTTTAAGGATGATAAATCAAAAGCCCCAACCGCATTAATATTATTGTTAGAAAGTCCCCCGATTCTTACTTACCTTCCCTCTTACCTCCGCCGCACTGTACAGGCCCTCTGCTTGCAGGGAAATGCAAGCAGGGGGCGGGACTGGCAGCCGCGCCCGTGATTGGCTGAGAGGAAGCCAATCACGGTCGCGGCTGCCAGGAGTTCTGAAAAGCGAGGAGAGAGGGAAGGTAAGTAAAGATTGGGGGACTTTCTAACAATAATATTAATGCGGTTGGGGCTGGGGGAGCATGCCCTACCGCATACCCAAAGGGTTTAATGTTAGGGGGAGGGAGAGAAAAATGGGAGGGAGAGGGAGGGGGGGGAGGGCTGCACTGAGCATGCCTCAAACCTTGACGAGGTTAAGGCAGACTCAGCCACAGCATGAGTCACACACTGCTCCTACACAGCAGTTTCCTGGACTTTGGAGGGGCACAGCAGGGGAACTATTTTGAACAGAAATGTAAGGTAAGGCTTGTTTTAAACTACTTAATGTGGCCAGTAAGGGGTTCAATTTTAGTTTTGGGGGTGGACATGCCCTTTAACTTAAGTTATCCTTAAAGTTTGACTACCATGGGAATGGAAGGGTAGGTCAATAGGTGTATGTACCTATGTCAGGTTGGGGGGTATGTTTTTTGTATTACTATAAAAAAAACTGTTATTGAGGATAGATCAAAAAAAATTTTGGACTATAATTACCCTTTAAGTATGGCTGCCATTAGTAGAAAGGGTAGATCAGTAGGTGTGTGTTCCTGTGTCGGTTTGGAAGGTAAGTGTTTTTGCATGCAGGACTATATAACTAACTTTTAATAATGATAGATCAAAATTAGTTTTTTTGACTATAGTTACCCTTTAGGTATGGCTGCCATAGGAATGGAAGGGTATGTCAGTAGGTTGGTGTACTGGGGAGGGGGGGTTGTCAGGTAGGTGAAGGTGGAAGAAGGTAATGACAGACTCATCCCCAGTGACTTACCACAATGCACTGGGTCTCTGTCAGACGCTTTTCGGTTTCATTTTTTTTCACAGAGCATGCGAAAGTTCAGTCCCGTCCAATTTGGTGCCGCACCCACCCTCTCCCACCAAGTCCCTGCTATTGGTACTGAAGAACGGGAGGTAAGTGATAGTGCATTTACATCCTGTTCTTCAGTAAATCATTTAGAAACATACTTACTTTTTTGCTGGACATACCCTTTTATTTTTATTGCCCTTAACTAAAATCTGTAATTGTCATATGTTCCTCTCCCTGTGACTATAAAGACTTAATATATCTACTAAGCGATAGGATAGTCAGGTCTATAGTCAAGTCCAATGTTTCATGTTTCATAAAGGGCATGTCCACCCCTAAAACTAAAATTTAACCCACTACTGGCCCCACGGTGAAGTTTAAAAAAATCCTTACATTCTCCTTAGCTCCTTATTGTTCTCCTGCAATGGCTGCCCAAAGTCCAGACAAACCAAAAGGTTACACCGGCACTCACTATCTCACCCGGTCTTTGCTGTGCACGTCCGAAGGTCCCACAGTAACACCTCCACAGCAATAGGTACAGATGGGACAGCACTTGCTTCGCTAAAATCACTCAAATTTTATTTCATCATACTTAAAACAAAGGCTCTTCTTAGCCACAAGCTCATAAGGCAGTGTACATAGAACAGAAATGACGTTTCGGGTCACATTTGAAAAAGGGTCATGTGACCCGAAACGTCATTTCTGTTCTATGTACACTGCCTTTCCCACCCTCTGATCCCGCCATACCTGCCCTTATTTAAATTAAATATTAGAATCATACTTACAGGCCTTTGCTCCCATGGCTATCTTCATAGCTAGCAGCCACGACTGTGATTGGCTGCCTCTCAAGCAGGAAGCCGGATCAAAGCACTGCGGGAGCGAAGGGCTGTAAGTAGAGCTCTCGTGTTTTTTTAAAAATTGGGGGTGGGCAGGAGGAGGTACAATATGTCAAAAGTTTATATTTAGGGTGGATATGCCCTTTAATATTCATTTTGTATTCACGACTCGACTAGAAAATTCTGCTTTTCATTATACTGTTATTTATATTATAGAATTAAAAAAAAAATATATATATATATATATATATTTATTTTATAACACATATATAGAATATATATATATAAGAATAAGAATATCATATAGATGAATCAAAAAGCTGTCTCATTTCTTGACTTTTTCTAGCAAAAAAAGAAAGTAAGAGCTCTTCTTGTTTTAAATCATTTTAAGATATAAAATAATATATCCCTCCCTGGCTTCTTCTCCTGCAGCGTTAAATCCTTTTAATGTTCCCCCACCCTCAACCGCTATACTCTTACACAAAAAAATGCTTCTTTACTTACAGCACCTCGTTCCCTCGCCGTTCTCATTGATGACAGCCGCGGCTGTGATTGGCTGCCTTTTAGCCAATCACAGCCGCGGCTCCCTGCTTGCAGTTCCAGTGGGAAGGGTAGCCGGACCAGAACAGCGAAGGAATGAGGTGCTGTAAGTAGAGATGGGAAAGTTTTTTTGTGTAAGAATATAGCAGTTGGGGTGGGGGGGACATGCCCTACAGTATAGCAAAATTTGTAAAAGAGGGTGGATATGCTCTTTAAGAAAAATTAAAAACAATGGTGGATATATATAGATATGTAGATATGATAGGATGTGAGGTAATTGGAGGACATGTCCCAAGGGTATATGTTGTTACTGAATGAAGGTTGTAACATTTCTGTTTTTGTGGGCTGTGACCCAACACTGTTTGCTTAAGAAAGGGGCAATGGACCCAAACGTTGCACATGTCGACAGTGTAACAATAAATTTCATGTTGCATTAGAGTGGAGTGCGGTGTTGGATTCTGTTATGTATACATATTGTGTCTTACAGTATACACACTATGAACACCGGCACACACGATTGAACCACTTGGAGGGAGTGCGGCTCAACCTTTTTCTATTATTTATATATATATATATATATATAAATAGATAGATAGATAGATAGATAGATAGATAGATAGATAGATGTGTCTAAAATAAAAGTGAAGGATATATATGTAATAACAGTAGAGGAGATATATATATATATATATAAAACAACAGTGGAGGATAAGTATGTATGTATAATTTTATTTATAAAGCACCACTTGGGCATGCAGCGCTGTACATTATAAAATACAGAGTATACAAACAATGGGATAAGTACAAGCAATTATACAGATAAAATAAAAATTAAATACTAGAAAGGGAAAGTTTAAGTGTAAACATTTTGGGAGGGAATGTGTATGTTTGTGGTAGAGATTTTGAAACTCAATAATGGCATTGTTGTTTTTTTACTTATCCTTTAAATATCGCTGTCACAGGAATGAAACTGTTATTGAGAATATATAATTTTTTTTTTTTACTTTATTTACCCTTTAAGTATGGCTGCCACAGGAATAGAAGGGTAGGTCAGTAGGTGTGTGTACCCGTGTGAGGTTGGGGGTATGTGTTTTTGCATATAACTAATATAACTAACTTTTATTGATGATTGATCAATATTAGTTTTTTGACTATAATTACCCTTTAAGTATGGCTTCATTGGGAATGGAAAGGTAGGTCAGTAGGTGGGTGTACCTGTGTGTGTGTGGAGGGTTGGGGTATTAGCATTTATGTTTATGACCATGAAACAAACTGTTTTGATCTCATGACCCTTTAACCTCGAAATATCCACATTTGAGGATTGTTACATTATAGTCTATGGGGAAAATGTCCAGATATTCACTGATAATGCCATAACGCTTCCGCGGATTCCTTAGCTAGGTAACAGCACTCTTCTTCTATAAGCTCTGCACGTCTGTACCGAATTTCATGTCTCTAGCTCAAAAACTGGAAGGTGATACAGTCCAAAAAAGCAGAAGAAGAAAACGGAAGAAGAAAAAGAAAGAACAGTAATTTGGTTCTTCAAGCCAAAAAATTTAAAAGAAGGGTGGACATACCCTTTAAATTTAATCATCTCCACTGTAATTGTGCCAAGCAAGATTCACAAACAATTGCTTTAAAGGGTATCTTTACTCTAAAATTTTTTATTGAATTTTCAAAAATAGTACCTTTAGATACAGCAAGATCCCACTCCTCTGAGCTGTAGATTCTAAATCTGAGCTGTAGATTCTGAGAAATCATCATTTTAATCACAGCATTTACAGGGAAAGACCTGTCACTCCAGGAGCAGAAATTATAATGTGTAACCCATGCTTGACCTCTTTGCCTGCTTGCCAGCACACTTTCTGCAACATTTAAGAGAATCAGCAGAGAAAAGACAGCAGGGGGAGGGAGGGGGAGATGTGTAAGCAGAGCAGTGTCCATGGTGAGGCTGTGCAGAACACATAAGTGTCGCAGACACCAAAAGAAGGCAGTGAGTAAGGGAGGGTGAGGGGAATTAGGAGTACTCACTAAACATTAAGAATTTAATGATAAAGCAAGCACAGATAAATATTTGGGTACCATCATTTTACTTGTCTCAAATTTTAGTTTCAGAAAATGTAAAGTTGTTTCAGTGAGTATAGTGACCCTTTAATTTATTATTGAATAATTTATTGTTGGTGCTTTCAATTTTAAACACATAGCGCCCCAGGTTAAATTATTAGATTATTAATTCTTCTTTATAAGTTCCAATTCCTTGTTTCTTTCATAGTTTTATTAGTTTTCGGTTTGTTCTGATCCTAGTCTCTCTTTGTTTGCGCCATCTAACTTGGCCTTTCTTCCTTCTGTTCTGGTCTCCCTTTTTAATCATATCACCAATACCCTGTTGGGAGTATATTTCAATACACAGAAAGGTAGTTCTAAAGCTGTCCATGCATTTTCCTATTTCTCCCCAATTCCATCTTCCTTCTAACCTTACGATATTGGTTCGGGGTGAGAAAGGTTTAGGACTTTATGTAACTGGTGGGCAGAAGCTCAGCACATTCCTTGGCTCCTGTGTGGAAGTGCTGGTAATGAAGATGAATCTGTGCTTAGGTCATATCCTTAACACAATGCGGGAAAACTGAGGGTTTATCATCTGTCCCTTTTATTGGCACAAATGTTACACTGATTTACTGCAGGTTCCTGCGATACTCATTTGTCCCAGATCCATTTTCACCCTGCACATTCCTGTCTGTCCTTCACATTGCGCAAGGTATGCTGTAAACAGATAAAATATCCATGTGCAGATTCTTTCCAAAACCTCATATTAGCCTGCAGTACACAGAGATCACATTAATTCATACTGAGCCCTGGGACAGCAGGAGTCACTGCAGACAGATCTACCATTTGATCTGTGCTGCCTCTCCTGGGGGAAGGGGGGTTATGCCTGACATCATTTTTGTCTGTGTGGTATTATACTACAGGAGGAAAAAAAATAGGTCTATTTAAGGACAAAACATGAAAGTGAATTGATCGGACTCGTGCTATTTAGAAAATGGCGATATCCATTGGCGGAAAGTCATTGAAATCTTAAGCAATAATATAGTCATATATTTCAACACCTAGAAATCATATGGTCACACATTAACCAATCATATTTTAATAAAATATTAAAATATGATTGGTTAATGTGTGATCATATGATTGCAAGGATTGAAATATTAAAGGGCATGTCCACCCCCAAAACTATAATCCCCCCCACTACTGGCCCCATTGTGTAGTGTAGTTAAATCCTTAACTTACATCCCAGCTCCATCTGGTTCTCCTGTAGTCCTCCCCCCAAAGTCCCAAAAACTGCCCACCAGGAGGATAGCAGAGTCCATATAGGACTCTGCCTCCTACCTGGCCTCCGGGAGAAGTTTGGCATGCGTACTGCAGCCCTTCGCCCCCTCCCTCCCCCTCCCTCCCTCTTAGGATTCCCTCCCCCCTGCTGTAAATCCCTTTAGATATATGATTCCCCCTGTCCCCCCAGCCCCAACCACTCTATTTGTATTCTTAGAAAGTGCCCCAAACTCTACTTACCTTCCCTCTTTCCCCCGCTGCAAAGAACTCCCGGCAGCTGTGTCCGTGATTGGCCGCTGCTCAGTCAATCACAGACGCGACTGCCAGTCCCGCCCCTCTGCTTGCATTTTCTCGCAAGCAGAGGGCCGGCAGCGCGGCGGAGGAAAGAGGGGAGGTAAGTAGAGTTTGGGGCACTTTCTAAGAATAAAAATAGAGCGGTTGGGGCTGGGGGGACAGGGGGAATCATATATCAAAAAATATTTTTAAGGGTGGACATACCCTTTAAGCGATTACTATTGGATTTGGTCCTTCAGCAATACTATATAAAGAGCTGCAAACCTGCACGGAACTCAGAAGTAGAGATGGCCGAAAATTATCGAATATACAATTGTAGACCATTTTTGAGTTTCCGATTGTATTTTCGAAGATTTTCGAATGTTCAAGGCTATTTTTGAAAATTATCGAAAATAGCCTTGAACATTCCTGAGATTTCCTATGCGGTTGCGCGTCCGTTTACGTTTTGCGTTCAAGTATTTTTCTGCGCAATCGCAGACTGAGCATGTGCAGAATATAATGGTCGTTGACCAAACTGTGTGTTACTAGAATGCTGTGAAGTAAAGCCCAATCCATATGTTATTTTGGTAAATTTCCCAGCACCCGTATCAAAATGAGAGGTAAGACACAGATTGCTGGTTTTATATCAAGGTGTTCTGCCTTCTGGTTCAGTGTTGTTCTATGGATTTAGTTGTCCTTTAAATATCACACAGTATCTGTAAATTACACCTGCAATAGCATTTTACGGATGCGGTATGTGAAATACCGTTACCAAGGTGTGTGTTGTGTCCTCACAGTGTTGTCCGTTGATGCCCCATTGTGGTTTTTAACCTACTGTGTTAGAATAATGTCAAGGTCACAACATAGTGATACTGGTTGGTATTATATGTAAATTGCATACTGTAAGGACCCATGGTATCGGTTATTATTGATAATGTGGGTTTATAAACATGCCCATTGTCTTTACACTGCTAAAGATGTGGACTATAGTTTCCTCAAAGGATAAGTTCAACGTAAAATGGGTTTATGATATTAAAAGAACAGAAACTGCTGCTTAAAATGCTAGAACTCTTGTTTTTCTATTGCAGGGCGTACGCTAGTTCAATAATCACACTATGTTCTGCAAACTGTCAGGACTGATCACTTTGAGCTTGATTGCAAAATCTGAGAAAATGTGATTTCAAGTGGATTTCTCCTTTAAGAATTAGTTGCTTTAAGGAGTGGTTGACAGTCTTAAAGAACCAGTTAAAGGAGAACTAAACTCAAAATACAAGGGCAGCTCCACAGATCCTATAATTGTAACTTAGTAAAACCATTTGTCTCTAACCTCTGAATTCAGCCTCTTAGTGTAGAAATCATGTATAGAATCAGTGGAGTAACTATGAATCAATGCCCCCCCCTGCAAAACTATGTTGAGGCCCCTATCTGTGCTTTATCCACAGTGGTTTTCTGGGAGGAAGCCATATCTGTCCAGACATCCCACCTTGCACCTTCAGGCTTCTGGGCAGGGTTGCGAAAGGGGGTGTGACGTCATGCGGGGGGCAGGGTGTGATGTCACAAGGGGCATGGTCACTGTTCTAGGTGGGTGGGGGGACTGGGTTAGGGAGGGGTTAGCAGCATTGCCGGTGCGTTCCGGGGGCATGGCCTCGTAAAGTGGGTGTGACTGGGGAGGAGACTCAAGTCTCCTCTCAAGTCCTGGAGTCTGGGGTGGTCTTGCAGGAGTGCGGGAGACCACCCCAGAATGAGGGAGACTCATATGCTCAAGCTTATAAAAAGTTAATTGTTAATTAAGCATAGCGAGGAGGCAGATAACTAGGCTAGAAAGAAACAACTAATCATTGAAGGGTCTCCACTCTAAAATAGGACTTCCTTTTTTCATTATGGGGTGGTAAAGGAACTATGTCTTACCTCCCGTTCTGCAATTAAACCTGCAGGAGACCGGAGCAAAGACTAAAGCCTTGTACACATGTGACCTGTGTACAGGCGCTTTATCGGCCGATTATCGTTGAAACGAATGTTCGGACACACCGTGCGTCGCGGGTCGTGACCCGCGATCACACGTGTGTACAAGGCTTAAGAACTTGCAAGTGATTTCGATCCTCCGCTGTTCCTCTGACAGGTGCTGACGCGCCTTTGCAATGTATGCCCATATGCATAGTCAGTCAGGACCTGTCAGAGGAACAGTGGAGGATCGAAATTGCTTGTAGGTTCTTTGTCTTGGCTCCGGACAGTATACCAAATTATAGATTTCTCATTAAGAACACAGGCTTACAGTGTATTCTACACTAATTCCATACTTTCCATATACAGAATTTCACAATTTGCCAACATTCACAAAAAAAGTGGAGAGCATAGCTCTTTACATGATATTATAGAGGCAGCGATATAGCTTAGGGAGAGGTGAGCCAAAAGGAGCAAAAAGCTCTCCACAGTGCATAAAAATGGAGCAGAACCTTCTTATAACAAAAGGTATCTTGCAGTCTCATGCTATGTGAATAGCATTGCCCACAAAATCTCAGAAACAAGAAGTAATTTCTTACTCCCAGATTCCCCAGAGTTAGGGACAGAGATATGCAAAATTCTTCTTTATGTCCTTTGGCTAATGGATGTTAGTTGTGCCCATCCTGCTTGACTTCCATGCACGGAAGTTAAGCAAAAGGCAGCGGGGGAACAAAGGATGGTAAGTATATTTGGGGAAATCTTTGAGTGCTGTAAACCACGTGAGGTCGAGGTTTACAGCAATTTCCTACAAAATATAAAAATTTAGTTTGGGGGTGGACATACCCTTTAAGTCCATCTGTTACCTATTGTATCTGTCAAATGTCATGATATTCCTCATGTAAGGATTTAAGCCGCTATTCTAATATCTGTGAAAATGCTATCACTTGCCACAAAATGCCAATGGAACTGGAAAGGTTGTTATGTGGCAAACTAAATGCCCAATCCAATCTTCATTTGGCACCAGATTTTATGGACTTGAATGTGACCAACAACCCCAGCTGCAGAGGACCATGGGAAGAATGAAGAAAGGAAGTAGGAAAGTAGGATTCAGGGAGTCCAAGAAAACTTAGTATAGGGTGAACATCCAGGGACATTAGGAGGGTGAGTACTTTTAAAGGGAATGTCCACCCCTCCACAAACAAAGCCTTACCTGCTTTAAAATACCCGATAAGCAGGACTTTGTTAACTGAAATCTTCTAATTCGGCTCCCACACTGAGCTATTGTACTCACAAGCTCCTCGCTTCACCGCCGCTTCCGGGTTCCTCAGTCAGTCTCCACTGCGGCTGCTGTGTTCTTTTTCTGTTCTTGCGCAGCCGCAGTGGAGACTGCTCCG
Organism: Hymenochirus boettgeri; assembly: GCA_019447015.1. Taxonomy (NCBI): domain Eukaryota; kingdom Metazoa; phylum Chordata; class Amphibia; order Anura; family Pipidae; genus Hymenochirus; species Hymenochirus boettgeri. Next base: position 218,856,208 of record CM033471.1, on the reverse strand, counting down.
GGAAAGGCAGTCAGTGATTGGCCGTGACGTCACTGTCACGGCCGACACTGACTGCCTTACCCGGAAGTGGAGAGATGCGGCGGTGGAGCGAGGAGCTTGTGAGTATAATAGCTCAGTGTGGGAGCCGAATTGGAAGATTTCAAGTTAACGAAGTCCTGCTTATCGGGTGTTTTAAAGCAGGTAAGGCTTTGTGTGTGGAGGGGTGGACATTCCCTTTAAGCAGTCAAAAATGAAAAATGATGCTTTTGTTCTCCTTTTAGGGGGTAATAGATGTAAATAATGTAAACTACGTGTTGAGCGAACATTAACATATTTTATTTATTCTTAGCAACCTATGGCCAAAGCATTTTTTGAATAATAAACACATCACTTGTCCAGGAAACCAATTCCCCAAATGAATGAACATTATTCAAAGTATCGGAGAAAGGAGATTTATGTCTAGATGTATAACAGTCTGAGACCATTTAGGGACCACACCACATGGAGCATTAACCCTCCTCTATCTGATACTAATTAACACAATGATTGAAATATGCTCTGAGCACTCCTGGGCTTCTGTCCTCCCCTGTAGTAACTTTACGCCTCCTACAAAGTCTGGTCCTCCCACTTCCTCAGTCTGCTATGAAACTGTCCAGCGCTGAAGCCAGGGAATTGCAAAGACTGAAGTTAGAAAGTTGCAACTTCTCTGACTACCAGTTTGGCAGAGCGAAGGGGGTGCTTGGAGCATGGACCTCTTCAGAAGATTCATCACTGCCTGTGCCCTGTGCCTACTGCCAGGTGAGATGAACAGATAGACACATCCCCCTGCTGCTTAACCCCTTGTGGGCAGAGGATGTATATCTAGTATCCCAATGAGCCTGGGCACAGTGACATGGCTGGGATATTATGATGAAAATTTGTTTCACAATAACATCAGTTCATAGGGAGAGTTTCTGTCATTTGATATTCATTTGCTGTAACTGCCCATTCAGTGCTAGACTGAAAGTTGTAAAATCTCTAGATCAGAGATGTGAAGATCAGAGTGGTGTTGCTGAACTACAGCTCCCAGAATTCATATTGAATATCTGCCTCTAATGGAAAATTGTTTTATTTTTGGGACAGGAAAGGATCTGCTGTAGGTTTTCTCCATGCAACAGTATTTTTTGTAATTGATGATTGTTCGATTCTTACCTATAGCTTCTGCCATTAATCAGAGATGGATTAAGGTCATATGGGGCCCTAGGAAGGGCATGATTTAGGGCCCCCTTTTTTGCTACATATATTGTATAGACTGTAATTTTTTTACTGCTTCTGAAGCTGGGCCCCCAGAAGTTTCCTGGGCCCTAGGCAGTCGCCTAGAGCCTTGTGGATAATCCTGCTCTGCCATTAATAAATAATTTGTCTTCTTTTTTCTGCTACTGGATTGTCTTTCTTTTTTCTGCTATTGTATAGTCATTGCATTTGATTTGTATGAGAAATCATTATTACTCTTTGTAAGGAGAGTGGGTGTGGATTGTTTTAGTGGGAATAAGCAGGATAAATGGATTTTGCATTGTGGTAGATATTGAAAGATAGGAAATAAAGAACCACTGGCCATTTAGTTCATATTCAGATAAATGATATGTGGAAGCTGTAGATATTTTGAATCTGACAGGTTTCTTTCTCCACTCGATAGCTAACCTGCCCAGCAGAGAATTATTTCTCGTCCCATAAATAGGGGATTTAAAGGCTACGAGGGTTATTCCAAGTCAGAGACAATCTGTGAACCTCATTGTCCTGGTAATGAGGAGGATTCCTCCCCTTTCTAAAAAGCCGGAGCTCAACATCTGGTAGCAACTGGAAACAAAATCAATGTGAGCCAAAAATCCCAAAGCAAAGCAGAAATGTGAGGAGCTGGGGGCTTGAGAGATGAAAGGCAGGAGCGCAGGATAAAGCTGGGGGGGGTAGGGGTGCTGAGATTGGCATCTTCTGGTTATGCTGCAAAATATGGGGGAGCTTGGGATCGAAGGGGATAAGAGGCAGACAGGTCTAAATCCAATTCAGAGACACCAGAAGCCACAAATATGTCAGGAGAGATGTGGCGTGTGGATGAGGAGAGAGGTTGCTAAGGAAGAATACAGATTAAATGGAAAAGGAAAGAATTTGGGAGTAAGAAGAGGATGGGTTAGGAAAAATAGAGAAAAGCAGTATTGGAGCCTGCATTATGGAATATACATATATATATATATATATATATATATATATATATATATATATATCACATTAATTCACTGATATCAGGGTCAAAGACAAAGCCAGTCCAGTAGAAGTGATAGGGAGAGGTTCAGCGTAAACAGCAGGAGACATAATAGGGAATGGGTAGATGTGGCAGGAGGAAGAGCTAAAGGAGGAGTTAGGAGCATTTAAAGGAGTTACAGAAACTCTTTTGGAAATGTATAGGATTTGCATTGTCTGGACAGATTATTATATCAGCTGGTATATGGTAATTACTTCTATAGCTGTTGATTCCCACAGGTCTTGTTCATTACCAGAATATATTATATCTAGACCACGTAACCAGCAGCATCCCCAGTATTTCCCAGTGTGGGGTAGCATGTGGACAGTTACAGTTTTGTATATGATTGGTGACAATGTTAGTGATCCCCAGTGTTTGCTGTATTACTGCTGTCTTATTTATGAAGGAGAGATTTGTTTATGTTATTCTGCACATTAATGCTGGAGAGTTTAATTAAATCGATCCAGTTACATAGCAGGACTCATATTATAAACGAACCACTGATTATGACCTGTTTATTTACAGACCTCTGTGTGATGAGATTACGCTCCTGGATTCTATGGCTCAGTGCAGTTTTTCATATAGAATCTGACCTTGGAATTCCATAACCTGTATCATAACAGCTTCTGCCTTGTGTTTTATATGGGTCCAAGTTTTTCAACTTTGTTGGTCACAGCTATTCTGTAATAATAACATGCCTGAGAGATGTTGTTTTCAAAATGCCTTTGATGGGACAGTTCACCATCTGACATTATCAAGGTAGAACTCAGACTTTTGGACTGCGTGGGAAACATTGATGTGGTGGCCCATTCGCAGTGTGGCATGATATTACACCAATAGTCGTAACCCAACAAGTGTACCAAAGGGGGAAGTTGACCTTCTGACTATTGGCCCAGTCCTCTCCTGGACATTATAAAATTGTACCCTAGATCTGTCTTATATTTCATTTATTATTTCACTTATATTTCTGGGTTCTGGACTAATAAATTATAAATAAATACAATATAACAACATTTGTAAAGCTCTTTTCTCCTAAAGAACTTAAAGCACATAGATGCCTCAGATCAGTACAGACTGTATTACAGAGGAAATAGGTGTTTATAAATGCTAGACTAAACAGGTGGCTTTTCAGTTTGCATTTAAATGTTTCCAGGGATGGGGATGTCCTGATTGGGTGTGGCAGGGAGTTCCAGAGTGTAGAGGCAGCATATATATGATTGTGGAACCTGTCCCACTGCCTATTAGGATGTGTTTAACTATAGGGGCTGCAGGCTTTTGTGTACCTCGGCACCTTCTCTTTGCATGGGTAGGTTACAGACCTATATTATTTATAGTATTTGGGAATAAACCTTAGGAATAAAAAAAACCCAAAAAAACAAAACTAGGGCAGCATGGTGGCTCAGTGGTTAGCACTGATACCTTGCAGCGATGAAGTCCTGAGTTTGATTTCACCCTTGGACACATCTGCAAGGAGTTTGTATGTTCTCCCCGTGCTTGCGTGGGTTTCCTCCGGACACTCCAGTTTCCCCCACAATCATAAAGACATACTGATAGGTTGTATGTGTCAAATAAGCATGCTTAGATTGTAAGCTCTTGTGAATGTATCCATGTAATTGTAAAGTGCTACGGAAGATGTTGGTGCTATATAAATCCACAATAATAATAACTAGCTGCTTCCAGCAAATATATAATGGAGTGAGGAGGCTGTATCTGTCGTAGGAAAAGTAAGAAGTCGGGGCCCCACTGGCTCCCCAGCCCCCCTAGAGTGACGGGGTGCTCCATTGGTAGTTTCACCCTTGCTTTTTTGAGATTCTGATGATCCCTTTTTTTTACCTGAGGCTGTTACTGAGGTGGTATTAACTCCTGATGTCCCCCACTCTGTCTCAATAAATTTATGATGAAAGTAAATTGCAAAATGATCATCCCAGGCATTGCAGGTATGCCAGGAGGTGGATCGCATATATCGAGTATGGCCTGCATTGCTCCCAGTAATATAGGCCAGTTGTTGTAGTAGTGATATTTCTTCTGGTGATATCTGCTTTAGGAATTGGTTCTTTAAATTACATTTTTCATGCAAGAATTATTGGCCAAGCATATAATATGAAAAGTTGTATGTTGCCTTAAAGCTGGGTACACACTTTAAATGATAAATTGACGATTCTCTAGGATACCTTTACCATTAAAGTGTGATCCGTAGAAACAAGTGTTCCTGAGGACGATGAATGTTCACTGTCAGCCTTAGGAATGCTCAGACCTGATAGAAAATTTCCCTCTGCGGCTCTGCCGTGGTCAGCCCCCTGTACTACAGTATAGGGAGTCAGGCATCGCAGAAGGAAATGTGGCAGGCCCGAATGTTCTCGAATGTCCTCCCTATACTTATATTAGACTGTCGGGCCAAAATGGTGGTTAAAGGCTATTTTGGCAAATGATTATTTAATGTGGATACAGCTTTAGTGTAAATTCCAAACCTACCTTAGTTGCTATAGTCCACAGAATGCCCCAAACATTTTTCTTTTTAAGATGGAAATTAGCAGTTGCAGCTATCGGTACATCGCCCCCTATTTGTGTATGTGTGTTACTACAGTACAGAGAATGAAAGCAAGGGAAAACATGCAAGTAATAAAAAAACACAACCAGGGAAATGTAATAAAAGTTCTTTAAAAATGTTAAAAATGGTGCTAATTTTGCCCCAACCAGTCAGATGTTAGCTACCTTTTGAAAGCTAACATCTGATTGGCTGGAGTAAAATTGGCACCATTTTTAACGATAAGAACTTTTATTACATCTCCCTGAATATATGTTATAATTGCATACAAAAATAGGCAAAGCATATCTGTTGTATTCAATTAGATCAACTGGACTTGTAGTTCTTGAAGATATTTCGCTTGTCATCCGACTGGCTTTCTCAATTCAGAATGACTTGTACAAGAATCTGTGGCAATTCTGTACCCTGGAAAATCCTAATTAGCATATCACAGCCAGGTGTTAAGGGCGTGATTGCATAGTGGCTAAGAGGTGTTCTAGGAATGCCCAGGGTAAGGGTGTCAAAACAGCATTGTACATGGCAGACAGTTGGTGTCGAACCTCTATTTAGGCTTGGTTTCTTTATTTTCACATAAATGGCCTCTCTTGAACCAGTCACGTTCCTTTGCCAATTTCCTGACCCGAGGAATTGGCTCTTCTGTGCTGGGCCCTACGTTGATTCCGTTGCTGTTTGGTCTCCCCCACATACAAATCGTCACTGCACTGCGTATATGATGTCGCTTATCTTGTGTTTCGGTATTGGGTCTTTCGGATGTACCAATTGCTGCCTCAGTGTGTTGTTTGGTTTAAAGCAGACAGGGATACGTTTTTTGAAAATTCTTCTTAATTTCTCGGAGACCCCTGCTACATATGGGATGACCATGTTCTTTCTCCTGTCTTGCTTTTCCCCTTCACTGTTGGTATTCATGTTCTTTTCTTTCCTTTTACTTCTTTTGACAAAGGCCCAGTCTGGATATCCACAAGATTTAAGGGCTCCTCTGAGATGTTTCATTTCTTTAGCCTTCGCCTCTGTGCTAGTGGGGATGTTCTCAGCTCTGTGTTGCAGGGTTCTGATGACACTCAGCTTGTGATCTAAAGGGTGGTGGGAGTCAAACATCAAATACAGATCTGTGTGTGTTGGTTTTCTGTAAACCTCTACTTCCAGTTTACCATTCTCCCTGACTTCTACTTCTAATGCTGTTTTGACACCTTACTCTGGGCGTTCCTATAACACCTCTTAGCCACTATCCAATCACGCCCTTAACACTTGGCTGTTATATGCTAATTGGGATTTTCCAGAGTGCATAATTGCCACAGATTCTTGTACAAGTCATTCTGAATTGAGAAAGCCAATCGGATGACTAGTGAAATGTCTTCAAGAACTAAACTTCAAGTCCAGTTGATCTAATTGAATATAACAGATATACCATGACCTGGATGAATGAGAACCTTCACAAGCATAGGCAAAGCATAGTTAGTGTTCAACTAATATAATAGGGCTGTGTCCTAGATCCGTGCCCCATCTCAAGTGATGAGTCATAGTTTATTATATCAGAAGCATTTAATACAATACTGAGATCCCAGCCCATCCCTCCTATGAGAAATTGCATCATATTGTCCCACGCTGCTTCATCCTGACTGTGACTGATGCTGTGTTGCTGACTATACACTTGGAACTCTGTGCTACTTCTAAGCAATTAATTAAAACCTAGCAGAGTTTTCCTTCAAGGAAACAATTACAACCTACCATTGAATAGGAATGTATACAGTACATGTAATCCTTTTTTCCCTTTAAAAAGTCTGTGCTCAAGTTCTTTAACACCTCCTGTATCATGCCCAGGCCTGTCTGCAGTAAAGATATTTATAAAGCATCATCCATGGGTTAATTCCAGTCCAGCTCTGGTTTAGATCCTTTTTTACGACATTCCTGTGGGTTCAGCTGTAGAGGTTCTTTCAGGACAGATTTCATTGCACATAGGAATATCTCTCACATTGTTTGGTTATTATGTGATAAACAGGAGCTGAAGTCCATGCGTTAAGGGTCCTCTCATTGATATAGGACCCCATGCTACTGTTCTGGCGTCTAGGATTTATATGCATACACTGTGCTTTAAACGCTGTAGTAACCAATGTAAATGCAGTTATCTGTGCTAAGAACAGGGGGATGATTTGTATAGAGGAAATGTTAAGATGATTTTATTGAATGTGATAATAGTAATTCATTTTCTGCTTACATTAACCAGCACATTTCCTGTCCTTGTTGACGCTTTCTGTTTCCCTGACAATGCCCAGTAATGTTGGATAGTCTAGTTCTTCAACAGATGCTTAACCGAAGATCTGTCACTTTGCATTCTCTGCCTCTGCAGCTGGGTTGGGTTACATGAAAACCCCAACATAATAAGAGAGAATCTTAAAGGAGGACTTGATGTCATGGACCACGTCTGTGATCTCTACACACAAAAACCAGGCTGAGTGCCAGGGATTCTTGAACATAAAAATAGAATAAATACCAAGCATTATAGCAAAATCCTGCAATCCTTCTGGGGATACCTTTGTCATACAGCAGTTCTGCTATCAGCTATTCTACAAGCCAAATAAATAATGTCTTTGAATAACCACACATTTCGACCAATAAGGATTCAGGGGACAAGATTCTTATAGGGTTATGTACTAAGAGCCGCTATCCCTCTCTATTGCCCCCTTTAGGCAATGCACGCTGAGCCGGTAGCGAATGGTGTTAAACCATTCCAAATATTTAACCCCAGCTATTTGCTGGGGTTAAATATTTGGTCATAAAGAGCAGCTATCGGCTCGGTTCATTGGTTGCAGTGGCTCTCCGTTCATAGCCCCATTACTAAATGTGTAGTTTCCCTGGACATAGCGAGTTCTAAAATCTCCTACCAGGAGCTGGAGTTGTAATAACCTCACTATATTCCTGGTTGCTAGAATGATTTGTAAAACAAACATCCAGACATCCCACCCTGCCGAACCTGGCTTCTGGGCAGGGTGGGGAGAAGGAGGTGTGGCCAAGTGACGTGACGTCACTAAAGGGGCAGGGTGGGGTGGAGTCGGGAGGGGCCAGTTACGCCCTAGCCATGCCTCTAATGTGACGTAAATTATGTCACGTTAGAGGCGTGGCTAGGGGCCTAACTGGCCCGTGTGATGTAATTTACGTCACATAGGAGGCGTGGCCAGAAGAAAGAAGGCGTTCCAGAGGCGGACTCTCAGGTAGGTTCGGGTCGCGGGTGTTTGGGGTGGTCTCCCGGGTGTGCGGGAGACCACCCCAAAATCCGGGAGACTCCTGCGATTCCCGGGAGGGGTGGGATGCCTGAACATCTCCAGACAGTACCCCTACCACTTATAGAATAGGGAGTAACTGCACTGCCATGTACTAGGAGACATACTGTATGTTAATATATATATGGCATATGTATCGACAGTTTGTCTCTAGGTCTCCATTACTGTACTTGCCTGAGAAACTAGACTGCACCACAGATGTCCAGATGCAAGCAATCGCACTATGCTATGCTATCACACTATGTGATAGACAGCTAGGCATACATTGTCCATAAACACTCATCTTAACTGATCTTTCTTAGGGTTCAATAAAAAGTTCAAACAAAATTATTTTGTTTGATTTCATTCAACTTGCTTAATCAATAGACTTCCATTCAATTGTGAGTAGTTTATGGAATGAATAGCTGGACAAGTAGGAATATCTCTGGCCAATTGGAGAGAGGGGCAATGGTGAAGGATCGAGCAGTACAAAGTATAGTATAGTATAGTATAGTATTTGAGGTTGAATAAAGACATACGTCCATCCAGTCCAACCCATCTAGCAATATCCTCATTTCCTGCCTAACTGTTGATCCAGAGGAAGGCAAAAAAAAACACCAAATTTATGAAGATAAAATTCCTTCCCGACTCCAAGTGGCAATTGGAAATTTCCCTGGATCAACTCTACTTTATGTACCAATACCAGTAACTTGCAACATTCCTTGTTTGCAGAAACTCATCCAGCTTTTTTTTTAAACTGACCAATGAACCTGCCATTACAACGTCCACTGGAAGACAGTTCCATAGCTTTACAGTTCTCACAGTGAAAAACCCTTTCTGAACTTGAAGCCTAAACCTTTTTTCTTCAAGTCTAAAGGGATGTCCTCGTGTCCTTTGACACGTTCTGTTGGTGAACAATGCCCCAGATAGTTTATTGTATGTCCCCGTTAATGTATTTATACACAGTAATCATATCCCCACGCAAGCGCCTTTTCTCCAGCGTACATAATTGTAACTTTTCCAGTCTCTCTTCATATTCAAGCTCCCCCAATCCCCTTATTAATTTAGTTGCCCTTCTCTGAACCCTTTCCATTTCAAAGATGTCCTTTTTGTACACAGGATTCCAAAATTGCACTGCATATTCCAAATGAGGCCTTACCAATGCTTTGTAAAGAGGGAGAATTACATTTTCCTCCCTTGAATCCATACCTCTCTTTATACAAGACAATACCATGCTGGCTCTGGCTGTTGCCGCCTGGCACTGCTTGCTACTTTTAAGTTTGTTATCCACCAAAACTCCAAGATCCCTTTCCAACAGGGATTCACTTAACACAGAGCCATTTATAGTATCAGTAGCACAAGGATTTTTAAGTCCAAAATGCATCACCTTACATTTATCAACATTGAATTTCATCTGCCACTTAGCAGCCCAATGTGATAATCTATCTAGATCCCCTTGCAACGATTGAACATCCTCTGAATTTTTTAATGGTCGACAAAGTTTTGTGTCGTCAGCAAACACAGAAACCTTGCTGACAATACCCACTTCCAAATCATTAATAAATAGATTAAATAGAAGCGGCCCCAACACAGAACCCTGTGGCACCCCACTTAGCACTTTAGTCCATAATGATGAAGCCCCATTAACAACTACTCTCTGCATCCTATTCATTAACCAATTTTCTATCCATGTACAAATGTGACTCCCCAGACCAACAGACCGTAGCTTATTCATTAGTCGCCTATGGGGGACTGTATCAAAAGCCTTTGCTAAATCCAAGTAAACTACATCTACTGCTATGCCAGAGTCTAAATTTCTATTTACTTCCTCATAAAAGTCAAGCAAGTTAGTTTGACAAGATCTATTCCTCCTAAATCCATGCTGGTTACTACTTATAATGTCAGTCCTTGAAACATACTCTAGAACATGTTCCCTTATTAAACTTTCCAGGATCTTCCCCACCACTGAAGTTTAACTTACAGGCCTGTAATTACCCGGCTGTGAACGACTACACTTTTTGAATATTGGAATAACATCAGCCTTTTTTCAATCCAGAGGCACATCACCGGACATGAGGGAATCAGCAAAAATAAGAAACAATGGCCTAGATAGAACTTAGCTCCTTAAGTACCCGAGGATGTATTTTATCCGGTCCAGGAGATTTATTAATATTAACCTTCTTTCTGTACCATATCCTCGGTTAACCAAAGTGCACTTGAATCTTTTATACCATTATTGCTACTATACTCTATGATATCTGTACTTGGATCTTCTATAGTGTATACAGAGGGAAAAAAATTATTCAAGACATTTGCTTTATCGCCATCCTCCGTAACTAACTTATCCCCATTAATTAATGGTGCCACATTCTCAGTCCTCATCTTCTTACTATTAATATACTTAAAAAAATTTTTAGGCTTAGTGATACTTTCTTCGGCTATCCTAACTTCATTATTAATTTTAGCTAGTTTGATTGCTTTCTTACACTCCTTGTTACAGTTTTTATAATCCCTAAAGGCCCTTTCCGTTCCCTCTGCCTTAAAGGTTTTAAATGCCTTTTTCTTCCTTTCCATTTGCCTCTTTACATCAGAATTCAGCCACATGGGCGCGGATTTATTTTTTTTACATTTATTTCCCAAGGGTATAAATTTAGATGTGAACTGGCTTAAAATCCCCTTGAACACAGTCCACTTCTGTTCAGTACATTTACCTGATAATACATTATCCCAGTAATTCTGAAGAGCTGCTTTTAACCTGGGAAATTTGCTTTCCTGAAATGAAATGTCTTTGTTAACCCAGCGCACTTTTCCTTTCGATAACAAAGTCCAAATGCCAATATTTCATGGTCACTATTCCCTAAGCCTCCAGTTACCTTTATATCTATAATGCGCTCCACAATGTTAAATATTACCAGATCCAACAGAGCTCCTTTTCTAGTAGGAACCTCAACCACCTGTGAGAGAAAATTATCCTGCAGCAAATTCAGGAACTCATTTCCTTTTTCTGTGATGGCAGTTCCACCACATCAATCAATGTCAGGGTAATTGAAGTCCCCATAAGAGCACACTCCCCAAACTTGCAGCCCTTGCCAACTGCATATGAAGTTGACTCACCTCCTCTCTGCTACATTTGGCGGCTTATACAGACACCAACAATACATTACCCCCCTTTCCTGTTGCCTAATTCCACCCATATTGCCTCCACTTTATCATCCTATCACACCAGTTATCTCTTCTTTTAAATTTGGCTTCAATTCTTTTTATATAAACACATACTCCTCCCCCTTTCCTTTTTTTTCTGTCCTGCCTAAACAGGCATATCCTTCTATATTTACAGCCCAGTCGTGAGAACTGTTCAACCACGTTTCTGCTATACCTATTACATCATACTTTTCATTCAATGCACTCATTTCCAACTCACCCATTTTGCCAGCCAGGCTTCTCGCATTTGCAAACATACATTTTAGATTATGATCCTGTAATTTATTTGTACACTTTAATACACATGCCTCCCTATACCCTATGCTAGCCCCACCCCCCTTCCGCCCACCACTGGCCTATCTACACCCTGCTTTCCTCCTGGACTATCTATCCCAGTGAGACTGCTAATACCCTCCCCCCCCAAACCTAGTTTAAAATCTCCTCCAACCCTCTAGCCATCTTCCTCTCTCAATTCTTGGTCAGATTTCCGCTGACATGATGGGCGATTGGCTCGTATGGTACAAAGTTGCTACTTCCCTATATTATTGACCATTTATTACTGTGCATGGCTAATGGCATAGCCTCACTTTCACTATAAATACAAATGTAATATATTTCAATATAAATACAGCAGTGCTCTTTAAAGTGTAGCTCTACATAGCAGCCCTTGGCTGTTAAATCACACAGTCACGTCCAGTTTAGCTAATCTGGAGAACCAAAAGAAATACAAAAGTGTTATGTAACTCTCTGGAGTTTCACTATATTGCTGTACAGTTTCACTATATGCTTTCCTTCCACATGTTCTGCCTAAAAAAACACATATTCATTTGTGTTTATTATCTGGTGGTTACATTTCATGAACAGGTTACACAGGATGTAGAAATTATTCATGTAAATCACTTTTTGCAAAGTACCATTCTGTAACCCTAAATACCCAGGCTCCGTTCTCCTTGCTCATGCCAGTGCAGGTGCACTGTCTACGTAGCAGGGCCAATGACCAACCAGTAGGTAAGTATACTCTGTCCAGAAATAACATCTCTATTGGTTGGTGGTGCTTCGGCTATCCAGATGGACCCTCTGCATAAGCAGAGAGAATTAACAGCCCGATGCACAGAGAGCGGCACTTGGTGCATCACTAACTCCAGAACAGGAGCGGTGGCAGTATCTAGGAATCACTGGGCCCCCCAGCAAAACTATGATGGGGCCCCTATCCGTGCTTCATCCACCGGGGATTTCTGGGAGGAGGCTATATCTGTCATAGGAAAAATAGTAAGATGGGGCCCCCTTGGCTCCTGGGCCCCCCTGCGGTTGCTCCCCCTGCTCCCCTGTAGTTACTCCCCTGAGTGGTGGGCCCGTTGGTGCATCGCCTTGTAAGTTCATACCTCCAATTCTAAAGAAAAACATTGACAGCCTTAGGGCCACTGTCATTACTGTATAGATATTTAAAGGTACAGAAGGTGGTAACACAAACATTAGCACATACCACTCTTCCTATCCTAGTATTAAGGGTCAAAGTCTACATTTATACATATATACCTTTTTTTTAAAACAAAAAGTCCACCCTTATGACAACATTTTATTCTTACTTTCTTCACCACTTATAGTCTAGATAAAAATCTTACTTACCAGAACCTCCTATGTGCTCCAGAACTAGGATACTCACCCTGCATTCCAACATCCTTTTCCTCGGTCTGCAGCAATCATTTATTGGCAATGTTTGATTGCTGCTCCTAAGGCTGAGGCCACTCTGCAGCGTACAGGAATCGTGCACAAAATCGCGAGCGTTATCGCATGAGATTGTCTGCGCTTTCCATGTGCGTTTGCGTTTTGCGCGTGCGTTTTCGCCATTTCGTGTTATGGAAACGCTGTGTTAACGCACCAAAAATGGTGAACGCATGCGTTACCAAAACGCGAATGGACGCGCAATTGCATGCGCATCGGAAATCGCGTGAATTTTCACGTTCCCGCGATTTTCATTTTAGCGAAAAACGCGGGCGCAATCGCGAGCGCGAAACGCGTGCGCAAACCCGCAAAAAAAAAAACGCGCTAGTGTGGCCTAGCCCTAAGAGAAGATTTGAGGAAGCTGAGAGACCAAGGAAGAGGCAGAGAATCTAGGATGAGTATCTCAGTTTAGGAACTCTGGGGAGTAAAGTTTGCTAGGTCAGAGCTATTACTACATTTAAGCTGGGTACACACGGCCGGACAATGTCCGGCCCTGATTATTCGGCCCCATAGGGTACCGCACGATTGACCGTAATTTTCCTATGCGTCCGTTCGTTCGTTCGCCCGGTCCAGACAAACGATCAATGTCAGTCGCGGCTAGCCACCCCACACCAGCCAATATTTTCAGCCATCAGAAAGTGTTGTGAATCGGTCGAAAATATCGGCTGGTGTGTACCCAGCCTTAGTCAGAGGGCTAAACATGCCCTTTGACATCCTAGTTGTCCAAATTGAATTTGAAAGGTCTGGTGACCCTTTGTAATTCTTAATCGGGATTAGCTAAAATGAGCAGGGTCCTGTGTGATAACAAATATATCAGGTTAGTTTTAAGGGATTGCTATTAGTTAGAGATAATGGAAATGGGAAGATTTCTATGTCTTCAAATTAAAGAAAAACTAAGTAAAATATAAAAGACCCTGGAGCATGAATTCTGGCATTGCTAAGGCCTTTCAAATCAGCAGAACTTCAGAAATCAGTTTTCAATTCTGCAAGTTTCTAGTTTTTCCGCGCATAGGCGATACATCATTAAATGTGCTTAATGAATTCTGTGGGTCCTCTCTGTCCTGTCCTGTTAGATCTGTCAAGTGACTGCTGTGGAACTAGGAAGTAGGGCTGATGAAATCTGGAAAATCCCTCCCATGTATTGTAGCAATGCTGATTAAATGGCAAATATGAATATCCGATATATCAACATGTTACAATATGATGTGGCTATCTGTCATAAAGCTGCAGATTTACAGATAATTTCTTCACTATCTCTGCTGATTCCAGAAGTGAGAGTTAGGCTTGTACACCAATATTCCAATATTTAGGCCCCATTGATCACCGCCCCAAATTTCGGTCAATGGGGCTGAAATATTGGAATTCATTTTTGTCCACAATGAAAAACATCAGTTAAACGTTAATGGAGTACACAATCCCAAGAGCCCCTTATAAATATGATCGTGTACATCCACACACCAGAGACCAATTAAATATAACAAATATACACATAGAAAAAGCCTAGTACACATCTATCCAAATTTCTTACATGTTTTATTCCCATTAAAATTAAGCCTGCCCTTCTCTATGGATAAATAAAAGAAGTTCAATAACATAGTTACCAGCTGCTCTCTGGTTCCTCCCACAGTATATGTCCCGGACACACCTATCCCTTACAAATCATGTTAATGGAGGGGAGTGCACATTGTAGTTGGAGCTCAAGTATTATGTCCCTTGTCAATGAGTCAATGTTTAAAGGACATGTTCAACCCTTAAATTAAAAAAAGTATATATATATTTATATAGGTTAATTGCCTGCAAAACCCAAAAACAAGATGTAGTTATACAATGTTCTTCTCCCCCTTACCTCTGCCTTTCAAAAGGTTTCCGCCTCTTCTCCTAGCTCTCCAAGCTTATTATGAGCTCACACATGCTCAGAGGAGGCAGCTAGAGGAATAGCATTTAGTCACTGGCTGTGATGTTAACTGTCACATCCATGACTGACAGCTACTAAATGGAAGAATCAGGAAGAAGAGGGGTAACAGGACATCAAGCAGAATTCTATGTTAGTCTTATATCTCTCAGAATTCTTACTATTGCAGTTAGAAAGAGTTAGAGGGTTAGAGAGTGATTTTTCATTTGAGGGGTGCTGGTAAACCTACTTACCAACCTTTGTTCCCTCTGCGTTCTTCGGCTTAGCTTCTGTGCACGGAAGCAAGCAGAAGGGGCTGGACTGGCAGCAGCGCCTGTGATTGGCTGGGATGACCAATCACAGACGCCGCTGCCGGTCTGGCCCCTTCTGCTTGCTTCGTGCACGGAAAGGGCACGGAAGCTAAGCAGGAGAACACAGAGGGAACGAAGGCTAATAAGTTGGTTTACCAGAACCTTTGAAATGTAAGAACCTTGCGAGGTTGAGGTTTTGGGGAGTACTTAGCATTATATCAAAAGTTTTTGTGGGGGGTGGACATATGCTTTAAGATTAGAAACACCTGAATTTTTCATTTGGAATGTCTGCTTACATTGTGCCAAATGTTTTTGTAGTGATTGCACATTTGTTTTATAAACCAATTCTCTGCTACCATGTGATCGGTTCCAATAATGGATGATCTAAGTGCTTATCAGTCTTAAACTGCAACTTTATTATTTTCTTGTGGACATTTTAACTTGAGATATTGCTCACCTATTCCCCAAGCAGATGTTATTTCTACCAAATGTTCACAATCAGTCACTATGATCGTCATGGCAGGAAATCCTCATAAATGCGAAGTTCAGTAAGTTTGCACGCTGGGGCATCCATTTTACCAGATCAATCTCTGTCTTTGTTTGGACAACCTGACAGTCTACAGGTTATTAGATTTTTCTGAAAGCCATTTAGCTTCCTTAAAATACTGATACCCAGCACTTTGCTACAGGAAGTTTTAAAAATGTTCCCTCTTTCTAAATGCAAGATATGGGCTTTCTTTCTGCATGAATGAATATGGAATTAAGGATATCCTTTCTTTGCAGAGTGTTTGTTCTTCTTGAATATTGTCTGACACAACATGTGTTTTTCATTTCTGAAAGAACTTGTAGAATTTTGCAGACGGTAGTTTCTATTTATATATAGAATTGGAACACCATGAGAGTGGCCCAAGGTATGCTGGGAGCCTTCAAGTGTTTGAACCCATTCTATGTTATGCTTTGCAAGGAATAACCCCCCATCTTATATAGTCTGGACTGTGTTAAGGATAAGAAAAGTAAATATTTTCCCCTTATGATGGAATTTTCAACATTTTTTCTCAGGTTGTTGTCCAGGCACCTGATTGATTGTGAGACAGTGTTCTTCTTTCCTAACTGTCTCTTTGTTATTGTAAGCTCACCAATAACATGAATCTTCTGATTCTCTAGGTCTAACCGAACCATACAACATTGATAGCAAGAGACCACGAATCATTCCGGGCTCCAAGGATGCTTTTTTTGGCTACACAGTGCAGCAACATCAGATTGGCTCAAAGAAATGGTATGTTGGAACTAGCGGTTTTGTACATTCAGAATTGAAAAGAACATACGTGTGTTTGAGGCCACACTATGAAGAACGGCAAGGCAGGTGAAAAGCATGTGTGCATCAGTGCGCATTTCATGTACATTACCATCCATTAGCCCTGCGATCTGCACAATTGTCTGCAATCAGAAAGCATATGATAACCAATAAATGGTCCGAAAACAGATCGCAATGTGGACATGCACTGGACATGCGATTCTCACGTGCTAACGTATTGCAAGTACATGAGAAAATGCAGCAGTGTGGCCTAGCCCTAAGGTATATATTTAAAAACGTATTATGGAAATGTCTGAATGTGCAGGTTTACAACATCTGCTAACAATGTGGCTGTATAGTACCAATCGCTATTGGTAATGAGGATCTGCACTGCATAATGTAATCTTTATAATGTTATCAGTAGCCTAAACATTTTTATAGTTGGTGCTGCACCTTCTCTTGTTCCCAAGCTCCTCTGCTCCTGCAACACCTCCATGTGAGCCAAATCCTTATTTGACACAATCCCCATAGACTTGAATGGAGCTTCCAGCAAAGGACAATTGGAAACCGGAACTAAGAAAGCACCAACAATTAGAATGTTTTTAAATTATTTGTTAGCTTTCAAAAATGAAAATATATTGCAGATAATGTCCTAATTACACACGACATCACCTGACACTTTCATTCTCCTACCACTACGTTATACTATAGGCGGTTCTGTATTTAATGACAACGGTACAAAATAAAGACATCATTGTAAAATAGCAATCGTTATCTGTTGGTAAAGGCAATAACGTGCCTTATACGTCCTTAAGGGGAATGTCCACCTCTCCACACACAAATCTTTACCTGCTACAAAAAACCCCAAAAGCAGGATTTGGTTATACTTAAAATTACCAATTCCGCTCCCACACTGAGCTATTATACTTACATGCTCCTTCTCGCTCCATCGCCATGTCTCTCCACTTCTGGGTAAGGCAGTCAGTGTCGGCCATGACAGTGACATCGCGGCCAATCACTGACTGCCATTCCCGGAGCAGTCTCCACTGTGGCTGCTCAAGAACACAGAAAGAACACAGCAGCCACAGTGGAGAGGGAGTGAGGAAACCGGAAGCAGCAGTGGATTGAGGAGCTTGTAAGTATAATAACTCTGGCTGGGAGCGGAATTGGTCATTTTAAACATAACAAGGTCCTGCTTTTGGGGGGGTTTGTAGCAGGTAAAAATTTTTGTGTAGAGGTGTGGACAGTCCCTTTATGACTGCGGCCATACTACAGGATCGCAAATGCGTGAGAAAAGTGTGGCCTAGGCTAAAATGTCTTGTATCAGTAATGTGTGATCATTTAAAGTATATTATTCTAAATATGCATGTAATAATAATAATAATATATGGTATCTACATTTTGCTAGATGCTCTTTAAGAAAAAGCCAACACATGTTTTTTGTATTTTAGTTAATCCATTAACTCGGACTAGAGGACATGGAGGAATGATGTCTGCATGTTTGTCTATTACCTAATTGCCACCACACAGAGCTAAAACTTAACACTGCTGACAATTTTTCTTTTTCCACTGATCTAATTAACACCTGTTAACTGAATAGCACTAATAGAATTCTTAATAGAAATGTTTCATTACTATAGTCGAGTGTAGCGAACCTTTTAGAGACTGAGTGCCCAAACTGCAGCCCAAAACCCACTTATATATTGCATAGTGCCAACACAAATTACTTCAGAAAAAACAACTAAAAAAAACACAACAGAGACAGATCCAGTAGATAGAATTGATTATAGATTAGCATTGAATGTTGTTTGCACAATACATTTTGATGTAGCGTGCTCCTCTCACTTTGGTTTGAGGTTGGATCAACCCCAGGGTAGAGGGTGTTTGGAGGATTGCACCTACTGATTATTGGCTATTGCCAGCCTTGGTGTGCTAGAGTTAATCTATACTTTGATTTCTCTTGTTACCAGAAAGGCCATGTCTCTCTGCCTTTCTGGTAACACACTCTGGTGAATTCTGTTGTGCATGAGTGCCCACAGAAAGGGCTCTGAGTGCCAACACTGCTATAACTCAAACTTACAAGATTAGTCCAAAGGTCAGTCGAAAGCCTCATACACGCGTTGTGTAGTGCGCACAACACACATCTGTAGAACTGCTGTTTAGACAGATAATTCCGAACAACTATACATGTGCGATTATCGTGTTGCCTGCTTGGGCATCATGCTTTAGGCTGACTTATTGCACCTTGTCCCTTGGCTGCACCACTGCTATATTTTCCCTCCCCCGTATCCTCAGACAGAAAGTAAGATTTTTCTTTTACCCACACTGTCTGCCCCTTCTGTTCACCCTTCATTGCCCCTCCTCTGCAGGGTAAAGGGGTTGGTTAGCTTAACAGCATCTCTACAAGATTCCTCACAACTAACATTTCTGTTCAGTTCAGTATCAAAAGCTACATCTATTAAATATGGCCATAAAGTACCAATAGGGCCAGTGGTGTAACTAGGAATCACTGGGCCCTCCAACAAAACTATGATGGGGCCCCTATCCGTGCTTCATCCACAGTGTTTTTTTGGAGGCTATATCTGCCTTAGGAAAAATAAAAAGATGGGGCCCCCTTGGTTCTTGGGCCCCCTGCTCCCCCTGCTCCCCTGTAGTTATGCCCCTGAATAGGGCTATGTACCAAGAGCTATTATTGTTCTCTATTGCATCCACTAGGCAATGCATACCGGTTCTCAGTGCATAGTGAATGGGGTTTTCCCATTCCCATTCATCCTGGGAAGAAGAAGGACCGTTAGAACCTGAAATGTCAGCACACTAATGTCAACAGCAGGGAATAGCAAGGGGTATACATTCAACTGATTTTTCAAAATGGAAGAGAATATGTAGAATAACTAAGAAGGCATTACACAAACTAACAATTTAACAAACATTGATCATTTTCACTGAACTGTCCCTTTAACTTTACGTTTCTGGGTACCACAGTAACCGCTGCAAGTTATGTCTTAAAGTCACGTTAACCCTTGGTACATGGGTTAATGTGACTTCAAGAAGGAAAAAGACGATAACGGCTCTTCGTACATGGCCCTTCAAATATCTTGAAGCAGATAAATACCATAGAGTTTTTTTCTTATTTGCTTATCAGATTCACACGAAATCTAATCACATATAACCTAAACAAATTCCAAACAGGACATGTGGTCACTATCACACTGGGAAAAGTTCACAAGGACAGCGCTGAGCTAATTGATTAAGAATTTAAGAGTCAGAGGATTTTTTACTGTGCTTTGCTACTGTGGGGCTCATTTCCCCCGAGATCTCTATTTAAATTGATAGTAAAACAGCTGGTCCTGAGATCTCACATTGGAAAAGACAAAACTATTTTAAATGTCACAGAAATGTAGAAAAAATCACAAACCTATCTAGGTATACTGATGGCTGTTTCTTTTAGGCTAAAACTGATATGGTAATAGTGTGAGACCTATACCTGCTATCCATATCCAACAATTCCCTTACATCCTACCCATATAACTCATCGTGACACAATACCAGTGGCTCTCAAGTGCCAATGCAGACCTGCAAAACAAGGTTTTTTTGTTATTTTTCATTTAGAGATTTTTGGTAAACAAAATAATGTAATTTAAGACAAATTACAAAATAAGGAATCTGCATTGCATGCAAGAGACAGGGGGGTGTTTGTGTTTTGAAGTTATTTTATGGGACTAAAAATGTTTAGGCATATTAAATAAGAGGTGCCTGTGCAGCAAACAAATAGGTCCATAGGTGAAGCAAGAGTGGATGGTGATCATCACTTGGGTAATGTAATGTCCCCCATGGCAGTAGCATCACTTGGAGTTTGGCTCTGGTACACTCCTGTTCGCGTAATCAAGCCTATTAGAAAGTCTTGCCACACCCTGAGCAGGATTTTCAACCTGCTTCATGAGTGCGACAGCCCTGCAAAGGGTTGAGGACCTATTAAGTCAATTTAAGATAGGAATTTGTATAACTATATTCGAATGCACTTTAGTGGCCAACGCTGTGCAGATTATTTCTGATTTAGCTACAATGATGTTTTATTTATACATAGAGGAAAGTAATGTTTACAGTCTGTTTTGTAGAACTTATAAAAGGGAGATGCAATACCGGGTACTCTCACCCAATCAGTGCACAACCCACGCTACCCATTGTAATATCTGGTTAGGATGCTGCACAGATTGCACCTTGCCTGCAACATTCCCAAAGATGCTGGGAAATATCACAGCTCCCGATTCTAAATATCTTGAGTTAAGTTTTGTGCTATAAGTTTTGTACTATTTAGTGTGAAATTAATATTCCACTCTCTTGGGATGTGCAAACAGACGTAATGTGATTAGTACATTGTGGGAATGTGGAAGATGAGCATAGTGTATTACAACATGTGGCATAGCTTTTCATTTTTAGTTTCCCCTTAATCATCAGAAACACTTAATGATGATCAACATTATTATTTGTCAGCCATCGCTTTCCTGGGCTCCGGACTCGCGGCGTTTGTCCACGTAACGCAGGCTTGCACTTGTTTGGCTTCATTTCCAGCATGCAAACCTTTTTCTCTTTCCTCCTCTCTCTCCCTTCATTGGTTGTCCTTCCTTTATATTCTCCTCTCACCCTCCCCTCTTTGCCTGTGATCTGATCCTCGCTTGTCTTGTTGTTTTGTGTACTGATCTCCTCTTTACGACCATTTGCTGCCTGCCTTGACCTCTTGCCTGTTCCCAACTACTCTCTTGTATCATCCTCCTGTACCGTGCATTGCTGACTGACCTTCCGTTACTGACCTCTTGCTTCGTCCCTGACTCCACTCCTGTCTATTGTGTTGGTACCACACTGTTGTCCAGCCTTGTGCTGGTTGAGCCCTGTCTGCCTAGTGTGTTCCTGGTTTTCTTGTGTATTCCCGGCCTCATCTCAAATACCCTGCACCCTAAGTCCAGGGGGCAACCAATCCCGGGAAGTTGCTACTAACCTCCCGGCAAGCGACGGATTGTCTATTGGTAAAGCGGGTGGTGTTAGATTAGGCTATGTGGGCTGAAGGAATACATGGGAAACCAGAGCATCATATTATGGTTCTTATAGCTGGGTTGGTGGGTCCTCACAACCTGACAAATTTCTGTTCTGTGTGAGGATCTTCATAGTAATCCCTTGTATGCACCATAGACATAATAGAGTACTATTTCATGTATTGCTTAACCACTGTGTACAAATATGAGTATACCAGAATGCATTGCTGGCTTTTGCCATTGTTTATGTTAAATGCATAACCAGAAAATAATGTTCCGCATGGTTAGAGTTTCTGGGAACGTGCAGGAATCTTCAGTACCGACAAGCTTTTATTTTGAGTTGTTATACTAAAGTTCTGGCGATTCTGAAGAACCTGGCAATGGTAGGAGTCATATATCACTATTCATGGTTACACCCATAGAACTGTTCTAAATTAAAATATAAATGAAAGAAGAATTAAATCCTTGCTCCAACAAAAATACCATGTATTATATCAAGGACAAAGGAATGTACTTTTATTGGGGGGGATAAGCATACAATTTGATCTGCAGTAAAACTCTACCCATGCCCATTTTTCAAAGAACTGCCCCCAGGTGTGTAATTTCTATATCTACACACCTGGGTGCTTTATTTAGAGACACTTTCTCTCACTAATACCCCTAGTGGATGTGTGAGTTGGCACACAACAAACTGTTCTATTACAGAAGAAATCTTTGC
The DNA here is from genome assembly GCA_019447015.1 of Hymenochirus boettgeri. Classification (NCBI taxonomy): domain Eukaryota; kingdom Metazoa; phylum Chordata; class Amphibia; order Anura; family Pipidae; genus Hymenochirus; species Hymenochirus boettgeri. The sequence continues at coordinate 218,833,991 of CM033471.1, read as the reverse complement.
TGGTATTTTTCTCTCTAAACTTCTTACACTGAGGGCATTCCTGCCAGATGTCAAAATGTCCTGGCACTTTTGAGAGTAAACAAAATTAAGAGATACTAGTAACCCGGTGCTATGACAGCAATAGTTAGCATACGGAAAGAGCAAGGGGGCACTAGCACCATTGTGAGGAAGCTGTGAGTATTACAGAATATTATCTAGTGCCATACAGTGTGAGAAGTAGGTACTAGAGTGAAAGCAATGAGCAGTGACACAATCTAGTGAGAGATTCCACTGGAATCTTCCATCACATTGTTCTTACCACGAAAAATTAGATACAACTAAAATAGGGGCTTGTTTATGGCCCACATAGTTTGGCACCTTGAAGAGCTCCTAAATATGGTGGAACCATTGCTTTACTTATGTTTGACTTATAGTTCTGATATTGTCAAACGGAAACATGTAAGAGCAACAACAGCTCAGTTTCAAAGACACAGACAGAACAGGCTCATGGGAATAGGCTGCTTAGTGCTGTATGTGTAGCACATAACAATCTACTGACGGTTGCTTGAACACTTGCTACGGGATTCCATAGATGTTCATTGTGACGTTCCTTTAAGGGTAAGTTCAGTGCAGAATATCAATATTTTTAAAAATTACAGTTTTGTATTGTGCATACCTATCTATTCTACATATTCTCTCCCACCTTGAAAAATCAGTTGATTTCATACCCTTTGCTGTTCCCTGCTGTGGACATTAGTGAGCTGCCATTTCAGGTTCCAACGGTCCTTCTTCCCAGGATGCAGCACTTCCGTGGAATGTTCCTAACAGTAATTTCTGCTGATTGGCTGTTGGATAGGTCAAAGATGCTCAGATCTCTACTGAGCAACTGAATCAACCCAGGTGTTGGGTCAAGGACAAAACCATAACGTTCTCTATTAGGGGTCCTGCAAACAGGAAGTCAGTATTTCGGTTGCATTTATTTATACACAGACAAACAGGAAGATGCAATATTATGCGCTAACAAGAAAATAATCACGCTAATGTACTAACGTGTTAGCGAAGGTTTTGCACTACCTGCACCATGTCACAATTTTCTTTGCGTAGTGCAGTGATGCAAATTTTGCGCCATTTTTTGTGCTATTTTTTTGTGCGACCATTAACGCCTCTTTAATGGTGTCTTTAAAATATGCGCAAAAGGTTGCAACTTACCGCTAGCATTTTTGTAATGTATTAACGGTCACAAAGGGATTCATACATTGCGGAAACGAGTGCACGTAGGTTGCGATAGCGAAATATATTGCATTTTCCCGAAAGTGTTGAATGGGCAGGTTAAGGTCATTGGGATGGAAAATAAATAACTGCTCTTTTTTTCTTAAAAGCATATGTGTTTGCACTGAACTTCCCCTTTAACTGGGTTTCGGTGGCTAGGATGCTGTATACAAACAGGCCATGTCAAATCTTCAAGCCAAAGTTGTATAAAACACGTGTACATTAGAAACTAGAGCAAAAGGCACACTTTTCCAGAAGTGGTGAAAAACTCTCTTTGTGAGAGAATTGGTAGTCTTCAGTAGAACACTGTCTTCATTTACCGTGTAAAGTTAGTGATGGAGAAGTAATCGCCTGGGGTGGTTTTGTAGTTTAGACTAGAGAGTTCAGTAGAGTGTTTCCCTGTTTTTACAGTTTATCAGCTGGAACACTTAATTTTTCCCTTGCCACTTCATCAAGTCTTCCCATAAGTCTCATCACTGGTTAAGTGTGGCTGGACTGACCACTTAGGGAACATTGAAGTAAGTATAACAGTTGATCTACTTAAAATCCAAGGGTTAGGACCTGGATTCTCTCTTCTTATATTTTGGGATCATTGTATCAGTAACTTTGAGTGCATTGTCTAATATCGGTTCCTGAGTGATATCCATGTGCCTGACGTTATGGTTTTTAAACTAAGCAAAATGTTCAACAAGCACATGTGGATGCGGTGTTCATATGTCCAGATGCTTTTTAGCCGTGTGTTGTCTAAATTGCTGTGAAATTGAGCCAGAAAAATATTGCAAAGACAGGTTTTTTACAGATGTTTCTCGATACTGACATTATCTCATAATGAGACAACTGTTGTATTTGTGGTTACATTGGGCCTAGCTACCCAGTAAGCACTGGAGCAGACTCCTGCCTAAGGCCCAGGAAATTCTGTAAAGGCTCTAAAGATGTTTCCTCACATTTTAAGATGAATATAAGAACATGTATCACTGTTATAGCACTTACAGAATGTATGAGGCAGTATGGGACAGTAGCAGAAAGTCAGTACACAAGAAGGAGAGTTTTTTTCTCGATCAATCCCTGCATATTTTATTGTTTTGATATCAATTATATTAATATAATATTATTTCTACACAATCAACATTGTACATGCTCATCATTATTTGATGTTTGTACATATGTCATTTGTGTGTGCATGGAATAAAGGGAACATTGGCCTTAGCCATAGTGAAGCTAATAGAATATAGTGGCATAGTGCCATATGTATAAAGCCGCGGTATCGCTAACTTTAACAATCGGTATCGTAAATTTACGATCGGTAAACTGATCGGAGATTAATGGTTGGTTTTACGATAACAAAATCGTAGATTTAAGATACCCATAGAATACCATTGCGGTAGTTTACTACCGCATGGTATTCTTCGATCGAACGTTTGTTAATTAACGAACGTTCGGTCGTAAATGTGCGATCGTACATTTACAACTGCGACCGTAAATTAACTAACCCGCGGTATCGCTAAAAAGCAAACCGCGGGTTTATAAATATGTCCCATAGTTCTTTTACACAGGTGGGTTGGAGAGTGGGCTGGATGTGGCTTCCATGGAAGTTTTGAGTGCGGGATTTCAGCCCTGACTGCAGGACTCGGAATTTTGTCCCTGCCATTGGGGGAATTCCATCCAAATAGGGACGTCTGGCAACCCTGATCCAGTACAACCTTATCTGTGGTATTCAGTTAGATCAACTGGACTTGAACGTTAAAGGGCATGTCCAGCCTAAAAAAAGTAACCTTAGAAACGTTAAATCCCCCCCCCCACACACGCACACCACTTTCACGTTATCTATACGTTTCAAAGATTCCCCTGAAGGCACTAACCTGACCTGGTCCCTCGCCCCCTGGGTGTCGCCCCCTCCTCCCCTGTTTCAAGCAAAAACAGGAGCAGGGGGCTTCTGCGCTGATAGCCGCTCTACTTCCTTTCAGGCGATTGGGCATGACGTCATGTCGTGCCTTTACTGGCAGCTGCAACCAGGAGTGGCTTTTAGCCGCAGAGCAGAGAAGGAGCGGTGAGGGACCGGGTCAGGCAAGGAACTTCAGGGGCATCTTTAAAAGGTATAGATCTTTAAAACGTATAGATGCAAAAAGTGGGGTTTGGGGGGGGGGGGGAATTCACATTTTTTTTTTTTTTTGGCTGGACATGCCTTTTAGCTCTTGAAGAGTCCAGTTAATCTAAATGAGTACCACAGATATTCCATGTCCTGGATGAATAAGAACCTTCACGGGCAAGTAAAATCTTACACTATTTCGATACATACAGTTACTTGACCATTTTCTTTCCCCTCTTATTAGAGAGAGATGCAAAGCAGCTGGACAAAGCACAATGAGCTTGCCTGACCCAGTGGTAGAGGGTAGAGATGCACTAGAACTTGAACTCGAGTTCTAGCCGAACTATTCGAGTTCGAATGGACTCGGACTTCTCGAACTATCCCGGACCCGATATTTTCCGGAGGCACGCGAATATGCAAGTAAAATGTCTATTATACCAATACGCAAGTAAATATCGAATTATCGAATAGGGTGGGACATTTATGTAAGCTAGAGTGCCAGATGGAAAAGGTTTAAATAGTAGTTGGCACTGAGAAAGGTGGTGGTGGATTTCACCCTGACTGCAGGACTCGAATTTTGTCCCTGCCATTGGGGGAATTCCATCCAAAGTGACGTCTGGCAACCCTGATCCGTACAACCTTATCTGTGTTATTCAGTTAGATCACTGGACTTGACGTTAAAGGGCATGTCCAGCCTAAAAAAAGTAACCTAGAAAACGTTAAATCCCCCCCCCACACGCACACCACTTTCACGTTATCTATACGTTTCAAAGATTCCCCTGAAGGCACTAACCTGACCTGGTCCTCGCCCCTCGGTGTCGCCCCCTCCTCCCCTGTTTCAAGCAAAAACAGGAGCAGGGGGCTTCTGCGCTGATAGCCGCTCTACTTCCTTTCAGGCGATTGGGCATGACGTCATGTCGTGCCTTTACTGGCAGCTGCAACCAGGAGTGGCTTTTAGCCGCAGAGCAGAGAAGGACGGTGAGGACCGGGTCGGCAAGGAACTTCGGGGCATCTTTAAAAGGTATAGATCTTTAAAACGTATAGATGCAAAAAGTGGGGTTTGGGGGGGGGGGGAATTCACATTTTTTTTTTTTTTTGGCTGGACATGCCTTTTAGCTCTTGAAGAGTCCAGTTAATCTAAATGAGTACCACAGATATTCCTGTCCTGGATGAATAAGAACCTTCACGGGCAAGTAAAATCTTACACATTTTCGTATACATACAGTTACTTGACCATTTTCTTTCCCCTCTTATAGAGAGAGATGCAAAGCAGCTGGACAAAGCACAATGGCTTGCCTGACCCAGTGGTAGAGGGTAGAGATGCACTAGAACTTGAACTCGAGTTCTAGCCGAACTATTCAGTTCGAATGGACTCGGACTTCTCGAACTATCCCGGACCCGATATTTTCCGGAGGCACGCGAATATGCAAGTCACTACTGTAAATACGTGACACTTATACTGTAACATTAAACAATGTAATACTGTTAAAAAACTAGTAATACTGTAACATTAACACTGTAATACTGTACAATAATACTGTACATAACACTGTAATACTGTAACATGATACTGTAACATTAATACTGTAATAAGTAATATTAATAATGTTAAATTATTACTGTAATACTGTAAAATTAACACTATACAATACTGTGACACTAATACAGTAATATTAATACTGTAATACTGTGACACTAATACTGTAACATTAACACTGTAATACAGTAACACTGATACTGTAAAACATTAATACTGTAATACTGTAACACTGATACTGTAACTTTTATACTGTAATACTTTGACTTTTATACTGTAACATTAACACTGTAATACTGTAACACTAATACTGTAATACTGTGACACTAATACTGTAAAATTAACACTGTAATACTGTAACATTAATACTGTAATACTGTGACACTATACTGAACATTAACACTGTACATTAATACTGTATACTGTAACACTGATACTGTAACATTAACATGTAATACTGCAACACTAATACTGTAACATTAATACTGTAATACGTGACACTTATACTGAACATTAACACTGTAATACTGTAACACTGATACTGTAACATTAATACTGTAATACTGTAATATTAATACTGTTACATTAATACTGTAATACTGTAACATTAACACTATAATACTGTGACACTAATACAGTAACATTAATACTGTAATACTGTGACACTAATACTGTGACATTAACACTGTAATACTGTAATACTGTGACACTAATACTGTAACATTAACACTGTAATACTGTAACATTAATACTGTAATACTGTGACACTAATACTGTAACATTAATACTGTAATACTGTGACACCAATACTGTAACATTAATACTGTAATACTGTGACACTAATACTGTAGCATTAACACTGTAATACTGTAACACTGATACTGTAACATTAATACTGTAATACTGTAATATTAATACTGTTACATTAATACTGTAATACTGTAAAATTAACACTATAATACTGTGACACTAATACAGTAACATTAATACTGTAATACTGTGACACTAATAATGTAACATTAACACTGTAATACGGTAACACTGATACTGTAACATTAATACTGTAATACTGTAACACTGATACTGTAACACTGATACTGTAACTTTAATACTGTAATACTGTGACATTAACACTGTAATACTGTAACACTGATACTGTAACATTAATACTGTAATATTGTGACACTAATACTGTAACATTAACACTGTAACATTAATACTGTAATACTGTAACACTGATACTGTAACATTAATACTGTAATACTGTAATATTAATACTGTTACATTAATACTGTAATACTGTAACATTAACACTATAATACTGTGACACTAATACAGTAACATTAATACTGTAATACTGTGACACTAATACTGTGACATTAACACTGTAATACTGTAATACTGTGACACTAATACTGTAACATTAACACTGTAATACTGTAACAGGGACCTATTTTTCCATCTGTACAGACATTGGGTCTGGTGCCTTTTACTTTGAGCAGGTGGTCAGGGACTCAAATGATATATGTGGCATCTGATATGTTAAGGTTATGTGTAGTTCTACTACAGATGTTTGGAAATACAATCCAGCAAGCCAGCATGCTGGGAGTTGTAGTTTCCAACATCTGGGTGCCAAGGATTTAGGGATACTGGTAATGTAAAGGGCATAATGCCTGAAAACAATACTGAATCAGGAGGATGATACCAATGGTTAATAGATTTCCTCTTGATTCTGTATTGTTTTGAGGTTTAGTTGCCCTTTAAATGGACAGCAGAATTCTCATACAGTAATCCCATACAGTAATAGCCAACTGGATTTGGTTATAATTGTATGGGGCTACTGTATGGGAATTCTGCTGTCCATTTAAAGGTAACTAAAGCCTCAAAACAATACAGAATCAGAAGGCAGTCGTGGTCCTATTTTCTACCCTCGACTTATACTCGAGTCAACCAGTTTTTACAAATTTTTTGGTGAAAATGGGTACCTCGGCTTACTCGGATCGACTTATATTCGAGTATATACGGTAATTAAACTGTACAGCCAACTGAAATAGAGGGAAATTCATCAAGAATCACAATTTTGCTTAGATAGAAAAGTTTTCTCACAGTAGTAATTAATTTAATAAAGTATGTGTAAGGCTGGGTTGTGTGTAGGGTGTAAGGCTGGGTGTAAGGCTGTATTGTGTGTGAGGCTGTATGTAAGTCTGTATGTGTGTAAGGCTGGTTGTAAGACTGTATTGTGTGTGAGGCTATGTGTAAGGCTGTGTTTGTGCATAAGGCTGTATTGTGTGTAAGGCTGTATTGTGTGTAAGGCTATGTGTAAGGTTGTGTGTAAGGCTGGTTGTAAGGCTGTGTTGTGTGTGAGTCTGGGTGTAAGGCTGTATTGTTATTGTGTAAGGCTGGTTGTAAGGCTGTATTGGGTGTGTAAGGCTATATAGTGTGTAAGGCTGTGTTGTGTGTAAGGCTATATAGTGTGTAAGTCTGTATTGTGTGTAAGTGTAAGGCTGTATTGTGTGTAATTGTAAGGCTATATAGTGTGTAAGGTGTTGGGCCTTCTTAAGGAAAAGGCTATTAAATATAGTAACCTTGTTAAAATCAAATTCATGTTGTATGCTTTTAAATGTAGGGAAATATCCTTGCAGTCTGTGATGCCTGATGTACCACAATGCAGGATTATACAGTTTCCTAACAGGCAGTGCAAAAATAATTCCTTTTCCCAAACCACCCATGTGAGTCGTACAATTTCCAGAATCTTATACATTTTGAATAGTTTTATTTTATGTAATATCATATCTTTCATAAAAAAGAAACTATAGAATATAGCTGTGGTGTCTCTTTAATTCTTAAGTGGGAAATTTAACATCAGGATTTCAGACCATCCAGGTTAAGACTGAAATCTTAAAGCAGGATGGACTGAAGCAACACAGATAGATGTCTGCAATAAGCTTTTATTGATTAGCCAATGCTTCAGTCCAGGGTTTCTTAAAGTGTGACACACATATATAAAAAATTGGGCTGTGTACATATTAAAGTGAACTAGAGACCAAAAAATATAACACATACAAAAAATAGAATTCTAGTGCACAAACAATTCTAATTGCATATTGGCTACCTCCATAAGGTTGCTGTATAAACAGCCTGCTAAACCCTGGATAGCCAATATGCAATTAGAATTGTTTGTGCACTAGAATTCTATTTTTTATATGTATTGTATTTTTGGTCTCTAGATGTACTTTAATATGGATGTACAACAGCCCAATTTTCTATATATTGTGTCTACAGGTTTGACTAAGCCTTCTGGGAATTGTACTTATTGTACTTAAATTGTAGTTAGGTCATGTGCTCGTTTGAGCAAAGTGCTTTAAAACTAGAGTCAGCTTCAGCATACAGGCTACATAGGAGAGATGTTGGCTCATGTAGCCAAACAGGCAAGTACCAGGACCCAGTTTAAATAAAGCAACCTTGACGTGGTGACAGGGTTTAAATAATTTGGCCAATTATTGAACTAATGTTTTATTTATCCAGGGTTTAGCAGGCGTGTTGTAACAGCAACCTTATGGAGGTAGCCAATATGCAATTAGAATTGTTTGATCTATTTTTTGGATTTCTTAAAGTGTGTGCCAGGGTCCTCTGTCGCTGCTTGGCTAATTGATTCAGCATATGATCCAGCTTTGTCTGATGCCCTGTCTCTCACACTCTGCCTGCAGCAGACACCCAGCAGTTAGCTGTCTTCTGTACTGTCTGATTCTGGAGCACAGTCCCAATCTAGCAACTAAAAAAATTATAAAGTCCCTCACACCTTCCCTCCAAATCCTACAGGTAAGGCTATTTCACACTAGGGTGTGTGTTAATGCAGGGGAGATGTTCCCCTGTGTTATTGCATAGCAGCTTCCATTATTTTAAATAAAACCACTGTGCGTTAACGCACAAAACTGCTGCACGAAATTGCACAAAAAATGCACGAAGCCTAAAAGAAAATTGTATCATTTAATTCAGCATAGTAATAACAGCTGTGAGATCTGCATACCTTCCCATAGGAAGGCTGTGTCCTTTTATTTAGACAATCACAGAGTAAAGCTGGGTACACACATAACGATTAAGCCCCGATACCGTCGGATCCGTCCCGCCCCATAGAGCTGTGTCCCAAACGGCATGTTTGGAGCAATTTGTGGTATGAGTATATATAACCTGTATGAGTACCATATTTTAACATTCCCATTATCTACTATGAACTGATCTCGGATATATCCTGTATTGTCATTGCAGAAAAAGTCTTGGTGACAGTTGTTGGAAAGGATGTCTGGTGTGGGATATTCACACTCCAACCCTAACAAAACCTCTCTTTTTTTTTTATTCTCTTTTAAGAGCAGGTGTATTCACCCCAACAACATTCATTTTCATGAGTTAAAGGTGTAAGATAACAGGGCCAGAGATGGTAACAAGAACCTGCTGTTGTGCACCTGTTATAAGGAGCTGGAATCTGACCCTGAGGTACTGTGCAGCACCAGGTTACTCGGAATGTTTTCGTTTTACCTGTGTGGACTTTGCTTTAGCAGGAAGCAGAAAGCAGCAGCCCAGACGAACAAGATGGTGAGTTTACTCCAGCTAAAGCTTTAAGCTATTTAGAATTTGAACCAGTACAGAACTGACCCTGGACAGAAACTGACAATGTACACAACTTGAAACAATACCTGATCCAGTGCGAACCGACCCAATAAGGAACCTTTCCCAGTACATAAACTGACCCAGTACAGAACCCAACCCAATAAGGAACCTTTCCAGTACAGAACCCGACCCAGTATATAACCTGACCCATAACAGAACCTGACCCAGTATATAACCTGACCCAGTACAGAACCTGACCCAATAAGGAACCTTTCCCAGTACAGAACCTGACTCAGTATATAACCTGACCCATAACAGAACCCAACCCAGTATATAACCTGACCCAGTACTACAGAACCCCAACCCATAAGGAACCTTTCCCAGTACAGAACCCGACCCAGTATAAACCTGACCATAACAGAACCCAACCAGTATATAAAACTGACCCAGTACAGAACCCAACCCAGTACAGGACCTGAAACAATATAGAACCTGGTGCAAGTCAATCAACAATCTGAATCAGTTTCTGTTCATAACCATTTAAAAACAGGAGAATGAGCCAAACAAGTATTTATAGCCTCTCCTGTGTTGTGTGCTTCCCCTGGAAAAGGGGGAATGGCTTGTGGAGGTAGGTGACTGGAGAGCTAACTTAACACTGAATGGAGAACGGGGGCTGACTCAACACTGACTTGTAAATAGAAGTGCCATGAGACAGACTGGTAAATATAAGATGCCCTCATGCCCAGCCCACACAGACTGTTAAATATAAGATGCTCTCATGTCCAGATACACAGACTGGTAAATATAAGATGCCCTCATGACGAGGTACAAAGTTTTTCCATAGTGACTGGTACTTACACATTTTCCACAGTGTCTGTACATAAAGTTTGATCTGGTAGGAGATGTGGTGGCAGACAGTCAGAGCATGGGTCAGAATGAGAGACACACATAGCTGCTTGTAAATTTTAAATATTCTCATGCCCAGGTACATACAAGTTTTCCCACAGTGACTCATACATACAAGTAGGATGAGAGACACAAACAGTTACTTAAATTCAAGATGCCCTCCATACATGTGTACACAGTGACTGGAACATGCAAGTTTTTGCAGTGACTGGTACATGCAAGGTTTCCCACAGTGACTGTTTATATGTATGTATAATTTTATTTATATAAAGCGCCACTTGGGTACGCAGCACTGTACATTTAAAATACAGAGTACACAAACGGGGATAAGCAAGCCATTATACAGATAAATACATTTACATAAAGTTTCAAAGGTTAAGAAAATATGTATCTAAAAGTCCAATCATATATCTACGGTATATATATATAAGTGTGGTGTGCCTTGACATATTAGGAATGAGATCACTGCCTGAAAGCTTACAATCTTAGTGGGAGGGACAACATACAGAACAAGTGGGGGGAGGAATAAGTGCTCAGACAGCAAATAATCATTAATAGTCCTGATTTTAGAGATGTAGGATAACAGTTTAGATTTAAAAGAGCAAATGGATGTCACTGGCGAAGTGAGAGAGGAGGAGAGTTCCAAAGGTAGAGAGCTGCAAGAGAGAATGGTTTAAGATGGGAAAAAGCAGTGTTCGTTGGGAGTTTGTAGAGAACATTGCCTTGCGAGAAGCATAGGGCTCGTCCGGGAACATAAGGGACCAAGGGCCATATTTATTAAGGTCGCGGTATCGCAATTTAGCAATACTGCACTTTGTCGGTAATGTACGTCAGCGGCCTTATATGTATGGCCAAGTCGTAGATTTACACCGAACGTTCATCGTAAAATACTATGCAGTAGTAAACTACCGCAATGGTATTTATGGAGACGTTAATCTACGATTGCGTTATCGTAGATTTACAATCGGTAGTTTACGTTTTTTATCGGTAAAATGATCGGAGATTTATGATTGCTAAACCGATCATCAAAGGTGCGGTATCGCTTAAAAGCGATCTCTTTAGAGAGAAGATAAGTAGAGGGGTGCATTAGAGTGAAGGGAACTACAAGGGGAGCAAACCCTGTGACCACAAGGGGCCCGGGAGCCAGGAGGACCCCATCTTCTTACTTTCCCTATACAGCCTCTTGCAGAAAACTATTATAGATGAAGCGAGAGAGGGGCCCCATCATAGTTTTGTGGGGGGCCCAGTGATTCCTAGTTACGCCACTGCCACAGTGAATGGCACAGATAAGTTTGCCCACAGTGACCAGTACATAAATTGGCCCACAGCCACTTTTTAAAAAAAAAACTGAAATGAATGCCGCCTTCATGTGGGCCTTAGATCATTGCTTGTTGAGGTAGGTGACTGACTGGTGAACTGAAAGGCTAACTTAACACTGACTGGTGAACTGGAGGGCTGTGTGTGGTAAATAGAAGTGCCCACAACATAGACTAGTAATGATACCCCTATGCACAGCCCACACATTTAGATGTTTTGAAAACTACAACTCCCAGCATTCCTGTAGCTGTCCCTGCTTTAGCAGACTTCTTTGAATGGAAAGCTGGAGTTGTCGTTTTCAAACAGCTGAAGGGCCAGTTCAGTGGAAATGATCAATATTTATTAAATTGTTAGTTTGTGTAATACCTTCTTAGTTATTCTACATATTCTCTCTCACTTTGAAAATCAGTTGATTTCATACCCTTTGCTGTTCCCTGCTGTTGACATAGTGAGCTGGCATGTCAGGTTCTAACAGTCCTTTTTCTTCCCAGAATGCACCACATCCTTGGAATGTTCCTAACAGTAATTTCTACTGATTGGCTGCTGGAGGGTCAAACATGCTCAGATCTCTACTGAGCAACTGAATCAACCCAGGTGCTGGGTCAAGGGCAAGACCAAAACGGTCTTTACTAGGGGTCCTGCAAACAGGAAGTCAGTATTTCAATTGCATTTATTTATACACAGACAAATGCTGAATTGGCAGATTAAGGACAATTATACTCAACTTCCCTCCGGTCAGGTCCTCACCTGGGTAAAAGGTACTGAACAAAGAAGAGGAGCGGAGGGGAAGGTGAGTATAATTGTCCTTTAAGGTATTGGGATGAAAAAATACTGCTCTTTTTCTAAAAAGTATATGTATTTGCACTGAACTTCCCCTTTAAACATCCTGCCCCAGTAGACGTGTGTTGTTTTGTCAGTTTGTAACTGAGATTTCCTACATTGTGTTTGTTTTTACACAGGCCAAGTTCTTGTCTCAGGATGAAATTCAAAGTAAGTACAATAAAACAGGGAGGAGACATTCAGACGCTACTGATCCTACTAATGACAATTGTAGTGTTTTTGCTCTGACCCCTTCTGACCAACGGGAAGACATGCTCGGCTAAAAGCACTTTTTTATCTTATTTACTAACCCTCCGTTACGGACCCCCTGCACTACACGAAAATTAGTCGACAGAATGGACGAGCGAGGGGGATGCACAGGGGGGGATAGGGGAAAGGGGGGCGGGGGTTTGTAATGTGGGTGTGTCGAGGTTGTCGATTCTTTAAAGAATTGGGGGTTTCTGGTTGGATACATCCCAGATTAGGGGGGTGGAGCTTGGACAATACAGTTGTTTTTTAAGGTTTTAAGTGAGAACTACTACACCGTACATGTTATGGGTTTGTATGTATTGAGTCCTCCTTAGCTTGTGTCCACACAGCTGGTATGTGTTTTACTCTCTGTTAGGAAGGGTGGGACAATTCCTGTAGTCTTTTTACTAAGAGTCTATGGGCATAGTTATAAAGGAGCGGTATCGCTTTTTAGCGATACCGCGCTTTTACATGATCGTTAATTTAATTGGTCTAGCGATTGTTAATCTGCAATGTAAATCACCGATAACGATCGTAAAGCTATGTATAATATAATATATAATTATATATTATATATACCATTGCGGTACATTACTACTGCATGGTATTCTAGACTGAACGTTCATTAATTAACGAACGTTTGGCATAAACATATGACCGCGGCCGTACATTTAGTGATCGTTAATTATGATCGTTATCATTAACATAAATCTAAATTAAATTGTAAATCTACAATAACGCGATCCCCATAGAATATCATTGTGGTAGTTTACTACTGTATGGTTTCTATGACCGAACAATAACTACCATTCGGCGTACATGTAGGACCGCAGTCATACATTTACGGCCACCGTCGTACATTATCGATAACGCGCTGTACCACTAACTGTGACATCTCTTCATAAATATGGCTTATATTTCATTCCAATGATTTATTATTATTTATCCAGTGATTTGATTTATTATATATTATGTACCGTATATACTCGAGTATAGTCGAGGTTTTCAGGCTGTAAAAACAGCCTGAAAACTGAAACCTCGACTTATACTTGGGTCAGTCACTTACTTGAATAAGGAATCCGGCTTCCGCATCACTGATAGTCGCATCCACTGACGTTACTACTCGGCGCCGGGAAATCAGAACCGGCGCTGAGTAGTGACATCAGTGGATGTGACTATCAGTGGACGCGGCAGCCGGATTCCTCTTTCAAGTTACTAAAGTGCGAGTAACGTGGGTGGGCAAGGAGCGTAATCCCGGGGAAGCCTGCGAGAAGAATGCATACCGGCTGGATCAGGTGTATGGTTTACTTTCTTGATGTGAACTGTTGATTTGTTCATCGCTGGATCTAGCAGTGGGACCTATTTTTCCATCTGTACAGACATTGGGTCTGGTGCCTTTTACTTGAGCAGGTGGTACAGGGACTCAAATGATATATGTGGCATCTGATATGTTAAGGTTATGTGTAGTTCTACTACAGATGTTTGGAAACTACAACTCCCAGCAGCAAAGCATGCTGGGAGTTGTAGTTTCCAAACATCTGGAGTGCCAAGGATTTAGGGATTACTGGTAATGTAAAGGGCATAATGCCTGAAAACAATACTGAATCAGGAGGATGATACCAATGGTTAAATAGATTGCCTTCTGATTCTGTATTGTTTTGAGGTTTAGGTGCCCTTTAAATGGACAGCAGAATTCTCATACAGTAATCCCATACAGTAATAGCCATACTGGATTTGGTTATATTGTATGGGCGACTGTATGGGAATTCTGTGTCCATTTAAAGGTCAACTAAAGCCTCAAAACAATACAGAATCAGAAGGCAGTCGTGGTCCTATTTTCTACCCTCGACTTATATACTGAGTCAACCAGTTTTACAAATTTTTTGGTGAAAATGGGTACCTCGGCTTATACTCGGATCGACTTATATTCGAGTATAAGGTAATTAAACTGTACAGCCAACTGAAATAGAGGGAAATTCATCAAGAATCACAATTTTGCTTAGATAGAAAAGTTTTCTCACAGTAGTAATTAATTTAATAAAGTATGTGTAAGGCTGGTTGTGGTGTAGGGTGTGTAAGGCTGGTGTAAGGCTGTATTGGTGTGTGAGGCTGTATGTAAGGCTGTATTGTGTGTAAGGCTGGTTGTAAGAATGTATTGTGTGTGAGGCTATGTGTAAGGCTGTGTTGTGCATAAGGCTGTATGTGTTGTAAGGCTGTATTGTGTGTAAGGCTATGTGTAAGGTGTGTGTAAGGCTGGTTGTAAGGCTGTGTTGTGTGGTGAGTCTGGGTGTATGTAAGGCTGTATTGTGTGTAAGGCTGTGTGTAAGGCTATTGTGTGTAAGGCTATATGTGTGTGTAGGTATATAGTGGTGTAAGGCTAATAGTGTGTAAGGCTGGTGTTGTGTTGTAAGGCTATATAGTGTGTAAGGCTGTATTGTGTGTAAGGCTGTATTGTGTGTAATTGTAAGGCTATATAGTGTGTAAGGCTGTGTTGTGTGTAAGGCTGTGTTGTGTAAGGCTGCGTTGTGTGTAAGGCTGTGTTGTGTGTAAGGCTGTATTGTGTGTAAGGCTGTATTGTGTGTAAGGCTAGACGAAAACAATAACTACCATTCGGCGTACATGTAGGACCGCAGTCATACATTTACGGCCACGTCGTAATTATCGATAACGCGCTGTACCACTAAAATGTGATACATCTCTTCATAAATATGGCTCTATATTTCATTCCAATGATTTATTATTTATTATCCAGTGATTTGATTTATTATTAATATTAGTTACGTATATACTCGAGTTAGTCGAGGTTTTCAGGCTGTAAAAACAGCCTGAAAACTAACCTCGACTTATACTTGGGTCAGTCACTTACTTGAATAAGGAATCCGGCTTCCGCATCCACTGATAGTCGCATCCACTGAAGTTATACTCGGCGCGGGAAATCAGAACCGGCGCTGAGTAGTGACATC
The DNA here is from genome assembly GCA_019447015.1 of Hymenochirus boettgeri. NCBI lineage: Eukaryota > Metazoa > Chordata > Amphibia > Anura > Pipidae > Hymenochirus > Hymenochirus boettgeri. The sequence goes on along the minus strand of CM033471.1, from coordinate 218,818,261 downwards.
AGTGGATGTGACTATCAGTGGACGCGGCAGCCGGATTCCTCTTTCAAGTTACTAAATGCTGCAGTACCGTGGGTGGGCAAGGAGCGTAATCCCGGGGAAGCCTGCGAGAAGAATGCATACCGGCTGGATCAGGTAGTATGGTTTACCTTTCTTGATGTGAACTGTTGAATTTTTGTTCATCGGTGGATCTAGCAGTGGGACCTATTTTCCATTGTCAGACATTGGGTCTGGTGCCTTTTACTTTGAGCAGGTGGTACAGGGACTCAAATGATATATGTGGCATTGATATGTTAAGGTTTGTGTATCTACTACAGATGTTTGGAAACTACAACTCCCAGCAAGCAAAGCATGCTGGGAGTTGTAGTTTCCAAACATCTGGGTGCCAAGGATTTAGGGATTACTGGTAATGTAAAGGGCATAAGCCTGAAAACAATACTGAATCAGGAGGATGATACCAATGGTTAAATGATTGCCTTCTGATTCTGTATTGTTTTGAGGTTTAGTTGCCCTTTAAATGGACAGCAGAATTCTCATACAGTAATCCCATACAGTAATAGCCATACTGGATTTGGTTATAATTGTATGGGGCTACTGTATGGGAATTCTGCTGTCCATTAAGGTCAACTAAAGCCTCAAAACAATACAGAATCAGAAGGCAGTCGTGGTCCTATTTTCTACCCTCGACTTATACTCGAGTCAACCAGTTTTTACAAATTTTTTGGTGAAAATGGGTACCTCGGCTTATACTGGACGACTTATATTCGAGTATATACGGTAATTAACTGTACAGCCAACGAAATAGAGGGAAATTCATCAAGAATCACAATTTTGCTAGATAGAAAAGTTTTCTCACCAGTAGTAATTATTTAATAAAGTATGTGAAGGCTGGGTTGGTGTGTAGGGTGTAAGGCTGGGTGTAAGGCTGTTGTTGTGTGAGGCTGTATGTAAGGTGTATTGTGGGTAAGGCTGGTTGTAAGACTGTATTGTGTGTGAGGCTATGTGTAAGGCTGTGTTGTGCATAAGGCTGTATGTGTGTAAGGCTGTATGTGTGTAAGGTATGTGTAAGGTTGTGTGTAAGTGGTTGTAAGGCTGTGTTGTGTGTGAGTCTGGGTGTAAGGCTGTATTGTGTGTAAGGCTGGTTGTAAGGCTGTATTGTGTGTAAGGCTATAGTGTGTAAGGCATATGTGTGTAAGGCTATATAGTGTGTAGGCTGTGTTGTGTGTAAGGCTTATAGTGTGTAAGTCTGTTGTGTGTAAGTGTAAGGCTGTATTGTGTGTAATGTAGGCTATATAGTGTGTAAGGCGTGTTGTGTGTAAGGCTGTGTTGTGTAAGGCGCGTTTGTGTAGGCTGGTGTGTGTGTAAGGCTGTATTGTGTGTAAGGCTGTATTGTGTGTAAGGCTATGTGTAAGGTTGTGTGTAAGGCTGGTTGTAAGGCTGTGTTGTGTGTGAGTCTGGGTGTAAGGCTGTATTGTGTGTGAGGCTGGGTGTAAGGCTGTTATTGTGTGTAAGGCTGGTTGTTAAGGCTGTGTTTTGTGTAAGGCTGTATTGTGGGTAAGGCTATATAGTGTGTAAGGCTATATAGTGTGTAAGGCTATATAGTGTGTAAGGCTGTGTTGTGTGTAAGGCTACATAGTGTGTAAGGCTGTGTTGTGTGTAAGGCTATATAGCGTGTAAGGCGTGTGTGTGTGTAAGGCTTAGATAGTGTGTAGGCTGTATTGTGCTGTACGGTAAGCTATATAGTGTGTAAGGCTGTATTGTGTGTAAGGCTGTATTGTGTGTAATTGTAAGGCTATATAGTGTGTAAGGTTCTACCAAATGTTCACATCATCACTATGATCGTCATGGCAGGAAATCCCTCATAAATGCGAAGTTCAGTAAGTTTGCACGCTGGGCATCCTTTTACCAATCAATCTCTGTCTTGTTTGGACACCCTGACAGTCTACAGGTTATAGATTTTCTGAAAGCCATTTAGCTTCCTTAAAATACTGATACCCAGCACTTTGCTACAGGAATGTTTTAAAAATGTTCCCTCTTTCTAATCAAGATATGGGCTTTCTTTCTGCATGAATGATATGGAATTAAGGATATCCTTTCTTTGCAGAGTGTTTGTTCTTCTTGATATTGTCTGACACAACATGTGTTTTTCATTTCTGAAAGAACTTGTAGAATTTTGCAGACGGTAGTTTCTATTTTATATATAGAATTGGAACACCATGAGATGTCCCAAGGTATGCTGGGAGCCTTCAAGTGTTTTGAACCCTTCTATGTTATGCTTTGCAAGGAATAACCCCCCATCTTATATAGTCTGGACTGTGTTAAGGATAAGAAAAGTAAATATTTTCCCCTTATGATGGAATTTTCAACATTTTTTCTCAGGTTTTTGTCCAGGCACCTGATTGATTGTGAGACATTGTTCTTCTTCCTAACGTCTCTTTGTTATTGTAAGCTCACCAATAACATGAATCTTCTGATTCTCGGTCTAACCGAACCATACAACATTGATAGCAAGAGACCCACGAATCATTCCGGGCTCCAAGGATGCTTTTTTTGGCTACACAGTCAGCAACATCAGATTGGCTCAAAGAAATTGGTATGTTGGAACTAGCGGTTTTGTACATTCAGAATTGAAAAGAACATACGTGTGTTTGAGCCACACTATGAAGACACGGCAAGGCAGTTGAAAAGCATGTGTGCATCAGTGCGCATTTCATGTACATTACCATCCATTAGCCCTGCGTCTGCACAATTGTCTCAATCAGAAAGCATATGATAACCAATAATGGTCCCGAAAACAATCGCAATGTGGACATGCACTGGACATGCGATTCTCACGTGCTAACGTATTGCAAGTACATGAGAAAATGCAGCAGTGTGGCCTAGCCCTAAGGTATATATTTAAAAACGTATTATGGATGTCTGAATGTGCGGTTTACAACATCTGCTAACAATGTGGCTGTATAGTACCAATCGCTATTGGTAATGAGGATCTGCACTGCATAATGTAATCTTTAAGTTATCATTAGCCTAAACATTTTTATAGTTGGTCTGCAGCCTTCTCTTGTTCCCAAGCTCCTCTGCTCCTGCAACACCTCCATGTGAGCCAATCCTTATTTGACACAATCCCCATAGCTTGAATGGAGCTTCCAGCAAAGGACAATTGGAAACCGGAACTAAGAAAGCACCAACAATTAGAATGTTTTTAAATTATTTGTTAGCTTTCAAAATGAAAATATATTGCAGATAATGTCCTAATTACACACGACATCACCTGACACTTTCATTCTCCTACCACTACGTTATACTATAGGCGGTTCTGTATTAATGACACGGTACAAAATAAAGACATCATTGTAAAATAGCAATCGTTATCTGTTGGTAAAGGCAATAACGTGCCTTATACGTCCTTAAGGGATGTCCACCTCTCCACACAAATCTTTACCTGCTACAAAAACCCCAAAAGCAGGATTTGGTTATACTTAAAATACCAATTCCGCTCCCACACTGAGCTATTATACTTACATGCTCCTTCTCGCTCCATCGCCATGTCCTCCCACTTCTGGGTAAGGCAGTCAGTGTCGGCCATGACAGTGACATCGCGGCCAATCACTGACTGCCATTCCCGGAGCAGTCTCCACTGTGGCTGCTCAAGAACACAGAAGAACACAGCAGCCACGTGGAGAGGGAGTGAGGAAACCGGAAGCAGCAGTGGATTGAGGAGCTTGTAAGTATAATACTCTGGCTGGGAGCGGAATTGGTCATTTTAAACATAACAAGGTCCTGCTTTTGGGGGGGTTTGTAGCAGGTAAAATTTTTGTGTAGAGGTGTGGACAGTCCTTTATGACTGCGGCCATACTACAGGATCGCAAATGCGTGAGAAAAGTGTGGCCTAGGCTAAAATTTCTTGTATCAGTAATGTGTGATCATTTAAAGTATATTATTCTAAATATGCATGTAATAATAATAATAATATATGGTATCTACATTTTGCTAGATGCTCTTTAAGAAAAAGCCAACACATGTTTTTTGTATTTTAGTTAATCCATTAACTCGGACTAGAGGACATGGAGGAATGATGTCTGCATGTTTGTCTATTACCTAATTGCCACCACACAGAGCTAAAAACTTAACACTGCTGACAATTTTTCTTTTTCCACTGATCTAATTAACACCTGTTAACTGAATAGCACTAATAAATTCTTAATAGAAATGTTTCATTACTATAGTCGAGTGTAGCGAACCTTTTAGAGACTGAGTGCCCAAACTGCAGCCCAAAACCCACTTATATATTGCATAGTGCCAACACAAATTACTTCAGAAAAAACAACTAAAAAAACACACAAAGACAGATCCAGTAGATAGAATGATTATAGATTAGCATTGAATGTTGTTTGCACAATACATTTTGATGTAGCGTGCTCCTCTCACTTTGGTTTGAGGTTGGATCAACCCCAGGGTAGAGGGTGTTTGGAGGATTGCACCTACTGATTATTGGCTATTGCCAGCCTTGGTGTGCTAGAGTTAATCTATACTTTGATTTCTCTTGTTACCAGAAAGGCCATGTCTCTCTGCCTTTCTGGTAACACACTCTGGTGAATTCTGTTGTGCATGAGTGCCCACAGAAAGGGCTCTGAGTGCCAACACTGCTATAACTCAAACTTACAAGATTAGTCCAAAGGTCATCCGAAACCTCATACACGCGTTGTGTAGTGCGCACAACACACATCTGTAGAACTGCTGTTTAGACAGATAATTCCGAACAACTATACATGTGCGATTATCGTGTTGCCTGCTTGGGCATCATGCTTTGGGCTGACTTATTGCACCTTGTCCCTTGGCTGCACCACTGCTATATTTCCTGCCCTCCTCTCAGTATCCTCTACGACTAGAAGGTGATTTTTCTTTTACCCACACTGTCTGCCCCTTCTGTTCACCCTTCTTGCCCTCCTCTGCAGGGTAAAGGGGTTGGTTAGCTTAACAGCATCTCTACAAGATCCTCCAACTAACATTTCTGTTCAGTTCAGTATCAAAAGCTACATCTATTAAATAGGCCATAAAGTACCAATAGGGCCAGTGGTGTAACAGGAATCACTGGGCCCTCCAACAAAACTATGATGGGGCCCCTATCCGTGCTTCATCCACAGTGTTTTTTTGGAGGCTATATCTGCCTTAGGAAAAATAAAAAGATGGGGCCCCTTGGTTCTTGGGCCCCCTGCTCCCCCTGCTCCCCTGTATTTGCCCCTGAATAGGGCTATGTACCAAGAGCTATTATTGTTCTCTATTGCATCCACTAGGCAATGCATACCGGTTCCTCAGTGCATAGTGAATGGGGTTTTCCCATTCCCCATTCATCCTGGGAAGAAGAAGACCGTTAGAACCTGAAATGTCAGCACACTAATGTCAACAGCAGGGAATAGCAAGGGGTATACATTCAACTGATTTTTCAAAATGGAAGAGAATATGTAGAATACTAAGAAGGCTTACACAAACTAACAATTTAACAAACATTGATCATTTTCACTGAACTGTCCCTTTAACTTTACGTTTCTGGGTACCACAGTAACCGCTGCAATTTATGTCTTAAAGTCACGTTAACCCTTGGTACATGGGTTATGGACTTCAAGAAGGAAAAAGACGATAACGGCTCTTCGTACATGGCCCTTCAAATATCTTGAAGCAGATAAATACCATAGAGTTTTTTTCTTATTTGCTTATCAGATTCACACGAAATCTAATCACATATAACCTAAACAAATTCCAAACAGGACATGTGGTCACTATCACACTGGGAAAAGTTCACAAGGACAGCGCTGACTAATTGATTAAGAATTTAAGAGTCAGAGGATTTTTTACTGTGCTTTGCTACTGTGGGGCTCATTTCCCCCGAGATCTCTATTTAAATTGATAGTAAAACAGCTGGTCCTGAGATCTCACATTGGAAAAGACAAAACTATTTTAAATGTCACAGAAATGTAGAAAAATCACAAACCTATCTAGGTATACTGATGGCTGTTTCTTTTAGGCTAAAACTGATATGGTAATAGTGTGAGACCTATACCTGCTATCCATATCCAACAATTCCCTTACATCCTACCCATATAACTCATCGTGACCCAATACCAGTGGCTCTCAAGTGCCAATGCAGACCTGCAAACAAGTTTTTTTGTTATTTTTCATTTAGAGATTTTGGTAAACAAAATAATGTAATTTAAGACAAATTACAAAATAAGGAATCTGCATTGCATGCAAGAGACAGGGGGGTGTTTGTGTTTTGAAGTTTTTTATGGGACTAAAAATGTTTAGGCATATTAAATAAGAGGTGCCTGTGCAGCAAACAAATAGGTCCATAGGTGAAGCAGAGTGGATGGTGATCATCACTTGGGTAATGTAATGTCCCCCATGGCAGTAGCATCACTTGGAGTTTGGCTCTGGTACACTCCTGTTCGCGTAATCAAGCCTATTAGAAAGTCTTGCCACACCCTGAGCAGGATTTTCAACCTGCTTCATGAGTGCGACAGCCCTGCAAAGGGTTGAGGACCTATTAAGTCAATTTAAGATAGGAATTTGTATAACTATATTCGAATGCACTTTAGTGGCCAACGCTGTGCAGATTATTCTTATTTTAGCTACAATGATGTTTTATTTATACATAGAGGAAAGTAATGTTTACAGTCTGTTTTGTAGAACTTATAAAAGGAGATGCAATACCGGGTTCTCCACCCAATCAGTGCACAACCCACGCTACCCATTGTAATATCTGGTTAGGATGCTGCACAGATTGCACCTTGCCTGCAACTTCCCAAAGATGCTGGGAAATATCACAGCTCCCGATTCTAAATATCTTGAGTTAAGTTTTTGTGCTATAAGTTTTGTACTATTTAGTGTGAAATTAATATTCCACTCTCTTGGGATGTGCAAACAGACGTAATTGTGATTAGTACATTTGTGGGAATGTGGAAGATGAGCATAGTGTATTCCAACATGGGGCATGCTTTTCATTTTTAGTTTCCCCTTAATCATCAGAAACACTTAATGATGATCAACATTATTATTTGTCAGCCATCGCTTTCCTGGGCTCCGGACTCGCGGCTTTTGTCCACGTACGCAGGCTGGCACTTGTTTGGCTTCATTCCCAGCATGCAAACCTTTTTCTCTTTCCTCTCTCTCTCCCTTCATTGGTTGTCCTTCCTTTATATTCTCCTCTCACCCCCCCCTCTTTGCCTGTGATCTGATCCTCGCTTGTCTTGTTGTTTTGTGTGATCTATCTCCTCTTTACGACCATTTGCTGCCTGCCTTGACCTCTTGCCTGTTCCCAACTACCTCTTGTATCATCCTCCTGTACCGTGCATTGCTGACTGACCTTCCTTACTGACCTCTTGCTTCCCCTGACTCCACTCCTGTCTATTGTGTTGGTACCACACTGTTGTCCACCTTGTGCTGGTTGAGCCCTGTCTGCCTAGTGTGTTCCTGTTTTCTTGTGTATTCCCGGCCTCATCTCAAATACCCTGCACCCTAAGTCCAGGGGCAACCAATCCCGGGAAGTTGCTACTAACCTCCCGGCAAGCGACGGATTGTCTATTGGTAAGCGGGTGGTTGTTAGATTAGGCTATGTGGGCTGAAGGAATACATGGGAAACCAGAGCATCATATTATGGTTCTTATAGCTGGGTTGTGGGTCCTCACAACCTGACAAATTTCTGTTCTGTGTGAGGATCTTCATAGTAATCCCTTGTATGCACCATAGACATAATAAGTACTATTTCATGTATTGCTTAACCACTGTGTACAAATATGAGTATACCAGAATGCATTGCTGGCTTTTGCCATTGTTTATGTTAAATGCATAACCAGAAAATAATGTTCCGCATGGTTAGAGTTTTCTGGGAAACGTGCAGGAATCTTCAGTACCGACAAGCTTTTATTTTGAGTTGTTATACTAAAGTTCGGGCGATTCTGAAGAACCTGGCAATGGTAGGAGTCATATATCACTATTCATGGTTAACACCCATAGAACTGTTCTAAATTAAATATAAATGAAAGAAGAATTAAATCCTTGCTCCAACAAAAATACCATGTATTATATCAAGGACAAGGAATGTACTTTTATTGGGGGGGATAAGCATACAATTTGATCTGCGTAAAACTCTACCATGCCCTTTTTTCAAAGAACTGCCCCCAGGTGTGTAATTTCTATATCTACACACCTGGGTGCTTTATTTAGAGACACTTTCTCTCACTAATACCCCTAGTGGATGTGTGAGTTGGCACACAACAAACTGTTCTATTACAGAAGAAATCTTTGCTGGTATTTTTCTCTCTAAACTTCTTACACTGAGGGCATTCCTGCCAGATGTCAAAATGTCCTGGCACTTTTGAGAGTAACCAAAATTAGAGATACTAGTAACCCGTGCTATGACAGCAATAGTTAGCATACGGAAAGAGCAAGGGGGCACTAGCACATTGTGAGGAAGCTGTGAGTATTACAGAATATTATCTAGTGCCATACAGTGTGAGAAGTAGGTACTAGAGTGAAGCAATGAGCAGTGACACAATCTAGTGAGAGATTCCACTGGAATCTTCCATCACATTGTTCTTACCACGAAAAATTAGATCAACTAAAATAGGGGCTTGTTTATGGCCCACATAGTTTGGCACCTTGAAGAGCTCCTAAATATGGTGGAACCATTGCTTTACTTATGTTTGACTTATAGTTCTGATATTGTCAAACGGAACATGTAAGAGCAACAACAGCTCAGTTTCAAAGACACAGACAGAACAGGCTCATGGGAATAGCTGCTTGCTAGTGCTGTATGTGTAGCACATAACAATCTACTGACGGTTGCTTGAACACTTGCAACGGGATTCCATAGATGTTCATTGTGACGTTCCTTTAAGGGTAGTTCAGTGCAGAATATCAATATTTTTAAAAATTACAGTTTTGTAGTGCATACCTACTATTCTACATATCTCTCCCACCTTGAAAAATCAGTTGATTTCATACCCTTTGCTGTTCCCTGCTGTGGACATATGAGCTGGCCATTTCAGGTTCCAACGGTCCTTCTTCCCAGGATGCAGCACTTCCGTGGAATGTTCCTAACAGTAATTTCTGCTGATTGGCTGTTGGATAGGTCAAGATGCTCAGATCTCTACTGAGCAACTGAATCAACCCAGGTGTTGGGTCAAGGACAAAACCATAACGTTCTCTATTAGGGGTCCTGCAAACAGGAGTCAGTATTTCGGTTGCATTTATTTATACACAGACAAACAGGAAGATGCAATATTATGCGCTAACAAGAAAATAATCACGCTATGTACTAACGTGTTAGCGAAGGTTTTGCACTACCTGCACCATGTCACAATTTTCTTTGCGTAGTGCATGATGCAAATTTTGCGCCATTTTTGTGCTATTTTTTTGTGCGACCATTAACGCCTCTTAATGGTGTCTTTAAAATATGCGCAAAAGGTTGCAACTTACCGCTAGCATTTTTGTAATGTATAACGGTCACAAGGGATTCATACATTGCGGAAACGAGTGCACGTAGGTTGCGATAGCGAATATATTGCATTTTCCCGAAAGTGTTGAATGGCAGGTTAAGGTCATTGGGATGGAAAATAAATAACTGCTCTTTTTTTCTTAAAAGCATATGTGTTTGCCTGAACTTCCCCTTTAACTGGGTTTCGGTGGCTAGGATGCTGTATACAAACAGGCCATGTCAAATCTTCAAGCCAAAGTTGTATAAAACACGTGTACATTAGAAACTAGAGCAAAAGGCACACTTTTCCAGAAGTGGTGAAAACTCTCTTGTGAGAGAATTGGTAGTCTTCAGTAGAACACTGTCTTCATTTACCGTGTAAAGTTAGTGATGGAGAAGTAATCGCCTGGGGTGGTTTTGTAGTTTAGACTAGAGAGTTCAGTAGAGTGTTTCCCTGTTTTTACAGTTTATCAGCTGGAACACTTAATTTTTCCCTTGCCACTTCATCAAGTCTTCCCATAAGTCTCATCACTGGTTAAGTGTGGCTGGACTACCACTTAGGGAACATTGAAGTAAGTATAACAGTTGATCACTTAAAATCCAAGGGTTAGGACCTGGATTCTCCTTCTTATATTTTGGGATCATTGTATCAGTAACTTTGAGTGCATTGTCTAATATCGGTTCCTGAGTGATATCCATGTGCCTGACGTTAGTGTTTTTTAAACTAAGCAAAATGTTCAACAAGCACATGTGGATGCGGTGTTCATATGTCCAGATGCTTTTAGCCGTGTGTTTGTCTAAATTGCTGTGAAATTGAGCCAGAAAAATATTGCAAGACAGGTTTTTTACAGATGTTTCTCGATACTGACATTATCTCATAATGAGACAACTGTTGTATTTGTGGTTACATTGGGCCTAGCTACCCAGTAAGCACTGGAGCAGACTCCTGCCTAAGGCCCAGGAAATTCTGTAAAGGCTCTAAAGATGTTTCCTCACATTTTAAGATGAATATAAGAACATGTTCACTGTTATAGCACTTACAGAATGTATGAGGCAGTATGGGACAGTAGCAGAAAGTCAGTACCAAGAGGAGAGTTTTTTTCTCGATCAATCCCTGCATATTTTATTGTTTTGATATCAATTATATTAATAAATTATTTTTCTACACAATCAACATTGTACATGCTCATCATTATTTATGTTTGTACATATGTCATTTGTGTGTGCATGGAATAAAGGGAACATTGGCCTTAGCCATAGTGAAGCTAATAGAATATAGTGGCATAGTGCCATATGTATAAAGCCGCGGTATCGCTAACTTTAACAATCGGTATCGTAAATTTACGATCGGTAAACTGATCGGAGATTAATGGTTGGTTTTACATAACAAAATCGTAGATTTAAGATACCCATAGATACCATTGCGGTGTTTACTACCGCATGGTATTCTCGATCGAACGTTTGTTAATTAACGAACGTTCGGTCGTAAATGTGCGATCGTACATTTACAACTGCGACCGTAAATTAACTAACCCGCGGTATCGCTAAAAAGCAAACCGCGGGTTTATAAATATGTCCCATAGTTCTTTTACACAGGTGGGTTGGAGAGTGGGCTGGATGTGGCTTCCATGGAAGTTTTGAGTGCGGGATTTCAGCCCTGACTGCAGGACTCGGAATTTTGTCCCTGCCATTGGGGGAATTCCATCCAAATGGACGTCGGCAACCCTGATCCAGTACAACCTTATCTGTGGTATTCAGTTGATCAACTGGACTTGAACGTTAAAGGGCATGTCCAGCCTAAAAAAAGTAACCTTAGAAACGTTAAATCCCCCCCCCACACACGCACACCACTTTCCACGTTATCTATACGTTTCAAAGATTCCCCTGAAGGCACTAACCTGACCTGGTCCCTCGCCCCCTGGTGTCGCCCCCTCCTCCCCTGTTTCAAGCAAAAACAGGAGCAGGGGGCTTCTGCGCTGATAGCCGCTCTACTTCCTTTCAGGCGATTGGGCATGACGTCATGTCGTGCCTTTACTGGCACTGCAACCAGGAGTGGCTTTTAGCCGCAGAGCGAGAAGGAGCGGTGAGGGACCGGGTCAGGCAAGGAACTTCAGGGCCATCTTTAAAAGGTATAGATCTTTAAAACGTATAGATGCAAAAAGTGGGGTTGGGGGGGGGGGGGAATTCCACATTTTTTTTTTTTTTTGGCTGGACATGCCTTTTAGCTCTTGAAGAGTCCAGTTAATCTAAATGAGTACCACAGATATTCCATGTCCTGGATGAATAAGAACCTTCACGGGCAAGTAAAATCTTACACTATTTCGATACATACAGTTACGACCATTTTCTTTCCCCTCTTATTAGAGAGAGATGCAAAGCACTGGACAAAGCACAATGAGCTTGCCTGACCCAGTGGTAGAGGGTAGAGATGCACTAGAACTTGAACTCGAGTTCTAGCCGAACTATTCGAGTTCGAATGGACTCGGACTTCTCGAACTATCCCGGACCCGATATTTTCCGGAGGCACGCGAATATGCAAGTAAATGTCTATTATACCAATACGCAGTAAATATCGAATTATCGAATCCACAAGTAAAATGTCTATTAACCAATACGTGAGTAAATATCGAATTATCGAATCAGTGAGTAAAATGTCTATTATACCAATACGTGAGTAAATATCGAATTATCGAATCAGTGAGTAAAATGTCTATTATACCAATACGTGAGTAAAAAAGCTGTAAGGGGTTTTAAGTGTATGATGGTTTCATTATCTGTGGGGTGACATTTCCCCACAGTCCAAGGAAAGCGAAGTGTTGTAAGGAATATTTTCATGTAAACAAGCAACTTGGCAGAAGTGTTAACAGGAAAAATACATCACAGGTCATTTGAGACGAAGACTGTCCATTGAGAACAGATATCAATTAAAGCTGTAAATGTAACACTGCCAAACATTCCGTCTATTGTAAAAGGATAATTATAATGTGCAAAGGATTCTTTCCTCTTTTCTTAAAGTTTGCAGTGGAAAAGAGGGGAAATCTGGCGTTTTTTGAAAGGTTTATTTGTTGGCAGGAGAACTCATGGAAACTGCCAAGATTTTGCCCATTGACAGACATTACGTCAAAGAGGAACTCCCATCCCCTAGTTACCATAGTGTGGTGGCAGGGCCAGTGCTTGGAAAGTAACAATTTGCAGGTAGTGTCTTCAGTATTCGATATATGATACCAATAGTGCACACAAATGATTGCAAGGATATGATTTCTGGCTAAGTGTGAATGGACAGACTTATTAAAAGAGAAGTTAAGTGCAAATATAAATGCTTTTAAGAAAAAAAGAGCAGTATTTTTCCTTCTGAAATACTGACTTCCTGTTTGCAGGACCCTTAATAGAGACCATTATGGTCTTTCCCTTGACCGAGCACTTGGGTTGATTCATAGTAACATAGTAACATAGTAATTAAGGTTGAATAAATACATCCATCAAATCCAACCTATTCACCTTTTTTTTTTTTGATCCAGAGGAAGGCAAAAAAAAACAGCTAAAAAGGGGGGAAAATTCCTTCCTGACTCCAAACGGCAATCGGAAAGTATCCCTGGATCAACCAGATCTATATGTATTAATACCAGTAATTCTCAATATTTTTAATTTTAGAAATTTATCCAGGCCTTTTTTAAAGCTATTCAATGACCTTGCCATTACCAGTTCTGCTGGAAGACAGTTCAGTTGCTCAGTAGAGATCTGAGCATCTTTGACCCATCCAACAGCCAATCAGTAGAACTTTCCATTAGGAACAGTCTAAGGTAGTGTGCATTCTGGGAAGAAGAAGGACCGTTACAGAACCTGAAATGTCGGCTCACTAATGTCAACAGCAGGGAATAGCAAGGGGTATAAATTAAAATTATTTTTTAAAATGTAAAATAATATGTAGATTAACTAGGTATGCATAGTACAAACTAAGATACAAACTAACAGGGAATTTCAATAAAGTTCTTATCGTTTAAAATGGTGCTAATTTTGCCCCAACCAATCAGATGTTAGCTTTCAAATTGTTAATAGGATCTGATTGGTTGAGGCAAAATTAACACCATTTTAAACAATAAGAACTTTTATTGAATAAACCTGTATGAATTTTAAAATAATATTTTCCACTGAACTTTCCTTTAAACAGAGTGGTTTCAATCAGTAAATAAATATCTAAAAACCTTTACAGAATTGGGAAAAGCACTGTAACAAAATCTTTATCATACATTCATCTCTGACTGTATGTTGGTTTCTAGTATGAAAAATGCTCAGAAATACATAAAAATTGTCACATTGTCTCTGTACCTATTGGGAACAAGGTCTAAGGTGCTTTATCAAGTAGTTTCATAAATGTTAATGTTTACCTTAAAAAATTAAATAAGATTGGGATTGAATTAGGCTTTGAAGCTCCCCATTAGTAAATGCAAACAAGGAATGAAGATTTCTGATACCGTATATACTCGAGTATAAGCCGAGGTTTTTAGGTTTAAAAATTAACCTAAAAACCTTGACTCGGCTTATACTCGAGTCACTAACACTTACCTTCAATCCAGAGGCAGCCGCAGTCCGGCCGGCAGTTCCCAGAGTTCTTTGCGGTTGCGCGATGACGTCATCACGCACGCTGGCGGGATGACGTCATCGCGCACAGTAATAGGAACTGCCGGCCGGACTCGCGGCTGCTTCTGATTGCAGAGAGAGGAAGACTGAAGACCAGGTACGGGTAAGTGAGCTGGGGGGGGACTGGGGGGAGGGCTGGGGGTACTGGGGGGAGGGCTGGGGGACAGTATGCCATGCAGACACCCACATTTTCTTTTTACTATAGGTGGTTGGAAACTACAACTCCCAGCAACCAAGCATGCTGGGAGTTGTAGTTTCCAAACATCTACAGTGGAAAGGTATTAGGGTGGGGGACAGTATGCCATACAGTAACCCCCAATACCTTTTTACTATAGGTGGTTGGAAACTACAACTCCCAGCAACCAAGCATGCTGGGAGTTGTAGTTTCCAAACATCTACAGTGGAAAGGTATTAGGGTTACTGTATGGCATACTGTCCCCACCCTAATACCTTTCCACTGTAGATGTTTGAAATGGGGTGTCTGCATGGCATACTGTCCCCCCAGCCCTCGGCTTATACTCGGGTCAATCATCTTTTCTAATTTTTGAGGCAAAAATGGGTGCCTCGGCTTATACTCGAGTCGGCTTATACTCGAGTATATACGGTAAGTAATGCTTCCTCTCTTCCTGTTTTGTATGGTCTTTGGGTTTTATGACCCAATTGGATGGTGCCAAATAATGATGTCTAATTGGAAGTTGCTACCAGCAGCAAAGGAATTTCCTGCCACCTACAATGCTGCTTTGTGCCTTACCCTTTAATAACTCATCTAAACCTAGGTAAGATGTGCAATCTCAGACACAACTGCCCAACGAAGGGCTGTTACGGCCAACATTCGGTTTGTGTATGGGTGTTCGGTTGGGTGTCATTGATGATCTGATAGAGCACCTTGCAGCAATGTGGCTCATTGGTTAGCACTGATGCCTTGCACACTAAATGCTGGATTTGAATTCTCCTTGGACATCTTTGCAATGAGTTTCTCCCTGTGCTTGACGTTCCTCCAGGTACTCCTGTTTGTTCCACAATTGTAAAACACTATGGAATAGGTTGTTGCTATATAAGTCCATAATAATAAGCTATGATACACATTTCAGGGTATTTATTGTCAACAGATTCTTGTACAGCTCATTCTGAATTGAGAAAGAGGTGTGTATGGCCTGCTTAAAGGCTATGTCCACCCCTAAAATAGAATTTTAATATATGCTCCCCCATGTCCCCCAGCCCCAACCGCATGATTTGTTTTTTCAAAAAGCTCCCCAAACTCTTACTTACCTCCCCTCGATCCTCCGCGCACTGCCGGCCCTCTGCTTGCGAGAATGCAAGCAGAGGGCGGGACCGGCAGTCGCGTCTGTGATTGGCTGAGCGGCAGCCATCACGGATGCGGCTGCCGGTCATTCAGTGCAGCGGAGGAAGCGGAGAGGTAAGTAAGAGTTTGGGGAGCTTTTTATAAAAAAAAAACATGCGGTTGGGCTGGGGACATGGGGGAGCATAATATTAAGGGGGTTTAATGCTAGGGGGAGGGATAGTATAACGGGAGGGAGAGGGAGGGGGAGGGATGGGGGAGAAGGGCTGCAGCACGCATGGCAGGAATCTCCGGGAGGCCATGTAGCAGGCAGTGTCCTATATGACCTGCTACCTCCTGTGGGCAGTTTTTGGAACTTTGGGGGGAACTACAGGAGAACCAGATGGAGTTGGGATGTGAGGTAGGATTAAACTACACTACATGGTGGGGCCAGTAGTTGGGGGATTATAGTTTTGGGGGTGGACATGCCCTTTAACTGAATACCACAGATGTACCATGACCTGGTTAATGAGAACCTTCACAAACACAAAGCAAGAATGGCAATGCAGATTCCATTTATTCCATACATTGGTACTTACATTATAACAATACTGTATAAATGTGGCCTGGGAATATGCATTGATCATTCTCTACAAACACAAGTCTTTCATTGGTAGAGAGCCTTATAACTTTGTTGGAGGTGCAGAGATGATCTCTATCCTCCCACTTATGATGATGTTTTATGATTACTCTAGTTGCTGGGTAACAAACTTCTGCTGCTCAGATTTTCCTGGCTTTTCTTTCTTTATCCAGATGTTAGAAGTTCCTCCTTAAAGTCTGTCACTGTGGATGTCCCAATTGCCAGTCCACATGCATGCTGGGAAGCATGACAGAATGGAATATAACGATTTAGGACTGATACAAGGGGGATATATATGGATGTTTGTTAATTTGTGTTGATGTGCTTTTCTTAAATGCAACTTTGTATATTTGGGCACCAGTAGGACACAGGCAGACGCAATTATCTTAAACTCACTGAAAATCCAAACCCAGTGTGCATGTTTACAAGATGATATGTGAGCCTTGGAAAGTTAACAACCCCCATTGCATAATGTAGCAAATGTGGATAAGGAGACTTTAGCTAGCCTACATGGCCCAATGGTTATCCAATCAATCGGGCAAAATAAGAAAATGCGATTAAAAGAATCCCCACATAGCGCCGCAGATTTTCAGAAGATTTCAACTTTGTTCTGGTATATCAGGTCGACAGAATATTTTCTGCCTTGCCTAATCACAGTTTTTTCGATAGGCAGATCAATATCAAACGGTCTATGGAAAAAAAAACAAAAATTCTTCAATGTCGCCGAATTGATCGAGTTCTATTTCTCCTGAATTCATGCTGACTACTACTGATAAGATCAGTCCTTGTGATGTAGAGGAGGTTTGAGCTACTTAGTTTTTTACCTTCTTCCCTCAATAATTATTTAGCATTTAAATTTTTTGTCAGCTTCATATTTGGAAAAGCAGAGCATATTCTACACTCACAATCACAATCACCCACCTCCATAAGCTGTTATATGGCCCTCCAGGTAATAGGATTCCCACAAATATCTGTTCATTCTGCCTCATTCTCCCACTTCTCCCATACTCGCTGTACTTCTTGGTCTAATTCAGTTAAAGTTCCAGCTACTTTCTGAATGTCTCCTTCAGTATTATCCAGCTTAGAATTGACTTTTTCGTTTTCTATCAAACTTTTCAGGAACATGTACTGAGAATTAAATACAAAACCAAATCGTCAGAGAAGGCAGCAAAATCTAGCACACTGGATGTCGCTCTATTCATCTCTATGTTTAGTTTTATAGAAGATACAGGTGTCTAAATTCTTTTTTCCTGTTACTTTTCTGCCATTTCCCTCAGCTGCACAGACACCAGACAGTCCTTCTAGAGCAATAACATATTTAAATTTACTCACGTATTGGTATAATAGACATTTTACTCACTGATTCGATAATTCGATATTTACTCACGTATTGGTATAATAGACATTTTACTTGTGGATTCGATAATTCGATATTTACTTGCGTATTGGTATAATAGACATTTTCAGTGAGTTTTCCCAATTCTGTAAAGGTTTTAGATATTTATTTAATGATTGAAACCACTCTGTTTAAAGGGAAAGTTCAGTGGAAAATATTATTTTTAAAATTCATACAGGTTATTCAATAAAAGTTCTTATTGTTTAAAATGGTGCTAATTTTGCCTCAACCAATCAGATCATTTAACATTTGAAAGCTAACATCTGATTGGTTGGGGCAAAATTAGCACCATTTTAAACGATAAGAACTTTTATTGAAATTCCCTGTTAGTTTGTATCTAGTTGTACTATGCATACCTAGTTAATCTACATTTTTTACATTTTAAAAAAAAAATTTTAATTTATACCCCTTGCTATTCCCTGCTGTTGAACTTAGTGAGCCGACATTTCAGGTTCTGTAACGGTCCTTTCTCTTCCCAGAATGCACACTACTTAGACATGTTCCTAATGGAAAGTTCTACTGATTGGCTGTTGGATGGGTCAAAGTGCTCAGATCTCTACTGAGCAACTGAACTGTCTTCCAGCAGAAACTGGTAATGGCAAGGTCATTGAATAGCTTTAAAAAAGGCCTGGATAAATTTCTAAAATTAAAAATATTGAGAATTACTGGTATTAATACATATAGATTGGTTGATCAGGGATACTTTCCGATTGCCGTTTGGAGTCAGGAAGGAATTTTCCCCCTTTTTAGCTGTTTTTTTTTGCCTTCCTCTGGATCAAAAAAAAAAAAGGTGAATAGGTTGGATTTGATGGATGTATTTTCAACCTTAATTACTATACTATGTTACTATGAATCAACCCAAGTGCTCGGTCAAGGAAAGACCATAATGGTCTCTATTAAGGGTCCTGCAAACAGGAAGTCCGTAAGAAGGAAAAATAATGCTCTTCTTAAAAGCATTATATTTGCAACTTAACTCCTTTAAAAGGTCATCCACACATTAGCCAGAAATCAATCCTTGCAATCATTTGTGTGCACTATTGGTATCATATATCGAATACTGAAGACACTACCTGCAAATTGTTACTTTCCAAGCACTGGCCCTGCCACCACCCACTATGGTAACTAGGGGATGGGAGTTCCTCTTTGACGTAATGTCTGTCAATGGGCAAAATTTGGCAGTTTTCATGAGTTCTCCTGCCAACAAATAAACCTTTACAACAAACGCCAGATTTCCCCTCTTTTCCACTGCAAACTTTAAGAAAAGAGGAAAGAATCCTTTGCACATTATAATTATCCTTTTACAATAGACGGAATGTTTGGCAGTGTTACATTTACAGCTTTAATTTGATATCTGTTCTCAATGGACAGTCTTCGTCTCAAATGACCTGTGATGTATTTTTCCTGTTAACACTTCTGCAAGTTGCTTGTTTACATGAAAATATTCCTTACAACACTTCGCTTTCCTCTGGACTGTGGGGAAATGTCACCCCACAGAGTAATGACACCATCATACACTTAAAAACCCCTTACAGCTTTTTTACTCACGTATTGGTATAAAGACATTTTACTCACTGATTCGATTATTCGATATTTACACGTATTGGTATAATAGACATTTTACTCACTGATTCGATAATTCGATATTTACTCACGTATTGTATAATAGACATTTTACTTGTGGTATCGAATCAGTGAGTAAAATGTCTATTATACCAATACGTGAGTAAATATCGAATTATCGAATCAGTGAGTAAAATGTCTATTATACCAATACGTGAGTAAAAAAGCTGTAAGGGGTTTTAAGTGTATGATGGTGTCATTACTCTGTGGGGTGACATTTCCCCACAGTCCAGAGGAAAGCGAAGTGTTGTAAGGAATATTTTCATGTAAACAAGCAACTTGGCAGAAGTGTTAACAGGAAAAATACATCACAGGTCATTTGAGACGAAGACTGTCCATTGAGAACAGATATCAAATTAAAGCTGTAAATGTAACACTGCCAAACATTCCGTCTATTGTAAAAGGATAATTATAATGTGCAAAGGATTCTTTCCTCTTTTCTTAAAGTTTGCAGTGGAAAAGAGGGGAAATCTGGCGTTTGTTGTAAAGGTTTATTTGTTGGCAGGAGAACTCATGGAAACTGCCAAGATTTTGCCCATTGACAGACATTACGTCAAAGAGGAACTCCCATCCCCTAGTTACCATAGTGTGGTGGCAGGGCCAGTGCTTGGAAAGTAACAATTTGCAGGTAGTGTCTTCAGTATTCGATATATGATACCAATAGTGCACACAAATGATTGCAAGGATATGATTTCTGGCTAAGTGTGAATGGACAGACTTATTAAAAGAGAAGTTAAGTGCAAATATAAATGCTTTTAAGAAAAAAAGAGCAGTATTTTTCCTTCTGAAATACTGACTTCCTGTTTGCAGGACCCTTAATAGAGACCATTATGGTCTTTCCCTTGACCGAGCACTTGGGTTGATTCATAGTAACATAGTAACATAGTAATTAAGGTTGAATAAATACATCCATCAAATCCAACCTATTCACCTTTTTTTTTTCATTTAAACAACTTGCTCATTTCACTGAACTGTCCTTTAACTTTACGTTTCTGGGTACCACAGTAACCGCTGCAAGTTATGTCTTAAAGTCACTTAACCCTGTGGTACATGGGTTAATTGTGACTTCAAGAAGGAAAAAGACGATACGGCTCTTCGTACATGGCCCTTCAAATATCTTGAAGCAGATAAATACCAAGAGTTTTTTTTTTATTTGCTTATCAGATTCACACGAATCTAATCACATATAACCTAAACAAATTCCAAACAGGACATGTGGTCACTATCACACTGGGAAAAGTTCACAAGGACAGCGCTGAGCTAATTGATTAAGAATTTAAGAGTCAGAGGATTTTTACTGTGCTTTGCTACTGTGGGGCTCATTTCCCCCGATCTCTCTATTTAAATTGATAGTAAAACAGCTGGTCCTGAGATCTCACATTGGAAAGACAAAACTATTTTAAATGTCACAGAAATGTAGAAAAATCACAACACCTATCTAGGTAACTGATGGCTGTTTCTTTTAGGCTAAAACTGATATGGTAATATGTGAGACCTATACCTGCTATCCATATCCAACAATTCCCTTACATCCTACCCATATAACTCATCGTGACACAATACCAGTGGCTCTCAAGTGCCAATGCAGACCTGCAAAACAAGGTTTTTTTGTTATTTTTCATTTAGAGATTTTTGGTAAACAAAATAATAATTTAAGACAAATTACAAAATAAGGAATCTGCATTGCATGCAAGAGACAGGGGGTGTTTTGTGTTTTGAAGTTATTTTATGGGACTAAAAATGTTTAGGCATATAAATAAGAGGTGCCTGTCAGCAAACAAATAGGTCCATAGGTGACAAGAGTGGATGGTGATCATCACTTGGGTAATGTAATGTCCCCCATGGCAGTAGCATCACTGGAGTTTGGCTCTGGTACACTCCTGTTCGCGTAATCAAGCCTATTAGAAAGTCTTGCCACACCCTGAGCAGGATTTTCAACCTGCTTCATGAGTGCGACAGCCCTGCAAAGGGTTGAGGACCTATTAAGTCAATTTAAGATAGAATTTGTATAACTATATTCGAATGCACTTTAGTGGCCAACGCTGTGCAGATTATTTCTGATTTAGCTACAATGATGTTTATTTACATAGAGGAAAGTAATGTTTACAGTCTGTTTTGTGAACTTATAAAAGGGAGATGCAATCCGGGTACTCTCACCCAATCATGCACAACCCACGCTACCCCATTGTAATATCTGGTTAGGATGCTGCACAGATTGCACCTTGCCTGCAACAATCCCAAAGAGCTGGGAAATATCACGCTCCCGATTCTAATATCTTGAGTTAAGTTTTGGCTATAAGTTTTGTACTATTAGTGTGAAATTAATATTCCACCTCTTTGGATGTGCAAACAGACGTATGTGATTAGTACATTGTGGGAATGTGAAAGATGAGCATAGTGTATTACATGTGGCATAGCTTTTCATTTTTAGTTTCCCCTTATCATCAGAAACACTTAATGATGATCACATATTATTTGTCAGCCATCGCTTTCCTGGGCTCCGACTCGCGGCGTTTGTCCACGTACGCAGGCTTGCACTTGTTTGGCTTCATTTCCAGCATGCAAACCTTTTCTCTTTCCTCCTCTCTCTCCCTTCATTGGTTGTCCTTCCTTTATATTCCCCTCTCACCCTCCCCTCTTTGCCTGTGATCTGATCCTCGCTTGTCTTGTTGTTTTGTGTACTGATCTCCTCTTTACGACCATTTGCTGCCTGCCTTGACCTCTTGCCTGTTCCCAACTCCTCTCTTGTATCATCCTCCTGTACCGTGCATTGCTGACTGACCTTCCGTTACTGACCTCTTGCTTCGTCCCTGACTCCACTCCTGTCTATTGTGTTGGTACCAACACTGTTGTCCGCCTTGTGCTGGTTGAGCCCTGTTGCCATGTGTTCCTGGTTTTCTTGTGTATTCCCGGCCTCATCTCAAATACCTGCACCCTAAGTCCAGGGCAACCAATCCCGGAAGTTGCTACTAACCTCCCGGCAAGCGACGATTGTCTATTGGTAAAGCGGTGGTGTTAGATTAGGCTATGTGGGCTGAAGGAATACATGGGAAACCAGAGCATCATATTATGTTCTATAGCTGGGTTGGTGGGTCCTCACACCCTGACAATTTCTGTTCTGTGTGAGGATCTTCATAGTAATCCCTTGTATGCACCATAGACATATAGAGTACTATTTCATGTATTGCTTAACCACTGTGTACAATATATGAGTATACCAGAATGCATTGCTGGCTTTTGCCATTGTTTATGTTAAATGCATAACCAGAAAATAATGTTCCGCATGGTTGAGTTTCTGGGAACGTGCAGGAATCTTCATTACCGACAGCTTTTATTTTGAGTTGTTATACTAAAGTTCTGCGATTCTGAAGAACCTGCAATGGTAGGAGTCATATATCACTATTCATGGTTACACCCATAGAACTGTTCTAAATTAAAATAAATGAAGAAGAATTAATCCTTGCTCCAACAAAAATACCATGTATTATATCAAGGACAAAGGAATGTACTTTTATTGGGGGGGATAACATACAATTTGTCTGCAGTAAAACTCTACCCATGCCCATTTTTCAAGAACTGCCCCCAGGTGTGTAATTTCTATCTATCTACACACCTGGGTGCTTTATTTAGAGACACTTTCTCTCACTAATACCCCTAGTGGATGTGTGAGTTGGCACACAACAACTGTTCTATTACAGAAGAAATCTTTGCTGGTATTTTCTCTCTAAACTTCTTACACTGAGGGCATTCCTGCCAGATGTCAAATGTCCTGGCACTTTTGAGAGTAAACAAAATTAAGAGATACTAGTAACCCGGTGCTATGACAGCAATAGTTAGCATCCGGAAAGAGCAAGGGGGCACTAGCACCATTGGAGAGAAGCTGTGAGTATTACAGAATATTATCTAGTGCCAACAGTGTGAGAAGTAGGTACTAGAGTGAAAGCAATGAGCGAGACACAATCTAGTGAGAGATTCCACTGGAATCTTCCATCACATTGTTCTTACCACGAAAAATTAGATACAACTAAAATAGGGGCTTGTTTATGCCCACATAGTTTGGCACCTTGAAGAGCTCCTAAATATGGTGGAACCATTGCTTTCTTATGTTTGACTTATAGTTCTGATATTGTCAAACGGAAACATGTAAGAGCAACAAGCTCAGTTTCAAAGACACAGACAGAACAGGCTCATGGGAATAGGCTGCTTAGTGCTGTATTGTAGCACATAACAATCTACTGACGGTTGCTTGAACACTTGCAACGGGATTCCATAGATGTTCATTGGGACGTTCCTTTAAGGGTAAGTTCAGTGCAGAATATCAATATTTTTAAAAATTACAGTTTTGTATTGTGCATACCTATCATTCTACATATCTCTCCCACCTTGAAAAATCAGTTGATTTCATACCCTTTGCTGTTCCCTGCTGTGGACATTAGTGAGCGCCATTTCAGGTTCCAACGGTCCTTCTTCCCAGGATGCAGCACTTCCGTGGAATGTCCTAACAGTAATTTCTGCTGATTGGCTGTTGGATAGTTCAAAGATGCTCAGATCTCTACTGAGCAACTGAATCAACCCAGGTGTTGGGTCAAGGACAAACCATAACGTTCTCTATTAGGGGTCCTGCAAACAGGAAGTCAGTATTTCGGTTGCATTTATTTATACACAGACAAACAGGAAGATGCAATATTATGCGCTAACAAGAAAATAATCACGCTAATGTACTAACGTTAGCGAAGGTTTTGCACTACCTGCACCATGTCACAATTTTCTTTGCGTAGTGCAGTGATGCAAATTTGCGCCATTTTTTGTGCTATTTTTTTGTGCGACCATTAACGCCTCTTAATGTGTGTCTAAAATATGCGCAAAAGGTTGCAACTTACCGCTAGCATTTTTGTAATGTATTAAGGGTCACAAAGGGATTCATACATTGCGGAAACGAGTGCACGTAGGTTGCGATAGCGAAATATATGTCATTTCCCGAAAGTGTTGAATGGGCAGTTAAGGTCATTGGGATGGAAAATAATAACTGCTCTTTTTTTCTTAAAAGCATATGTGTTTGCACTGAACTTCCCCTTTAAACTGGGTTTCGTGGGCTAGGATGCTGTACAACACGCATGTCAAATCTCAAGCCAAATTTGTATAAAACACGTGTACATTAGAACTAAGCAAAAGCAACCTTTTCCAGAAGTGGTGAAAAACTCTCTTTGTGAGAGAATTGGTAGTCTTCAGTAGAACACTGTCTTCATTTACCGTGTAAAGTTAGTGTGGAGAAGTAATCGCCTGGGGTTTTTGTAGTTTAGACTAGAGAGTTCAGTAGAGTGTTTCCCTGTTTTTACAGTTTATCAGCTGAAACACTTAATTTTTCCCTTGCCACTTCATCAAGTCTTCCCATAAGTCTCATCACTGGTTAAGTGTGGCGGGACTGACCACTTAGGGAACATTGAAGTAAGTATAACAGTTGATCTACTTAAATCCAAGGGTTAGGACCTGGATTCTCTCTTCTTATATTTTGGGATCATGTATCAGTAACTTAGTGCATTGTCTAATATCGGTTCCTGAGTGATATCCATGTGCCTGACGTTATGGTTTTTAAACAGCAAAATGTTCACCAAGCACATGTGGATGCGGTGTTCATATGTCCAGATGCTTTTATACCGTGTGTTGTCTAAATTGCTTGTGAAATTGAGCCAGAAAAATATTGCAAAGACAGGTTTTACAGATGTTTCTCGATACTGACATATCTCATAATGAGACAACTGTGTATTTGTGGTTACATTGGGCCTAGCTACCCAGTAAGCACTGGAGCAGACTCCTGCCTAAGGCCCAGGAAATTCTGTAAAGGCTCTAAAGATGTTTCCTCACATTTTAAGATGAATATAAGAACATGTATCACTGTTATAGCACTTACAGAATGTATGAGGCAGTAGGGGACAGTAGCAGAAAGTCAGTACACAAGAAGGAGAGTTTTTTTCTCGATCAATCCCTGCATATTTATTGTTTGATATCAATTATATTAATATAATATTATTTCTACACAATCAACATTGTCCATGCTCATCATTATTTGATGTTGTACATATGTTTTGTGTGTGCATGGAATAAAGGGAACTTGGCCTTAGCCATAGTGAAGCAATAGAATATAGTGCCTAGTGCTGGGAAGAAGAAGGACCGTTACAGAACCTGAAATGTCGGCTCACTAATGTCAACAGCAGGGAATAGCAAGGGGTATAAATTAAAATTATTTTTTAAAATGTAAAATAATATGTAGATTAACTAGGTATGCATAGTACAAACTAAGATACAAACTAACAGGGAATTTCAATAAAAGTTCTTATCGTTTAAAATGGTGCTAATTTTGCCCCAACCAATCAGATGTTAGCTTTCAAATGTTAAATAGGATCTGATTGGTTGAGGCAAAATTAGCACCATTTTAAACAATAAGAACTTTTATTGAATAAACCTGTATGAATTTTAAAAATAATATTTTCCACTGAACTTTCCCTTTAAACAGAGTGGTTTCAATCAGTAAATAAATATCTAAAAACCTTTACAGAGATTGGGAAAAGCACTGTAACAAAATCTTTATCATACATTCATCTCTGACTGTATGTTGGTTTCTAGTATGAAAAATGCTCAGAAATACATTAAAATTGTCACATTGTCTCTGTAACTATTGGGAACAAAGGTCTAAGGTGCTTTATCAAGTAGTTTCATAAATGTTAATGTTTACCTTAAAAAATTAAATAAGATTGGGATTGAATTAGGCTTTGAAGCTCCCCATTAGTAAATGCAGCAACAAAGGAATGAAGATTTCTGATACCGTATATACTCGAGTATAAGCCGAGGTTTTTAGGTTTAAAAATTAACCTAAAAACCTTGACTCGGCTTATACTCGAGTCACTAACACTTACCTTCAATCCAGAGGCAGCCGCAGTCCGGCCGGCAGTTCCCAGAGTTCTTTGCGGTTGCGCGATGACGTCATCACGCACGCTGGCGGGATGACGTCATCGCGCACAGTAATAGGAACTGCCGGCCGGACTCGCGGCTGCTTCTGATTGCAGAGAGAGGAAGACTGAAGACCAGGTACGGTAAGTGAGCTGGGGGGGGACTGGGGGGAGGGCTGGGGGTACTGGGGGGAGGGCTGGGGGACAGTATGCCATGCAGACACCCACATTTTCTTTTTACTATAGGTGGTTGGAAACTACAACTCCCAGCAACCAAGCATGCTGGGAGTTGTAGTTTCCAAACATCTACAGTGGAAAGGTATTAGGGTGGGGGACAGTATGCCATACAGTAACCCCCAATACCTTTTTACTATAGGTGGTTGGAAACTACAACTCCCAGCAACCAAGCATGCTGGGAGTTGTAGTTTCCAAACATCTACAGTGGAAAGGTATTAGGGTTACTGTATGGCATACTGTCCCCACCCTAATACCTTTCCACTGTAGATGTTTGAAATGGGGTGTCTGCATGGCATACTGTCCCCCCAGCCCTCGGCTTATACTCGGGTCAATCATCTTTTCTAATTTTTGAGGCAAAAATGGGTGCCTCGGCTTATACTCGAGTCGGCTTATACTCGAGTATATACGGTAAGTAATGCTTCCTCTCTTCCTGTTTTGTATGGTCTTTGGGTTTTATGACCCAATTGGATGGTGCCAAATAATGATGTCTAATTGGAAGTTGCTACCAGCAGCAAAGGAATTTCCTGCCACCTACAATGCTGCTTTGTGCCTTACCCTTTAATAACTCATCTAAACCTAGGTAAAGATGTGCAATCTCAGACACAACTGCCCAACGAAGGGCTGTTACGGCCAACATTCGGTTTGTGTATGGGTGTTCGGTTGGGTGTCATTGATGATCTGATAGAGCACCTTGCAGCAATGTGGCTCATTGGTTAGCACTGATGCCTTGCAGCACTAAATGCTGGATTTGAATTCTCCCTTGGACATCTTTGCAATGAGTTTCTCCCTGTGCTTGACGTTCCTCCAGGTACTCCTGTTTGTTCCACAATTGTAAAACACTATGGAATAGGTTGTTGCTATATAAGTCCATAATAATAAGCTGATTGATACACATTTCAGGGTATTTATTGTCAACAGATTCTTGTACAGCTCATTCTGAATTGAGAAAGAGGTGTGTATGGCCTGCTTAAAGGCTATGTCCACCCCTAAAATAGTAAATTTCATATTATGCTCCCCCATGTCCCCCAGCCCCAACCGCATGATTTGTTTTCAAAAAGCTCCCCAAACTCTTACTACC
The DNA here is from genome assembly GCA_019447015.1 of Hymenochirus boettgeri. Classification (NCBI taxonomy): domain Eukaryota; kingdom Metazoa; phylum Chordata; class Amphibia; order Anura; family Pipidae; genus Hymenochirus; species Hymenochirus boettgeri. The sequence goes on along the minus strand of CM033471.1, from coordinate 218,790,960 downwards.
TCCCCTCGATCCTCCGCCGCACGCCGGCCCTCTGCTGCGAGAATGCAAGCAGAGGGGCGGGACCGGCAGTCGCGTCTGTGATTGGCTGAGCGGCAGCCAATCACGGATGCGGCTGCGTCATTCAGTGCAGCGGAGGAAAGCGGAGAGGTAAGTAAGAGTTTGGGGAGCTTTTTATAAAAAAAAAACATGCGGTTGGGGTGGGGGACATGGGGGAGCATAATATTAAGGGGGGGTTTAATGTAGGGGGGGGATAGCAGAACGGGAGGGAGGGGGAGGGATGGGGGAGAAGGGCTGCAGCACGCATGGCAGGAATCTCCGGGAGGCCAGGTAGCAGGCAGTGTCCTATATGGACCTGCTAGCCTCCTGGTGGGCAGTTTTTGGAACTTTGGGGGGGACTACAGGAGAACCAGATGGAGTTGGGATGTGAGGTAAGGATTAAACTACACTACATGGTGGGGCCAGTAGTTGGGGGGATTATAGTTTTGGGGGTGGACATGCCCTTTAACTGAATACCACAGATGTACCATGACCTGGATGAATGAGAACCTTCACAAACACAAAGCAAGAATGGCCAATGCAGATTCCATTTATTTCCATACATTGGTACTTACATTATAACAATACTGTATAAATGTGGCCTGGGAATATGCATTGATCATTCTTCTACAAACACAAGTCTTTCATTGGTAGAGAGACTTATAACTTTGTTGGAGGTGCAGAGATGATCTCTATCCTCCCACTTATGATGATGTTTTATGATTACTCTTAGTTGCTGGGTAACAAACTTCTGCTGCTCAGATTTTCCTGGCTTTTCTTTCTTTATCCAGATGTTAGAAGGTTCCTCCTTAAAGTCTGTCACTGTGGAATGTCCCAATTGCCAGTCCACATGCATGCTGGGAAGCATGACAGAATGGATATAACGATTTAGGACTGATACAAGGGGGATATATATGGATGTTTGTTAATTTGTGTTGATGTGCTTTTCTTAAATGCAACTTTGTATATTTGGGCACCAGTAGGACACAGGCAGACGCAATTATCTTAAACTCACTGAAAAATCCCAAACCCAGTGTGCATGTTTACAAGAATGTATATGTGAGCCTTGGAAAGTTAAACAACCCCCATTGCATAATGTAGCAAAATGTGGATAAGGAGACTTTAGCTAGCCATACATGGCCCAATGGTTATCCAATCAATCGGGCAAAATAAGAAAATGCGATTAAAAGAATCCCCACATAGCGCCGCAGATTTTCAGAAGATTTCAACTTTGTTCTGGTATATCAGGTCGACAGAATATTTTCTGCCTTGCCTAATCACAGTTTTTTCGATAGGCAGATCAATATCACTAAACGGTCTATGGAAAAAAAAACAAAAATTCTTCAATGTCGCCGAATTGATCGAGTTCTATTTCTCCTGAATTCATGCTGACTACTACTGATAAGATCAGTCCTTGTGATGTAGAGGAGGTTTGAGCTACTTAGTTTTTTTACCTTCTTCCCTCAAATAATTATTTAGCATTTAAATTTTTTGTCAGCTTCATATTTGGAAAAGCAGAGCATATTCTACACTCACAATCACAATCACCTCCATAAGCTGTTATATTGGCCCTCCAGGTAATAGGATTCCCCACAAATATCTGTTCATTCTGCCTCATTCTCCCACATTCTCCCATACATCGCTGTACTTCTTGGTCTAATTCAGTTAAAGTTCCAGCTACTTTCTGAGATGTCTCCTTCAGTATTATCCAGCTTAGAATTGACTTTTTCGTTTTCTATCAAACTTTTCAGGAACATGTACTGAGAATTAAATACAAAACCAAATCGTCAGAGAAGGCAGCAAAATCTAGCACACTGGATGTCTGCTCTATTCATCTCTATGTTTAGTTTTATAGAAGATACAGGTGTCTAAATTCTTTTTTTCCTGTTACTTTTCTGCCATTTCCCTCAGCTGCACAGACACCAGACAGTCCTTCTAGAGCAATAACCATATTTAACGCAAGATATAAAATTTCTTAAAAGAGGTTCTAGTAAAACCCTTGTTGGTATGGAATGTGCCTAAGAATGTGTTGCCTAATACCAAACCTATGAGACTAAACCAAAAGCAAGAATAAACATGTGGATACGTATAAATAGACATTTTTATTTGGGACTTATTTATAGTCTAGCATTATTTTCAATTTTCTTTGGATTTTTACAGTTTTAGATGGATTAATAGAGGTATATTGTATATGGTTAGAAAGCAGAATCTAAATTGTCTTATTTTTTTACCATCAATGTAAATCTTAAAAAAATACATGCATTAATACTGTTGTGCAGTGCTTTATATATGTAAAACAAACACAGCAAAAATAATATGTATATTAATCCCATGTAAAAAACAGTGTCATTTAAAGCACAATAATCTTAAACACGTTTATTCTGACTGTAATATCTAACCAAACTTCTACCTTTTAAGAATCTGTAAAATCTTCCTTACTATATTTTTCCAATCTCCCAGTGGGACGGGCATGCTCAGTGGGCTTCATCCAGGAAGAGAGTGGGTATCTGTACAATTAGCTATTTTGCAGCTTCCTGCAGTTCTGAATGGGTTTATTTATTTCACAAAGATTAAACTTTTGTTACAAACCAGAAATTTCTTTACTAATAGCCAAGATAAGTGTGTAAGCCATGGCATGAAGAATATATAAACTTCAGTGAAGTGCAATAACTTTTCTCATTTAACAATGTTCCCTCCCCTACAGGTTGGTGGTGGGAGCCCCATTTGATATCAACGGTGGTCAGAAGACAGGAGATATTTACAAATGTTCAGTTGCCAATGAGACTTCCAATGACTGCACCAAACTTGGAATTGGTAAATGATACAGCAGGACTATGGTGTTTAAGTTAAAATGATGGTCTTCAATGACAGTTAATTCTATATAAAAATGCACAATTTGTTAGAGCTTGTATCAAGCTGAAATTCCCACATATAGACACAGTATCTATTTTTATGAAGTAAATGGAACAAACTTGTTAAAGGGACAGTTCAATAAAAATGATCTTAAATTGTTAGTTTGTGTAATGCCTTCTTAGTTATTCTACATATTCTCTCCCATTTTGAAAAATCAGTTGATTTCATACCCTTTGCTGTTCCCTGCTGTTGACATTAGTGAGTTGACCTTACGGTCTTCTTCTTCCCAGAATGCACCACATCCTTGTTCCTAACAGTAATTTCTACTGATTGGCTGTTGGATGGGTCAAACATGCTCAGATTTCTACTGAGCAACTGAATCAACCCAGGTGCTGGGTCTAGGGCAAGACCATAACAGTCTCTACTAGGGGTCCTGCAAACAGGAAGTCAGTATTTCAGAAGCATTTATTTATACACAGTCAAAATGCTGAATTGGAAGATTAAGGTCATTGGGATGAGAAAATACTGCTCTTTTTTCTGAAAAGCATATGTATTTGCACTGAACTTCCCCTTTAAAGATGAAGTGATCACTGACTGTCAGTCAACACTTGGCAGTAGGAAGTGTAAAAGTTTTACTTACTAATAAATTCTTAATTATTGTTTTGTCTTTTATGGAGAAATTGCTACTGTCTACATATTTGTGAGAAAATACAAACTAGTGCATGTATCAGCATAATCAGATTCCAAAACGAGGGGTTAAAAAATATATAAAAACAAATGGAAAGACTCAAAAGGTATTTATTTATAATGAGTCCCAGGTGCAGTCTAAACCAGTTAAAAAATCGGTGCTGAGGAGAGCTTAACTTTTTGCTAGATTGTTTATATATAGTAATTTATTTGCTGGCCGGCTCCTTTTTAATGTTGCACCTTGGACACATAATAAATTGAAAATATTATAAAGAAAGACAGGGCCACATTCGTATGTTTAAAACTGCACTAAGATATTTATCAAAATACGGAGATTTACTGAGAATTGTAAGGGGAGGTGCAAAACTATAATTTCATAGGGTATTTGTCTCAAGAGTCTATCAGCAGCATTATACATTGTGAATTGTTCTACCTGATGAAGGTCTTTGTTGTAATTTGGTATAAGTTATAGATTATTTGTCTGGTTTAAAGTCTCCTATGGCTAAATGTGTGGTAACTGAGAGTTTCTTAGGCAGGGTGACTCTGTCCAATGTCTCGGAGAGAAAAGATAACATGCGTCTTGGGATGAGTTTAGTTACAAACCCCAAAGACAATAGCTTTGTGGTAAGATTGATATAAAGATATTACCATTGCACTCTGTCCTATATTGCATGTCATTTCCATTGCCTTCTAGGAACATGTTTTAGCTCACAGGCCATACCTAAAGTTCTTGCTTTTAGAACCTATTTTTACAGCATGTCAATCTCTCCCCCGCATGTGATAGACACTCTGCATCAGAATTTCTCCCTGCAGCACGTAACCTCCATGCTATCTTTTCTGTCTGGATGATGGCCTTACTGATGGCCTTACTTTGGATGTAATGTTATTTTGTCATAGAAGTGTTGTGTGTTTTTTTATCTTCTCTTTTTTACATGTTTCTGTTATTATAATGTTTTATTTGTCAGGCTTGCAGTCCTCTCTGGTCCCATGAGTGCGGAAGCTCTTATTACACCACTGGGATGTGCTCCAGAGTCAATTCCAACTTCCGCTTCTCCAGGATTGTAGCTCCTGCTCTGCAGAGTAAGAGAAGACAATAATAGACTGGAATTAAATGTTACTTACCTTAGTCATAGATACATAGAGGCATAGTCATATGAAATCTCCAAATAGGGAGAGACTTTATATAAGCTTTAAAATGGTTTCAATCTAATGCTGTCCATACACTACAAAACCTACTTATGACATTTGCTTAATGTTCCCACCTTACCCAATCACTTTGCTCTTCTATCAAAAAATCAATGAACAGGCCAGGATGGGTAACCACTGGGCTTTATAGAAATAAGACAGATTTGATGATCTATCTAATATCTTATAAGTTTATGGTCAGCAGAACCTGGGCCTTATTAAAATAAAATTTATTTTTAAGGATTTTTTAATGTATTGTAAAATAAATGAGATTATCCTTGTTTTTTTTTAAATGTCGCTTTGCCAGATGACACAGTAATGTTTGATTCGCTTTTTAGGGTGTCCAACCTTCATGGACATTGTGATTGTGCTAGACGGATCTAATAGCATCTATCCTTGGGTGGAGGTGCAGAGTTTCCTCATCAGCATTCTGCAAAAATTTTACATTGCTCCAGGGCAAATACAGGTAATAGCATAAGAGTGAATGTCCCATTCTATAGATGTTTTCTTACAACTACGAACCCAAATTTACTGCAGTTTCCTAACAGGTCGGGGTGCTACAATATGGAGAAAGAGTGGTTCATGAATTTTATCTGAACAACTATCGCTCAGTGACAGAGGTGGTGGAGGCAGCAAAGCGCATTGAGCAGAGAGGAGGGACAGAGACAAACACTGCACTAGGGATTGGGAAAGCACTGTAAGGAGATAGAAATAGAAACCGAACTGAATATTTGTGGTTAGATTATACACAATATAAACTGTATGTAGGTTATGTATCTTTCTCATATAGCTAATATACTCTGTGGCTTTGCCTCTATACTGTAGTTTTCCATGTTATGGTATTTTAAAATGTGTTCTTTTGCAGCTCAGAAGGATTCCAACGCGGAGGTAGGAAGGGAGCCAAAAAAGTCATGATAGTGATTACAGATGGGGAATCTCATGATAGTCCCGACCTAAAAAGAGTAATCGAGAGCAGTGAAAAGGACAATGTGACGCGTTATGCAGTGGCGGTAAGTTTGCAACTAGACATCAAAATAGCCAAAAAAGAAGAAAAGAACCAAATATGTAAAAGCCTGTAGGCAGATTTTTTTTTCTCCCAGGATCATTTGTCTCAGTTGACTTTGCCTTCTTATTTACTTTCCCTGTTCAAGCTCTTTCCAAATTCTTAAGTGTAAGCAATCAGTAGTGGGGAGCCCTTTGGACAAGCAAGGCATTATTGTTAGCTCACATTTGGTAATTAACGTCTCATACAACATGTTTCAGACACTCAGTCCTAGATTCATTTGACAGATACAGCCTCCTCCCAGAAAACACTGTAAATGAAGCAGGTAGAGAGACCCTATCATAGTTTTTCTGGGGGGCCAATGATTCCTAGATACGCCCTTGCATCACTTGTCCTAAGTTAACATTGTTTTATAGGGTTAAATTAAAGCAATATCATTGCCCTTCCAAACCCAGCACTTGTAATTGATGCCGATAATATACTGAGCTCAAAATTAATAAAAGGGCCAAGGTAGATGTTGGCATGTATATTATTAGTGACATATATTTAAGTGTTTATTTTATAATGCATGGTTTCCAAGACAACAGTAGTTATATGCAGAGTGTTTCCAGTAATTATTTCTTAGCCGCAACAATATACCTTAAAAAATATTTATTCAGTGTTATTGCCAAACGTTCCCCTATACATCCTTAATCCTTACATGTCCTGCCCATACTGAGCTTTCTTCCCCGATCAGCCTTACTTCCAGTCTTCAGTATTCCATCAGCTCCCTCAAAATTCACATCAACAAAATATACATTTAAAATAGATAGAAATTGTGAGGAAATCACCAAGAGCTGTAAAGGGGACACTGCATTTTGCTTTTAGTTTTATTACTGCAGTTGTCCAGTCAGAGCTACGGTAATTGCTGACTGGTGGGTATCTACCACAGTGTAGAATGTGCATTTGATTTGTGACCTCACCCCATTTAATAGAGATATTACAAGCCTTATTAAGGCCATCTACCATTCAATTACACACCCAGGTTTTAGGGTACTACAACAGACGAGGGATCAACCCACAAGCATTCCTAAATGAGATCAAATACATCGCCAGTGACCCCGATGACAAGCACTTTTTCAAAGTGACCGATGAGGCTGCACTAAAGGACATTGTGGACGCCCTTGGGGAAAGAATATTTAGTTTGGAAGGAGGTAAGTTCACCTATGGGGGGGGGGCTGGTTTCCATTGCAGACATTTTTCATCCTTCTCTCCCCTAGAAGAATTCCCCATTTTTAATACAGATGGGTTAAGTTTTGCTGTGAAAGTAACCTGAAATTTATTTCCTAATAGAGATGGACTAGAACTCGAACCCGAGTTCAAGCCGAACTATTCGAGTCCAAACAGACTCTGAGTTTTCGAACTATCCCGGACCCGGATTTCTCGGACTTTCGATAATTATCGAACGTTCGAGGCATGCGCGTATGCGAGTTAAATGTCTATTAAACCTATACGCGAGTATCGAATCCGCAAGTAAAATGTCTACTATACCTATAAGCAAGTAAATATCAAATCCGCAAGTAAAATGTATATTATACCTATATGCGAGTAAATATCGAATCCGCGAGTAAAATATCTATTATACCTATATGCGAGTATCGAATCCGTGAGTAAAATGTCTATTATACCTATTCGCAAGTATAGTGTAGTATAGTATAGTATAGTATAGTATTTGAGGTTGAATAAAGACATATGTCCATCCAGTCCAACCCATCCAGCAATATCCTCATTTCCTGCCTAACTGTTGATCCAGAGGAAGGCAAAAATTTATGAAGGGGGAAAAAATTCCTTCCTGACTCCAAGTGGCAATCGGAAATTTCCCTGGATCAACTCTACTTTATGTATCAATACCAGTAACTTGCAACATTCCTTGTTTGCAGAAACTCATCCAGCTTTTTTTTGAAACTGACCAATGAACCTGCCATAACAACGTCCAGTGGAAGACAGTTCCATAGCTTTACCGTTCTCACAGTGAAAAACCCGTTCCGAGCTTGAAGCCTAAACCTTTTTTTTTCAAGTCTTAAGGGATGTCTACATGTCCTCTGACATGCTCTATTGGTGAACAATTCCCTAGAGAGTTTATTGTGTGGCCCGTTCATGTATTTATATACAGTAATCATATCCCCACACAAGCGTCTTTTCTCCAGTGTACATAATTGTAACTTTTCCAGTCTCTCTTAATATTCAAGCTCCCCCAATCCCCTTATTAATTTAGTTGCCCTTCTCTGAACCCTTTGGAACTGCATATTCCAAATGAGGCTTTACCAATGCTTTGTAAAGAGGGAGAATAACATTTTCCTCCCTTGAATCCATACCTCTCTTTATACAAGACAATACAATGCTGGCTCTGACTGTTGCCACCTGGCACTGCTTGCTACCTTTAAGTTTGTTATCCACCAAAATGCCAAGATCCCTTTCCAACAGGGATTCACTTAACACAGAGCCATTTATAGTATAAGTAGCACAAGGATTTTTAAGTCCAAAATGCATCACCTTACATTTATCAACATTGAATCTCATCTGCCACTTAGCAGTGCAATGTGACAATCTAAGATCCCGCTGCAACGATTGCACATCTGAAGTTTTTAATGGTCGACAAAGTTTTGTGTCATCAGCAAACACAGAAACCTTGCTGACAATACCCACTTCCAAATTATTATTAAATAAATAAAATAGAAGCAGCCCCAACACAGAACCCTGTGGCACCCCACTTAGCACTTTAGTCCATAATGATGAAGCCCCATTTACAACTACTCTCTGCATCCTATTCGAATCCGCGAGTAAAATGTCTATTATACCTATAAGCGAGTATCAAATCCACAAGTAAAATGTCTATTATACCTATTCGTAAGTAAATATCGAATCCGCGAGTAAAATGTCTATTATACCTATACACGAGTGTCGAATCCGCGACTAAAAAGTTTATTATACCTATTCGCGAGTAAATATTGAATCCGCAAGTAAAATGTCTATTATACACGAGTAAATATCGAATATCGAATCCGCAAGTCGTTCATGGGATAATTATCGAATGTTTGAACGCAAGAGCACGAAAGTAGCGCAAACATGTTCCCCAGACCATTTCCCAGATCCCACAGCCATTTACATTAAGTTACCATTGATATTTTAATTGTATTTCATTCAAACTTTTCGAACTATTTGACTCCCATTGACTTTAATGGGTCCGTTTTTGAACTTTCCATATAGTTCAAAAACGGACCGAACTTTCGAAAGTTCGCCATCTCTATTTCCTAATATTTGCTAATATTATGGCTGTTAGCCTTTGAAATAAATCGCATTTAATTTAAATTTTCGACTCCTTTAAATTTCAGTGCGTTTTGCCAGCAATATTTTAGTTTTTTCAAATACACTGGCAAAATGAAACTGTTGTTTGTCCATCTCTAATAATAATAATCCTGCCTGCCTTTCATTTTATTCCCACAACTGTCCGTATTATTATTTATCCTCCCTCCACCCCTAATGCTTTGCTCAGTACTCGTTACCTTTTGTATATTTTTATCCATAATTAATTACAGATTTTCTTGAAATTCATAAATTCTTCCTCCACTGTAATACTAATACTCTAACACTAATACTGTAACACTAACACTCACTAAAAATAACACTGTAATACTGTAACACTCGTACTCTAACACTCACTATGAAACACTAATATTGTAATGCTGTAATACTGTAACAGTCTGTAATACTATAATACTGTAATACTGTAACACTAATACTACAACAGTGTAACATTAACACTGTAATACTGTAACACTTTAAAACTGTAACATTAACATTAATATTGTAACACTATCAGGGTTATTCAAAAAAAGCTAATTTTGCCCCAACCAATCAGATCTTATTTAACATTTGAAAGCTAACATCTGATTGGTTGGGGCTAAATTAGCACCATTTTAAACGATAAGAACTTTTATTGAATCTCCCTGTAATACTATAATGCAACATTAACACTAATATTGTAATTCTGTAATACTGTAACCCTTATACTATAACATGGTAACATTAACACTGTAATACTGTAACACTAATACTGTAACATTAATACTGTAATACTGTAACATTAATACTGTAACATTAACACTGTAATACTGTAAAACTAATACTGTAATACTGTAAACTAATACTGTAATATTAACACTGTAATACTGTAACGTTAACACTGTAATACTGTAGCATTAACACTGTAATACTGTATTATTAACACTGTAATGCTGTAAAACTAATACTGTAATATTAATACTGTAATACTGTAACACCAATACTGTAACTGTAATACTGTAACACTAATTCTGTAATGTTAACACTGTAATACTGTAACATTAACACTGTAATACTGTGACACTAATACTGTAACATTAATACTGTAATACTGTAACATTACCACTGTAATACTGTAACATTAACACTGTAATAGTGTGACACTAATACTGTAACATTAATACTGTAATACTGTGACAGTAATACTGTAACATTAATACTGTAATACTGTAACATTAACACTGTAATACTGTAAAACTAATGCTTTAACATTAATACTGTAATACTGTACCATTAACACTGTAATACTGTAAAACTAATACTGTAACATTAATACTGTAATACTGTAACATTAACACTGTAATACTGTAAACTAATACTGTAACATTAACATTGTAATACTGTAACACTAATACTGTAACATTAACACTGTAATACTGTAACACTAATACTGTAACATTAACACTGTAATACTGTAAAACTAATACTGTAACATTAACACTGTAATACTGTAACACTAATTCTGTAATATTAACACTGTAATACTGTAACATTAACACTGTGATACTGTAAACTAATACTGTAATACTGTAACATTCACACTGTAATACTGTAAAACTAATACTGTAACATTAACACTGTAATACTGTAACACTAATTCTGTAATATTAACACTGTAATAATGTAACATTAACACTAATACTGTAACATTAACACTGTAATACTGTAACACTAATACTGTAACATTAACACTGTAATATTGTAACATTAACACTGTAATACTGTAACATTAATACTGTAATACTGTGACACTTATACTGTAACATTAACACTGTAATATGTAACACTAATACTGTAACATTAAAACTAATACTATAACACTAATACTGTAACATTAATACTCTGACACTAATTAACATTAACACTAATACTGTAACATTAACACTGTAATGCTGTAACATTAACACTGTAATACTGTAACACTAATACTGTAACATTAACACTGTAATGCTGTGACACTAATACAGTACCATTAATACTGTGATACTGTGACAGTAATACTGTAACACTAATACTGTAACATTAACACTGTAATATTGTAACACTAATTCTGTAATATTAACACTGTAATACTGTAGCATTAACACTAATACTGTAACATTAACACTGTAATACTGTAACACTAATACTGTAAAATTAACACTGTAATACTGTAACATTAATACTGTAATACTGCGACACTTATACTGTAATATTAACACTGTAATACTGTAACACTAATACTGTAACATTAAAACTGTAATACTATAACACTAATACTGTAACATTAACACTGTAATAGTGTAAAACTCATACTGTAACATTAACACTGTAATACTGTAACACTAATACTGTTACATTAATACTGTGACACTAATTAACATTAACACTAATACTGTAACATTAACACTGTAATGCTGTAACATTAACACTGTAATACTTTAACACTAATACTGTAAGTTTAACACTGTAATACTGCAACACTAATACTGTAACATTCATACTGTAATACTGCAACACTAATACTGTAACATTCTTACTGTAACACTGTGACACTAATACTGTAACATTAATACTGTAATACTGTGACACTAATACTGTAACATTAACACTGTAACATTAATACTGTAATACTGTAACACTGATACTGTAACATTAACAATGTAATACTGCAACACTAATACTGTAACATTAATACTGTAATACTGTGACACTTATACTGTAACATTAACACTGTAATACTGTAAAACTAGTAATACTGTAACATTAACACTGTAATACTGTAACACTAATACTGTAGCATTAACACTGTAATACTGTAACACTGATACTGTAACATTAATACTGTAATACTGTAATATTAATACTGTTACATTAATACTGTAATACTGTAATTAACACTATAATACTGTGACACTAATACAGTAACATTAATACTGTAATACTGTGACACTAATACTGTAACATTAACACTGTAATGGAACACTATACTGTAACAATTAATACTGTAATACTGTAATCACTGATACTGTAACACTGTACTTAACTGTAATACTGTAATACTGTGAACATTAACACTGTAATACTGTAAACACTGATACTGTAACATTAATACTGTAATACTGTGACACTAATACTGTAACATTAACACTGTAATACTTTGTAACATTAATACTGTAATACTGTGACACTAATACTGTACATTATATACTGTAATACGTGACACTAATACTGTAACATTAACACTGTAATACTGTAACACTGATACTGTAACATATACTGTAATAGTGACACTAATACTGTAACATTAACACTGTAACATAATACTTACTACTGTAAACACTGATACTGTAACATTAACAAGTAATACTGCAACACAATATGAACATTAATACTGTAATACTGTGACACTTATACTGTAACATTAACACTGTAATACTGTAAAACTAGTAATACTGAACATAACATGTAATACGTAAACTAATACTAAACATTAACACTGTAATACTGTAACATTAAAACTGTAATACTGTGATACTAATACTGTAATATTAACACTGTAATAATGTAACATTAACACTGTAATACTGTAAAACTAATACTGTGACATTAACACTGTAATACCGTAACACTAATACTGTAATACTGTGACACTAATACTGTAACTTTATCTGTAATACTGTGACACAATACAGTAATATTTAATACTGTAATACTGTGACACTAAACTGTACATTAACACTGTAATACAGTAACACTGATACTGTAAACATTAATACTGTAATACGTGTAACACTGATACTGTAACTTTTTATACTGTAATACTTGTGACTTTATACTGTAACATTAAACACTGTAATACTGTAACACTAATAACTAAATGTTGACAATAATACTGTCTGTAAATAATATTTTTTATAATAAACACTGTAATTACTTGTAACATTAATACTGTATACTGTGATACACTTAATTATACTGTAAATATGTAATACTGTAATACTGTGACACCAATACTGTAACAAATATAAAACTGTAAATAATACAAAAAAATAAAAAACAATACTTGCTAACAACAAAATCACTCTAAAAGTAAATATAAATTCTGTAACACTCGAACTGTAACATTAATACTGTTAATACTGTAATACTGTAATACTGTTACAGTAATACTGTAATTACTGTCAAAATTAAACACTGTAATACTGTACCTAAACGTAACATATACTGTAATACTGTATACTGTTGATGACACTAATATGTAAAGTAACACTGTAATACGTAACAATATACTGTAACATTAATACTGTTTTAATTTAATACTGTAACCACTGATACTGTAAAACACTGATACTGTAACTTTAATACTGTTTAACATAATACTGTGACATTAACACTGTAATACTGTAATGGCGTTGTAAACTGTTTGTTGTAATGTATTGTAACAATACTGTAACATTAATACTGTATAACTGTGACACTAATACTGTAACATAACACTGTATACTGTAACATTAATAGTAATATGTGACACTATACTACATTAATACTGTAATACTGTGACACTAATCTGTAACATTAACACGTAATACTGTAACACTGATACTGTAACATTAATACTGTAATACTGTGACACTGATACTGTAACATTAACACTGTAACATTAATACTGTAATACTGTAACACTGATACTGTAACATTAATACTGTAATACTGTGACACTAATACTGTAACATTAACACTGTAATACTGTAACATTAATACTGTAACATTAACACTGTAATACGGAACACTGATATGTAACATTAATACTGTAATACTGTAATATTAATACTGTTAATTTACTGTAATACTGTAACATTAACACTATATACGTGACATAATACAGTAACATTAATACTGTATACTGTGACACTAACTATGTGACATTAACACTGTAATACTGTAATACTGTGACACTAATACTGTGAACATTAACACTGTAATACTGTAACATTAATACTGTAATACTGTGACACTAATACTGTGACATAATACTGTAATACGACACTGTAATACTGTAACACTGATACTGTAACAAATACTGTAATACTGTTGACACTGATACTGTAACATTAAACTGTAACATTAAACTGTAATACTGTACATATACTTACTGATACTGTAACATTAATACTGTAATACGTGACATAATACTGTAACATTAACACTGTAATACTGTAACATTAATACTGTAATACTGTGACACTGTTATACAGTTTACCTTACCCTATTCTGTATGTGTTGCTTATACTTAATTATCATTGGTTCCTTTTTCTCTTCCCTACAAAGTAAGATCAGTTTTTCCCCTTATTTCTATCACTGTATCCTATTATTTTCTGTCATCTAAATATTCACTTCATCTTACTTACTAATCTACTCCCTTCCACAATTTACTTTTTTTGTCTGGAGGTTTTTTTTCTAATATTCAATCTATTTTTTCCTTCTACCTCATTTTTCCTCATGCATTTCCTGATACTCCATAATCCTTCCAATATGCCCTTTAAACAGTGACACTTCTGGAAAACCAATCATGCGAAGTTGTGCTGAACTCAGATCAGCCCCAAGGAATGTTCCTTCCAATAATCCATTTGAAGAGTGAGGCTAATTAGGTGCACCTGATATTGGGCTGCACAGATCCCAGCACAGTTCCTTCACACAATACGATTTGACGTTTGGTGTAGTGGGGATTTTAGCTTTGCTATATCAGTTCCACAATCTTTGCTTTGTTTTCAGATTATTGTCACCTCTAGCAGAAGTATATTCCTTTCTTTTTTTCCCCTCTTTTTCTTTCCTCTGTCTGATCTGTGTGATCACTGTCATCACCCATCTTCTACCATTGATCATTAGTCTTGTTAATAAGGCAAATTCTTCCTGTACTGACACCATCTTTGCCATATTGCATTGATTTGCCTTATGGATGCTCTGCCCATTACCTCTTACCCTTTCCTATCTGTACAGTTTATATATCTCTTATTATTACACATAGAATATTTACGGGATGTCTGCTCTGTTTACATTGTTGGTGTGTTGAAACATTGGCTCTGATATAACTCCATTTGCTACCTTGAAGGTACCAATAAGAATGAAACATCCTTTGGGTTGGAAATGTCTCAGGCTGGTTTCTCATCACATGTAGTAGAGGTAAGTGACAAACTAGAGGGTTGTAGGGAACAGGGCTAGCGGGAGAATGGGTTAATGGGACATTCCATCCCCTTTTCTCTGCTGCTCCGACAGATGTTGAAGTTTAGTTCTATTATTGAAGCTCAGGCATCTGGCACATTTGATCTTCTATTTTTTTTATGCTTTGGTATCATTGGCGCCCCATTTAGAAAATAGACTGAAAATATGAAATCCCCTTTCACTAAAAGGAGATTAAGCTTCCCCAAAAGCAGATTTCTTTCTCCTTTGGTGCCAAACTAATTATTATTCTGGGAACAGAGAGAGAGATATTGATCATTTTGTTTTTTTACTGTGTAAAGTGGCGATGGAGAAACTCTGGGTAACAGGTGCTGCTGGCTAGAGCCTGTGATTGGCTGCGATTTTGTGGTCAACAACCATCTGTTGTGTTTCAGGATGGAATATTGCTTGGGGCAGTTGGAGCCTATGACTGGAATGGAGTGGTTCTGAAGGAAACCAGCAATGGAAAAGTGATACCTCGCAGAGAATCCTACCTCAAAGAGTTTCCTGATGAGCTGAAGAATCATGGAGGTCATGGGTAAGTGATAGTAAGGGCCACATTGTGGGTGGGAATTGCAGGTTGGAGATCACTGCTGTAATGTATATTACTTGATACAATTCACATTAGACTGTTTTTTTTCCTTTTGTGAGATACAGTTCTTACTACTAATGTTGACCATGACATGGAAAGCTAATATTAGCTAATGTATTTCTAATGGGCAGCAACCCTTTTTTTCGTTTGTGGTTGGTAGCTGTGGGAGATGAGCTGTGCATGTGAGTTCCCCCCTTTAATCAGTGACCAGGTTAGAGTTTGACCTGATCAATTGGCTGGTGCGATATTTCAGACAGATTTGGTTAAAATATCAGTGAATAATCATTTGTAAATTAAATTGGACATGTCTTCAAATGTCATCCAATTGCTTTCTTTAAAGGGCCATATAATTGTTTGCATTGGGATATCCTTTCTTCCTAACCAGCAGACTAACGATTGGTGTTTGATCAGTATTTTGTTGGCACGGATGATTGACCCGTGGGTACCAGCCCTTGAGCTTTAGCTAAATCTTGTCATTATGTAATGATTCTCACAAAGATGGGCTGTTTGCCAGTAGACAAGCAGCCTGTACTGTACTATGGAATGGGCAAGCATTCTGGAGATCTTCCGTAGCATGAAAGGACAATGCCTGTTGCTCTCGAAAGATGATAAGCATAACAGTGTTGACAGATGTGTTACACACCCAGAATGATGAGTTAAATGGTGTTGTTGGCCTATTCGGGTGGACATATCTAACATGCAGGGCTTCTTGTTTTGTGTTCTAGAATTTTGTCTGCCTTTCCAATGGTATGGCTTTCAGAGAAGGAGTTGCTGTATTGAGGCTTAGTTGAGGTAAACTTGAGAATTCTCCTTAGACAGTAATAGGAATGTGGTCATCTGTGTTTTCCTGTTAAGACTGTACACTGCGTGTGGATGTTCTCCCATTTCACTCCTGTGGTTGTGGGTGATGCTTTGTGCTGCGCTTTCATTCTTCCCTCCACAGAAAACGTAACAGTTTGTACACTTGCAGTGCAGTTCCTATTGTATTGGCCTCATCCTGCCAATGTATAGTTTTTTCTCTGTACGAGTCTCGTTTTTTTAGCCAGTGTTTCATTATTGAGGCCATATAGTATATGATGTAATTTTTTTAAAGCTGTCAGTGTCATTTCTTTTTCTTTGTAAGCAGCTTTAAGAGTTAATGCCAGCATGGTCTCAGTCTTGGAACTTTGCTGGAAAATTGCGGAGGGAAAAAAAGTGTTTTATTCAGCCCAGAAGCAGGATAGATCCTATTTCTTTGGTCCTGTGGAAAGGCATCCTGGCACCCTGCCCAGAGCTGCTCACCACACCGCAGACCAGCATTGGCTGTAGGGAGAACATGTGGAAGCTGAAAGCTGCTTATGGAGAGTTATTTTACCCCCATTACCAAGCTTGTCCAATAATGTTTAGGAGGCCAAGAGCCAGCAGCCAGGAGCTATGATAAGTCCTGATATGCTCAGCTGGCGCTTCTGGAAATTTAAAGAAAAAACTAAATTCTTCATTATGTCTATAAACTCCTGAGGGCTCAAATCACTGTGTAAAAAATGTAAAGGGACAAACAACCCAAGTAAATACAAAAAAGTAAATGGATTTATAATAATAGAACAAAATACAGAACTGTGCCAACGATATATTCCTTGGGTTGTTCTTTCGAGATAGAACTGTGCCAATGATATATTCCTTGGTGTGCTTACGAGATAGAACTGTGCCAATGATATATTCCTTGTGTGCTTATCGAGATAGAACTGTGCCAATGATATATTCCTTGGGTTTTCATCGAGATAGAACTGTGCCAATGATATATTCCTTGGGTTGCTTATCGAGATAGAACTGTGCCAATTAAATATTCCTTGGGTTGCTTATCGGGATAGAACTGTGCCAATGAATATTCCTGGGTTGCTATCGAGATAGAACTGTGCCAATGAATATTCTTTGGGTTGCTTATCGAGATAGAACTGTGCCAATGATATATTCCTGGGTTGATATCGAGCTAGAACTGTGCCAATGATATATTCTTTGGGTAGCTTATTGATATAGAACTGTGCCAATGATATATTCTTTGGATAGCTTATGATATAGAACTGTGCCAATGATATTCTTTGGATAGCTTATCGATATAGAACTGTGCCAATGATATATTCTTTGGGTAGCTTATAGAATAGACTGTGCCAATGATATATCCCTTGGGCATCTTATCGATATAGAACTCTGACAATTATATTTCCCTGGGTAGCTTTTCAAAATAGAACTGTGCCAATGATATATCCCTTGGGTATCTTATTGATTTAAAACTGTGTCAATGATATATCCCTGGGCATCTTATTGATAAAGAACTGTGCCAATGATATATCCCTTGGGCATTAATTGATATAGAACTGTGCCAATTATATATCCCTTGGGTAGCTTATCGTATAGAAATGTGGCAATGATATATGCCTTGGGCATCTTGTCGATATAGAACTGTGCCAATATATATCCCTTGGGTAGCTTATCGATAAAAAACTGTGCCAATGAATATCTTTGGTAGCTTATCGATATAGAACTGTGCCAGTAATATATCCCTGGGTGTTATCGTATAGAACTGTGCCAGTAATATATCCCTTGGGTGCTTATCGATATAGAACGTGCCAGTAATATATCCCTTGGGTGCTTATCGATATAGAACTGTGCCAGTAATATATCCTTGGGGTGCTTATCGATATAGAACAAAGCCTCTCTCATCTGGTGTTATATGCTTTATGTGGTAACTCCACTTAAAGAAAAAGTAAAGGGCAAATTATGTTTTTGTTTAAATGAAAGGAAATAAACCATGGTTCCTTAACGTATAACTTACTAGCTTAATAATTTTTTCCACTCTGAGAACAAGCTAATTATTTTTTAATTCCATCATCTTGAGAATCTGATCCCTTCCTCTTCCAGTGATTCCAACCCCCATGCATTAGGATGAAGTATGGTAACTACTCACTAGCTTAGAAAATAGGAAATAACAGACTTCGACATAGCTGGAATTAAAAGGTTTGACAGACCTATTCTCAGAGGAAGAAGGATTTAAGCAGAAGAATAAGGGAAAAAATTAAGAATCATTGTTCGGGCGCCCTGCAGCTGCTATTGGGCAATTGAAAGATTTGCTTGTGGCCAAGCAATCTTGTTGCCGATGGCTGTAGTAGTTGGCCACTGGAACGTTGTTTTTTTGTCCACACACATGGCCATAGTAGGCCTATAATTTGTACTATGTGACTCATCTTAACGCTTGCAGGCTTCCAGTCAAATCCAGGAGAAGGGGTTTGTTTTTTACCTTAAGTGGAAACCCATGGCAGTGCTATCTATGACAATAGTGCCAAATAACAACTGCCTTGATCCGAAACATGGTTGTGTCTGTGGATGTCATATAAAAGACACATGTCCATGTGCTTTTCTGTTTCCTGTGTTAGGTTGTCTACTTGTCTGTAAGTCAAATACAGAGGGTGCTGACAGCATGTTGGCTGAATTTTTAATATTTCTAATATAGGTCGTCACACAGTTCTCCCGACATAGGGAAATGGTACAATTCTAGTCTGTTCTTTTGGCTTGTGATTTATGAGAACAATACAGTAGTCTCCTTTGAAGTTTTGAATCCTTTCCTTTTTAATACTTAGTTATTCAGGTCATGTACTACCTAGTTGGCGTTGTCTGAACCATTTCATTCTTTTAATAGCTGCTTTCAGGGCCTAGATAACAGTGTTCACATGAGGTCTACTAAGGGACCTATATAAAAGCTCCCTCTTTCGTTTTGCATTCCCATATGGATTTCTGCAAGTGTATATTTATTTAATCAGTTATCCAGAATTTCTGATAATAAACACTGAACACAATTAAATTCAATAATTCTTCACTTCCCGTTTGTTCATAAAACATAAAAGCTCTCAATCATAGAACAGGGATGTGTCATTCATGTGGACAATACCCTGATATCCAACCAATGGCCAGGATGAACATGGCCCCTAAAGAAGTGCAGCCAGTTAATATTTTAATTATGCGGTGGTCAAAAACAGCATAGTATCTGCATAGAACTAACCAGCTCTAGTATCTGCATAGAACTAACCAGAGTCTGGTCTGAGTTATGCCAGCCAATAGGAAGCAAATCCAAATGAATTGAATTTTGCACTAAACCATTCACATGTTATTAAAAGCAGTCACACACAGAGATTCCTTGTCTATTCAATTAAAAGAATACTGCTACCAGAAACCATTAGGAAATCATACGCCAATCAGTGTACATGCCACTGTATATGCTTCGCGCAACAGATTACGGCACATCTGGTACAGGGAATGTCATTATGTTTCAGTTGGTAGAAAGCTGCAAAATAATGTGCACCGGTTTGTGTTCCATCTGGCGCACGGGCTGTGCCACCCTGTTCCTTAAACCAAGAAACTGCTGTTTAAAAATTTGTATCCCTTTCTAAGTAATTTTACTATGGATATACCTCTATGTGGAGTAGAGCTCTCCAGTCTAACCCCACCTCATCCCAAAGCCACTGGTTTACACATGTTCACTGTGCTTCTACAAGTAATTGCATTTTATGGAGTCAAACTTGTGAGTCACTGTCAGATGAAGGGAGCTAAATCTTTTTGAAAGCTCGCATTAAAAGGGCATTTTCACCCTTAAAACAAAAATCGGCGACTTGTCAGTTATCTGCCCACAACCCAACTGCTATTTTTACCACTATAACATGCATTTGTAACCAGATTTTTAATGATAAGTGTTCTTTTTATTCTGGAAAAGGTATCCACCTCCCTCTGCTCAATGAGCTTTTAATAAGCTTGAACATGTGCAGAGGAGGCAGCTGGGGAATCAGCAGTCAATCTGTTGAGATGTCAGCAGTCACAGTTTGATTGACTGCATGGAGTGAAGGCAAGCTTACTCTGCCAGAATGGGGACAATAATAATACTTAAATATCTGGTTAATATAACACTAATAATATTCTAAACATATATGTTAGGGTTGGGGGCCGGTAACAGACATGTGTTTTTTGATTTAGGGTGGCTTGCCAATTTAAAATATTAGTTACCCAACTATAACGCCTGCTTGTCCATTGTTACTGTATAAGATAAACTAAGTTTTCACTAAAAGTCTGTCCTGTTGTGTTGATTTCTGATCCTGCTGACACATAAATAAGTTGTTGGACCTAAGTTAATACCTTTGTGACAAATACCGCGAAAAGGGGAATCCAAGTCCTAAGAGTCTCTGAGGAAGTGACTCATATGTCACGAAATGCGTAAGGTGGTGCCTCCTTCGCACTACACCCTCTCTGTTCTCATGTATCCAGCGGTATAACTCCATGAGTGTTTTTAGCTTTATACAAATAAAGAAGAAGTTTTAAGCATGTACAATGTAGCTCACTATTCTTTGGAACTCTCTAATACCTTTGTGCCATCTAGCAAAATCTACCAATCTAGCTGTCCATTGTCGATACACATACCCCACATTCAGGGTCACCGTTGGCACCTACAGTGCCCTTTGCAGATCTGGGTGTCGGGTAGTCAGTAGATAGATGTTTGCCGCTGTTCCTATGAACATGGTGCTCTCTTTTCATAGCATCACTTACATTATTAGTCAAGCCAACGATCCCCATAGGATATGATGACATTAAGGGGCAAATGGATCATTGGATCATTTACCTTTTTAGATTTAGCTTTTTACAGTGAGTGCAGGGAAGCCTATGGCCTCACTTTGAAGAGTAGAGTTAGTTATAGTTATTTATAAACAGCAAACAGACCAAATGAATTCCTCATAAATATGGGGCAGTTGTGCAGGTCATAAGGAGGAGTTTGGCAAAATAATATGGGAAATGTGGAAATCAATTGTTAGAAGCAAATCCAGTGAAACCACAAAGAATAATTAATAAAGGAAAAAGGAAATCCTATTCACTAATACAGGAAACTAATCCAATAAAAGAGTTTGTAGAGTTTGGTTCAATATTTTCAAGGGAAAATATTTAATATACTGTTATTTAAAAAGACTTCCTCCTTGAGATAATGGTTATTTAGATTTACGGGTTTTTTGCTTACCTTTCTGTTACAGAGTTGCCAAGATCACAACCAAACTAACCACATCTGATTTAAATGCCAGATAAAAACAAAAGTGGGTGATGGCCAAATGTGAACGTGAAATCATTCCATGGAATGGAATGTAACCTGCTAGTCCAACTACTGTCTGGAAGCTACCCTAGTGGTTTGTGGGGAAGAAGGACAGAATTCACATAAGAAGCTAAATAGATTTAAAAGACAGACTATAAAATTCAGTTTTTAAAAATGATTAAATTAGTTGAAGCTTATAAATGTGATGGTTATACTGTAAAAACATCATGACATAAAAAAAAATAGAATATAGTAGAATAGAGTGTTCTTATCTAAGAATAACGGTATGGTGTGGAAACATTTTTCTGCATCTGTGAAGAGAAAACAACTCTATGGGAGGTCCCACTTGTACAATCGGAGAGCGTTCTGTGTCCCCTATGTGCGCACTGTCTTATCAGTTATTGGAACACATACGTGCATGATTTTTTTTGCGTATTGCATGCAATAAACACAGATGGGTACAGGATATAACACATAACATATCATGCACAGCAGCGCATTGCAAAAATCCTGCATGCGCTGCTGTGCGTGATAGTGGGACCTAATCCTTAATTGGCAGTTATAGTTCAATGAGAATTACTACAGTGTCACAGCTATGACTTGAAAAGACAGTAATGGTAATGTAGGGCAAATGGGGATTTTCCAATAAAACATTTATCGGCACGTCAAATTGCCCGTTCATCTGATCCAGGCACACAGCAATGACAGCATTAACCGCAGTTGTCTAATCACCTCAGACTTTTAGTCCTGACCGACCGATATATCAGTCGGTTGGCCTGAGAAATCTGTTTTGTGTACCCAGCTAATGAATATACTTTATAACGAGTAAAGGAATTTCTTATTGGATAACTGTGATGATAATCATGGCATTTAGAAGATATACATATTAATAATGATCCATATGTACTAGATCACAAAATGTATTCTGTCATGAACCTCCATCTGGGCTTGTTCAGTGGTAACCCATTTAGGAATCCCTTCCTTGAAAACCTTGTGCTTACCACTGGTGTTTAGTAACAGGCAGTGCACCCCATTCCCTTACTAACTACCCTGCTCCTGCACTTCCCGTTTGACGTTTCCCCCTGGCATCCGGGCCCCAGGCACATGCCTTGGAGTTCTTTTTTATAACTATTGACAGTTCTAGCACTCCAACTTTATGAAAAAACCTTTAGTTAAATACCACAATTTATCTCCAGCATTCTAAATACAGCTCCCAGCTCACAACATTTTTAGGTGAGTGGCACAAGGATTGAGGAATAGTTCACTGTAAAGGTGAATATCCTTTAATGCGTTGATTGAAGACCGGGGGGTTAAGGAGTTATGCCTTACTTTCCATTCTTCAATCAATGCATGTGGAGCTATTAACGAAGATAGAAGAAACTTACCTTTCACACGATCCACCGCAGCAGCACTGGTTCTGATTAACTGTAGCGCGCATGTGCGATAATGTGCACTACAGTTAAAAAGAACATTGAATCATTAGTTATTTCTAAGGAGAAGCATCCAAACAAGTAATTTTTTGTGCCATTATTGTTGCAGATGAACGATCTGATGAAAAATATAGAATACGTTAAATATCCCTTATTTGTAGCTAGACTGTTTTAGCGATATGAGGTAGCACTAACTTAACAACGAAAGGGGCTTTTTTATTGGTTGCACAGCGCTATTTCTTCTAACTAAGGAATTGTGAAAGGGTTTCCAAGTTATCTGCAAATTTATAGAACATTTTTTGTGCATAGACTTTAAGGCATGTGTCACAGGCCTAATAAACACTGATTACATTCAGCTGGGTCACAGGCGCCTAATCTATACTGATTACATTCAGAAGGGAAGGCTGACCTTAAAGGGATACTACAGAAAAAAATACTTTGCCTCATCTTAAAGGGCATGTCCACCCCGAAATTTAACTTTTGATATGTGGTAGGGCATGCTCCCCCAGCCCCAACCGCATTAATATATTGTTAGAAAGTCCCCCGATTCTTACTTACGCCCTCTCTCCTCTGCCGCAGTGTTCAGGCCCTTGCTTGCATGGATTGAAAGCAGGGGGCGGGACCAGCAGCCACATCGTGATTTGCTGAGAGGCAGGGAGGGCTGCACTGAGCATGCCTCAACCTTGATGAGGTTGAGGAAGTCTCAGGCACAGCATGAGTCACACACTGCTTCTACACAGCAGTTTCCTGGACTTGGAGGGGCACAGCAGGGGAACTATTTGAGCAGGAATGTAAGGTAAGGATTGTTTTTAACATACTTTGTGGCCAGTAAGGGGTTAAATTTTAGTTTTGGGGGTGACATGCCCTTTAATCTATAATTGAATACATGAAGTAGCATTTTATTTGCCTGTGTTGCTGCATGCCTTCAATCCAGCACACATTTTGTTTAGGAGCAGTATCCCCCCTCCCTCTTTTAATCAATCCCACTTCCATCCGACCTGACTTTTTCCCCCACAGCCACTATCAAGCCTGCACACAGCATACAGCATTCCAACTGTCAAAACTTGTCACCATTCCAGCTACCGTAAAACTGCTTACAGAGAAGTAGTTCTGGAGCAAGGAACTTGATTGACAGCTTAAATATAAGAAGTTTTAGATTGGATATCTAAAGATAGGGGGCAGATCAACAAAAAAACAATACAGTGGTGGTTGGGAAGAATTATGTTTCCAGTTATGGTCAATTTAAAATAACCTATTTTTCGGTATAGATGCCCTTTAACGCTAGTTTATGAGCTGACCTTAACACTGGTTGTAAACTGAAATCGTGGCAGTTGTGGCAGGCCCTCCTACTGTCTGGGCTCCCCGCAGAGGTGGCGGGGCGGTGTTATGCCACTACTGTCTTTAACACGGTTTGTGAACTGGAGTGATGATCTTAACACTGGACTGGGGGCTTACCTTAAAGGGAACTGTGGTCTCAAATTCTTCCAAACTAGAATAATTATATAAAATCCTTCCATCACACCTTCAGAAAAAACCTAAATCACATCTCTAGATAAAATTTGTGAGAAGTTATTGCTGGAAAGGTTCAGCAATGTAACTTCCTGGTGTTGAACTCTTCCTGTCAATAGCCATGTGACCAGTTGTAGTCATGTGACCAGCCTGTCTGCATTAATAGGCTCCCTTCTCAACTGTCATTTTTTCCTCAGGTACTTCCTGATTTCCCCAGCAATAAGTCTCAACCGAGCATGCTTCTCCCCCGGGGGAAAAGGGCCGGCAGGGGTCAGGTGATGTCACTCAACCTACTGGAAGCAGGAAGTTTGAACATTCACCCCAATGTAATTTCTTGCAGGCTCCAGCCAGAGATGTGATTGTTGGCTCAGTGTAAAGGAAATACTGCAGGTTTCATTTAACCTAACTTGTTTTGAGACCACAGTTGCCCTTTAATTCTAGTGTGTGAACTGGAGGCTGACCTTAACACTGGTTTGTGAACTGGAGAGCACACCTTAACATTGGTTTGTGAACTGGGGGCTGACCTTAACATTGGTTGTGAACTGGAGGGCTGACCTTAAACGGTATGTGAACTTGAGGGTTGGCTGTTAACACTGTAGTGGATACTGTGACTGGCAGTGCATTTTATAGAGACCCTGGTAGTTTGAGGGGAAAATGAGCCTAAACTTGTGGTGAAATTTAACCCCTTGTTTGCTTCAGTAAAGAATAATTTACCTCAGATACATCATACCAGGCTATTGGAAATATATAAGGAAGAGTCTGTCCTAACAGAATGATATAAATGTGGATTTTTGTATACAAAATAAATAACATGAATAAAACTGTCACACCTAAAAACCAGACAATGCATAGTGTTTATGTTTAAACAGTTTATTGGATATTAGTTTCCGATCGTATTTCGAAAATCGAACGTTCAAGGCTATTTTTGATCATTTTTGAAATAGCCTCGAACATTCGAAAATCTTCGAAAATACGATGGTTTCGGATCTCCTGGATTTTCCCAAGATCCGGGAATCCGAAAATAGAACGAAACTAGTGAGTTTCGGCCATCTCTACTATAATAAGAAGTGCTAACATATGATTGGGTAATAAATTAGACAGTCGTGTTTGTGCAAATAAAAACCAATAGCAATAGAACATTTAAAGGCCATAGACCAGTTATTATTGAATGGCAGGTTTTAATTGTTCCAGTCTATGGCTATGACCATTAGCAATATTTGAAAAGTGATATAACGTTTTAAC
Organism: Hymenochirus boettgeri; assembly: GCA_019447015.1. Lineage (NCBI taxonomy): Eukaryota > Metazoa > Chordata > Amphibia > Anura > Pipidae > Hymenochirus > Hymenochirus boettgeri. The sequence continues at coordinate 218,764,750 of CM033471.1, read as the reverse complement.
CACATAGCAGGACTTAGTTATTCTGATGGGGTTTGGAGATATGATACTAGATGTATTTCACAGACAATTTCCTTTAAATGAATTGCCCAGATAAAAAATATTCTATACCTGGAATGGTGGCCATTAACTTGCCATTCTCCTTGGCCACAACTGGAGCCTGGGGCTCAACAGATTGTCCTTACAGCACTAAAATGACAAAAATACATTGTTATTTTGGAACATAAAATAAAGATTTCAAATGTAAAGGCCCTTAGGACTGATACAAACAATAAAAAATCCACATTCCTGGGCCCCATACAAAATTTATTATCTGCACATCGGCATATATTATAAACCAAGGAGGTTTTTTGTAATCACATGAATTAAAAGCCTTCCAACCACATCAAGGTAATTCATTAATTCATGTGATCACCGTAATGTATACTAAAGCCCCTTATTTATAATGTATACCAGTGTGCAATATACTGATGCACACCTAATATAATAGTAAGGATATAGTGGGTGTGGTATATATTAGAAAATCAGCCTTACCACCAAGTTTTAATTCTCTTTTTAATTCCTTAAACATTGTTAGAGGATAGTTTCACCTCCTGCATTAATAAAGAAAGATAATAGTTAAAATTGCATGTACATTAGAAGTGTCTGCAATAAGCAGTGGTAGCCAGATACACCATTCGTGGTATTGGGGATCAGTCAGCCAAGCTCCCATACAATGGCCTATCCTATTGGCTCTTTATACTTAATAAAAGTAGAGCCAACAACAACCAATGGAATTTTGCATCAGTCCTGATCAACTCCGATGCCAACAGAGTTGATTTGCAGGTGTCATTTTCAGCCTTCACACCTAGCCTGATAATATTGCTACATGTATGGCCACCATTAGATAGATCAGTAGATAAAAAACAAAACCCACATTCCCATACATACTGAACAATGAACCTAGGAATAGTGATTGTCACTCATGGGGACTGGCACCAAAAGGAGAAAAGGGATGATGTAAGTGTGTCGCATGAAAAGAAAGTGGGGGGGGGGGGGGAATGCAAAAATCTCCACAAAAAAACAACAAGAAGCAGGAAAGTTAATAAAAACTTTCTGCTCCTCGCTATCTCACAAATAAATGAGTAAACCAACCACTGGTCTTTATGACTTCACAGGACAAGAGGATACATAAATTCCAATGCTGTTTACTAGAGAATGATATAACTGATGACATCATCCATGATATCAACAAGGATTTTAAATCAAGATCAATGTACACGAGTAGACATTATTGCTAGGATACCTAAACTAAACAATTAACCCTTTCATTGCTAGTAAACTGGAAATGTTTTTCCAAGTGTGTTTTTACATTGAATGGTGCATGTTAGTTATTATGACTAAAATAATTTTTCATTTACTGTATTTTTTTATGAAAAGGTCCATGATTTTAACAAAATATATAAATAATGTGTAACAGGCATATCAAAAACCCACATTCATGTGCCTAAACACACAAAAATACCCATTTGCAGCATGAATCCCAGCCATGTGAGCGGCCTTCATGCCGGCCCAGCTACAAGACGAAAGCTGGCTAGGGTTTTCAGACCACCTGCTGCTTAATGGAAGCTCTTATAAATCTAGTTATCAGGGCTGCACTGATTACATGATTGCATTTAACTGCATTACTGCTGGCGTCTGTGTTTTTCACTTCATTGATATGGAAACCCTATTTTATAATCGGTGTGCTACTATATAGCAAAGTGACGATTATATTATAGAAAACCACTCTAATTATAGGAATAAATTCCACAGCTGCCCCCATTCAGTCAGGGTCGCCGCTCTAGTGAGGCAAAGTGAGAATTTTGTCTCTGGTGGGTTCCTGGGGGGAACTTAAAAAATGTGGCTCATATGACGACATATTTAAAAAAAAGAACCTTTCCAAAGGCAGCTTGAAAAGTTACTACTCTCTGGGCCGCAGTGCAGCCATAAAGATCAGTGCCTAGTCACACCCACACGCTGACGACACCACACAGTCCGAAGGGCTTCTGTACTGAGTGAATGGAGATGGATTATTATCTATTAACACTGCCTGGGGCTCATCTGTGTCGGGGACTACATGCATCTCCCATCAGTAGCTGTTCCCTCCCACCGTTCTCCTTCATTTCACTAATTACATTCCCAGACACTTCAGCTGGTGAAAGTCAGGTCAGTAGTTTAAAGGTTCGGGTAGAAAGTTGCTGGTGGGGATCGGCAGTGGTGTTGTGGTGTACCTGTATCTAACTTTCAACATTCACCAACAGCAGATGGCAGCAGGGAATGCGGGAGTTGTAGTTTGCAAACATCTGAGAACACAGGATGGATCATTACTAAAAAAACTACAATTCATACTTTATTTTAAATACTAAAAATACAGTACATTGCGTCTTTATATATTTTAATATTGGGCTTTTATTTTATACATTTTAGAGACTTATTTTGAAATTGTGTGTGTGTAGTTGAGTGTGTTTGTGTCAGAGGGACACAGTGTCTAGTTAGTGTAGCTTAGACACAGGTGCATTTTTCACACAGAAATGACAGTTGGGGTTTGATCACATGACGTCATGGGATTTAAAGGGCAAGTCCAGCCCTAAAATGAAAACTTACATACAGGTAAATCACCCCCCAAAACCGTTAATGGTATAATAGTTTGAAGTCTGAAATATATAAGTCTAACCTGAAATCCTGCACAATGTCCTGTTTTCCTGTTTCTGCTTCCTGGTTCTTCCAGTTAGCAACTGTCAGTTATGGATTTGACAGTTGACATCACAGCCAGTGACTGAATGTTAATCCCCTGTCGTGCCTTTCTGAGCATGCCCAGGCTCAGTACAGGTTTCTAAATTGCTCAGTTTCCATGAGGCATCCAGAAGCATAGCAGGCATACAGTAATGAATTCATAGGACAAACTATGATATATCAATATATTTAAAGAGGCCATTCTTTCTAAAAGATGTTATATGAGGGTGGAGTTGTCCTTTAATTGAATCACATGACATGTTCTTAGCTAGAAGATATTATTAAAATGGGAAATTGGCTCTTATAAGCCGAATTAAAAATGCATGGCAACGTATTGCAATAATCCTATGTGCGTACAAATAGGGACTAATGCCAATTATTATTAAGGTACCCATACATGTATTATTATCAACTTAAGGGGACAATTTTATACCAATTTATCATCCCCTGTTGGGGTCCGTCTGACCCAGATCCACAAACTGAACCCTCTGTTTCGTTGGATTTCGGGACTTTGGATCCCATTTTTGATGATTATCAAACGTTCGAGCTATTTAGATAATTCTCGAAAAACCTTGAACGTTTGATAATCCTCGAATATACGATTGGAAACTCAAAAGTAGTTCCAATTGTATTTTCGCCGATTATTGAACATTCAAGGTTAATATCGAAAATAGCTCAAACATTCAATAATGATCAAAATGGGATCCAAGTCCGAAAGCTTCTTTGATAACATCACAGATGACATAATCTGTGATGATATTACTCATGATGTCATCTGTGATGTCATTAACTATTGAAATAGCATTGAAATTTGATATCCCTCATATATCATCCCCAGCAGGCTGATAATATTGTAAATGTACAGCCACCATAAGTCTTTATGACATCACTGAGGCATCACATGAGGAGTATCAATTCACTATTTCACTAGTTAATGACACACAGATTACATTATCTGTGAAGACTGAGGCATCACATGAGGGTATCAATTTCAGTGCTATTTCACTAGTTAATGACATCACAGATGACATCACTACATGATACATCATCTGCGAAGACATCACAGATGACATCATCTGCGAAGACATCACAGATGACACATCTGCGATACACACAGATGACACCATCTGCGATGACATCACAGATGACACATCTGCGATACATCAACATGACACATCTGCTAAGTTAGTCTTAGCCTTCTAACTATTGAAATTTTGGTGTGTGCTGATCTATTTATTATTAGTACCCGCATGGTATTTTACGTCTGCATGGTCATAAATGTAAGTACATAAATGTAGGGTAGCACAACCCCACAATATGATCCAACCCCACAAAGCGCTTCTACAGCAGATGTGGTAATGACGGCTTATTTGATAGTTTACAAGATCTGAAGAAGTAGAGGGTGATCAACAGTATCAAAGCAAAGAACGATCAAGAAGAATGAGCAAAGAGTAGGGACCTTTAGATTTAGAATCATTGGTTCACTTTAGTGAGGGCAGTTTCCGTGGAGTGGTTAGGGGGAAGCCTGACTGGAGGTGGTCAAAGAGAGTTAGCAGACAGGTGATTATGTCAGCATAGACATGTCTTTCCAGTAGTTTGGAAGCAAAAGAGAAAAGGGAGAAGCTGGAAAGTGCAGATGGGTCAGGGAGGTTTTTTTAGGTATTAACCTAGGGGAACAACGCATGTTTAAATATAGAGGGGAAAAAATACCAGTGGATAGGGACAAGTTAAAGAGGAGGTTAGGGCTAGAAGAGGACAGGAGAGCGGTCGGCACATGTAAGTTTGTAACGGGTTTCTTTTTCACTGGATGATTTTTTTTTGGCTTTCTCTCTTGAGCCTTTTTTTTCTCCTTTTCTGGTGACCTCGTTACCTCTTTTTCTTCCTTTTTATTCTACCTTTCTTTCACAGGTGGGTCCACCGGTGGTGGATGTGTTGTTCCATTGTATATGTAAGAGATGATATATGGCCACCCCTTTCTGACTTCTTGTATCTTGTTTGAATGACCACCAACTTTATTTGACGCTTATCCCTTTTCATAGTTGTTTCGACGTCCCCCTACCTCCCACACCTTTTTGTGGTATTTCCCCGACACCCTATCCAAAGCATGTTCACTTCACTCCACGCGAATCGCGCCTGCACCACTGACCAACATCTCATACCCCGCCCTGCACAATCCATACTGTCCCCCCCGTTTTATCCGACAATTTCACCAGATTGATCCCTTCCTTAGCGATCATTTGTGGCTGCATGCCCACATCAACTGTTGCGTGACACCCAGTCACCACTGTCTGATGACAGCTATCCACCCTTGATTATATACATCCCCCGTGGATAGGTAGTGTCTATCGCCCGTTTCGTACGTTGAATCCTATCAGACTACTTTCTGGTCTTTTTCGTGTGTCTTTCTGATTGTCATCTCTCTATTTCTTTTTATCCCTTAGCCCCCTACGGCACTCTTGTCTGATTTCGCCCCGTCCCCTTCAACCAAGCATTGTCTCCCAATTTTCATGTCTTGTACATTCCCTTAACACCTTTCCCCTCACCTTCTTTTTATCATTTCATTGAGTTTTCCACCCTCTCCGTTCACGGTTGTCCGTTGTCACACTCTTTCTTCTTCTCTCACTCTCAACTTCCTCAATCGCCACGGTACCTCAGCCACCTGCACCCCCTCCTCCCTAATTTCACTTTCCCCATCTCAAACAACAATGTACTGCCCTCCCAACTAGTCCCCCCCCAGACCGGTTCTTCCCCTTTTGGTCCTTTTCATTCCCCCCTCTTGACTTTCCTTCCTTCGTCCCTTTCCTTTCCTTTCCTATTCTTTCCCCCTCCCTTCTGCTTCCTCACCCCACGCTCCCCCCCCGTGCAATTTGACCCCTACGGTTTTATTTCATTTTGCGTCCTCGTTGCTGGTTACCCTTCAACACGTTTCGATTATATCCACAATCATGATTCCTCTTGGCTGGCTCGCCCCCCTAGTCCCTGCGCACTCCTTTGCCGATTTGCATTACCCCTATTCCCTTCCGGTCCGACCTCAGAGTTTCATTCCCCCGCGACCTCACCCCTGTTTCTTTTGTCTCTTACACACAGCCCTTCCATATACCTTAATCATTTATCTTATTTCTCTTACTTGCCCCGACCCCTCCGGGTTTTCCTTCCGCCTATTATACCTATAAGCGAGTATACAATCCACAAGTAAAATGTCTTATCCTATTCGTAAGTAAATATCGAATCCGCGTAAAATGTCTATTATACCTATACACGAGTGTCATCCGCGACTAAAAGTTTATTATCCCTATTCGCGAGTAAATATTGAATCCGCAAGTAAAATGTCTATTATACACGAGTAAATATCGATATCGAATCCGCAATCGTTCATGGATATTATCGAATGTTTGAACGAAGAGCACGAAAGTACGCAAACATGTTCCCCAGACCATTTCCCAGATCCCACAGCCATTTACATTAAGTTACCATTGATATTTAATTGTATTTCATTCAAACTTTTCGAACTATTTGACTCCCATTGACTTTAATGGGTCCGTTTTTGAACTTTCCATATAGTTCAAAAACGGACCGAACTTTCGAAAGTTCGCCATCTCTATTTCCTAATATTTGCATATTATGGCTGTTAGCCTTTGAAATAAATCGCATTTAATTTAAATTTTCGACTCCTTTAAATTTCGTGCGTTTTGCCAGCAATATTTTAGTTTTTTCAAATACACTGGCAATGAAATGTTGTTTGTCCATCTCTAATAATAATACCCTGCCTGCCTTTCATTTTATTCCCACAACTGTCCGTATTATTATTTATCCTCCCTCCACCCCTAATGCTTTGCCAGTACTCGTTACCTTTTGTATATTTTTATCCATAATTAATTACAGATTTTCTTGAAATTCATAAATTCTTCCTCCACTGTAATACTAATACTCTAACACTAATACTGTAACACTAACACTCACTAAAAATAACCTGTATACTGTAAACCTCGTACTCTAACACACTCACTATGAACACTAATTTTGTAATGCTGTATATCTGTAACAGTCTGTAATCTATAAACGTGTAATACTGTAACTAATACTACAACAGTGTAACATTAACACTGTTACTGTAACCTTTAAACTGTAACATTAACATTAATATTGTAACACTATCAGGGTTATTCAAAAAAAGCTATTTTGCCCCAACCAATCAGATCTATTTAACATTTGAAGCTAACATCTGATTGGTTGGGGCTAAATTAGCCCATTTTAACGATAAGAACTTTTATTGAATCTCCCTGTAATACTATAATGCAACATTACACACTATATATGTAATTCTGTAATACTGTAACCCTTATACTATAACATGGTAACATTAACACTGTAATACTGTAACACTAATACTGTAACATTAATACTGTAATACTGTAACATTAATACTGTAACATTAACACTTAATACGGTAAAACTATACGGTAATACTGTAACTATACTGTAATATTAACACTGTATCCTGTAACGTTAACACTGTATACTGTAGCATTAACCTGTAATACTGTATTATTAACACTGTTGCTTTAAAACTAATACTGTAATATTATTACTGTAATACTGTACCACCAATACTGTAACTGTAATACTGTAACCCTATTCTGTAATGTTACACTGTATACTGTAACTTAACACTGTAATCCTGTGACACTAATACTGTAACATTAATACTGTAATACTGTAACTTACCACTGTAATACTGTAACATTAACTGTAATAGTGTGACACTAACTGTACATTAATACTGTAATACTGTGACAGTAATACTGTAACATTAATACTGTAATACTGTAACATTAACACTGTAATACTGTAAAACTAAGCTTTAACATTAATACTGTAATACTGTCCCATTAACACTGTTATCTGTAAAACTAATACTGTAACATTAATACTGTAATACTGTAACATACACTGTAATACTGTAAACTAATACTGTACATTACATTGTAATACTGTAACTAATACTGTAACATTAACACGTAATACTGTAACACTAATACTGTAACATTAACACTGTAACTGTAAAACTAATACTGTAACATTAACACTGTAATACTGTAACACTAATTCTGTAATATTAACACTGTAATACTGTAACATTAACACTGTGATACTGTAAACTAATACTGTAATACGGTAACATTCCACTGTATACTGTAAACTAATACGTAACATTAACACTGTAATACTGTAACACTAATTCTGTAATATTAACACTGTAATAATGTAACATTAACACTAATACTGTAACATTAACACTGTAATACTGTAACACTATACTGTAACATTAACACTGTAATATTGTACATTAACACTGTAATACTGTAACATTAATACTGTAATACTGTGACACTTATACTGTAACATTAACACTGTAATATGTAACACTAATACTGTAACTTAAAACTAATACTATAACACTAATACTGTAACATTAATACTGACACTAATTAACATTAACACTAATACTGTAACATTAACACTGTAATGCTGTACATTAACACTGTAATACTGTAACACTAATACTGTAACATTAACACTGTAATGCTGTGACACTAATACAGTACCATTAATACTGTGATACTGTGACAGTAATACTGTAACACTAATACTGTAACATTAACACTGTAATATTGTAACACTAATTCTGTAATATTAACACTGTAAACGTAGCATTAACACTAATACTGTCACTAACACTGTAATACTGTAACACTAATACTGTAAAATTAACACTGTAATACTGTAACATTAATATCTGTAATACTGCGACACTTATACTGTAATATTAACACTGTAATACTGTAACACTAATACTGTAACATTAAAACTGTAATACTATAACACTAATACGTAACATTAACACTGTAATAGTGTAAAACTCATACTGTAACATTAACACTGTAATATGTAACACTAATACTGTTACATTAATACTGTGACACTAATTACCATTAACACTAATACTGTAACATTAACACTGTAATGCTGTAACATTAACACTGTAATACTTAACACTAATACTGTAGTTTAAACACTTAATACTGCACAATACTGTACATTCATACTGTAATACCACACTAAACGTAACATTCTTACTGTAACACTGACACTAATACTGTAACATTATACTGTAACACTGTGACACAATACTGTAACATTAACACTGTAATACTGTGACACTATACTGTACATTACAATGTATATGCAACTAAACTGTAACATTAACTTTATACTGTACACTTATACTGTAATTAACACTGTACTACGAAACTGTAATACTGTAACATTAACACTGTAATACTGTAAACTAATACTGTCATTAACACTGTAATACGGTAACACTGATACTGTACATTAATACTGTAATACTGTATTTTAATACTGTTACATTAATACTGTAATACTGTAAAATTAACACTATAATACTGTGACACTAATACAGTAACATTAATACTGTAATACTGTGACACTAATACTGTAACATTAACACTGTAATCGGTAACACTGATACTGTAACTATAATACTGTAATACTGTAACACTGTACTGTAACACTGATACTGTAACTTTAATACTGTAATACTGTGACATTAACACTGTATACTGTACACTATACTGTAACATTAATACTGTAATACTGTGACACTAATACTGTAACATTAACACTGTAATACTGTAACATTAATACTGTAATACTGTGACACTAATACTGTACATTAAAACTGTATACTGTGACACTAATACTGTAACATTAACACTGTAAACTTGTAACACTGATACTGTAACATTAATACTGTAATACTGTGACACTAATACTGTAACATTAACACAATGTAACTTAATACTGTAATACTGTAAACACTGATACTGTAACATTACAATGTAATACTGCAACACTAATACTGTAACATAATACTGTAATACTGTGACACTTATACTGTAACATTAACACTGTAATACTGTAAAATAGTTAATACTGTAACATTAACATGTAATACTGTACACTAATACTGTAACATTACACTGTAATACTGTAACTAAAACTGTAATACTGTGATCTAATACTGTATATTAACACTGTAATATGTAACATTAACACTGTAATACTGTAAAACTAATACTGTGACATTAACCTGTAACCGTACACTAATACTGTAATACTGTGACACTAATACTGTAACTTTAATACTGTAATACTGTGACACTAATACAGTAATATTAATACTGTAATACTGTGACACTAATACTGTAACATTAACACTGTAATACAGTAACACTGATACTGTAAAACATTAATACTGTAATACTGTAACACTGATACTGTAACTTTTATACTGTAATACTTTGACTTTTATACTGTACATTACTGTAATACTGTAACCCTAATACTGTAATACTGTGACACTAATACTGTAAAATTAACACTGTAAACTGTAACATTAATACTGTAATACTGTGACAACTTACTGTAACATTATACTGTAATACTGTGACACCAATACTGTAACATTAATACTGTAATACTGTGACACTAATCTGTGCATTAACACTGTAATACTGTAACACTGATACTGTAACATTAATACTGTAATACTGTAATATTTACGGTTCTTAATACTGTATACTGTAAAATTAACACTACTATAATACTGTGACACTAATACAGTAACATTAATACGGTAATACTGTGACACTAATAATGTAACATTAACACTGTAATACGGTAACACTGATACTGTAACTTAATACTGTAATACTGTAACACTGATACTGTAACACTGATACTGTAACTTTAATACTGTAATACTGTGACATAACACTGTAATCTGTAACTGATATGTAACATTAATACTGTAATACTTGACTATACTGTAACATTAACACTGTAATACTGTACATTATACTGTAATACTGTGACCTATCTGTGACTTAATACTGTAATACTGTGACACTAATACTGTAACATTAACCACTGTAATACTGTAAACACTGATACTGTACATTAATACTGTAATATTGTGACACTAATACTGTAACATTAACACTGTAACATAATCCTGTAATACTGTAACATGATACTGTAACTTAATACTGTATACTGTGACACTAATACTGTAACATTAACACTGTAATACTGTAACATTAATACTGTAACATTAACACTGTAATAGTAACACTGATACTGTAACATTATACTGTAATACTGTAATATTAATACTGTTACATTAATACTGTAATACTGTACATAACACTATAATACTGTGACACTAATACAGTAACATTAATACTGTAATACTTGACACTAATACTGTGACATTAACACTGTAATACTGTAATACTGTGACACTAATACTGTAACATTAACACGTAATACTGTAACATTATACTGTATACTGTGACACTAATACTGTGACATTAATGTAATACTGTGACACTGTAATACGTAACACTGATACGTAACATTCCTGTAATACTGTGACACTGATACTGTAAACATTAACACTGTAACATTAATACTGTAATACTGTAACACTGATACTGTAACATTAATACTGTAATACTGTGACACTAATACTGTAACATTAACACTGTAATACTGTAACATTAATACTGTAATACTGTGACACTGTTATACAGTTTACCTTACCCTATTCTGTATGTGTTGCTTATACTTAATTATCATTGGTTCCTTTTTCTCTTCCCTACAAAGTTAAGATCAGTTTTTCCTCCTTATTTCTATCACTGTATCTCTATTATTTTCTGTCATCTAAATATTCACTTCATCTTACTTACTAATCTACTCCCTTCCACAATTTACTTTTATTTGTCTGGAGGTTTTTTTTCTTAATATTCAATCTATTTTTTTTCCTTCTACCTCATTTTTCCTCATGCATTTTCCTGATACTCCATAATCCTTTCCAATATGCCCTTTAAACAGTGACACTTCTGGAAAACCAATCATGCGAAGTTGTGCTGAACTCAGATCAGCCCCATAGGAATGTTCCTTCCAATAATCCATTTTGAAGAGTGAGGCTAATTAGGTGCACCTGATATTGGGCTGCACAGATCCCAGCACAGTTCCTTCACACAATACGATTTGACGTTTGGCTGTAGTGGGGATTTTAGCTTTGCTATATCAGTTCCACAATCTTTGCTTTGTTTTCAGATTATTGTCACCTCTAGCAGAAGTATATTCCTTTCTTTTTTTCCCCTCTTTTTCTTTCCTCTGTCTGATCTGTGTGATCACTGTCATCACCCATCTTCTACCATTGATCATTAGTCTTGTTAATAAGGCAAATTCTTCCTGTACTGACACCATCTTTGCCATATTGCATTGATTTGCCTTATGGATGCTCTGCCCATTACCTCTTACCCTTTCCTATCTGTACAGTTTATATATCTCTTATTATTACACATAGAATATTTACGGGATGTCTGCTCTGTTTACATTGTTGGTGTGTTGAACATTTGGCTCTGATATAACTCCATTTGCTTACCTTGAAGGTACCAATAAGAATGAAACATCCTTTGGGTTGGAAATGTCTCAGGCTGGTTTCTCATCACATGTAGTAGAGGTAAGTGACAAACTAGAGGGTTGTAGGGAACAGGGCTAGCGGGAGAATGGGTTAATGGGACATTCCATCCCCTTTTCTCTGCTGCTCCAGACAGATGTTTGAAGTTTAGTTCTATTATTGAAGCTCAGGCATCTGACACATTTGATCTTCTATTTTTTTTTATTGCTTCTGGTTTATCATTGGCGCCCCATTTAGAAAATAGACTGAAAATATGAAATCCCCTTTCACTAAAAGGAGATTAAGCTTCCCCAAAAGCAGATTTCTTTCCTCCTTTGGTGCCAAACTAATTATTATTTCTGGGAACAAGGAGAGAATATTGATCATTTTTGTTTTTTACTGTGTAAAGTGGCGATGGAGAAACTCTGGGTAACAGGTGCTGCTGGCTAGAGCCTGTGATTGGCTGCGATTTTGTGGTCAACAACCATCTGTTGTGTTTCAGGATGGAATATTGCTTGGGGCAGTTGGAGCCTATGACTGGAATGGAGCTGTTCTGAAGGAAACCAGCAATGGAAAAGTGATACCTCGCAGAGAATCCTACCTCAAAGAGTTTCCTGATGAGCTGAAGAATCATGGAGCTTACCTGGGTAAGTGATAGTAAGGGCCACATTGTGGGTGGAATTGCAGGTTGGAGATCACTGCTGTAATGTATATTACTATGATACAATTCACATTAGACTGTTTTTTTTCCATTTTTTGTAGATACAGTTCTTACTACTAATGTTGACCATAGACATGGAAAGCTAATATTAGCTAATGTATTTCTAATGGGCAGCAACCCTTTTTTCTGTTTGTGGTTGGTAGCTGTGGGAGATGAGCTGTGCATGTGGCAGTTCCCCCCTTTAATCAGTGACCAGGTTAGAGTTTGACCTGATCAATTGGCTGGTGCGATATTTCAGACAGATTTGGTTAAAATATCAGTGAATAATCATTGTAAAATTAAATTGGACATGTCTTCAAATGTCATCCAATTGCTTTCTTTAAAGGGCCATATAATTGTTTGCATTGGGATATCCTTTCTTCCTAACCAGCAGACTAACGATTGGTGTTTTGATCAGTATTTTGTTGGCACGGATGATTGACCCGTGGGTACCAGCCCTTGAGCTTTAGCTAAATCTTGTCATTTATGTAATGATTCTCACAAAGATGGGCTGTTTGCCAGTAGACAAGCAGCCTGTACTGTACTATGGGAATGGGCAAGCATTCTGGAGATCTTCCGTAGCATGAAAGGACAATGCCTGTTGCTCTCGAAAGATGATAAGCATAACAGTGTTGACAGATGTCTACACACCCAGAATGATGAGTTAAATGGCTGTTGTTGGCCTATTCGGGTGACAATTATCTAACATGCAGGGCTTCTTGTTTTTGTGTTCTAGAATTTTTGTTCTGCCTTTCCAATGGTATGGCTTTCAGAGAAGGAGTTGCTGTATTGCTAGGCTTAGTTGAGGTAAACTTGAGAATTCTCCTTAGACAGTAATAGGAATGTGGTCATCTGTGTTTTCCTGTTAAGACTGTACACTGCGTGTGGATGTTCTCCCATTTCACTCCTGTGGTTGTGGGTGATGCTTTGTGCTGCGCTTTTCATTCTTCCCTCCACAGAAAACGTAACAGTCTGTACACTTGCTTAGTGCAGTTCCTATTGCTATTTGGCCTCATCCTGCCAATGTATAGTTTTTTCTCTGTACGAGTCTCGTTTTTTTAGCCAGTGTTTCATTATTGAGGCCATATAGTATATGATGTAATTTTTTTAAAGCTGTCAGTGTCATTTCTTTTTCTTTGCTAAGCAGCTTTAAGAGTTAATGCCAAGCATGGTCTCAGTCTTGGAACTTTGCTTGGAAAATTGCGGAGGGAAAAATAAAGTGTTTTATTCAGCCCAGAAGCAGGATAGATCCTATTTCTTTGGTCCTGTGGAAAGGCATCCTGGCACCCTGCCCAGAGCTGCTCACCACACCGCAGACCAAGCATTGGCTGTAGGGAGAACATGTGGAAGCTGAAAGCTGCTTATGGAGAGTTATTTTACCCCCATTACCAAGCTTGTCCAATAATGTTTTAGGAGGCCAAGAGCCAGCAGCCAGGAGCTATGATAAGTCCTGATATGCTCAGCTGGCGCTTCTGGATAATTTAAAGAAAAAACTAAATTCTTCATTTATGTCTATAAACTCCTGAGGGCTCAAATCACTGTGTTAAAAAATGTAAAGGGACAAACAACCCAAGTAAATACAAAAAAAGTAAATGTATTTATAAGTAATAGAACAAAATACAGAACTGTGCCAACGATATATTCCTTGGGTTGCTTATCGAGATAGAACTGTGCCAATGATATATTCCTTGGGTTGCTTATCGAGATAGAACTGTGCCAATGATATATTCCTTGGGTTGCTTATCGAGATAGAACTGTGCCAATTAAATATTCCTTGGGTTGCTTATCGAGATAGAACTGTGCCAATGATATATTCCTTGGGTTGCTTATCGAGATAGAACTGTGCCCATAAATATTCTTGGGTTGCTTATCGAGATAGAACTGTGCCAATGATATATTCCTTGGGTTGCTTATCGAGATAGAACTGTGCCAATGATATATTCTTTGGGTTGCTTATCGAGATAGAACTGTGCCAATGATATATTCCTTGGGTTGATATCGAGCTAGAACTGTGCCAATGATATATTCTTTGGGTAGCTTATTGATATAGAACTGTGCCAATGATATATTCTTTGGATAGCTTATTGATATAGAACTGTGCCAATGATATATTCTTTGGATAGCTTATCGATATAGAACTGTGCCAATGATATATTCTTTGGGTAGCTTATAGATATAGAACTGTGCCAATGATATATCCCTTGGGCATCTTATCGATATAGAACTCTGACAATTATATTTCCCTGGGTAGCTTTTCAAAATAGAACTGTGCCAATGATATATCCCTTGGGTATCTTATTGATTTAAAACTGTGTCAATGATATATCCCTTGGGCATCTTATTGATAAAGAACTGTGCCAATGATATATCCCTTGGGCATTTAATTGATATAGAACTGTGCCAATTATATATCCCTTGGGTAGCTTATCGATATAGAACTGTGCCAATGATATATGCCTTGGGCATCTTGTCGATATAGAACTGTGCCAATGATATATCCCTTGGGTAGCTTATCGATAAAGAACTGTGCCAATGATATATCCCTTTGGTAGCTTATCGATATAGAACTGTGCCAGTAATATATCCCTTGGGTTGCTTATCGATATAGAACTGTGCCAGTAATATATCCCTTGGGTTGCTTATCGATATAGAACTGTGCCAGTAATATATCCCTTGGGTTGCTTATCGATATAGAACTGTGCCAGTAATATATCCCTTGGGTTGCTTATCGATATAGAACAAAGCCTCTCTCATCTGGTGTTATATGCTTTATGTGTGTAACTCCACTTAAAGAAAAAGTAAAGGGCAAATTATGTTTTTGTTTAAATGAAAGGAAATAAACCACTGGTTCCTTTAACGTATAACTTACTAGCTTAATAATTTTTTCCACTCTGAGAACAAGCTAATTATTTTTTTAATTCCATCATCTTGGAGAATCTGATCCCTTCCTCTTCCAGTGATTCCAACCCCCATGCATTAGGATGAAGTATGGTAACTACTCACTAGCTTAGAAAATAGGAAATAACAGACTTCCTGACATAGCTGGAATTAAAAGGTTTGACAGACCTATTCTCAGAGGAAGAAGGATTTAAAGCAGAACTTAAGGGAAAAAATTAAGAATTCATTGTTCGGGCGCCCTGCAGCTGCTATTGGGCAATGGAAAGATTTGCTTGTGGCCAAGCAATCTTGTTGCCGATGGCTGTAGTTAGTTGGCCACTGGAACGTTGTTTTTTTGTCCACACACATGGCCATAGTAGGCCTATAATTTGTACTATGTGTACTCATCTTAACGCTTGCAGGCTTCCAGTCAAATCCAGGAGAAAGGGGTTTGTTTTTTACCTTAAGTGGAAACCCATGGCAGCTGCTATCTATGACAATAGTGCCAAATAACAACTGCCTTGATCCGAAACATGGTTGTGTCTGTGGATGTCATAATAAAGGACACATGTCCATGTGCTTTTCTGTTTTCCTGTGTTAGGTTGTCTACTTGTCTGTAAAGTCAAATACAGAGGGTGCTGACAGCATTGTCTGGCTGAATTTTTAATATTTCTAATATAGGTCGTCACACAGTTCTCCTGACATAGGGAAATGGTACAATTCTAGTCTGTTCTTTTGGCTTGTGATTTATAGAGCACAATACAGTAGTTCTCCTTTGAAGTTTTGAATCCTTTCCTTTTTAATACTTAGTTATTCAGGTCATGTACTACCTTAGTTGGCGTTGTCTGAACCATTTCCAATTCTTTTAATAGCTGCTTTCAGGGCCTAGATAACAGTGTTCACATGAGGTCTACTAAGGGACCTATATAAAAGCTCCCTCTTTCGTTTTGCATTCCCCATATGGATTTCTGCACTGTGTATATTTATTTAATCAGTTATCCAGACATTTCTTGATAATATAACACTGAACACAATTAAATTCAATAATTCTTCACTTCCCGTTTGTTCATAAAACATAAAAGCTCTCAATCATAGAACAGGGATGTGTCATTCATGTGGACAATACCCTGATATCCAACCAATGGCCAGGATGAACATGGCCCCTAAAGAAGTGCAGCCAGTTAATATTTTAATTATGCGGTGGTCAAAAACAGCATAGTATCTGCATAGAACTAACCAGCTCTAGTATCTGCATAGAACTAACCAGAGTCTGGTCTGAGTTATGCCAGCCAATAGGAAGCAAATCCAAATGAATTGAATTTTGCCACTAAATACCATTCACATGTTATTAAAAGCAGTCACACACAGAGATTCCTTTGTCTATTCAATTAAAAGAATACTGCTACCAGAAACCATTAGGAAATCATACGCCAATCAGTGTACATGCCACTGTATATGCTTCGCGCCAACAGATTACGGCACATCTGGTACAGGGAATGTCATTATGTTTCTAGTTGGTAGAAAGCTGCAAAATAATGTGCACGGTTTGTGTTCCATCTGGCGCACGGGCTGTGCCACCCTGTTCCTTAAACCAAGAAACTGCTGTTTAAAAATTTGTATCCCTTTCTAAGTAATTCTTACTATGGATATACCTCTATGTGGAGTAGAGCTCTCCAGTCCCTAACCCCACCTCATCCCAAAGCCACTGGTTTACACATGTTCACTGTGCTTCTACAAGTAATTGCATTTTATGGATGTCAAACTTGTGAGTCACTGTCAGATGAAGGGAGCTAAATCTTTTTGAAAGCTCGCATTAAAAGGGCATTTTCACCCTTAAAACAAAAATCTGGCGACTTGTCAGTTATCTGCCCACAACCCCAACTGCTATTTTTACCACTATATTACATGCATTTGTAACCAGATTTTTAATGATAAGTGTTCTTTTTTATTCTGGAAAAGGTATCCACCTCCCTCTGCTCAATGAGCTTTTAATAAGCTTGAACATGTGCAGAGGAGGCAGCTGGGGAATCAGCAGTCAATCTGTTGAGATGTCAGCAGTCACAGCTTTGATTGACTGCATGGAGTGAAAGGCAAGCTTACTCTGCCAGAATGGGGACAATAATAATACTTAAATATCTGGTTAATAATACATCTAATAATATTCTAAACATATATGTTAGGGTTGGGGGCCGGTAACAGACATGTGTTTTTTGATTTAAGGGTGGCCTTGCCAATTTAAAATATTTAGTTACCCAACTATAACGCCTGCTTGTCCATTGTTACTGTATAAGATAAACTAAGTTTTCACTAAAAGTCTGTCCTGTTTGTGTTGATTTCTTGATCCTGCATGACACATAACTAAGTTGTTGGACCTAATGTCTAATACCTTTGTGACAAATACCGCGAAAAGGGGGAATCCAAGTCCTAAGAGTCTCTGAGGAAGTGACTCATATGTCACGAAATGCGTAAGGTGGTGCCTCCTTCGCACTACACTCCTCTCTGTTCTCATGTATCCAGCGGTATAACTCCATGAGTGTTTTTAGCTTTTATACAAATAAAGAAGAAGTTTTAAGCATGTACAATGTAGCTCACTATTCTTTGGAACTCTCTAATACCTTTGTGCCATCTAGCAAAATCTACCAATCTAGCTGTCCATTGTCGATACACATACCCCACATTCAGGGTCACCGTTGGCACCTACAGTGCCCTTTGCAGATCTGGGTGTCGGGTAGTCAGTAGATAGATGTTTGCCGCCTGTTCCTATGAACATGGTGCTCTCTTTCTCATAGCATCACTTACATTTATTAGTCAAGCCAACGATCCCCCATAGGATATGATGACATTAAGGGGCAAATGGATCATTGGATCATTTTACCTTTTTAGATTTAGCTTTTTACAGTGAGTGCAGGGAAGCCTATGGCCTCACTTTGAAGTGAGAGTTAGTTATAGTTATTTATTAAACAGCAAACAGACCAAATGAATTCCTCATAAATATGGGGCAGTTGTGCAGGTCATAAGGAGGAGTTTGGCAAAATAATATGGGAAATGTGGAAATTCAATTGTTAGAAGCAAATCCAGTGAAACCACAAAGAATAATTAATAAAGGAAAAAGGAAATCCTATTCACTAATACAGGAAACTAATCCAATAAAAGAGTTTGTAGAGTTTGGTTCAATATTTTCAAGGGAAAATATTTAATATACTGTTATTTAAAAAGACTTCCTCCTTGTAGATAATGGTTATTTAGATTTACGGGTTTTTTGCTTACCTTTCTGTTACAGAGTTGCCAAGATCACTAACCAAACTAACCACATCTGATTTAAATGCCAGATAAAAACAAAAGTGGGTGATGGCCAAATGTGAACGTGAAATCATTCCACTGGAATGGAATGTAACCTGCTAGTCCAACTACTGTCTGGAAGCTACCCTAGTGGTTTGTGGGTAAGAAGGACAGAATTCACATAAGAAGCTAAATAGATTTAAAAGACAGACTATAAAATTCAGTTTTTAAAAAATGATTAAATTAAGTTGAAGCTTATAAATGTGAATGGTTATACTGCTAAACATACATGACATAAAAAAAAATAGAATATAGTAGAATAGAGTGTTCTTTATCTAAGAATAACGGTATGGTGTGGAACATTTTTCTGCATCTGTGAAGAGAAAACAACTCTATGGCTAGGTCCCACTTGTACAATTCGGAGAGCGTTCTGTGTCCCCCTATGTGCGCTACTGTCTTATCAGTTATTGGAACACATACGTGCATGATTTTTTGTGCGTATTGCATGCAATAACACAGATGGGTACAGGATATAACACATAACATATCATGCACAGCAGCGCATTGCAAAAATCCTGCATGCGCTGCTGTGCGTGATAGTGGGACCTAATCCTTAATTGGCAGTTATAGTTCAATGAGAATTACTACAGTGTCACAGCTATGACTTGAAAAGACAGTAATGGTAATGTAGGGCAAATGTGGATTTCTCAATAAAACATTTATCGGCACGTCAAATTGCCCGTTCATCTGATCCAGGCACACAGCAATGACAGCATTAACCGCAGTTGCTGAAATCACCTCAGACTTTTAGTCCTGACCGACCGATATATCAGTCGGTTGGCCTGAGAAATCTGTTTTTGTGTACCCAGCCTTAATGAATATACTTTATAACGAGTAAAAGGAATTTCTTTATTGGATAACTGTGATGATAATCATGGCATTTAGAGAATATACATATTAATATATGATCCATATGTACTAGATCACAATAATGTATTCTGTCATGAACCTCCATCTGGGCTTGTTCAGTGGTAACCCATTTAGGAATCCCTTCCTTGAAAACCTTGTGCTTACCACTGGTGTTTAGTAACAGGCAGTGCACCCCATTCCCTTACTAACTACCCTGCTCCTGCACTTCCCGTTTGACGTTTCCCCCTGGCATCCGGGCCCCAGGCACATGCCTTGGATGTCTTTTTTATAACTATTGACAGTTCTTAGCACTCCAACTTTATGATAAAACCTTTAGTTAAATACCACAATTTATCTCCAGCATTCTAAATACAGCTCCCAGCTCACAACATTTTTAGGTGTAGATGGCACAAGGATTGAGGAATAGTTCACTGTAAAGGTGAACTATTCCTTTAATGCGTTGATTGAAGACCGGGGGGTTAAGGAGTTATGCCTTACTTTCCATTCTTCAATCAATGCATGTGGAGCTATTAACGAAGATAGAAGAAACTTACCTTTCACACGATCCACCGCAGCAGCACTGGTTCTGATTAACTGTAGCGCGCATGTGCGATAATGTGCACTACAGTTAAAAAGAACATTGAATCTCATTAGTTATTTCTAAGGAGAAGCATCCAAACAAGTAATTTTTTGTGCCATTATTGTTGCAGATGAACGATCTGATGAAAAATATAGAATACGTTAAATCATCCCTTTATTGGTAGCTAGACTTGTTTAGCGATATGAGGTAGCACTTAACTTAACGAAAGGGGCTTTTTATTGGTTGCACAGCGCTATTTCTTCTAACTAAGGAATTTGTGAAAGGGTTTCCAAGTTATCTGCAAATTTATAGAACATTTTTTGTGCATAGACTTTAATGGCATGTGTCACAGGCCTAATAAACACTGATTACATTCAGCTGGGTCACAGGCCTAATCTATACTGATTACATTCAGAAGGGAAGGCTGACCTTAAAGGGATACTATACAGAAAAAATTACTTTGCCTCATCTTAAAGGGCATGTCCACCCCGAAATTTAACTTTTGATATGTGGTAGGGCATGCTCCCCCAGCCCCAACCGCATTAATATAATTGTTAGAAAGTCCCCCGATTCTTACTTACCTGCCCTCTCTCCTCTGCCGCAGTGTTCAGGCCCTCTGCTTGCATGGAATTGAAAGCAGGGGGCGGGACCAGCAGCCACATCCGTGATTTGCTGAGAGGCAGGGAGGGCTGCACTGAGCATGCCTCAACCTTGATGAGGTTGAGGAAGTCTCAGGCACAGCATGAGTCACACACTGCTTCTACACAGCAGTTTCCTGGACTTTGGAGGGGCACAGCAGGGGAACTATTTTGAGCAGGAATGTAAGGTAAGGATTGTTTTAAACTACTTGATGTGGCCAGTAAGGGGTTAAATTTTAGTTTTGGGGGTGGACATGCCCTTTAATCTATAATTGAATACATGTAAGTAGCATTTTATTTGCCTGTGTTGCTGCATGCCTTCAATCCAGCACACATTTTGTTTAGGAGCAGTATCCCCCCTCCCTCTTTTAATCACTCCCACTTCCATCCGACCTGACTTTTTTCCCCACAAGCCAACTATCAAGCCTGCACACAGCATACAGCATTCCAACTGTCAAAACTCTGTCACCATTCCAGCTACCGTAAAACTGCTTACAGAAGAATAGTTTCTGAGAGCAAGGAACTTGATTGACAGCTTAAATATAAGAAGTTTTAGATTGGATATCTAAAGAAATAGGGGGCAGATCAACAAAAAAACAATACAGTGGTGGTTGGGAAGAATTATAGTTTCCAGTTATGGTCAATTTAAAATAACCTATTTTTCGGTATAGATGCCCTTTAACGCTAGTTTATGAGCTGACCTTAACACTGGTTTGTAAACTGAAATCGTGGCAGTTGTGGCAGGCCCTCCTACTGTCTGGGCTCCCCGCAGAGGTGGCAGGGGCGGTAGTTATGCCACTACTGTCTTTAACACTGGTTTGTGAACTGGAGTGATGATCTTAACACTGGACTGGAGGGCTTACCTTAAAGGGTAACTGTGGTCTCAAATTCTTCCAAACTAGTAATAATTATATAAAATCCTTCCATCACACCTTCAGAATAAAACCTAAATCACATCTCTAGATAAAATTTGTGAGAAGTTATTGCTGGAAAGGTTCAGCAATGTAACTTCCTGGTTGAACTCTTCCTGTCAATAGCCATGTGACCAGCTTGTAGTCATGTGACCAGCCTGTCTGCATTAATAGGCTCCCCTTCTCAACTGTCAATTTTTT
This sequence comes from Hymenochirus boettgeri, assembly GCA_019447015.1. NCBI lineage: Eukaryota > Metazoa > Chordata > Amphibia > Anura > Pipidae > Hymenochirus > Hymenochirus boettgeri. The sequence continues at coordinate 218,742,351 of CM033471.1, read as the reverse complement.
CCTCAGGTACTTCCTGATTTCCCCAGCAATAAGTCTCAACCGAGCATGCTTCTCCCCCGGGGGAAAAGGGCCGGCAGAGGTCAGGTGATGTCACTCAACCTACTGGAAGCAGGAAGTTTGAACATTCACCCCAATGTAATTTCTTGCAGGCTCCAGCCAGAGATGTGATTGTTGGCTCAGTGTAAAGGAAATACTGCAGGCTTTCATTTAACCCTAACTTGTTTTGAGACCACAGTTGCCCTTTAATTCTAGTGTGTGAACTGGAGGGCTGACCTTAACACTGGTTTGTGAACTGGAGAGCACACCTTAACATTGGTTTGTGAACTGGGGGCTGACTTTAACATTGGTTTGTGAACTGGAGGGCTGACCTTAACACTGGTATGTGAACTTGAGGGTTGGCTGTTAACACTGTAGTGGATACTGTGACTGGCAGTGCATTTTAATAGAGACCCTGGTAGTTTGAGGGGAAAATGAGCCTAAACTTGTGGTGAAATTTAACCCCTTGTTTGCTTCAGTAAAGAATAATTTACCTCAGATATCATCATACCAGGCTATTGGAAATAATATAAGGAAGAGTCTGTCCTAACAGAATGATTATAAATGTGGATTTTTGTATACAAACTATAATATAACATGAATAAAACTGTCACACCTAACAAACCAGACAATGCATAGTGTTTATGTTTAAACAGTTTATTGGAATATTAGTTTCCGATCGTATTTTCGAAAATCGAACGTTCAAGGCTATTTTTGATCATTTTTGAAAATAGCCTCGAACATTCGAAAATCTTCGAAAATACGATGGTTTCGGATCTCCTGGATTTTCCCAAGATCCGGGAATCCGAAAATAGAACGAAACTAGTGAGTTTCGGCCATCTCTACTATTAATAAGAAGTGCTAACATATGATTGGGTAATAAATTAGACAGTCGTGTTTGTGCAAATAAAACAATAGCAATAGAAACATTTAAAGGCCATAGACCAGTTATTATTGAATGGCAGGTTTTAATTGTTCCAGTCTATGGCTATGACCATTAGCAATATTTGAAAAAGTGATATAACGTTTTAACCACATAGCAGGACTTAGTTATTCTGATGGGGTTTGGAGATATGATACTAGATGTATTTCACAGACAAATTTCCTTTAAATGAATTGCCCAGTAAAAAATATTCTATACCTGGAATGGTGGCCATTAACTTGCCATTCTCCTTGGCCACAACTGGAGCCTGGGGCTCAACAGATTGTCCTTCACAGCACTAAAAATGACAATAAATACATTGTTATTTTGGAACATAAAATAAAGATTTCAAATGTAAAGGCCCTTAGGACTGATACAAACAATAAAAAAATCCACATTCCTGGGCCCCATACAAAATTATATTATCTGCACATCGGCATATATTATAAACCAAGGAGGTTTTTTGTAATCACATGAATTAAAAGCCTTCCAACCACATCAAGGTAATTCATTAATTCATGTGATCACCGTAATGTATACTAAAGCCCCTTTATTTATAATGTATACCAGTGTGCAATATACTGATGCACACCTAATATAATAGTAAGGATATAGTTGGGTGTGGTAATATATTAGAAAATCAGCCTTACCACCAAGTTCTTAATTCTCTTTTTAATTCCCTTAAACATTGTTAGAGGATAGTTTCACCTCCTGCATTAAATAAAGAAAGATAAATAGTTAAAATTGCATGTACATTAGAAAGTGTCTGCAATAAGCAGTGGTAGCCAGATACACCATTCGTGGTATTGGGGATCAGTCAGCCAAGCTCCCATACAATGGCCTATCCTATTGGCTCTTTATACTTAATAAAAGTAGAGCCAACAACAACCAATGGAAATTTTGCATCAGTCCTGATCAACTCCGATGCCAACAGAGTTGATTTGCAGGTGTCATTTTCAGCCTTCACACCTAGCCTGATAATATTGCTACATGTATGGCCACCATTAGATAGATCAGTAGATTAAAAACAAAACCCACATTCCCATACATACTGAACAATGAACCTAGGAATAGTGATTGTCACTCATGGGGACTGGCACCAAAAGGAGAAAAGGGATGATGTAAGATGTGTCGCATGAAAGAGAAAGTGGGGGGGGGGGGGAATGCAAAAAATCTCCACAAAAAAACAACAAGAAGCAGGAAAGTTAATAAAAACTTTCTGCCTCCTCGCTATCTCACAAATAAATGAGTAAACCAACCACTGGTCTTTATGACTTCACAGGACAAGAGGGATATCAAATTCCAATGCTGTTTTACTAGAGAATGATATAACTGATGACATCATCCATGATATCAACAAGGATTTTAAATCAAGATCAATGTACACGAGTAAGACATTATTGCTAGGATACCTAAACTAAACAATTTAACCCTTTCATTGCTAGATAAACTGGAAATGTTTTTTCCAAGTGTGTTTTTACATTGAATGGTGCATGTTAGTTATTATGACTAAAATAATTTTTCATTTACTGTATTTTTTTTATGAAAAGGTCCATGATTTTAACAAAATATTATAAAATAATGTGTAACAGGCATATCAAAAACCCACATTCATGTGCCTAACACACACAAAAATACCCCATTTGCAGCATGACATCCCAGCCATGTGAGCGGCCTTCTATGCCGGCCCAGCTACAAGACGAAAGCTGGCTAGGGTTTTCAGACCACCTGCTGCTTAATGGAAGCTCTTAATAAATCTAGTTATCAGGGCTGCACTGATTACATGATTGCATTTAAACTGCATTACTGCTGGCGTCTGTTTTTTCACTTCATTGATATGGAAACCCTATTTTATAATCGGTGTGCTACTATATAGCAAAGTGACGATTATATTATAGAAAACCACTCTAATTATAGGAATAAATTCCACAGCTGCCCCCATTCAGTCAGGGTCGCCGCTCTAGTGAGGCAAAGTGAGAATTTTGTCTCTGGTGGTGTTCCTGGGGGAACTTAAAAAATGTGGCTCATCATGACGACATATTTAAAAAAAAGAACCTTTCCAAAAGGCAGCTTGAAAAGTTACTACTCTCTGGGCCGCAGTGCAGCCAATAAAGATCAGTGCCTAGTCACACCCACACGCTGACGACACCACACAGTCCGAAGGGCTTCTGTACTGAGTGAATGGAGATGGATTATTATCTATTAACACTGCCTGGGGCTCATCTGTGTCGGGGACTACATGCATCTCCCATCAGTAGCTGTTCCCTCCCACCGTTCTTCCTTCATTTCACTAATTACATTCCCAGACACTTTCAGCTGGTGAAAGTCAGGTCAGTAGTTTAAAGGTTCGGGTAGAAAGTTGCTGGTGGGGATCGGCAGTTGGTGTGTGTGTACCTGTATCTAACTTTCAACATTCACCAACAGCAGATGGCAGCAGGGAATGCTGGGAGTTGTAGTTTGCAAACATCTGAAGAACAACAGGATGGATATCCATACTATAAAACTACAATTCATACTTTATTTTAAATACTTAAAACATACAGTACATTGCGCTTTATATATATTTAATATTGGGCTTTTATTTTATACATTTTAAGAGACTTATTTTGAAATTGTGTGTGTGTAGTTGAGTGTGTTTGTGTCAGAGGGACACAGTGTCTAGTTAGTGTAGCCTTAGACACAGGTGCATTTTTCACACAGAAAGTGACAGTTGGGGTTTGATCACATGACCTTTCAGTTGGGATTTAAAGGGCAAGTCCAGCCCTAAAATGAAAACTTACATACAGGTAAATCACCCCCCAAAACCGTTAATGGTAATAGTTTGAAGTCTGAAATATATAAGTCTAACCTGAAATCCTGCACAATGTCCTGTTTTCCTGTTTCTGCTTCCTGGTTCTTCCAGTTAGCAACTGTCAGTTATGGATTTGACAGTTGACATCACAGCCAGTGACTGAATGTTAATCCCCTGTCTGCCTCTTCTGAGCATGCCCAGGCTCAGTACAGGTTTCTAAATTGCTCAGTTTCCATGAGGCATCCAGAAGCATAGCAGGCATACAGTAATGAATTCATAGGACAAACTATGATATATCAATATATTTAAAGAGGCCATTCTTTCTAAAAGATGTTATTATGAGGGTGGAGTTGTCCTTTAATTGAATCACATGACATGTTCTTAGCTAGAAGATATTATTAAAAAATGGGAAATTGGCTCTTATAAGCCGAATTAAAAATGCATGGCAACGTATTGCAATAATCCTATGTGCGTACAAATAGGGACTAATGCCAATTAATTATTAAGGTACCCATACATGTATTATTATCAACTTAATGGGGACAATTTTATACCAATATTATCATCCCCTGTTGGGGTCCGTCTCCGACCCAGATCCAAAACTGAACCCCTCTGTTTCGTTGGATTTCGGGACTTTGGATCCCATTTTTGATGATTATCAAACGTTCGAGCTATTTTAGATAATTCTCGAAAATAACCTTGAACGTTTGATAATCCTCGAATATACGATTGGAAACTCAAAAGTAGTTTCCAATTGTATTTTCGCCGATTATTGAACATTCAAGGTTAATATCGAAAATAGCTCAAACATTCAATAATGATCAAAAATGGGATCCAAAGTCCCGAAAGCTTCTTTGATAACATCACAGATGACATAATCTGTGATGATATTACTCATGATGTCATCTGTGATGTCATTAACTATTGAAATAGCATTGAAATTTGATATCCCTCATATTATCATCCCCAGCAGGCTGATAATATTGTTAAATGTACAGCCACCATAAGTCTTTATGACATCACTGAGGCATCACATGAGGAGTATCAAATTTCAATGCTATTTCACTAGTTAATGACATCACAGATTACATTATCTGTGAAGACTGAGGCATCACATGAGGAGTATCAAATTTCAGTGCTATTTCACTAGTTAATGACATCACAGATGACATCATCTGAGAAGACATCACAGATGACATCATCTGCGAAGACATCACAGATGACATCATCTGCGAAGACATCACAGATGACACCATCTGCGATGACATCACAGATGACACCATCTGCGATGACATCACAGATGACACCATCTGTAAGTTAGTCTTAGCCTTCTAACTATTGAAATTTTGGTGTGTGCTGATCTATTTATTATTAGTACCGCATGGTATTTTACGTCTGCATGGTCATAAATGTAAAGTACTAAATGTAGGGTAGCACAACCCCACAATGATGATCCAACCCCACAAAGCTGTCTACCAGCAGATGTGGTAATGACAGGCTTATTTGATAGTTACAAGATCTGAAGAAGTAGAGGGTGATCAACAGTATCAAAAGCAAAGAACAGATCAAGAAGAATGAGCAAAGAGTAGGGACCTTTAGATTTAGAATCATTGGTCACTTTAGTGAGGGCAGTTTCCGTGGAGTGGTTAGGGCAGAAGCCTGACTGGAGGTGGTCAAAGAGAGTTAGCAGACAGGTGATTATGTCAGCATAGACATGTCTTTCCAGTAGTTTGGAAGCAAAAGAGAAAAGGGAGAAGCTGGAAAGTGCAGATGGGTCAAGGGAAGGTTTTTTTAGGTATTCAACCTAGGGGATACAACGGCATGTTTAAATATAGAGGGGAAAAAATACCAGTGGATAGGGACAAGTTAAAGAGAGAGGTTAGGGCTAGAAGAGGAGAGCGGGGAATAAGATTAAAGGGAATGGGGTCGAGGGGGCAGGTGGTGAGATGTGTCCTGAATAGAAGAGATATAAGACCCTGTATCTGTGAAGACTCCAATATTGACATCATCTGTGAAGACATCATCTGTGATGACATCACAGATGACATAATCTGGGATGACATCATAGTTGACATCATTTGTGATGACATCACAGATGACACCATCTGTGATGACATCACACGTGACACCATCTGTGATGACATTATCACAGATTACATCATCTGTAAGTTAGTCCTAGCCTTCTAACTATTGAAATTTTGGTGTGTTTTGATTTATTTATTATTAGTACTGCATGGTAAAATATAAATGTAAAATATTAAATGTAGGGGAGCTCAACCCCATGATGATGATCCAACCCCACAAAGCTGTCTACCAGCAGATGTGGTAATGATAGGCTCATTGGATTGTTACAAGAGAATATTAAAAGATTGGGGGTTGCCTTCCTCTTCTTCAACTATTGGACTAGATGGACATGTGTCTTAAAACAGCCTCCAATATTAATATTATAAGGAAGGGCTGCCCAGTCTCCAATTACTGCAAATAGGGGTAACAAAACTCTTTATTAGTGCAAAAAAAACCGTTTTGGCCAATGGCCTTTCTCATGGCCTTTCTTAATGTTATCATCCCGAGTGGGACGATAATATTGTTACATGTACAGCCACCATTAGTCTTTATGACATTAATGAGGCATCACATGAGGAGTATCAAATTTCAATGCTATTTCGCTAGTTAATGATATCACAGATGACATCATTTGTGAAGACATGACAGATGACATAATCTGTGATGACATCACAGATGACATCATTTGTGATGTCATCACAGATGATGACATGACAGATGACATCATCTGTGATGACATCATCTGTAAGTTAGTCTTAGCCTTCTAACTATTGAAATTTTGGTGTGTGCTGATTTATTTATTATTCGTACCGCATGGTATTTTACGTCTGCATGGTCGTAAATGTAAAGTATTAAATATAGGGGAGCTCAACCCCACGATGCTGTTTCAACCCTATAAAGCTGTCTACCAGCAGATGTGGTAATGACAGGCTCATTTGATAGTTACAAGAAAATATCAAAAGACTGGGGGTTGCCTTCCTCTTCTTCAACTATTGGACTAGATGGACATGTGTCTTAATACAGCCTCCAATATTAAAGAGGAATTGTTAGGAATTGCTCTCCTGAGAGTTTTTGCAATCTATTTACATTGTTTACTTTACATAATTTTGAAGATATTTACATTTTTTTGTGTGATATGGCAGCAGCATCACCAGGTCCCCTGCACTTCCTGCTTCCTGCTCTGAAACCTGTCAGTCAATCTGCCCTGTGTCTCCTCCCCTTTTCAGCCCCCCTGGTCCCTCCCACTCATGGACCCCATGGTCCCTTCAGTTGCAGGCCCCTCTTGGCCCATTCCCTTACAGCCCCATTTGGCCCCGCCCACGCACGGGTGCCTAAGCCCCGCCCACCCACAGTTGCTTACCCCGCCCACTCGTGGGTGCCTAAGCCCCGCCCACTCACAGGTGCTGTGGCCACTCTGACCCCCCCCCCCCCCCCAAAAAAAACTCTGTGGAACTCTGCCTGAAAAGGCTGTTTTCACATAGTGAGAGAGAAGGGCTGTAGATTCCCTTACCTTCTCTGCAGCTGCAGGTCGTTCACACAGCAGAGAGGAGGAGGGACTTCCTGTCTCCCTCACACACTGAGGGATTCTGAGGCTGTCCCCCCCCCCCCCCCCGCGGCTCTGTGCAGGAGAAGCCTTAGGAATGTCACATGTCAGCCTCCCACCCATTAACTTTCTGGTCAGTCATTTCTTATATCTTGGCTGTGAGAGCACATAGAGAGGTGGTTGATGGCTCGTTTTAAAGTAGGAAACTGTCCTTTCATTTAAACTCAACTTGTTTGGTGACCACAGTTTCCCTTTAATAATATAAGGAAGGGCTGTCCAGTCTTCAATTACTGCAAATAGGGGTAACGACAATCTTTATTTGTGCAAAAACAAACCAACACAACGTTTCGGCCAATGGCCTTTCTCAAGCTCTTGATGAAGGCAATTGGCCGAAACGTTGTGTTGGTTTGTTTTTGCACTAATAAAGAGGGTTATTACCCCTATTTGCAGTAATTGGAGACTGGACTTATATTTAGATTGGATCACAATGGTGGCAAAGGGAGGTCTAGATGCCCAGAGATACCCCTATACTGACTATATTGGTACAGCCTCCAATACAATGGGCCATATTTATAAACCTGCGGTATTGCTTTTTGGGATACTGCAAGTTATCTTTAATTTTCAATCACGGCCGTAAATGTACACTTAGTGTGGGCAAATTTGTATATACCTGTCACTGCAATCTTGGAATAGATGGAGGTTTGTCTTTATACAGCCTCCAGTTCTATGTAACTGTTAGACAGGCATTATGGGTAGGGTTTAAATGTAGGACTGGAAGGGCTTGTTTTTTTCTATATAACCTCTAGTAACTTTGTTACTATGTAACTGTTAGACAGGAATTAGGGGTACGGTTCAAAGGTTGTACTAGATATATGTATGTCTTTATACAAAGGGAGTGAGGAAGTGGGAACTCTGATGAAACGGTGGGCCGTCTCTCTGGTCGTTTGCTAGAGTAACGTGCATCTCCGTGGGTTTGATATGATATATCTTCAATAAAGTGAATATTTTATCTTCATATCCTGTGAGTAGCGCATTCCTTCAATATCTATATGAATAAGTACCTGGAACTGGGAGGTAACGCCTTTGGAGTGTACACTCCACATGGACTGTCTGTATAAGGTACGAGTGCTGCCATTATTGTACTCTGTGTTTAACATACTGCAATCGATGTCTTTATACAAACTCCAATACTTAAATGTAGGGTATAAAGGTTGGACAAGATGGACGTTTTTCTTTATATAACCTTTAATCAGAGCCAGATTACCCACAAGGCAACCTAGGCAGGTGCCTGAAGCTCATTTAGAAGAGTGTACCAGTCACACTCACTGTGGGCAAACTTGTATATAACAGTCACTGTGGGCAAACTTGTATATACCAGTCACATTCACTGTTGGCAAACTTGTATTTACCATTCACTGTGGGCAAACTTGTATGTACCAGTCACTGTAAACAAATTTGAATGTACCAGTCACATTCACTGTTGGCAAACTTGTATATACCACTCACTGTGGGCATACTTGTACAGTATGTACCAGTCACATTCACTGTTAGCAAACTTGTATGTACCAGTCACTGTGGGAAAACTTGTATGTACCAGTCACTGTGAAAAAACTTGTATGTACCAGTCACGTTCACTGTTGGCAAACTTGTATATACCAGTCACTGTGGGCATTCTTGTATGTACCACTCACATTCACTGTTAGCAAACTTGTATATTCCAGTCACTGTGGGGAAACTTGTATGTACCAGTCACATTCACTGTTGGCAAACTTGTATGTAACAGTCACTGTGAACAAACTTGTATGTAACAGTCACATTCACTGTTAGCAAACTTTTATATACCAGTCACTGTGAGCGAATCTCTATGTGGAAGGGGGAAACCCGAAACGTTCTGCACCTTGCATATCACAATAAAAGCACAAATTTGATAGTGTGTGCATCTCTCCGCCATTATATTATTTGGCAAACCTGTATGTACCAGTTACTGTGGGCAAACTTTTATTTACCAGTCACACTTTGTGTGGGCAAACTTGTATGTACCAGTCACTGAGGTCAAACTTGTATGTACCAGTCACTGTGGGCAAACTTATATGTACCAGTCACACTCACTGTGGGCAAACTTTTATGTACCAGTCACTGTAGGCAAACTTGTATGTAGCAGTCACTCTCACTGTGGGCAAACTTGTATGTACCAGTCACTCACACTGTGGGCAAACTTGTACGTACCAGTCACACTCACTGTGGGCACACTTGTATGTACCAGTCACAGTCACTGAGAGCAAACCTCACTCCCAGGCAACTTAACCAGGTACAGGGGTACAGCCAACCCCATCACACCAAGGTAACACTGCTATAACCAGGTACAGGGGGACAGCCAACCCCCTCACACCAAGGTAACACCGCTATAACCAGGTACAGGAGGACAGCCAACCCCATCACACCAAGGTAACACTGCTATAACCAGTACGGGGAATCCACCCCCCACAGCCAAGGTACCAACTCTCGGCCATACACCAAGTACAGGGGACATCCAACCCCCTCACACCAAGGTAACACTGCCATAACCAGGTACAGGGGACATGCAACCCCCTCACGGCAAGGTAACTTACCGTTTTTTTTTTTGTGTTTGTTTTTTTTCCCTTTTTCCCCCGTTTTTTGTTTTGTCCTTTTTTTCCCTCCCTCCGTTTCTTTCTTCCCCCCCCCCCCCCCTCCTATTCTCATGACCACTACGCTATTCCACTATTCTGTTGTCTCTCCTCATTTTATTACCTCTACAATATCATTGTCTCATTTTGCTTTTAACTAGTGGTTTGGGGTTTTTTGGTCCTCCCTGCCTTCTCTCCCCCCCCTTTCATTTCTTGACCACTTCACTATTCTGTTATGTCTCCCCACATTTTATTGTCCTCTACACTTACCTTGGCACCTTTTGCTTTTAACTAGTGTTTTTTTTTCTCCCTCTGTCCCCTTGTTGTTTTGCTTATCTTATTATCTTTTGGAATTTGCTTTTTACTTTCTGTTATACCTTTGTTGAGATCAGTTCTGCTCTGACCTGATGAAGAGGGTAGATCCCTCAAAAGCTTGTCAACTAAATAAACTGTTAGTCCTTTGATAAAGTATCACAGTTCTCTTATTTTTAATATGAGTTATGTTGAAAAATTGAAATCCCCCCCTAGAAGTGACTATGTGATTAATGGAATATTTGAGTCTGAGTCGTGTAAACTTTGTTCTATGTAGGTTACACAGTCACCTCTGTGATGACCTGGCAACGTGTCAAGTTTTATGTAGCTGGGGCTCCAAGATTCAACCACACGGGCAAAGTTATTATCTTCAGTATGCATGGAGCAGACAACCTCACCATACACCAAGCCCTACACGGAGATCAGGTATGTGAGCTTATATGCATATATGTTGTACACAATTCTTTCCTGAAATCACATCCATAGCGTGCTCCTCCATTCACTTTTTTATACTTGGAGTTTTCATATAGAACTCTAGAGATTGATATAGCGCCAACATCTTCCTTAGCGCTTTACAATTACATGTGTACATTCACATTAGGCCCTCTCCCAAAGAGCTTACAATCTAAGCACATTTATTGACACATACAACCTATCAGTATGTCTTTATGATTGTGGGGAAAACCGGGGTGCCTGGAAGAAACCCACGCATGTACGGGGAGAACATACAAACTCCTTGCAGATGTGTCCAAGGGTGGAATCGAACTCAGGACTCATTGGAGTGTTATTTAAGGGAAGAACATGGTATAGGTTTGTGAAGGTTCTCACTGACATGGTATGAAGGTTCTCAGCCCACATGGTATAGGTTAGAAAATAATGTAGGGTACACACATATCTAGTATATGTTTCAGTGTGGTAAAGTTTAGAATACAGGGTGAGATAGTAAAGCTGGGTACACACAGTAACGATAAAGCCCCGATACCCGTCGAATCCGACGGTATCGGGGCTTTATCGTTACTGTGTGTACGTTCGTTTCCCGAACGAGCGTACGGCCGACCCGATCGTTCGGCGGCCGCGCGCCGAACGCTCGTTCGGTAATTTCCATTTCCATTTCCATCGGCCGCGCTAGACTCCCTATAGGAGTCTAGCGCGGCCGATGGAAACACACAGTCCCCGAGCGTTCTCCCTATAGGGAGAACGCTCGGGACTGTGTGTATGCAGATCTTTGAAAGATGGCAGACAGGATCTTGCAGATCCTGTCTGTCATCTTTCAGAAATCTGTACTGTGTGTACCTAGCTTAATGAACATGGCAGTGTTTACAGTAGAGTACAGAATTCAGACAGAGACTAATACACTAAGAAGTATGTGGTGATGTTTTAAATCCCATTGGAGTAAAGTTCGAGAATCCATTATAGAGAAGAAAAAGTATAGTATTGTAGTTGTAGTATTGTAGTAGTGAGTCTCTGAGATAAGGATTGTAGAGGGTGGAGGAAGAGTGAGTGGTTAACATAAGAGAAACTGGTGTATGAGATAAAATATGAAACAGATTAGATTTGTGTTAGTGTTTAGAAGGGAGGACCTTTTTAATAACAGATTCGAAGACAGAATATAAATCCGTGGAGTACAGAGCATAAACTTCATGAAAAAGCTCTGTAACACGCATTTTTCTCTCTGGCAGATTGGATCGTACTTTGGCAGTGAGATGGATTCTGTGGATGTGGATGGTGATGGAGCAACAGATGTTCTGCTGGTTGGAGCACCAATGTACTTCAATGACGGATGGGAGAGAGGACAAGTGTCTGTCTATATTTTAAGAGAGGTGTGTGTATCCGCATGTAATGCAGCTGATATATGAATCTAAACCAAAATCCTAAATGCCATTAATTTGCAGGCTATCTGATAGGGTATATCCAGTCACATAGGTAACATTTGCATTTAGTTACGTGTAACTAGCCATATCTATTTCAGGTTTAGACTCCCAGATGCTTCTGCACAATCAGAGAGCTGTGGCCTCCAGTCTCGTCACCTGACCTGATAGTTTAACAATAAGAATTAGTGGGAAATGTTTACTGACATTTAAACTTTATGTAACTAACCAAAGAGTTTTTCTTTGTCATTCTAGAGACGGTTTGTTCATGATGGATTTTTGCAAGACTTGGACAGTTCCCAGAATTCACGCTTTGGATTCACCATTGCGGCAGTGCCAGACTTGAACCAGGACTCTTACAATGATGTTGTTGTTGGGGCCCCCCTGGAGGACAGCCATAGAGGGGCCATTTACATCTTCCATGGTCTGAAAAAGAACATTCTAAAGATACACAAACAGGTTAAAATAAAAATGCTAAAGAGATCTTATCAGCAATGAAATAAAACATGTTATTTTCTTGTTATTATTTTCTAGAAAACCACCACTAACTCATTAGTATGGCAACAAAGTAAAGGAGGAACATGTCAGATCCTATAACATTGATGTTTCCATTTAGTGTAAATAAAGTTTATTTTAACTTTCATTTTATATCCTGTATCACATAGTATCAGCTACCGGTTAACCTGTTGTCTTATATTCAGCATTAATATTCTTCCCCCCAGATATTGCCTGGAATCTCACACTTGTAAGTAATTATGCCCTGGAATCCAATTAATGCATAATTAGCACTGGTAATACACAGAAATGAAAATGCAAACTTTTCCCTTTTTGCCTGTGCTTGTGAACTTCTGGTTTGAGTGCGCTCCAGATTGACTAGCTAACTTTGGTGCTCTTGTTTGAGTTCTTTTGGCTGACTGCCTGATTTTCTGCATTCTTCAGAATTTTCATGCACCAACCTTCTCAGTAAGTCATCCCAGAAGTTTACAAATGCAACATTCCAAGCTTGTCATTCTGTACCCAAAAAAAGGGGTTAGAAGTAGGTGCTACTCCCTCCTAGAACATTACACTTTGCAGGTAACCAGTCTTTAAAACTTTGGAACTACAGATGTCCTCTATGTGTTTATAAATCCATGCACTGTGCCATAACTTACAGAACGGGGGACAGTTTTCCTTTAGACTTTAAACATACGTTTTCAAATGTCTAAAGTTCCTTTCATTTTTGAAAATTCTAGATATGGTAGAATTTAGATTTCATAGAGGTGCCCTCCTAGCAAAACAATTCTGTCTGGGATTAAAAGCCTCTCTGTAGAGGGTCCGGGTAACTATTGTCAGTCTGTCTGTTGCATGTAATAGTATGCAATATAACATCATATCTAGGAGCACTAAGGGTATTTTCCCTGGAATTTAAAGGAAACAGAGAGGATAAGCTAGAAATCAAGTTTTCTGTCCTTATACTGAGTGTATGAAGAAATGAATATCTGTATTTGTTCAGGAGTTGACATGTCTCGTTCCCCAGTCAATAGAAGAAGCCAAAGAATGCTCAGAACGGCCCTTAATTAAAGGAAATATAATTTTCCTTCAACAAAAGATTATCTCTTTGTATATAATGAACCTTTGCAGGATACTAAATGCTGTAGTAGGATCTCAGTAAAGATGTTCACGTGCTAACACTTACTTCTTCTCTAAAATTCCAGCGGATCCCTGCTGCTGAGTTGGCTCCGGGTTTGGTCTACTTTGGCTGCAGTGTTCACGGGGAGATGGATATGAATGAAGATGGATTGGTGGACCTGGCTGTGGGATCCATGGGAAATGCTGTCCTGCTGTGGTGGGTTTGGAGTTTGCGCTAACAGCTGTGCTGATTCAACAAAAAGCAGCTTTTTCCTATTTTTTTTTTTTAAATGTAGTATTTGAATAATAGTAAAAACAACTTGTACTGTATTTTGTATATTGTGCCAGGTACACAAATCTGTTTCTACACAGTGATTGGGAATCAGTAAGGAACCTTTCATTATTGTTAGTGTTTTTATTGATAGTATTTATTTACATACCACTATAGGGCACATTTTGACAGGAGCACTAATGACCTTGTACATATTTCTATTGTTGTGTACCCTGTTTTACATGTTGTTAACTTGCCAATCAGATACACAGTTATGTAATAACTTATAGTTAGCAGGCCCCTGTGCAGCCATGCAGTAATGCTCTGCCTGTGATTGGTCAGTTGTATAGAGCAGTGAATGTGAGGAAGTTACAGCTGCTGGTTTCTGGGAATTACAGGATACATTCAGGCTTGTTTATATTTGCGCTTTAGAGAAGAAGATCTATAAATTATTAATAAATTAAGTTTAAATTATTCCCTGTATAATATGGACCTGAATTGTCTTCTTTTTACTTTTATCCTTTAACAATGACCTAACGCTTGATGTGATGATGTGTAGGGATGAATCTGGGTTTCGAAAAAAAACGTGCTTTCGAATCCGATGTGCTGGTGCAAGCACATTTTTTAGCATTTTCATGGAAAAAAATTTAAAATTTCAGAAAAATGTTAAATCCCTTTTGAAAAAAGTTTTGAAGTTTTGAAAAAGAAAATGTCAAATTTGCTATCGACAATTTTTTAAAAATCCAATTTAATTAGGTTTCAATCAGATTTTTGGAACTTCTGCTGTTGGAACAAAACTCACCAGTTTCCTTCATCTCTATTGGTGGGTTTCTGCTGTTCTTCCTCCCTTGCTGGTATCACCTTCAAGCATGATCTTTGTTTGATTCTTAAGTATTTCATTCTCATTTGAAGCTTGTTTAGTTTAATTTTCCTTAGAACTTTCTCTGGCCAATGGCTCTCTAGTCTTCTAACTCTATGATCTGGTCTTTAGTTACTTCACACATCAACACTGAATTTTGACTAGACAATGAAAGAATTTGAAAACTGAAAAAATAATTTGAACCAGAATAAGGGATGTTATATTATCCGGTGAATGGAGACAGTTTAATCAGACATGTGTTGTCTTTGATAGGACACGCAGTGTTGTTATGATAAATGCCACAATCGTCTTTGAACCTGCAAAGATCAACATCTTCACCAAGGAGTGTCATAGAAATGGGAGAGAAGCCACCTGCATGGTTGCCTTCATTTGTTTCCTTCCTATATTTAAAGCTCCCCAGTTTCAAGGACAAAGTGTGGGTAGGTACTAAAGAGAAGGTGCAAAAAGTGATATTAATTAGTTGTTGTAGAGTAACTAGGAATCACTGAGCCCCCCACCAAAACTATGATGGGGCCCCTATCAAGGTATTTTTGGGAGGAGGCTATATAAGAAGATGGGGCCCCCTTGGCTTCTTGGCCCCCCTGCGGTTGCTTCCCCTGGTAGTTATGTCCCTGATTAGTTGATTTGTCACTGAGTCCAAAGGGAGCAGCAAGTCTGTCCATGAATAACCACATTGGTTATTATTGAGATTTGTTAAATTGCCATTTAGTATATTGATGTAGAATGTTCTGTTCCTGTATGTTATGACACATGAAGGACAGTGCACAAAGGACAGTTGTTAGAGCTAGACTGAAGCTGCCCATACAGTGTCAGGGTCCAACATTACTATCTTAATTTACCTAAAGTTTATGTTTATTAAACCATCTATGAGGAGACAATAATCCCATAAACCCCTTGATGATGAATTAGGGTAATGTGCGTATGAACTTCCCTCAGCTGGATATAGTTTTCGTTGCCCTGAATCTCTCTCTGCTTTGGTTCTACCATTTAAGTTTACAGGATAGTCAACTTTCAAAATGAACATTATCAGTTCATGTTTTATTATGTGATTCCACAAATTCTATGCAAAAACAATAAGAGGTGCAAAAGTCTGCATGTGGTATTAATCTGCAGCAGCCAATCAGATATTATCTAACTGCAGTAACTGATTAAAAACTAAGGCTAGGTACACACCATATGACGTGTATTGGTTGGTCGGCCAGAAATATCGCATTGTATGGGTGGGGGCTGCCGCCACCAGGCTCGGTCACCCATTCATTGGGATCGGACAGAAGTCTCCCCATGTGTACCTACCTTACTACCTAATTGGTTGCTGCAAATTAATCGCACAAACTTTTGCGCCTCTTATCTCACTTCATAAGCTGAAAACTGAAAAAAATGTTTTTAGGTTAATAATAATGATATTTCCTCCCAATGAAACCAAGCCCATTTTATATTTCAAGCAATCAAGTACAACGTGACAATAGATGAGCGGAGATACACCCCCCGTGCGGTAATTGATGATATCGGAGGAGACAAGCACTTTGTGAAAACCATCAGAGTTGACAGCGGTCATAATCAGTGTCAGCAACTAAACTTCCATGTTCTGGTTAGTGGTAAATCTAATGATAGATGTAATGTAAATACTGTATACTAAATAGGCGGATTAAACAGTAAGTGACATATTGTGCTTGTTTTAGTGTGAAATTGCACAGTGTGTATTACCTTTTATGTCTCATTCATTCTCCCATTTCTGTATTTTTATTTGATTGTTTAAAGGACACCGCCGACTATGTGAAGCCTATAACGTTCTCCCTGGAGTATGAGTTGGTATTTAAGGACCAGGGGCCAGTGCTGGAGGAAGGCTGGCCAACATCTCTCAAGGCTTCGGTATGTTAATAGGACTCAATGATAGAGATGGCTGAACTTTCAAAAGTTCGGTCCATTTTCGAACTATATGTAAAGTTCGAAAACTGACCCATTAAAGTCAATGGGAGTCAAATAGTTTGAAAAGTTTAAATGAAATACAATTAAAATATCAATGGTAACTTAATGTAAATGGCTGTGGGGCCTGGGAAATGGTCTGGGGAACATGTTCGAATATCCAGGACTTTCAGGAACTCGATTTTACTCTCACGCGCGCTACTTTCGAGCTCTCGCGTTCGAACATTCGATAATTACCCCATGAACGACTTGCGGATTCGATAATTCGATATTTACTGGTATAATAGACATTTTACTCGCGGATTCGATATTTACTCACGTATATAGGAACAATAGACATTTTATTTGCATGCCTCGAATGTTCGAACATTCGATAATTATTGAAAGTCCGGAAAATATCGAAAATCTGCATCCAGGATAGTTCGAGAAGTCCGAGTTTGTTTGAACTCAAATAGTTCGTCTCGGGTTCGAGTTCTAGTCCATCTCTAAAGCTGTAACACAATGTAACTGTGTTCTATTGAAATAAATTTTAGAGTACTGCACAATATATATAAATACTTACATGCATATGCTAGCAAATAAGCGCCTGTTGGTTGTCTAGGAAACAGCAATGATTATCATCTTCATCTGCTGGTCCTAGCTTCTGTAACAAAAAAGATTATGGCAAAAAACAAGTTAGTCTGTTTAAGGGCAAGGCCACACTGGGGAGCAAGTCAGGGGAGTAAGCGAGATTGTAAGTTTTTTACCTTCTCTCTTGGCTCCTGTTTGTTCTATTGAAGAATGGGAGGAAAGGCACAGCTCCTTTACCTCCCGTTCTTCAATAGAACTGTATTCCCAAAATTCTATATTATTAATGGAGATACCCTTTAACAACACCTATTGGCTTGGGTTAGAAAAGGCACACAAAGGGGGCATTATAACTTTGGTGCATCATATGTGGTGCACCTTATAATAAAACTACACTAACCCTTGGTAAATCAGTTAGCATGGCTTTAAGATAAGGATTGGCAATAGAGATGGCCGAACTTCCTAAAGTTCAGTTCATTTTAGAACTTTAGAATGTCAGTAAAAGTTCGGATAAAATAAGTGTAAAATATCAATGGTAAATGGTCTGGGGAACACGTACATATGGGAAGAACCGCACATTCACTAATTTCGGTGTTTGTGGTCCGTTTTCGGCAATTTCCTAACGTTGGAACTCGGAAATTCTAGAATGTTCAGTAATCTCTGTAAACCCCTGTTCAGTAATGTTCTGTAATTTCCAAAATTGAATGGGCTTAAGCTGACATGCGATCAGCTGTTTAAAACTACTGCACTTTACCAATTCAGAAAAAACAGTAGGTGCATAGGTGAACTATTGCTTTAACTGGTAAAATGTGACAATGGCATTTCAATGCCCGCTGTGCCACTTGTTTTAGATCTCTTAGTTATTCCCACACTATCTTTTTTTATATAATTGAGTTCAAACTTTAAATGTCTGAAAACAATTAATTTTCTTTCCGAAATAAAAATAAAACTTAATTTAGTTCCATTCAAATATGTTGCCAAGTAATTCTACAAGACTTCAAGCTAAAAGATGACAATGAACCACTAGGAAGGCAGAAAGTGGTTATTTATTTTAAACAATTCATTTCCTTTTCATTCCACTCAGATCATTGGTCTGTTTATATGTGAATATTGCTGGAATGGCCATTTATATATCATTATTATTTTATATTATTAGTAGCCATCTTTTCAGGTGATCTGGTGATTTTTATGTTCCATAAAATAGCAATGCTGTAAATCAACAGCTCCCGAATATCATTCCTGTTTTCTTGTCTTTGCTTCTATTTAAAGGGCAATTAAACTGGGGCTCAAAAAAAAATAGGAATCAATTTTAAAAGGAGCACTTGCTGTTAATTACAGCAGTGGCAGTCAGCTAACAAACATATAGCTCCTGTGCTCCGTAACAGCTCTCCCTGCACATGTGTGCCTATGTAATAGATAGGTACCGTGTCACACAATGGGAATACGTCAAAGCAGGAAAGCTGTCACTGAGCACTAAGTGAGTGCTCCTATTTCCCTTTTCAAAGTACTTTCTTTAAAAATAGATTAGTGACCCTTTAAGACCGGGTAATCTGCTGTTTAATAAGTCACCCAAACCCATTCTATCCCCATCTTAAGATAGGTACACACAGTACTGATAATAAATCGATCCTGTCAGGTTTAACATCATTGTTCTATTGGCTGCATGTGTGGTAACAAATCCCGATAACAAGTCCCGATACCGGCAGCCATTAGATCACTGAGAACTTCTATTTGCCCTTAACTTTAATATAGGGAGCTGATACAAAGTGTAGGGAGGTCAGATTGGAAACATGTGTAGGGTTTTTATAGTGGATGACAGCCAGCCATAGTCTGGGCCTGAGACAGGGAGATTTGTTGGTTTGGGATCCCCCTAAAGGTAGCCATTCACTACAAAGATTTTTCTTACCGACCGAGCGATCCCACGACATTAGACCGATCCTGCCAGAACCACCTTTCCCATTCTTCTTTGCGACCAACATGCAATTGCAAATCCCATTCATTTTGTGATCGTGTGTTGGTCGCAAAGAAGAACGGTAAAGGCGGTTCTGGCAGGATCGGTCTAATGTTGTGGGATCGCTCAGTCGGTAAAATCTTTGTAGTGTGTGGCCACCTTAATCTGAATAATGGTGTGCAATATGACAAGGGTCCATATTCCACAGTGGGGCCCCAAGGTATGTAGCTACGCCACTGTATATCGTGTGTATTTATTCTTTGTGCAAAATATTTGTACCATCAGGTATAACCAATAAAGCTTCTCTTCTACAGGTGCCATTTTGGAATGGATGTAACCAAGATGAACACTGTGTCCCGGATCTTTACCTGGAGGTGAAGCATGATATCCCCACAGCATTGTAAGTCTGTACTGTTTCTCTATCAGTATCTGTTGTACTTGGAGATAAGATTATTGCTTCTTTCTATAATAGTATTCTAATAGCACACAATAATCAAAATTTTAGTTATAGCAATTAACACTAACACTAATATATCTTCACAAATAATGTTTATATGACATAGAGAGCTGACGGCAAAATGCCACATTGTGTTTATCGGGAGCACGTTTTATAGTTTTAATGAAATGTGGATGTTTCCGCTTGTCTTTCCTCAAACCAATTATATAAAACAGATTAGCAGATGGGCTGGCTAATGTAAAGCACATAACACTGAGAACTAGACACATGTCTGGATGGGGGGGGGGGGCGTCATGTTACCAGCATTTTTGTTGCTGTTTCTCATGATAAGAATTGTAAAGGTTATTTTAATTCTCGTGTTTTTTTGTTCATTACATTGTTTCCTTTTTAGCATTTCTTGAACTCAAAATCTACATTCAGAGCGTTTTGCTCTCGGTTTCCTGTGGGATCCAGATGTTGAGTGGCAAAAAAATGCTGGATGCAGCGGTGACCGCTTAGAAGCTGACAGCAAAGCGAACTTTGGAAGTTCTTCTGAACCCAGCCTATAGCCTAGACCTCACTGCCACGTTTTTAGGATCAGGATCATTGTAGCAAATGCAACATGTTTCTTGTGTGTTGCAATGGGAACTCTGGGAGTAGATTTGGTTTGTGGCTTTTCTGCAACAAGAAGAATTGTTCTAACATCAGCTCCAATAGATTATAATAGGAATCATCTGAAAGTCACCTATGTGGCCTAAAACATATCTGGGCTTCTCCACACAAACAAAAAGCCATGCTTTCCTTCCCCACCTCCCCAAACCCTGTATGTATGTATAATTTTATTTAGAAAGCACCATTTGCGTATGCAGCGATGTACATTATAAAATACAGAGTATACAAACCAATATGTATACATACTTATATAAAGTCCTCTTCCAAATGACTGCACTCACAGGACTTCTTTATCCAATTCTTTATTTGTCATATCATGTTGACGCGTTTCAGTCCCCACACGGACTGTCCTCAGAACAACCATTCCCATGTGCCAAACACCCTTAAATACCTCGGTTCCCCACGTGCTCCCTCCACCAGGCAGTGTCATAAACCAGCATAAGCCAAGCGGATCCCCTCCGCACACCATCAATCCCCAATACTTACATTCAGGCTGTGCTGGTGGATACATGGTACCGGGTGGGTGAACTCAGTCCGCATGGTGCTACATCATCAGATCGCACTCCACTCACTGTGGAGTTGGATGCGATACATAAACGGAGGTCTGAGACCTCCCAGCATATGGACAGGGTAAGATGCTGGGAGGTCTCAGGCCTCCATTTATGTATCCACATATAGCCCGATTTAGTATAATAAGAGGCAGTGTGTATGGCCCAAGTAGTGATCCTGGAGACACTCCGGTTAGGAATATGCGATCTAGACGAGCTCCTTTAAATGCCAATTATGGCCGGGTAGGTAGCCCCTGGGGTGTGATAGGAGCTATCACACTGCCCTTATGGACAGGACAGATGTTGGGAGGTCTCAGACCTCCATTTATGTATCCACATATAGCCCGATTTAGTTTAATAAGAGGCAGTATGTATGGCCCATCTATTCGTTTTTTTTTTTTACAGACAAATGATTTGCAAGACATTGCAATCATTTGTCTGTACAGGTCTTTAGTTGCTCCTTAAATTTTTAAATAATAATAAATATAGAAGGGCTGAATTCAATCCAATATGGGCGAAAAACATTATGGGTTATTTCTCTTGTATTCAATTAGTTCAACTGCACTTGAAGTTTAATTCTTGAAGACATTTCGCTAGTCATCCGACTGGCTTTCTCAATTCAGAATGACTTGTACAAGAATCTGTGTCAATTATGTACCCTGGAAAATCCAAATTAGCATATCACAGCCAAGTGTTAAGGGTGTGATTGGATAGTGGCTAAGAGGTGTTATAGGAACACCCAGACAGCATTGTATATGGCAGACAGTTGGTGTCGAACCCCCCACCTCTATTCAGGCTTGGTTTCTTTATTTTCACATAAATGGTCTCCTTAACACCTCTCTTGAACCAGTCACGTTCCTTTGCCAATATGTTAACATTACGATCTTCAAAGGTATGTCCTTTATCCTTAAAATGCAGGTACACGGCTGAGTCCTGACCCGTGGAATTGGCTCTTCTGTGCTGGGCCATACGTTGATGCAGTTGCTGTTTGGTCTCCCCCACATACAAATCAGAGCATTCTTCACTGCACTGCGTATATGATGTCGCTTATCTTGTGTTTCGGTATTGGGTCTTTTGGATGTACCAATTGCTGCCTCAGTGTGCTGTTTGGTTTAAAACAGACAGGGATATGGTGTTATTTGAAAATTTTTCTTAATTTCTCGGAGACCTACATATGGGATGACCATGTTCTTTCTCCTGTCTTGCTTTTCCCCTTCACTGTTGGTATACCTGTTATTTTCTTTCCTTCTACTTCTTTTGACAAAGGCCCAGTCTGGATATCCACAAGTTTTAAGGGCTCCTCTGAGATGTTTCATTTCTTTAGCCTTCGCCTCTGTGCTAGTGGGGATGTTCTCAGCTCTGTGTTGCAGGGTTCTGATGACACCCAGCTTGTGATCTAAAGGGTGGTGGGAGTCAAACATCAAATTCTGATCTGTGTGTGTTGGTTTTCTGTAAACCTCTACTTCCAGTTTACAGTTTTTTTTTTAACCCTACCTAACAGTTGATCCAGAGGAAGGCAAAAAACCCCAGCTAAAAAAGGGGGGAAAAAAATCCTTCCTGACTCCAAACGGCAATCGGAAAGTATCCCTGGATCAACCCGATCTATATGCATTAATACCAGTAATTCTCAATATTTTTTAGTTTTAGAAACTTATCCAGGCCTTTTTTAAAGTTATTCAATGAACTTGCCATTACCACCTCTGCTGGAAGACAGTTCCACAGTTTCACCGTTCTCACTGTAAAGAAACCTCTCCTAACTTGAAGATGAAACTTCTTTTCTTCCAACCTTAAAGGATGTCCACGAGTCCTCTGATATGACCTATTAGTGAACAATGCACCAGAGAGTTCACTGTATGGGCCATTAATATATTTGTATAAGGTTATCATGTCCCCACGCAACCGCCGCTTCTCCAATGTAAACAGCCCTAACTTGACTTCTACCAAGCAGTCCAAGAAAGCTAGTTTGTTGTTTTGTACCTCTTCCCTTGTAAATTTGATGTTCTGGTCAACCGCATTAATGTGTTCTGTGAAAGCTTGTACTTCCTTCTGGTGGATTTTAACCCAGGTGTCATCCACATATCTGAACCAGTGGCTGGGTGCTATGCCCTTAAAGGCTTTAAGCGCCTGTTTTTCTACCTCCTCCATGTAAAGGTTGGCCACAATGGGTGAAACTGGAGATCTCATAGCACATCCATGTTTTTGCTTATAGAACATATCCCGGTATTAGAAATAGGTGGTATTCAGGCACAAGTCCAGTAAGGAACACACCTGTTCTGGGTTGAGATCAGTTCTGCTAGTAAGAGTGCTGTCTTGGCCTAACCATTTTCTCACCATGTCAACAGACTCCTTGGTGGGTATACAGGTGAAGAGAGATGTCACATCATAGGACACCATAGTTTCTTCTGCACCGAGTACTATATCTTTAATCTTGTTGGTAATGTTAACATATTGGCAAAGGAACGTGACTGGTTCAAGAGAGGTGTCAAGGAGGCCATTTATGTGATATGCAAATTGGAATTTTCCAGGGTACATAATTGCCACAGATTCTTGTACAAGTCATTCTGAATTGAGAAAGCCAGTCAGATGACTAGCGAAATGTCTTTAAGAACTAAACAAGTACAGTTGATCTAATTGAATACAACAGATATACAATGACCTGGATGAATGAGAACCTTCACAAGCATTATGGGTTATTCAATAAAAGTTCTTATTGTTTAAAATGGTGCTAATTTTGCCCCAACCAATTAGATGTAAGCTTTCAAATGTTAAATAAGATCTGATTGGTTAAGGCAAAATTAGCACCATTTTAAACGATAAGAACTTTTATTGAATCTCCCTGATTGTCCCTTGTGTTGCTTCCATTCAAAGACTGCCCAGCAATATTAGGCAGTTTATCGAATATCGGACAGAAAATGTTCTGACCAATCAGAGGCCATGTTATCTTAACGAGATTTCAAGCATGTGGCGGTGTACTTCGATTGGGACTCGGTCTGGAAATATTAGTTGGCTAGTAATTTTGCATACATGCAGCCATCTATTGGTATATGAGCTGCTTTAGAAGGATTGAAGCTTTATCTACTGACTTTAGACTTTATTTGTCCTTTAACTGACTCACCTGAAGGATAATGGTAATGGTAATTTAAAATCAGGTGAGAATCGGTGCTGTGTACCAAGACCTGCTGGGTAATTTTTTGCTACCTGCTTGTAGGAGAGTAATCCTTGATTAGTTGCTGTTTTTTTTTCCTACAGGGAGTTTTGTCAGCGCCATCTGTTGAGACCACCATCAGACTGCGCAGCATTTACTAGCACTTTTGACAACTCTGTGTTCATCATAGAAAGGAGTAGAAGGCGAGTAGCCCTAGAAGTGGTGCTTGAAAACAGGGGGGAGAATGCGTACAGCACAGTGCTCAACATCTCCTGCTCTAAGAACCTCCAGTTTTCCAGCCTGATTCAAAAGGTAACATGAATTGGCCCGATTTTTTTCCACCGGCTGATCTATAATAATAATTATTATATTTTATGATAATAACAATAATATTGCTATGTCTATGGCCACCTTTATGCAGGCAATACACTTACCTTTTGATGTTCCCATAACAACCACCTGGACCAATCATTTCCAATCAATATTGGCGTTGCAGGAATGTTGAAAGGAATATTAATAATATGGGATGAAATGAGATTTGATAATGACAAATCTATCTTATATTGGGACAATGTATGGTTAGCATTGGTAATGTACATGTAGGTTAAGTGTGGATCAGTGGTTAGTCCTGACCCCTAGCAGCGCTGTAGTCCTGAGTTCAATTCCACCCTTGGACACATCTGCAAGGAGTTTGTATGTTCTCCCCGTGCTTGTGTGGGTTTCCTCTGGGCACTCTGGTTTCCCCCACAATCATAAAGACATACTGATAGGTTGTATGTGTCAAATAAATGTGATTAGATTGTAAGTTCTTCGGGGCAGGGCCTGATGTGAATGTATACATGTAATTGTAAAGCGCCACGGAAGATGTTGGCGCTATATAAATCCTCAGTAATAATAACAATAATAATAATGTGATGCATCTTACAGGAGGAATCTGATATCAAGATTGAGTGCAAACGAGATGAACGGATTCCACACATGAAGATCTGCAATGTCAGCTTCCCTTTTTTCAGGGCCAAGGCCAAGGTTTGTATTTAAAGGCTGGTGGGTAGTGATAGCTGTATATTGTATATATCAGTAGTAAATTAATATACTGCAGATGAGTAGAGAGCTGTATGCTCTTAATTAGAGAAACTGTATTTAGGTAGAGAGCTGTATACTCTAATTTGATATACTGTATATGAGTAGAGGGCTGTATACTGTAATTGGATATACTGTATATGAGTAGAGAGCATATCTGTAATTGGATATACGTATATGAATGGAGAGATATCTGTAATTGGATATAACTGTATATGAATGGAGAGAGTATACTTAATTGGATATACTGTAATGAATGGAGAGCTGTATACTTTAATTGGATATACTGTATATGAGTAGGAGCTATACTGTAATTGGATATACTGTATATGAATGGAGAGCTGTATACTTTAATTGGATTATACTGTATATGAGTAAGAGGAGCTATATACTGTAATTGGTATACTGTATATGAATGGAGAGCGTATACTGTAATTGGATATACTGTATATGAATGGAGAGCTGTATACTTTAATTGGATATACTGTATATGAGTAGAGAGCTATATACTGTAATTGGATATACTGTATATGAATGGAGAGCTGTATACTTTAATTGGATATACTGTATATGAATGGAGAGCTGTATACTTTAATTGGATATACTGTATGATGAGAGTAGAGAGCTATATACGTAATTGGTTATTAACTGTATATGTATGGAGAGCTGTATACTTTAATTGGATATACTGTATATGAATGGAGAGCTGTATACTTTAATTGGATATACTGTATATGAATGGAGACTGTTATCTTTAATTGGATATACTGTATATGAATGGAGAGCTGTATACTGTAATTGGATATACTGTATATGAATGGAGAGCTGTATACTTTAATTGGATATACTGTATATGAGTAGAGAGCTATATACTGTAATTGGATATACTGTATATGAATGGAGAGCTGTATACTTTAATTGGATATACTGTATATGAGTAGAGAGCTATATACTGTAATTGGATATACTGTTATGAATGGAGAGCTGTATACTGTAATTGGATATACTGTATATGAATGAGAGCTGTATACTTTAATTGGATATACTGTATATGAGTAGAGAGCTTATATACTGTAATTGGATATACTGTATATAATGGAGAGAGCTGTATACTTTAATTGGATATCCTGTATATGAATGAGAGCTGATACTAATTGGATATACTGTTATGAGTAGAGAGCTATATACTTAATTGGTTATACTGTATATGTATGGAGAGCTGTATACTTTAATTGGATATACTGTATATGATGGAGAGCTGTATACTTTATTGATATACTGTATATGAATGGAGGCTGTATCCTTAATTGGTATACTTTATAGAATGGAGAGCTGTATACTTTAATTGGATATACTTTATATGATGGAGAGCTTATACTTTAATTGGTATACTGTATTGAGTAGAGAGCTATATACTGTAATTGATATACTGTATTAATGGGAAGCTGTATACTAAATTGGATATATGTATATAGTAGAGAGCTATATACTGTAATTGGTTATACTGTATATGTATGGAGAGCTGTATACTTTATTGGATATACGGTATATGAATGGGGAGAGCTGTATACTTTAATGGATATACTGTATATGAATGGAGACTGTATACTTTAATTGGATATACTGTATATGAATGGAGAGCTGTAACTTTAATTGGATATACTGTTATATGAATGGAAGCTGTATACTTTAATTGGATATCTGTATATGAATGGAGAGCTGTATACTTTAATTGGATATACTGTATATGAGTAGAGAGCTATATACTGTAATTGGATATACTGTATATGTATGGAGAGCTGTATACTTTAATTGGATATACTGTATATGAATGGAGAGCTGTATACTTTAATTGGATTACTTTATATGAGTATAGAGCTATATACTGTAATTGTTATACTGTATATGGTAGGAGAGCTGTATACTTTAATTGGATATACTGTATATGAATGGAGAGCTGTATACTTTAATTGGATATACTGTATATGAGGGAGCTGTATATACTTTAATTGGATATACTGTATATGAATGGAGAGCTGTTATACTTTAATTGGATATACTTTATATGATGGGAGCTGTATACTTTAATTGGATATACTGTATATGAGTAGAGAGCTATATACTGTAATTGGATATACTGTATATGAATGGAGAGCTGTATACTTTAATTGGATATACTGTATATGAGTAGAGAGCTATATACTGTAATTGGTTATACTGTATATGTATGGAGAGCTGTATACTTTAATTGGATATACTGTATATGAATGGAGAGCTGTATACTTTAATTGGATATACTGTATATGAATGGAGAGCTGTATACTTTAATTGGATATACTGTATATGAATGGAGAGCTGTATACTTTAATTGGATATACTGTATATGAATGGAGAGCTGTATACTTTAATTGGATATACTGTATATGAATGGAGAGCTGTATACTTAATTGGATATACTGTATATGAATGGAGAGCTGTATACTTTAATTGGATATACTGTATATGAATGGAGAGCTGTATACTTTAATTGGATATACTGTATATGAATGGAGAGCTGTATACTTTAATTGGATATACTGTGGGTAGTGAGCAGGTCAGTAACTTGATTCTATCTTTAATGGTCAGGTTGCATTCAGACTGGACTTTGAATTTAGCAAGTCTCATTTTCTTCCATATCTGCAAATCCACCTTAGAGCGGGCAGGTAAGTGACACTTTGTCAGTGCTTTTTTAAACAAATTTTATTCTTTTTAATTTCAACACAAATTTTCATTTGCCTTTTTCAATCTACTGCCCAACCCTATTCTGGTATAGGGTGTTGTCTTGTACCATATTTCCTAGTGATCTGTATCAATGATTCCAAAGAGAACTGGATCAAAGAATCAAAGATAATTACATTTCACTAATAATAAAATATAAAGTATCAATCCAGGAATTCTTCCAGTTGTGGGTTAAAGTCAGTAAGGGCTAGGCCACACTGATGCGCTTTTAAGCACAATCTGCACACTAGTGGGGCCCAGTTGATGTGGTTACACTATTGTGCTACTGAGCGATGCATGTACGATCCGTTAATTGGAGTGCATGCTCTGCGATTGCAAAACATTGGGCGATCGCAATCGCTTGCAGTAACGCATGCGCTTCCGTGTGCGCAGGAGCATGGTGCAGTGTGGACTCACCCTAGGGAAGTAATCTTATTACATTTTGGTGCAAATAGGATTCGCCTTCAGGCAGAGATATTTTTTGCCTTTCAATGGATCAACTATTAGGAACACAGCAATAGAGGTTGAATCCATCTTTCATGTTATGTTACTATATCTTTTACAGCTGCAACAAGATTAAATGAGTTTAGTTTAAAACACAGATGTTTAGAGAATAACTAATAACCCACAAGCAGCGATTGTATGGGAAGGAGAGGGCAATTGCCCAGGGCCCAGATCATTGAAGGGGGCCTCTAGCCTTTTGCATTTAAATTCAGGATTCCAGGGGGACTGTGGTCTTTTTGCTCTGTTTCCTGCTTCCCTGGCTGCCGGCCTGAGATCCGATTCATAACATTTACCACTGGCTTCCCTTCTGTTTTACTCTTAGTGGAGATTTTATTTTTTTTTACTTTAACTGAATGGACACACACAGACAGATTTATCATTTAACAACTGTAGTCTGGTGCACACACATCGTTCATTTACTGTGGTTCATGGATTATAAACACATAACATCTGAAGTGTGTAAACTGAAACATGTGACAAAAGGATAACTTATTGATTCTATTAACGTTAGGCCGGGAAACGGTTTGTTGCAATGCGATACACAAATGTCAAATCACTACAACATTTATTTGCCTATTAAAAGTAGAGAAAGACAAGGTTACCGTTCAGAGAGTCTTTCTTAAAGTGACAGTATGACTATAACGGACATGTTTACATCATGCAGTGATGTCAGAAGTTCCAAGATTTTTGACTATGACAGACTGTGTTAATGGAAACAGATGGAACATAAAGGAAAATAGTACACCATCTGATTCATTCAAACATGGACAATAAACAATAGACACTTATTAGCCTTTATATCGCCTTTAAAGTGTTTCTTTCCTGAAACGCGCAGAAACTGCATATGCGGCTCATTACATTTTTCCTTTTCAGTGAATTTTCTTTTTTGATCTTGGCAAACTAAATATAAACTACAAGAAAAGGCTGCATATCAGTCGCATTCCATTTTGATGAACAGGCATTTGTTTTCTCTGGCGCTATAAATTACTAACAATTAAAAGTGTTGTACAATCAGGCAGATGATTCCCATCTCTTTGTGCGCGTGGCTGATTGCTGTAATCCATCTGGAAGCAGTGATATTATGAAAAAAGGACTGCACAAAGCTGAAAGAATGGTCGCCCAGAATAGATCATTAAGATCTGCTTTCTCTTTAGATTAATCATTTTCCTTTCATGTTAAAATGTTTTGAACCCCATTCTCTTCTATTAATCCATCTGTTTCTACAGTGACAGTGAGGAGCAGGAAAGCACAAGGTTTGACAATGAGGTCCTGCTGGATTTCTACCTGAAATATGAATCAGATCTTCTGTTTACAAGGTGGGGCTCTTGGTCTCACATGTCCAGCCCTGTGACACACATTGCATGGGGACATTATGGGAGAACAAGATGGATGGAGTAAGGCAGTGAAATTTCATTGAACTGCACCATCTTGCAGACATCTTGGTCATATTTGATTCTGTGTTCACACCAGCCAAAATTCCCCAGTTCTCCAATGGAGTGAATTAAATGTTAACTGTGGTGAAAACACAAACAGGACGATTTACCCAGAGCCGATATCGCTCTGGGTTAATCTCCCGAAAGTGATTCAATATCGTGTTTGTGTCTGTGGGTAAATCCCGAAAAGGCAATGAGCTGGCGTTCAAATCCAGTGCTAAGGTAGCGCAAACGCGATATTGAATTGCGAGCAAGGAAGGGGTTAAAGTCACGCTAACCAAAAGCAAAGCTGTTAGCACGACTTTATTTTCAAAAAAGATGACAGTGGCTGAAAGACTTTCCAAGGACAAAGCTTCTACTTGCAAGTCCCATAAAGATTCTCAGTTTGTGAAAATCACTGTCTCTTCCTCCTCTGATGTCACACCTCTGGTCCCTCTGCCACTCTTGATGACATTGGACATACTCAGTCTCTTTTTTACATCAAAAATAGTGACGGCACACGCCTTGACCTTCAGTTGAGGGGTGGTGAGAACTGGGATTTGACATCAGCATCAGGAAGCTCAGGATCTTCATGTAACTTGCAAGTAGAAGCCCTGCAGAGGGATTGTTTTAATGTTTATGAAGATGCCAGCTGTTATCTATTTATCTATAAAGTCTGTAGTTTACAAACCTTTGAGGATGCTTTACAATTCCACAGCTCAGAGAGAAGTTGTGGGACATGCAAAATAAGAAAGAAACTGTATTTAAACTAATCTGTATAAATACTAGTCTGTGTGTTTTGAGGGTGAGGTCCCTTTTTAGGGGTATCTCCATCCCTATTTTTTTTCCATAGTGTAGGGCACCCCATCCCACCCTCAACTGCTGAATTACTTTTGCAAAAAAAAATCCCCAGTAAGATACTTACAGGCCTTCTCTCCCCTGGCACTCTGCTCCTGGCCCCCAGCAAGCTGGAAGCAGCAGAGAGGAGTGGGATTGGCAGCCAATCACAGACGTGGCTGCCGGCTATGCAGAACACCGGGGGAACAAAGTTCTGTAATTATCTTTCTGAATATCTTCTGGTGTGTACCCAGCCTTAAGAAAGATGCTCCAGTCTGATGCGCTTACTAATAATAAAGAAAACTAAATAATATTTGAAAGTTTATTTGATGATATTGGTTTGTTATTTTCTAGACCAGTCTGTGCTGTTTATCTAGTTGTATTAAAGTTAATGGGATCTACTTTTAATTTCCACTGTTTCATCATTTGTGTGCTCTATTCTATAATCCGTTCACAGATACTCAAGTCTGAATCAATATGAAATTACTTCCGAGGTATCTACAGACAGATACAATGCAATTGGGCCTCCATTCAACTGCACTTTCAAGGTAAATATGTGGGGAATAGCCAGCAGAAGAACATTTAACACTCAAGAAGCAAATAAACATGAAAACAATCACCAAAGTTTCACCAAACAATGCTCCTTCAGAGCCGGTTTTAGAGGCGAGACCATTAACAAGGAAATGTAGAACATACATCACTATGGGTTTTGGTTAATTTTCTCGTCAATGTTAGATGAAACCCCAATAGGACTTTTTGCAGAACTAACTCCAAAAACATATTTGTTGTATTCAATTCGATCAACTGGACGTGAAGTTTAGTTCTTGAAGACGTTTCACTAGTCATCCGACTGGCTTTCTCAATTCAGAATGACTTGTACAAGAATCTGTGGCAATTATGTACCCTGAAAAATCCCAATTAGCATATCACAGCCAGGTGTTAAAGGCCAGTATCCTAACTTTGAAAGGCCAGTTTCCTACCTTTAAAACGAGCCATCAACCACCTCTCTACGTGCTCCACAGCCCAAGATATAAAGAAATGACTAACCAGAAAGTTAATGGGTGGGAGGCTGACATGTGACATTCCTAAGGCTTCTCCTGCACAGTGCCGCCGGCGAGCACAGCCTCAGACTCCCTCAGTGAGTGAGGGAGACAGGAAGTCCCTCCTCTCTGCTGTGTGAAGCACCTGCAGCTGCAGACAAGGTAAGGGAATCTACAGACCTTCTCTGTCACTATGTGAAAACAGCCTTTTCAGGCAGAGTTTTCACTCAGCCTGAAAAGGCTGTTTCCACAGAGTTTTGGGGGGTAGGGGGGGGTGTCAGAGTGGCCCACAGCACCTGTGAGCAGGTGGGGCCTAGGCACCCGTGAGTGGGCGGGGCAATGACACCCGTGAGTGGGTGGGGCTACAGTACCCATGAGTGGGCGGGGCCACATGGGGCTGTAAGGGAATGGGCCAAGGGGGGCCTGCAACTGGAGGGACCATGGGGTCCATGAGTGGGAGGGACCAGGGGGGCTGCAAAGGGGAGGAGACATGGGGCAGATTGACTGACAGGTTTCAGAGTAGGAAGCAGGAAGTCCAGGGGACCTGGTAATGCTGCTGCCATATCACACACAAAAATGTAAATATCTTCAAAACTATATAAAATAAACAATGAAAATAAATTGCAAAAATTCTCAGGAGAGCAATTCCTATCAATTTACCTAAAGTCATTTTTGGACCACAGTTCCCCTTTAAGGGCGTGATTGCTTAGTGGCTAAGAGGTGTTATAGGAATGCCCACGGTAAGGTGTCAAAACAGCATTGCACATGGCAGACAGTTGGTGTCGAACCCCCCCCCCCACCTCTATTTAGGCTTGATTTCTTTATTTTTCACATAAATAGCCTCCTTGACACCTCTCTTGAACCAGTCATGTTCCTTTACCAATATGTTAACATTACAATCTTCAAAGGTATGTCCTTTATCCTAAAGATGCAGGTACACGGCTGAGACCTGACCCGAGGAATTGGCTCTTCTGTGTTGGGCCATACGTTGATGCAGTTGCTGTTTGGTCTCCTCCACATACAAATCAAGGAGGCTGTTGACATGGTGTGAAAACGGCTAGGCCAAGACAGCACTCTTACCAGCAGAACTGATCTGAACACCTATTTCAAATACAGGGATACATTCTATAAGCAAAAACATGGATGTGCTATGGGATCTTCAGTTTCACCCATTGTGGCCAACCTTTACATGGAGGAGGTAGAAAAACAGGCGCTTAAAACCTTAAAGTGCATAGCACCAAGCCACTGGTTCAGATATGTGGATGACACCTGGGTTTAAATCCACCAGAAGGAGTTACAAGCTTTCACAGAATACATTAATGCGGTAGACCAAAACATCAAATTTACAAGGGAAGAGGTACAAAACAACAAACTGGCTTTCTTGGACTGCTTGGTAGAAGTTAAGGAAAATGGTAAACTGGAAGTAGAGGTTTACAGAAAACCAACACACACAGATCAGTATTTGATGTTTGACTCCCACCACCCTTTAGATCACAAGCTGGTTGTCATCAGAACCCTGCAACACAGAGCTGAGAACATCCCCACTAGCAGAGAGGCGAAGGCTAAAGAAATGAAACATCTCAGAGGAGCCCTTAAAACTTGTGTGGATATCTAGACTGGGCCATTGTCAAAAGAAGTAGAAGGAAAGAAAAGAACAGGTATACCAAGACAGGACATAGAAGTATAATCAAGACAGGAGATAGAACATGGTCATCCCATATGTAGCAGGGGTCTCTGAGAAATTAAGAAGAATTTTCAATAAACACCGTATCCCTGTCTGCTTTAAACCAAACAACACACTGAGGCAGCAATTGGTACATCCAAAAGACCGAATATAGAAACACAAGATAAGCGACATCATATACGCAGTGCAGTGCAGTGAAGAATGCTCTGATTTGTATGTGGGGGAGACCAAACAGCAACTGCATCAATGTATGACCCAGCACAGAAGAGCCAATTCCTCGGGTCAGGACTCAGCCGTGTACCTGCATCTTAAGGATAAAGGACATACCTTTGAAGATTGTAATGTTAACATATTGGCAAAGGAAGGTGACTAGTTCAAGAGAGGTGTCAAGGAGGCCATTTATGTGAAAATAAAGAAACCAAGCCTAAATAGAGGTGGGGGGGTTCGACACCAACTGTCTGCCATGTACAATGCTGTTTTGACACCTTACTCTGGGCGTTCCTATAACACCACTTAGCCACTATGCAATCACATCCTTAACACTTGGCTGTGATATGCAAATTGGGATTTTCCAGGGTACATAATTGCCACAGATTCTTGTACAAGTCATTCTGAATTGAGAAAGCCAGTCGGATGACTAGCGAAACGTCTTCAAGTCCAGTTGATCTAATTAAATACAACAGATATACCATGACCTGGATGAATGAGAACCTTCACAAGCACTAACTCCAAAAACAAAACCTTAGTATACGCAATAAATGTGTGCAAGAATTATTCATTAAAGGGCAAGTCCACCCTTAAAACAAAAAACTGTAACTCTAACTGCTCTTTGTACCAGTTTGTTACATGCATTTGTAACCATTTTTTCTGTTTCTCTGCCTTCACCCTTGGCTCACAGAGCTTTTATAAGCTTGAGCATGTGCAGAGGAGGCAGTAGGGGAATCGGCAGTCATTCATTGGTTGTGATTAGAGATGTTTAAAACAGTTGAGTTTTGTTCCATTTTCGAATTTTCGAAATTTTTGAAAATTTCAAAATTCGAAAATTTGAAAAAGAACCCATAGAAGTCTATGAGAGAATTTTTTTTTAAAGTTTCTGTCCATTTTGAGGGACAAATAGTAATAGTAGGTTACTGTAAATGACACCTGGGGAATGGTCTGGGGAACCCGTTAATAGAACCGAAATTTATTTTAAAACTATCTTTCCTCACAATCGGGCTGTTGTCGAGCTTCCACATTCTAATATCGAGAGTTACCGAAATCAAGCGCTACTTTTGATGATTACCGATATTACAAATTCGAGGGTTACCAAAATCGTTTCTTGCTTTCGGGGGTTACCGAAATCGATCATTACTTTTGTTTCGCGGTTTCAGTTTTTGATTTCGATAATCATCTATTTTCGATTTTGATGATAATCAAAATTTCGATGAAAATTCGGAAATCCGATCTCTAGTTGTGATGTCACCAGTCACAGCTTTGATTGACTGGCGGAAGGAGAGAAATAGCAGAATAGAGGAAATAGTTATCTATTTTATGGGTATATTGAATAAGGAACATTGCATGGCTATTGCTCCATATTTATATAGAATTGACACTATTAATTCCATTGAAAAAATGTTTTCAGGCCATAAAAGTCCCCAAAAATGAATTTACTCCACTACATTTACACCAACAAATCATACTTTGTTACTTTGTAAATATCAGTAAGTCACATTATGAAGTGCAGAGAACAGCAGAAAATAAATAGGGTTATTAAGTTGTTAGCTTTCAAATGTTAAATAATATCTGAATAAGATCTGATTGGTTGGGGCATAATAAGCACCATTTTAAACAATAAGAACTTTTATTGAATCGCCCGGAAAGTGTGGAATTAATGGGATTCATCAAAATGACACTGCTCCATAATAACACGTTTTATTTTTACTAAAAAATCATTCTAAAATCACTATTTTACAATGTTAATTTACCCTTTTATTGATATGGCCCTTAGAATCATTTATATTTTTACTTTCATGCTAGTGGACAAATTCTAATATCACATTGGGTAGCGTAGCCAGATAGGACACATAGGGCCATATTTATAAACTTTCGCCAAGTAATCAAGAGGTTGTCTAGTGTGGTTAAATATTCAATGGTGTCTATCTCTATGGTGTGTCCGCTTACACACCTATTTGTCTCACAGGAATCACACAACTTCAGCAGAGGGACACCAACAAATCTCAGTTTGCATTTCAATTTGAATTTATTGCTGCTTTAACACAACATGTTCGAAACATGTTGTGTTAAAGCAGCAATAAATTCAAATTGAAATGCAAACTGAGATTTGTTGGTGTCCCTCTGCTGAAGTTGTGTGATCCATATTTATAAACGTGCGGTATCTCACATTAGCAATACTAGTATTGGTAAATTACGACGGCGGCCGTTAATGTATGTATTTATGTATATGTTTATTTATATAGCACCACTAGGGGACGCAGCGATGTACAATATATACAAAAAGTCATACAAGGGGGACAGTAAATAAATACATAAATATATAAATAAGTATGAGCATCACTAAATATACAAGTGCTTAAAACATGTAACATGAGGACAGAGGTCCCTGCCCCTAAGAGAAGGATTTTGTAGATAATGCGTTGTTTAATGGGGAGCCAGGTAGATGTGCGGTAGAGAGAAGATTAAATATCCCGATTGTTAGAGAGCGATACAATGCGTGTGAGTTAAAGGGTATGTCCACCCTTAAACACATTTTTTGATATATGATTCCCCCTGTCCCCCCAGCCCCAACCGCTCTATTTTTATTCTTAGAAAGTTTCCCAAACTTTACTTACCTCCCCTCTTTCCTCCGCCGCACTGCCGGCCCTCTGCTTGCGAGAAAATGCAAGCAGAGGGGCTGGACCGGAAGTCGCGTCTGTGATTGGCTGAGCGGCAACCAATCACGGACGCGGCTGCCAGTAGTTCATTACGGTGGGGGAAAGAGGGAAGGTAAGTAAAGTTTGGGGCACTTTCTAAGAATAAAAATAGAGCGGTTGGGGCTGGGGGGACAGGGGGAATCATATATCTAAAGGGTTTACACTAGGGGGAGGGAATCTGAGAGGGAGGGGGAGGGAGGGGGAGAAGGTCTGCAGTACGCATGCCAAATTCTCGGAGGCCAGGTAGGAGGGCAAGTCCTATATGGACTCTGCTATCCTCCTGGTGGGCAGTTTGGGACTTTGGGGGGGAGGGGGACTACAGGAGAACCATATGGAGCTGGGATGTGAGGTAAGGATTAAACTACACTACACAATAGGGCCAGTAGTGGGGGGGATTATAGTTTTGGGGGTGGACATGCCCTTTAAGTATGGACTGAAGAGGGGAAAAAGGAGAAGCAGGAAGACCAGAAAGCAGAAGGTTACAATAATCCAGAAGTGATAGGATGAGAGCATGGATAAGCATAGCAGTAGTTGGAAGAGAAAGGAATCTACGGATCTTCGCAATGTTACAAAGAAAAAAGCGACAGGTTTTAGCAACATAGTTAATGTGGTTGGAAAAGGAGAGAGCAGAATCAATAATAACCACTAAGCAATGTGCCGACTAAATAGGGTAAATTGGGGTGTTGTCCACAGAAATGGAAAAAGGTAGGATAGGACCAGGTTTAGGTGGGAAAATGATTAGTTCAGTTTTAATTAGGTTTAGTTTGAGGCCTCGGTACGCCATCCATGAAGAGACAGCACGGAGACAGTCAGAGATGTGTGATTGGGTGTCAGGACACATCACACGTAACACAACGTTGTGTTACGTGTGATGTGTGGTTCACAATAAATTGATTTATTATTTGGAGTGCGACTCTCAGCTTCCTGCTTTCTGTGATATTGCTGGTTCCCAAGGGAAGAACCCACGAGGTGTCTGCACTCACAAGTTGGAAAGAGGGCATGGAATCGATGAGATTTGTTGTGAGCGGACATGACTGAAGCAGAGACGAGACCTCTGACTGGGTCACGGGACTAAAAGATTCAAGAGCAGTAGAAGGGGTTGTGGGTAAAAGAATCTGAGAGCTACGGTGAGGGTTAGGAATCTGCATACGGATGGACTCTATTTTATTTATGAAGTAGTCAGCAAAGTCTTGGGGGGGAGTGTGGAGAGAGAGGAGACTCAGTGGGCGAGGGACGGAGAAGGGAGTTAAAGATGGAGAACAGGCGGCGTGGGTTTGATTTTTATTATTTATAAGCGTCTTATAGTATTTTTGTTTTGCGGTGTTGAGGCATTGTAGCATAAACTTGTAATGGAGAAAGCCTGTGTACGAGACTTTCTCCACATTCGCTCAGCAGCACGTGTGCACCTACATATAAAACAGGTTATGGGACTGAGCCAGGGGGCGAGGATTCGAGAGACGTGGATTGCAGTGTTGCAAGGGGACAAGAGAATCAATAGCATCAGGACAGAGTTGCAGGAGTTAAGAAGCAAGTCAGAGTCGCACATAAGGGTAGAGAAGCTAGAGAAGAGAGAAGAAGCCAGCACCGGAAGATCTATGGCCTGGGTATGATGGACATACACACAAGAAGGAGGGTCAAGAGAAACAGGAGAATGGTGAGCAAGAAAATTAATAAGATGGTAATCTGAAAGCGGGTAGGGGTTACTTTCAAAAGTAAGTAAAGGTCATGAATAATAGTAGATTTGTTAGAAAGGGCCCGAACATGAAGCAAAGCACAGGAGAAGGGCAGATATGTAAAGGGTATTAGAGGAACGGATAAAAGGTTAGAGGGTGTAGATCCACGAAAAGGGGGGAGTAAAGGGGGAGTAGGGCGAGTACAATAGGAAACTGAGACATTGCAGGGGACAGGATTAGGCAATAAATCTCCAGCAATAAGGAGTAGCAGAACAAATAGAAACCGGATATGTGAGATGGATTTGAGGTGGTGACGTTTATTTGTGTCAGACCGATAATGGAGTGCGGTGTTGGTAAAGAGCTGGTATAGTGCATGGGAGAGAAGAGATGGTGAGATATGAATAGAATAAGGATAGTGGGAGAGAGATGAAGTGAGCTCAGGGAATAGAGTAAAAATGACAGTGAGACACAGCCATAATAAAGACATACAGGATTATTCAATAAAAGTTCTTATCGTTTAAAATGGTGCTAATTTTGCCCCAACCGATCAGATGTTAGCTTTCAAATGTTAAAGAAGATCTGATTGGTTGGGGAAAAATAAGCACCATTTTAAACAATAAGAACTTTTATTGAATAACACTGATAATCTGTTAAGCAGGGGAAAGGATCTCAGTTGATTTTCCAAACTGCTTCAGCTGATGGAAGTTTGTTTGAAGTTGATCTGGAATTGCAGAGTCCTATGGTGATGCTCCCCTTGTTGAACTCCTTTGTTAAACTCCTCCAGCCCAAGATTCAGTTTGCACATAGATTCAGTTTACACATAGATTCAGTTTGCACTGCTATAACCCCCAGCAATGCTCCCCCCTCAAGATCGCAATTTAAAGCAAAAGATTCAGACACACAGGACTGGGAATTAACTAATTAGCCAATCAACGTGCTGATAAATAACTGTACACCTGCAATCGTACATTTAGGCTGAACGTTTGTTAATTTACGAATGTTCGGTCGTAGAATACCATTTAGTAGTAAACTACTATTTTATGGGGATCTTGAATCTACAATCGCGGTCATAGATTTACGATTGTTGGAATGATCGTTGATTAATGATCGTACGTTTACGCCGAACGTTTGTTAATTTACGATATACGGTAGTAAACTACTATTTTATGGGGATCTACAATCGCTAAAAACCGATACTGCGAATTAATAAATATGGCCCATAAACCACAAAAAGAATTTATGCCATTCAAATGCAGTTTTAAGTCTTGCACAAGTCTACCAGTTCCGTTTATAGAGAGTGTCGTCTAATCATGAGATGACCTGGTTACCCTAACGTTGGGTGACACGTGAAGTATGAGAACTGTTTACTTGGGTTTCCAGTGTAAAGACATCGTGAACAGAGACATGACAAGTTCTTGTAACAGGTAAAAGAACTCACAGAAATCAGTCAGGTATAAACTGGAGATAAAACTTATTATGTATCAAGGGTTACAAAGTCCATGAGCTCTCATCCCACTGCAAAACAACAAGTATTGACTAGGTGCCTCACAGAGTACAGCTATCTGCCCTGTAAGTACTCAGGGACATTAAACAGCATTTGCTGGGCAGCCTGGATGGTTTTTCTTGTATTACTTTATTTTTATTGCTGTGGCGTTTCGGTGCTTCGCAGAGCACCTTCATTAGGATAATAATATTGCTATATCTTACCATAGAGCATACGTTATTCACTATGTAACTTCTAGTAAAGGAACAAAATCCTCTGAATCTTAATTGAATTTAGCTAAATTAACATTATTTAATATGCTGACATTTTTGATTTTAGGTCCCTGTCTCTACCTAATATATATAATTTTTTGACCATTCTGCAGATTCAAAATCTGGGCTTCTTCCCTGAAGATGTAGCAATAAGGATAACCGTGCCGGTAGCTACTCGAGGTGGAAACCGATTGCTCTTCTTGCACAGCCTAACAAGTGACCAGGTGCTGGACTGTGTGTCAGTGCAGGATGCAGATTTAAATTTTATTATCTCGCATTGTTGTAAATCTGTATCTTTCTCTTTACATTAGGACAAGGCAATTTGCAATATTTGGGGCAACAGTACAGACTATCGTAGGAAGCCATCAGATGAAGACTTGAGCCGAATCCCCCAGCTGGTATGAACTGCATTTCCAAAGAAGTATTACATTTTGCAGACATCAGGCTTCTGGGCAGGGTGGAGAAGGGTGTGGGGTGTGACATCACGTGGGGGTGGGGTGTGATGTCACACAGAGACAGGGCCATCATTCTAGGGGTGGTGGGAGGTGGGGTTAGGGTGGAGTTAGGGGCATTCTGGGGCGTGGCCACCAAAAGGGGGCATAACTTGGGAGGACACTCAAGTTTCATGACAAGTCCGGGAGTCTGGGGTGGTCTCACGGGTGTGGGCGGGAGACCACCCCAGAATGAGGGAGACTCCCGGGCAATTCGGGAGGGGTGGGATACCTGCATTTTGGGTTGTTAGGACTGTAACTTCATAATGATATTGCCCTATGTATTCTGTATCGCAAAACTTGTATGGTCTCCATCCAAGTTTTTCTTCTCTTCCTAAAGTTTCCATAGGTAGATTGAGAATAGTTGCAGGTCTGTAGCTAGCTTCAGAAAAGATTGTTTTTTTGGGGGAGTTAATGGAGCTTATGACACAGCTTGTAACACATGACTGTCACAGACACAGAGACAGGGCCATCTGGGAAGTCTAATTTTATAAACCTATAACTTAAAGAGCATGTCCACCCTAAATTTAAATTTTTGTTATGCTATTATTCCCCATGGGCTCCCAGCCCCAACCACATTATTTTATTTTTTTTTAAGCCCCCCAAACTCTACTTACCTCCCCTCTTTCCTCCGACGCGCTCCCGGCCCTCTGCTTGCGAGGAAATGCAAGCAGAGGGGCGGGACCGGCAGCCGCGTCTGTGATTGGCTGAGCGGCAGCCCATCACGGACGCGGCTGCCGGCAGCTCACTTCAGCGTAGGAAAGCAGAGAGGTAAGTAAAAGTTTGGGGAGCTTTATAAAAATAAAAATCATGCGGTTGGGGCTGGGGCACATGGGGGATTACTACTGTAAAGGGGATTTATGCTAGGGGGAGGGATAGCAGAACGGGGAAGGGAGATGGGAGGGGAGGGAGGAGGGAGAAGGGCTGCAGTACGCATGGCAATGATCTCCGGAGCCAGGTACAGGCAGTGTCCTATATGGACCTGCTAGCCTCCTGGTGGTCATTTTTTGGGACTTTGGGGGGGGACTACAGGAGAACCCTATGGAGCTGGGATGTGAGGTAAGGTTAAACTACATAACCACTGTGCGGGCCAGTAGTTGGGGGGATTATAGTTTTGGGGGTGGACATGCCCTTTAAGATTCAGAAAATATTCCATTTTGTACCATTGGCAGAGTGGTTGATAGCAGATGAGAGCAATGATCTACGGTGGATAAACAGGGTAATATATACGAGGACTTAAGATTCAGAAAAGCTAGAGACCTCTTCCTGGGCTAATTTGAACGGTATAACAGCTCTTTTCAGAGGGTATGGAGACCACAGTAACTCTTTAAAGCATAATTGACTCCTGACATAAACACTAGTTAAAAGGTGTACATCGTATCATAAACTCACAGTAAAATTTCATGTGCCCATAATTGTTCTCTAGAGCAATCTACCTTTTATGAATTTGATACACAGTGAATATGTAGTATCGCTACTTGCACTGAATTGGTGGAATGTAGAGAGTGGCTAGCTTTAGCCACTTATTAAAGACCTAAGATCCTGATTTACCCACGTGTGCTGTGCTAAAAATAGGGGTTAAACTCGTGTTAACCAATATTGAATAGGTTAGCGCAAGTTTAACTCCATATTTGCACTGACTGCACCAGTTTCACAAAAGACAACCGTGAAACCAGCGGAATCCTATATAATAAAATGCAAGTTTGCGTCCCTGTGTCCATGTGTGTGCGTCCTGCAGTTACCTCTTTTTGCCACTTGGTGTGCATTCTATTCCTCAGGCTGCTGCTGTTATTTCCCTCCAGGCAATTACAGAGTGCATTGACACTGCTCTAGCTCCCCCGCAGCAGCCTCTAAGTCCCTTCATTTCCTTTCATGCAGGAAAGTCTTTTACTGTGCGGCATAATTTACATCCATCAGCATACCTTCATGGACGGAAGTAACACACGTGCCAGTTGATTATGCGCATGCGCGAAACTAGCATTGTCATGGTAACTGTTTAGATGCGCCGGTTGATTATGCGTGAAAAGCGTTGTCATGGTAACTGTTTAGATGCTAAAGCGTATGGATGGCTGCAAAGTCCCTGCTATTTCCAGGTTAGCAAGTTGGATAGCGTAACAGTTAAAGAGACAGAAGACCTCTTTAGAGAACAAAGGACAGTTAGCTTATGGAGGGCTGAGGGAAAACCGTTCTATCTAAAGTGTATGGACAGGGGCTGAGGGGAAAAGGTCCCTCCAAAGTGTATGGACAGGGGCTGAGGGGAAAAGTTCCCTCCAAAGTGTATGGACAGGGGCTGAGGGGAAAAAAAGTCCTTTCAAAGTGTATGGACAGGGGCTGAGGGGAAAAGGTCCATCCAAAGTGTATGGACAGGGGCTGAGGGGAAAAAAAGTCCCTTCAAAGTGTATGGACAGGGACTGAGGGGAAAAGGTCCCTCCAAAGTGTATGGAAAGGGGCTGAGGGAAAAAAAAGTCCCTTCAAAGTGTATGGATAGAGGCTGAGGGGAAAAGGTCCCTCCAAAGTGTATGGACAGGGGCTGAGGGGAAAAAAAGTCCCTTCAAATTGTATGGACAGGGACTGAGGGGAAAAGGTCCCTCCAAAGTGTATGGAAAGGGGCTGAGGGAAAAAAAGTCCCTTCAAAGTGTATGAATAGGGGCTGAGGGAAAAAAAAGTCCCTCCAAAGTGTATGGAAAGGGGCTGAGGGAAAAAAAAGTCCCTTCAAAGTGTATGGACAGGGGCTGAGGGGAAAAGGTCCCTCCAAAGTGTATGGACAGGGGCTGAGGGAAAAAAAGTCCTTTCAAAGTGTATGGACAGGGGCTGAGGGGAAAAGGTCCCTCCAAAGTGTATGGACAGGGGCTGAGGGGGAAAAAAAGTCCCTTCAAAGTGTATGGACAGGGGCTGAGGGGAACAGGTCCCTCCAAAGTGTATGGACGGGCTGAGGGAAAAAAAGTCCCTTCAAAGTGTATGGACAGGGGCTGAGGGGAACAGGTCCCTCCAAAGTGTATGGACAGGGACTGAGGGAAAAAAAGTCCCTTCAAAGTGTATGGACAGGGCGGAGAGAAAAAAAAGTCCTTCAAAGTGTATGGACAGGGGGTGAGGGAAAAGG
The DNA here is from genome assembly GCA_019447015.1 of Hymenochirus boettgeri. Classification (NCBI taxonomy): domain Eukaryota; kingdom Metazoa; phylum Chordata; class Amphibia; order Anura; family Pipidae; genus Hymenochirus; species Hymenochirus boettgeri. The sequence continues at coordinate 218,698,927 of CM033471.1, read as the reverse complement.
TCCCTCCAAAGTGTATGGACAGGGGGTGAGGGGAAAAGGTCCCTCCAAGTGTATGGCAGGGGCTGAGGGAAAAAAAGTCTTTCAAAGTGTATGGACAGGGGCTGAGGGGAACAGGTCCCTCCAAAGTGTATGGACAGGGGCTGAGGGGGAAAAAAAGTCCCTTCAAAGTGTATGGACAGGGGCTGAGGGGAACAGGTCCCTCCAAAGTGTATGGACGGCTGGAGGGGAAAAGGTCCCTCCAAAGTGTATGGACAGGGGCTGAGGGGAAAAGGTCCCTCCAAAGTGTATGGACAGGGGCTGAGGGGAAAAGGTCCCTCCAAAGTGTATGGACAGGGGCTGAGGGGAAAAGGTCCCTCCAAAGTGTATGGAAAGGGGCTGAGGGGAAAAGGTCCCTCCAAAGTGTATGGACAGGGGCTGAGGGGAAAAGGTCCCTCCAAAGTGTATGGACAGGGGCTGAGGGAAAAAAAAATCCCTTCAAAGTGTATGGACAGAAAAAGAAATGTTTCTAAACATGTATTCTAGTGCCCGTTTATGTAACGGGCTTAATGTCTAGTCTATTTAATAAACGATTTGCACCACTTTTAATTCCACAATTTAAGACCAGCTAATGGCTGTTCTTAAAGTGGTGCTGGGGTAAAAACCCTTTTAGGATTTACCATAAGGTGCAAATCCAATATTAAATACCGAAAGCCATATTTGCCCGGAGCAATTTGCGGCTCTGTACCCAAAGGTGAAAATTGCTCCGGGCAAATATGGCTTCCGGTATTTAATATTGGATTTGCACCTGGTGGTAAATTCCAAAAGGGATTTTACCCCAGTGCCACTTTAAGAACAGCCATTAGCTGGTTTTAAATTGTGGGGTAAAAGTGGTGCAAATCCTTTATTAAATAGATTCCGCTGGTTGCACGGTTGTCTTTTGTGAAACTGGTGCAAATATGGAGTTAAACTTGCACTAACCTATTCAATATTGGTTAACACGAGTTAACCCCCCAACCCCACCCCCCGAAACGTTGTTTTTTTTTATGTTGGTCACTAAAATAAAGAAAACGTTGATTTGGAGTGCAACCTTCAGCTTTTTGTTTATTTTTCTATTGAACTATTATCCTTGGCGGTAGGATACCAAAAGGATTAAGCACCCATAGATTAGAGAGAGTGCATTGGACTTTGCTTGTTTAACCCCTATTTTTAGCACAGCACAGGTGGGTAAATCAGGCCCTAAATGTTATGTCAGCTTCAGAAAGCCACACCTCCATGATAAGAAAAAAATCCCCCCAAACATAGATTTTAACAGTAAAAGGGCTACTACACTAAAATATTATGCACATTGTCTGATTTTGGTTTTGGACTGCAGTGCAATGTGCAGAAAATATTCAGCCCATTTGACAGATTAAATGGGACTAGTTGGTTTACAGTAAAATGTCACTTTTCTCAACTGAAAATTTCATATTATTCAGAATCAAAGTAATTCAGATGTTGTATCCATTGACTGTTCACTAAACGTGGCATCCAATCAGGAGACAGCTTTCACTCTTCATGGACAACTCTGGAGCAAATCATTCCGAGCGGTAAGAGCTTTAATAGAAATGGGAGATAGAAAGGGTGACTAGGGAAATAAGGCAGTTTATTTGCACACATAAACACAATCATTATTTTTATTGTTATTTTTTAGATGAATTTCCGATATGTGAGTTTGGCTATGTTTGCCGTGTTACAGCGCAAATTTCAAAGTCCTTTTATATTCCGAGAAGAAGAGCCTGCTCGCCTGGTAAAGTGATAAGGACTAAGCTAACAAAGTGATCAAATTCTTCTGTGAAATATTATTTTCTTTTTCTCTATCTCTCTTTCCATCTAGATCTATCGATGTATCTATCTATCTATGTATCTATCTATCTATGTATCTATCTATCTATCTATCGATCATTTGTATTTCAGTCACCTAGATACACAACACAGGATATAACATCCAGCAACTACCTATGCCAGTCATTTTGTGATCAGTGACTTGCAATCACAAAATGAATAGCCCAGGGCAGGGAACATTAGTCAGTTAGTCCTCTGGTTTATTTCAGATTATAATCAATTCAATGTTTAATGTCAAATCAACCTTATATTGAAGGCCAACATGAGATGGAGAAGCTAGGTTTACCCTCTTTCTTACTATTGGATGAGAGGTTGGGATTTAGAATCAAGCAGCACAACACACCAATACCTGTTAACTAATCTACAGGGAATCTGCAACATTCTAAGACAAGAGTCATGTGTGTTTGCACATTGTGTGTGTTACATTGATAAAATAGCAGGGTTTGAACTTAATATAGCGCCATTCTGACACTATTGTGGCATCCAATGGGCATTTCTGCGTAACATTACAATCCCACCTGCCTGTCTTTATCTCCACACATTAAGTTAATTATGCTTTCTACGTGCGGGTGTCCTTGATTGCACCTCCTGAATATCACATTATCGACCATTCACACCATTTGTAATCTGTCATTAAGAAATGCATTGTACCTTATCCTCCTCTATTGGAAATTGGAGCTCCTGCTGTTCTTCCTGGCAATAAAATATCCATCAAATATTAATTGTCTTTGAGTAGTCAGAACTATCCAGCTATAAACCACTGGCAGGAAATAGCTCAATAAAGGTAGCAGCTTTTTATTTTTTTAAACTTGTTTTTATTTTTGAACCATATATGATAACTCATTACAGGTCATGCAGGTTATTGACATGGTTAGCAATTTTGCTTTATGTCAAGGGTAGTTGGAACATATTAAAACATAAACAGAAAGCATTGTTAAACTATATCAGCAGCTATGTCTATTATCTGGTTGGTTGATGACAGTTGTAAATCAAGGGTTTGCCTATTTTTGGTAGAGAAGGGTAGGAAGAGGGGGGGAGGGAATGGCGTGTCAGTCTCCTGGTCCTGGTCTATTTATTTTGCTTGGAGGGATATCTTGAGAGTTTTTCAGTCTGTGGCTTCGGAGGTTAATGGGAGTTTAGCCAGGGGCTCCATACTTTTTAAAAAAAAATTTGGGCACTTCCTGTGTTTATAGATAAGGTTGTAGAATGGGAGTATATTGTTGATTTGGGCTATCCATGTATTGGTGAGAGGTGGGTCTGTGGACATCCACTTGAGGATTATAGTTTACTTTGCCCAGAATAGTGATTCTTGTAGAAAGGTTATTTCTAGCGTATTCAATTCTAGCGTATTTATTCCCAATAAACACAATTTCGGATCTAGTAGAATTGGCCATGGTAGCATCCTCGAGAGAAGTTGTGTAATTTCATGCCAAAATGTCTGGACTAGAGGGCAGTCCCAGATGAGGTGCCAGAAGTCTGCGAGTTGTTGGGTGACATTTCGGACAACAGTTTGTATTGGTTGGGAAGATGCAGTGCAGTTTCTTCGGAGTAAGATAGGCTTGGTGGGTTATATACAATTGGATAAGTTTGTTGTTGGCAGAGGGGGCTGCATAAATATGAGCTGTGGCCAGTTAGTCTTCCATTGTTAGGTCTGGCATGTTGCCACTCCAAAGTTGGATGAGGTGGTCTCTTTGTTGGTTTTTTTTGGCTGCAATGAGTTTGGTATAGATGCGCGATATAAGGCCTTGTAGCCCTTGGGTTTTGAGTATTCCAATGATGGGATGTTTGTTCAGATGAATTGTTTTGCCAGGAAATTCGGTGTGCAGGTAGTGTCTCAGTTGGAGATATCTATAAAAGTAAGAGCGTGGTAGGTCGAATTCCACCTTTAGGTCTTCAAATTTTTTCAGACAGTTGTCTGATATGATTTGTTCAAATCTTTGGATTACTTTATTTTCCCAGTCAGTTGAGTTAGGGAATGATGCTAGTTGAGAATAGGTTTGGTTATGCCACAGTGGGGCTTCATGTGGTATGCCTGAGTATTGGAGTATTGCGTTTATTTCCCTCCATACTTTGTGTGCTTGGGTGTGTAGTGGAATGGTTGTGCCAGTAAGATATCTTCCAGGGGCTTCGATTGTGGCTAGTGGGTGGCTCGCACTGTAGGATGCTAGCATTGATTCTGCTGGGTTGGGGGTTTCGTTGGGTTCTACCCATTGTTTTAAGTATCTGATTTGTCCGGCTAGATACAGGCGGAAGTTTGGCAATGCTAGTCCAGCTTCATCTTTCATGCTTCAAGTTTAAGACATGCTCTTCCATTGGCCCACATGAATGAGGTTAGAGAACTGTTGATATTTGTGAATAGCTTCTTCGGAGGGTAAATTGGTTATAAATGTTCGGTTATATATAGAATTTTTGGCAGTAGGATTATTTTAATAAGGTTTATTCGTCCTACAAGATTAATGGGTAGGGTGCACCAGGTTTGGGTTTTTTGATGTATAGTTTGGAGAAGGGGATTCACATTTGTTCTGTGAAGTCTTTTGGATTACTGGAATACTGGGGATTTTCCATGTTAGAGTTTTTGTTGTTACACAGTTGGCATCCAACAAACATATAGAGGACTTCTCCCAATTAATACCAAGGCCTGAATATGGTTTTGTGGGATGTATGCTTTTCTATTTGGTTTAGTCTGTGGCGGGTGTCAGATAGAGTATTATGTATTTGGCGTATAGTCCAATAAGGTCGGTATGTGGTCCTCTGCTTAGACCTTTGATAGAGTGGTTGGATCTTAATCTAATAGCAAGGGCTTCAATGACCAGTGAGAAAAGATATGGGGAAAGGGGACAGCCCTGTCTGGTACCCCTGTGCAGTTGGAATGGGCTTGATTGTGTTCCGTTAACTATCACTGTCGCTTTTGGGTTCTGGTAATTTTATCCATTGGCTGTATTTGGGGCCAAAACCAAACTTCCCCATACAGGCCCAGTCAAACGGCTTTGTGGAGTCTAATGACAGGATTGCTCTATCACCCATTGTATCATGCTGAATCTGTGTGTGGATTTGAGCTTTTCTGATGTTTGATGATGTGCTTTTTCCCGGCATGAAGCTCGTTTAGTCCGGGTGCATGCACTGTGGTTGGATGGATTTTTGTCTGGTTTCAATAGTAGAATTATGGTTGCATCTAGCATTGAGGTCATTGAGTCTTTGATTAGTGAAGGCAGCTGTATATGTTTGGAGAAGTTGTTCCAACAGTGTCTTGTTGAACTTTTTATAAAATTCAATTGGTAGGCCATCAGGGTCTGACACCTTACCGGATTTCATGCTTGCAAGAGAATCTGATATTTCTTCCAGGGAGAGGCTTTTTCCAAGGAGTTGGTTTTGGGTTATATCCAGTTGTGGAGATGTAATATCTTATAGGTAGTTAAGGTTGGTTTGGATTGCATGCGAGGATTGTGTTTGGTACTGGACTTGGAAGTAGTTTGTGAATGATTGGAGGATTTCTGCAGTTTTTGTGATGGAGCCTTTTTGTGGGTCCCGGATTTCAAGAATAGTTTGTTGCGATTGGTTGGTATTAATTAAGTGAGCTAGAAGTTTGGCAGATTGGTTACCTTGTTCGTAAAACCTTTGTTTTTGGAAAAATAATTTTTCATTAGCTTTTTCTTTTTTAAGAATATTGTATTGTCTTTGGACTCGTTGCCACGAAACACAAGCTTCTTCAGATGGGTCATTACAATATATTCGTTCTGCCTCTTGTAGCCTATTAGTAAGTGTTTCAATTTCTAGCCTGGATTGTTTTTTAAGGAAGTTAATTGAGCTGTTTAGTAAACCACTTACATAGACTTTAAAGGGAAAGTTCAGTGGAAATTATCAATATTTCTTAAATTGTTAGTTTACGTAATGCATACTTAGTTATTCTACATATTCTCTACCATTTTGAAAAATCAGTTGATTTCATACTGTTCCCTGCTGTTGACATTAGTGAGCTGACATTTCAGGTTCTAACGGTCCTTCTTCTTCCCAGGATGCACCACATCCTTGGACTGTTCCTAACAGTAATTTTTTACTGATTGGCTTGTGGATGGGTCAAAGATGCTCAGATCCCTACTGAGCAACTGAATCAACCCAGGCGCTGGGTCAAGGGCCAGACCATAACAGTCTCTAGTAGGGGTCCTGCAAGCAGGAAGTCAGAATTTCGGTTACATTTTATTACATACAGACAAAATGCTGAATTGGCAGGTTAAGGTCGTTGGGATGAAAAAATACTGTTCTTTTTTCTGAAAAGCATATGTATTTGCACTGAACTTCCCCTTTAAAGGTGTTCTAGATTATGTCTTGTGGAGTAGCAGATAGCTTTTAACTGAAAGGGGAAGTAAAACCAAAATGTAAAAAATCTGATTTTCCCCTTTCAAAGCAAACCTAAAGCACTTAGTAATACCATTTTACCGTATACTAACCACTGTCACTAGGAGTTTTCACACAGGATTTACTGACATCCTTCTGTACATGAGGTGGCTTTTTAAGTGACTTGAATTTTATTAAATTCTAAAAACACTATCTGGATCACTGTCATACAATTTGCTTTATACTTCACTTTACTGCCCCCTACTGGTGATCTTTCAGTTATCATTTCTTTGTGTCTATTATCTGTTACAGAACCAGTAAAACACAAATGTGAACTAACATAAGATTAAAGGGCTATGTTTTCTTAACACGGTGACACTGAACTAGTTTGAAAAAGTTAAAAATATCACATAAGGAGTGTGTAGGTAACTACTGCAGGGTTCAAGTCCAGGCTAATTCTTATTTTGTGCTTCTTTCAGATCACATTTGATATTTCCAAACAGGAGGAATGGGAGGTCCCCATCTGGATAATAATTATAAGTACAATAGGGGGGCTCCTGTTATTGGCTCTTCTGGTTTTAGCTCTTTGGAAGGTAAGTGATCAGACTCTGGCCTTAGGAGTAGAATGATGTTGTTAAATAATAATAAACATCAAAGTTTAGAACCCATGGATATACACTATGGGGGTCCCTGGGGGGAGCCGATCCAAAACGAGAGAAATGGAGGGAGCTGATGAATCTGAAGGCAGAATTGAAAGAGAAATAGTTAGCAAAAGAAGGAAAATGCAGCACAGAAGATATTGTCCGCATTATTTTATATTACTTTATTTTATTTCTTTTTATTTTCTATAAATACAATATACTGAATATTTATTTTTTACTAAATCAGTTTATATAAATAGAGAAAACAAAAGGAGAAACAGAAACGAACATCACATATATTCCAGAGTCAATTGATTTTGTAATTGGTACTTTATATTTGTTTCAAATCTTTAATGTCTCTTAACTTTCACCAATAAAAATATTTGGGGGGAAAAAAATAAAAAGAATAATCATAAACAAGGTCCATCTGTATGACCAATAGGATACTTAGTGGTGAGACTGTTGGAACTGGCAGCTTTTGTTTTAATGGACAAAATGAATATGCCCTATACTTTGTCATTTTCTAATATTTTCTAATGAAAAAAATAGTAACTGCTGTTAAATATCTCCATAACTGACCTATCAGCAATCAGCTTTAATTTCCCATTGTAATTTGTACTTCAGTAGGATTATCTTGAAGGTTTTTCTTATTTACCAATAAAGGTGCTGAAATAAAAGTTAGGTATACAGTAATAGATAGAGACGCTATCACTTATTGGCTGTTTGCTTCCTTCTGATACACAGTTGGGTTTCTTTAAACGCAGTCATCACGAGAGGAAGGAGCAGGACAAGGTTATGGAGTGAAACACTGAGATTCGGTTGATGCCCTTGGTCCTAGGCCTTGTTTTGCAGAACTTTTATATTATCCCAGAGGTTTAGGCTGGAGGCAAAGACTTGATGTCATTCTGAGGACTAGAAAAAAGCAGGGATGTCTCAGAAACTCCTTCCTGACGAAGCCCGAAAACATTTCCAGTAATGAAGATTGGGTATAGGGGTGACATAATGGAGTTTAAGGTCTAAGGCCTTTATTTATTTTGTTGTTTACTTGATGTAAGTACTGGTCATAAAGACTTTTCCAGCTTTTGCTCAGGGACCGATTTGTCAGTACTAGAACGTTAGAGACCAACTACTCTTCTATTCCCTGAAAAGCAGTAATTACAGGAACCTCATCCTTTCAGTTTTGTATTTGCCTGTATTATTCAAATAGCAAAGGCACCCTGGACTATGAAAACTAAGGACGGAATATTTGGATTAATAGTGCAAGGTTTGAAAAACAAAAGAATACCAAAGAGTTCCCTGGAATATTATTGCTATTCCAAAAAAAACAAGTTCCAGAGCAATCCGATGAAAACCAATAACTGGAAGAAATCCCCTGGAGTTACCTGAAGAAAGACAGAAGCTCATTCCTCATTGGTGAGCACAGGAATTAGGGCATCAGATTGTCTAATTCAAGATTAGAATTGAACTTTCTCTTCATAGTAAGAGTTGAAATTCACCATGTGGAATAAATCAGGAAACACATTTATTCAAAACCACTTTCCTTTCCCTGAATACAAAAACATCAGCAGGGGATTGCATAAGTACTAATCAGCAGGTTATCAGTAACTGTACAGCCTCATAAACCACAATAAAAAAGAACCGTGGTACATCTCCTGGCTTGTGGTTTTTGCATTAAAGCTTCCAAACTGCACAAGGATACACACAATGAATAAAACTGGACATGTGTCCTTTTGCCTCTCCTCATAGGACAGTCACATACATATTGTGTTTTCTGTTACATCTTCCCCAGACTCTGCAACACTGGGCAATACAAATGTCTGTCACAGCACACCAGTATTGCCAATACAAGGTTACAGTAAACCTTGCAGTGTATATTGCATTAGAATTTGCACATAATTAATGTACATTAGTGTGCATTAACTATATTCAAATTATGTTGAAAAATATATTTTTAGTGTGACCAATGAAAACACATTTTTTATTATCAAAATTTAGAGGCTCCCCTGGGTCTTTTACGACAAACCAATCACACCATTTATAAATGGATTAGATTGAATGGTGGCGCATCAATCGACATCTTTCTTTAGAAGGTGTTCAAAAGCAAGACCTCATTAAACATAAAAGCAACATGTATGAATGTCAGCACAGCAGGAGGATAATAGCATTCTATTTCTTCCAACGCTATTATACACTTTCAGGTGAGCTTTTTAATTTGTTATTTGTCTCTGCCATCAGCATGTCCTGATTCTCTCTTTTACCTACTTTTAATGTCTTTTTTTCTAACAAAAAGAAGAAAAAATAATGTGGTATTATGGGAACATATTGCAACACTTCCAATCAAATTGCAATATCTATTAAATGCGTCATATTTATGCATGACCAAACAGTGAAGCCATTGAATTATTAATTTATTATCTGAAAATACCACCAATCCCAGATAGTTATTTCTAATTTAACAATATTGGAAGGGTTCTTTATCAGGGACGTAGCTAAATATCACAAGACCCCATACAAAGATTTTAAATGCCCCCCCCCCCCCCCACACACACATAAAAACAAGTTTGATGCAGTTCAAATAAACCCAGCCAAACTGCAGCAAGGTTTGTCCACCCTACTAAGAATAATTTTACCTCATGCAGTTCACCCCCACAAACCCCGTTTTGATTTTACTTGTAAACCTGGGAGCATCTTTGTTAGGTTTAAAGGATAAGTACACCATAAAAAAAGTAATTTTCAAGAGCCTACCTTTTCTGCACAAAACTTTTTGGTTTCCTCCTCCTGCATAGTTATCTGCAGCTCTGCCCTGACGAGATGTACTGCTCCCTCCAGCTTCCTGGGCCTCCAAGCATAATTTCTGCATGTTTCATGAGCAGTACATATCCTGGATCCTCCTCTTCATTAAAGGATATCTCCACTCAGAAAAAAACCTATTTATAGTGATCTGTACCCCCCTGTTCTTTATAAACCATCTAGAAACTAAAGTGCATGACATTAGTCTAGTTCCCCACAAGTGCTGAAATGAAAAACGAATCATTAAGAAGGCAATACATTGAAAAGACATTGGTCAAATGTGTTATTGTTGTTTACTTTAACTGTTGTAATTCTTTCCTGATGTACCTTAGTCCTTGGGAAATTAAATGTTGTGTTCTGTGAAGAAAATATCTATAGCTCCATAGTTGTCATTTGTGCCTAACCCACAAACCGGTCAGTGAAAATCACCGGACCACGGGGTGGGTGGGGCAGTGGGTGGTCCGGTTCAGGTTAGGTACCTCTATTCTAGGGAAACTTGTAAGATTCTTAAAGGCGCACACTAATGTGACCCAATTGGACTGGCCACACTAGGCGCGTTGTGGCCGTTTGCGCTGGCATGCTTTCACCAATGCTCACACGTTCAGTGTGGCCTCGGCCTAAACGGGGATGATTGAATGAAGTTGGTTTGGATTAAAGTCATAGTTCTCAGTAAAGCTGATGATGTCCTCTCTCTTTCTTCCATCATTTAACATAGCAAGATTAGAAAATGCTTTTATCTGTTTCTGCTGTGTACAGGGGCACTTCTAGGGTTTTTGCTGCCTGAGGCAAACTTTAGAATGGCGCCTTTGACCGTCTCCGGGCGGCGCATGCAGCGCGCCGCCGCCGCATTAAAGTAGGCGTGGCTTTGTTGGTGGGCGTGGCATGATAAGACCCAGTCCCCAGGGAGGGAGACCCCCCCATGATAAGACCCCAGGGAGGTTAGGTTACATTACAGGCTATGAGGCCACTGAATCCAGCCGCCCCCCCCACACACACACACCCATGATAAGACCCCAGGGAGGGAGACCCCCCATGATAAGACCCCAGGGACTCAGGGAGCGGAGGTTACATTACAGGCCATGAGGCCACTGAATCCAGCCAGCCCCCCCCATGATAAGACCCAGTCCCCAGGGAGGGAGACCCCCCCATGATAAGACCCCAGGGAGTTTAGGTCACATTACAGGCCATGAGGCCACTGAATCCAGCCGCCCCCCCCCCACACACACACACCCATGATAAGACCCCAGGGAGGGAGACCCCCCCATGATAAGACCCCAGGGGCTCAGGGAGGGGAGGTTACATTACAGGCCATGAGGCCACTGAATCCAGCCAGCCCCCCCCCCCATGATAATACCCAGTCCCCAGGGAGGGAGGAGACCCCTGCCATGAAAAGACCCCAGGGAGATTATGTTACATACAGGCCATGAGGCCACTAAATTCAGCCAGCCCCTCACCCCATGATAAGACCCCGGGAGGGAGACCCCCCATGATAAGACCCCAGGGACTCAGGGAGGTTAAATACAGGGCATGAGGCCGCTGAATCCAGTACCCCCCCCCCCCAAGCTTATACAGTGAGACAGACAGACAGTACTACTTACACAGTTGCAGGCAGCTTAACTCATGTGGTGGTCTGCGACAGACGACAGTGCGACTGCTTGGTCTGCTCCAAGTAAGTTCCTTCCAAGTTTTGCAGTGCTGGGCTGGCCACTGTCTCCACACAGACACAGACACTAAGGAAAGTCCGGACTCCGGTCTCCGGAACTTGCACTGGCCTGTGTGACCGGGTCCGGACCTGTCCTGACCTCATCATCAAGTGCCGCCGGGTCGGGAGCGCTCTGCTGCCAGCCAGTGCAGTGCGGCCAGTGCCTATCACTATCAGCCACCATAGCCTCGCGCTTGCGGCTCGCGTCGCACCGCAGCGAGGCCAGCAGGCAGCAGCAGTGTGTCCCAGTAAATTGGAAGGTGCGCTTCCTTCCCGACCCTTCCCACAAAGATAAGCAGGCCTTCTTGCTCCGGTCGTGCATGCCAGCGAGCGGTTATGTACAAATGAAATTTTTTTTTTTGTGCTATCAATTTTCCGCCTTTGGCAGGATGCCGCCTGAGTCACATGACTCAGTGAGCCTCATTACAGATGCGGCCCTGGCTGTGTATTTCCTAACATGGCTGGGGGAGACTCTTAAACTACACAGCTATAAATACCATAATAACTGCTGAATAATTATGATAAGTTTGATTTATTAATAAGGCTATAGAGGGCATTGCTTTTGGTTTTAAAGAGACATTTTGCTCCCACATTAACTAACTGCTCCCTGGTTCCTCCCCCTCATTAAAAGGTATCTCCACCGAGAAAAAAAACTTTTTAAATAGTGTAGCCCACCCCACCTGCCGGAAGCAGCAGAGAGGGGCTGTACAGGCAGCTGTGTCTGTGATTGGTTGAAAAGCAGCCAATCACAGACATGGCTGCCAGTTTATGCAGATAGCCGAGGGATAGAGGAGTATATTTCTGTGGGTTGTTTTACAAAATGAAGTTGGAGGTTGGGGGTGTAATGGGGTGGGCTACACAATGTGTAGTTTTTTATACGTAGGGGATGAGGCAGCCACGATGGATGGAGGGGGGGCTCCCCTGTGCATGCCAGCATCCTCAATGAGGATAAGAAAGAAGCAGTGACCGGATGACACACAGACAGCTCCTACTCTTCACTTTTTGGAACTTTGGACAGACAGTGTGGCCAGCACTGTGGAAAATTAAAGTTTTAGGGGTCGACATGCCCTTTAAAGGGCATGTACAACCAAAAAATAAGTCAGTGTTTTTAGACTAATTACCCCTCAAAAGCTTAGTTGCATTTAATCCTAACCTTAGGGCTAGACCACACTAACGAGTTTTTCTCTCGTGGGATTTTGGTTAGAATGGACATTGTGGGAACGCAAAAGTTCACGTGATTTCCAATGTGCATCCATTTCTGTTTTGCAATCACCATTTTTTTTGAGCACAGCATGCATTTCCATAATGTTAAATTGCAAAATCGCATAGAACGTGTGACAACGCACTAGAATCACACGCACGATAACGCTATCAATTACGCGTTCTTTTATTTCAGCCGATCCCTCACCGGGAGTCCCTCCTCCTGCCTTCTACTGGGTATGTACTGTCAGTCATGGCCATGACATTGTCATCACGGCCAATGCTTGACAGCCAATATCCAGAAAAGCCGGTAACGAGTGCGCTCTGCTACTGCATGCTTGTAACTGTCTTGAAACAGAATGCAGGAGGTGGGACTTCCAGTGAGGGATTGGCTGAATTAAAAGTAAGTATATCTCAGTGTAGGAGTGTCGGATTAAAGGAATAGTTCACTCGAAAAGTGAACTATTCCTTTAATGTATTGATTGAAGACCGGGAGGTTAAAGAGCTATGCCTTAACTTTCGTTCTTCAATCAATTGACCAGAAGCCACCGGATACACAGAAGAAACAAATTAGCTCAACCATAAATAGACCCCCTCCCCTTTACCTCCTTGTAGTTTGTTTCTTCTGCAGTTCTGGATGTTATGCTGTGGGTGTGTTCCAATCCATCTGATTTTACGGTCACTGTTCTCTGTTTGTGCCTCTCTCTGACCAAAGTCCTTCCAGTATGCCCGACTTGCGCGAGCTCAGGACAGGAACCACCATAGTTTCCCCCCTCTCTGGCAGATGCGGCGGGGTCGCATTTCCTGTAAGGATGTTATGACATCATCTTTAGGTGCCAGGAGCCGGGGGAACCTTTAAAATGCCGGCTATTTTGGCGTTTTTTGTTTCTTTGTTGCCTGCTTGTCCAGCTTTATGCATCATGGAGCCGGCTGCCAGTGGAGACTCCAGGGCTAAGGGGAGGTGGTAAATGAAGCTCTTCTCTGCAAAAAGAGGTACATTTATACAAGGTGGCTAAGTACACTTTTTCTGCCTGTTTATATTTCAGCCGAAAGTCAGCCTCTAAAAGAAAAAGGTTCAGGGAATCTTCATCTTCCTCTTCTGAACATGAAGTTCTTTGCAGGGCTTGTAATAAGCCAGATTACAAAGACAAAAAGCTATGCAAAAATTGTATGCAGGATTTATATGAGGAAAATACTATTCCTCCAGCTCAACCTGCAGGAAATTTGGTACAACCATCAGACATCGTAGGTTATATTACCCAAGCTGTGGTGCAAGGGTTTCAAGAGAATGGTCCCTCTACTTCTACAGCTTCTACAGCTCCAGTGGTTCCAAATACTCAGCCTGAGGATTCTTCAGCGGAATCCTTGCCTGAAGATGAAGATGAGGAGTCTGGGTTTGATCTAAGACAGATTAATAAAACTAGTGAGAAAGTCACTGATTGATGATGAGGAGCAACCCTCAACCCCAACACTTTTTCAAAAGAAAAATAAATCTTTTTCCAATACATAAGGAAGTGTCTGATATGATATCTGGGGAGTGGAGCAAGCTTTCCAGATGGGTATCTGTGGAAAAGGAATTTGAAAGGCTACCTCCGGATAAAGTGAGGTTTTGGGAAAAACCACCGGTGGTGGATGCTCCTGTAGCAAGGTTATCAAAAAATACTGCCCTACCAATTGATGATATTTCAGCTCTCAAACATCCTATGGACAGGAGAATGGAGGCAGAACTAAAGAAAATATGCTTAACTGCAGGTGCAAGTTGTAGAGCAGCAGTGTCTTTAATCTCCATAACAAAGTTCCTGTCTACACAAATGGAGCTATAAGGTGAAGCATTGAAGGAGGGGAAGAGCAGAGAATCTGTAGCTCGTTCCCTTAAGAAAGCTCATCCAGCTACAGAGTTTGCTTTAGAGTCAGCGGCAAACCTTGTCAAAGTCTCAGCCAGGGAGATGGCACTTTCGGTGTCTGCAAGGAGGGCTCTTTGGTTAAGAGCATGGTTTGCTGACACTCCTTCTAAAAATACATTGTGTAAACTTCCCTTTGAGGGTGAGAGACTCTTTGGGAAGGACTTAGATGATATTATTTCAAAGTCCACAGGTGGCAGAAGTACCTTTCTCCCACAAGGAAACAGAAAATGTAAAGACCAAATTAGGAAGCAACCGGACAGGTTTGCGCCTAGAAAAAGAGATGATTATAGAGGTTATCGTCCAGGAAAAGAATATAATCGGGCTAACACATGGAAAGAAGGACAATTTTGCCTTTTTCGAGGGCTAAAACCTACTTTTCTCAGGTCACCAAGACAATCAAAGCTTTTATGATAAAAGAAGTTTTCAGGATGCATGGCTGCTTGCTGTCATATCCAGAGGCTATCGTCTGGAGTATCTTCAGAAGCCTTCAAACAACTATTTTTGCACCACCAAAATGCCCCTTGTGAAAAGCAAAGCAAAGATGTTGCAGGCTTATGTCCAAGATCTTCTACTAAAGCAAGCTATTGTAGAAGTTCCATACAGCCAGAGGAAGAAAGGGTTTTACTTAGTTCCCAAGGCGACGGGCGATTTTCGACCAATCTTGGATTTGAGGAAATTGAACAAGCACATCAGGTGCGACAAATTCAAGATGAAAATATTACAAAGAATACACACCATGATAACTCTGGGGGACTGGATGTGCACTATCGAACTAAAGGACGCTTATCTCCACATACCCATTGCTCTAGAACATCAAAAGTTATTAAGATTCACCCTAGGGAGCCACCACATTCAGTTTTGGAGTCTTCCGTTCGGGCTATCCACGTCCCCCCAGACATTTACCAAGGTCCTTGTAGTGTTAATTGCCAACCTGAGAAAGACAGGTGTGGAAGTTTAAGCATATCTAGACGACCTTCTGATTGTTGCCCGGAACAGAGAGAAATTAGTGAACAGCAGAGAGCAAACTCTCAATTATCTAAAATCATTTGGATGGATAATCAACCAATCAAGGAGTCAGCTTCTTCCTACAAAGTCGTTGGTGTTTCTTGGGGCAACGATAGATACAAATTTAAATCTACTATACCTACCTCCCTAAAGAATATCCTCAATAGTCCAGCAAACACAAGAGTTCCTCTCTCTATCCATGATGTCAGCAAGGAGATATATGAAATTTTTAGGCAACATTTCATCCACAATAGGTCTTGTAAGATGGGCCGCATGGAGAATGAAACCAATTCAATCATATTTCCTAGCAAATTTTAACCAACATCGACACAATTGGGAGCAAACTCTGTTACTTCCAACCTGGTTAAAACAACAAGCTCTATGGTGGTCAGTACCAAGCAATCTGCGAGTGGGGACTCTCCTCTTTAGAACCGCAGCATCTAGAGCTATATACCGATGCTTCAGCCACTGGATGGGCGGCCCATATTCTCCATCATTCCGCTCAAGGGCTATGGGAAAGAAGAGTAACTTCCCTACCATCTGGAGTAATAGAGTTAAGAGCACTATCCAGAGCTCTACAAGCTTTCCATCACCTGGTAGAGGGGCTGCCCACATGTGTCCGGACGGACAATCAGGCAGCCGCAATCTATATAAGAAATCAAGGCGGAACAAAAAGTCCAGCCATGATTAGGGAACTGTTCCCGATAATGAAGTTTCCACAAAGAATCTAACATCAATCACAGCTCTTTATGTGCCAGGCCGACACAACCAGAGGGCAGACCGTCTGTCAAGAACAGTAATAGATCACGGCAAATGGAGCCTTCACCCTCAAATATTTCAAATGATAGTCAACAAGTGGGGGTATCCCCAAATCGATTTAAAGGCCACAAAAAGCAATGCAAAAGTCAAGAACTTTTTCTCCAGGTACCAGACCAAGGACTCGCTGGTAGTCGATGCGCTGAGTCAGGAATGGGAGGGGTTGAAAGTATACATATTTCCCCCAATCCCGCTAATCTCCAGGGTTTTGAAGAAGGTACCTCCGGATGGAAGTTCTGGCAGTTCTCCCAGATTGGCCTCGACGTCCATGGTATCCCCTTCTAAGAAGACTGACTGTGGATGGTAGGTATCACCTTCCTCCCAAGAACAATCTGCTACAAGGCAAGATTACCCATCCAAGCATCAGGATAATGAGGTTGGCAGTTTGGATGTTGAGAAGGGAAGACTGGTGAGTCAAGGTTGTTCAGGGAATGTAATTTCTACTTTATTTAAATCGAGAAAAGGTTCAACTAAATCCAGGTACGATTTGGAAAGTTTTTCAGTAGGAAAAACTTCATCCATTTCAAATATCAACACCTAGGTTCTTGGATTTCTTATAGAGAGGCCTGGATAGAGGTTTAGCACTTAATTCCATTAAAGTGCAAATCTCCACCATTTCTTCAGTATTGGGAAAAAGTCTTTTTTCTGAACCTCTCATTAAAAAATTTCTTAAAGGAGTTATGAGAATCAGGCCACCTAAAAAGTCATATTTTCTACAGGGGGATCTCCCATTAGTCCTTAAATCCTTAACCATGTCTCCCTTTGAACCTTACAAACAGCCTCTCTTTGGGATCTTTCTTATAAGACCCTTCTACTAGTGGCATTATTTTCAGGAAGAAGAATATGTGAACTTCAAGCCTTAACTGTCGACGAAGAGCACTTCATTTTCCAACCAAACTCGGTTGTTCTTTATCCCACTATTGAATTTCTAGCCAAGGTCATATCAAAATACCATTTAAATCAACCTATTATTCTGCCTTCTTTTCCAGTTGAAGGAACATCCACAGAACAAGATAGTTTATATACCTTGGATGTGAGTCAATGTCTAAAGATTTACGTAGATAGAACTATTTCTTTTAAAAGGTCACAAAGACATTTTTCATTTTACCCTATGGGCCTAAGAAGGGTGAAGTTGCATCCACAATCACCTTAAGGAGATGGGTGGTTGAAGCTAATCTTAAAGCTTACAGTTCACAGAAAGTGGCATCTCCTCAAAAAGTTTGAGCCATTCCAGAAGGTGGGGTAGCAGAAGGTGGCGTCACAACAGATGAGCTTTGAAGAGCAACTAACTGGGCCACTCCAAATACATTCATAAGCATTATAAATTAGATCTAAGAAACTCAACGGAGGCAAATTTTGGTCACAAAGTACTGCAAACCGTGTCCAAAGCCTCTAATTAAATATTTTCTTTTTTGAAGCAGATATGATTTATACTTACTCTTTTTTTATTTTCCCACCCATATTTTTATTACTTGGGTACTGACCCATTTACGTATTACTGCCTGGGGATGGCCAGGAAAACGGAAACTCCTGTCATACTTACAGAGAGTTTCTTTTCCTGGCCATACCCCCAGGCAGCAACCCCCCTTTTAGTTTACTTCCGAAGCTTTGAAACTTATTACAAGGAGGTAAAGGGGAGGGGTCTATTTATGCTTGAGCTAATTTTTTTCTTCTGTGTATCCGGTGTGAACAGGGGATCTGCCCATTTACGTATTGCTGCCTAGGGGTATGGCCAGGGAAAAAAACGCTTGGTTAGTATGACAGGAGCTTCGTGCGTGGCTCCTGGTCAATTGATTGAAGAACCAAAGGTAAGACCTGGGGCCATATTTATAAAGCCACAGTATTGCTTTTTAGCGATACCGCGCCTTTAATGAAAGGTAAAACGATATTTAAAACGATATTTAATATATGCTTGTATATATCAGTGATAGGAGTGTCAGTATAATGCATGAGGTAGATATAAAGGTGTGTATTGTGTTCCTAAAGTTTGGGCATAGGTTACACCAAGGTCAAAAGCTAGAGATTAATAATGGATTTCCCTATAAATCATTTGTACTAGGCAGGTATTGGTAATAAAATCTTGGGCCCTATTTATAAAAGATCGATATTGTTATCGAAAAAATAACGATCGTTATTTTAAAATAGCGATCGTTATCGTAAAATAACAATCGGTATTTTACGATAACAAACGTTATTTTTTTCAATAACGATTATCGATCTTTTATAAATAGGGCCCCTTGTTACCTGTTTAAGGAGATGGAATGAGTTTTATTTTCATGTAGTGCTGTCATTACCACTTTTTTTTTTTTAATGAAAAGACCCATATTGATTCGTTATATTCAAAATTGAATTAAAGATCAGTTTTTAGGTATCATTATTTAGGAATGAGCAGTGTTATTCACCAACTAGTAGTGTCATTAACAGCTTCTTATTTCCAGAATGTTTACCTTATGGAAGCAAATCTCTATTGAATGCAATGCACGGATTTAAAGGGAATTTTCAGCCAAAAAATAACTCATCTTTAAAATGTTTATTACCTCCCCAAACCCCACTTTTGCATGGTTCACAGATTTTAAAGATGCCCCCTACCATACCGTACCTGACCTGGTCCCTCACCGCTTCTACTCCACGGCTGCTGCTGACAGCTGCTCCACTTCCTGGTTGCGGCCTTCAGTTAGGGTGCGACGTGACGTCACACCCAATTGTCTGACAGCCGCGATCAGGAAGTGAAGCGGCTGTCCGCGCAGGAGTCCCCTGCTCCTGTTTTTGCTCATAACAATCTCGAAACAAGAGCAGGAGCAGGGGGCGGCGCCTAGACGACGAGGGACCAGGTAAGTAAGTTCCGGGGGATCTTTGAAATCTGGGAACCATGCGAAAGTGAGGTTTGGGGGGGTAATAAACATTTTAAAGTTATTTTTTGGCTGGACTTTCCCTTTAAGGCAATTTATAGTGCACATGTATATATTTAAACCATTTCAATGTCAATTGGTATTAAAATGTAAACCTGCATCTTTGCCTTTCACTAAATAGGTAGAAGTTCTGTGACTTGAACTTCCTGATGCACAGTATAGTGTAGAGCAAAGATTTGTTAGATACAAGTGCCACCATATTACTTTCTGACATGCAAAATAGGGGAAAAGGTTAAAGGTGCCATTTTCATTCAGTAATAGAAGGCACTCGAGCATGGGACCCAGATATCCTACACTGCCTGGGATAAGAAAGTTGCAAATTTAAAGTCATTGTATATTCATGTTATTTTGTATTCCCTTCTGAAAACCATGGACAAACAATTAAATTATTGCCAATACTGATTGCTGTGTGCCTCTTATTTCCTTCCACAAAACCAAGTGTATGGATTTGTCTGTTAGATGAGACATGGATTGTCCCTTTCAGAAGAGAAGTCCCCATGTGTCCATGTGTAAGGGTGCCTGTGTAATTTCCTCATTGCATAGTGATCTGTATGACTATGAAAAACATAACAACTGCTTCTTGGAAACCTAAATAAAACAAGTATACTTCTACTGAAATACTGTTCTCCACCTACATATGTTTCCAGTTATTTTTTTCTCTCTCTTGGGTGCAATCTTAGTCAACAAGTTGTCATGCTGGAGGTATTTTTTAAAGAAAAAAACTAAAAAAGCACTGCTGTGTAATGACTGTCATCCAGGCATTCGTATATCACAGATCATGTGAGACCATCACAGATCCAACTATGGCAATAACTATTCCCAAAGATGCCCTAAGCTTTTGTTACCAAAAGCCACCTCAGGTATCCCACCCCTCCCGGATCGTCCAGGAGTCTCCCGCGAGACCACCCCAGACTCCAGGACTTGAGACAAGACTTGAGTCTCCTCCCAATTCATGCCCTGGGAACGCCCTAACCCCACCTCCCACCACCCCCAGAACACAGGCCACACCCCTTGTGACATCACCCCATGTGATGCCATGCCCCTACACCACATCCCCTTTCCCAATCCTGCCCGGAAGCCTGAAGGGGCAGGGTGGGATGTCTGCCACCTGCACAACAACATGCAATATTCCCCCGCACCACCAAGACCAATGCTTGGGTTGGTAAATAAGGCAAATTGTAAATGCCATGATAATCTGTCAATCAACCAGCCCCTCCCCGACACACTACATGCAGAAACTATCCATTCTATAAAGGTAAAGCTTATTTCTCTGTCACTCAACGGCTAATTGATTCAGCATTAAGATCAGGAAAAGGAATAAGCATTATCTGTTGCTCTGTGCTCTCTCTGTGCAGATAAACCCAATCCTGCAGTTAGCTGCTGCCTGTTTTACTGAAGTCCCAATGTAGCTAAAGAAATCAATTACAAAGCCCCCCCCCCACACACACACTTTTAATCTCATACAGCTAAAAGAAAATCTTACTTGATTCAAGCAGTGATTACAGCTCCCAGTGCTGCTTAACTTCCCATAGCAAAGCAGTTTTACTTTCACTTTCACTAGAACACAGAATCACTGGGTGAATGCTATTGGCTGTAGTGAGGCACAGATCATCTCCACTGCACACGCCCACACTATCTGTGCCCCAGTTTTGGGAAGGGGTGGATACATAGAGAAGAGACATGCATACTAACTAGGAGTGAGCTGAACAGGACATGAGGAGATCTAGTGGCAGGGAGCACTGACAGCAGAAAGCAGCTTTAAAAATATAGAAAAGGATAAAGGCAAGTCATTTTTTTCAGTGTAGTGTCCCTTTAAAAATAGATTCCAAACTGTACTTACAGCTCCTGGTTCCAGCGTCGTATCTCATGTATTAGAACACTAACAGAAAACATCTCCGGCTGGATTGAGAGCATACTGAAACCCCTGGTACAAAATACATCAATTTTTATTCAGGATACTACACACCTCCTAAATAAACTGGCGGACACACTATTGCGGGCAGCCGAAGCTGTGATTGGCTGCCTCTCAGCCAATAACAGCCACGGCTGCCGGTCCGGCCATGTTTGTAGATCTGGCAGGCAGGGGAGCCGGACCAGAATGACGCAGGAACCAGGAGCTGTAAGTAAAGTTTGTATTAGATTTTTAATGTTCTAAGCGGTTGTGGGTTGGAGGGTATGCCCTACAATATGGATTAAGGTTTATATGGAGGGTGGAGATGCCCTTTAACACAACACAGAGGGAGCAGCAGTGGGGGAAATTTTAGTTTGGAGGTGGACATGCCCCTTAAAAACTGCTACACCTACTGAATGGACAATTGTTAGTAGTTCCTAAGTACACTGAAACAAATAATGAGAAATTAATGAAATAATTTGTACTATTATTTTCTTATCCTGTAAATTATAGCCATATAAATAACCAGTGTTTAGTTATGTCCATGGTGACTTTAAAATAGGGGGTGCATTATTTACATGCAAGGGGACATTATTTGCACACATTGCATGCATTATTTACATGCAGGGAGTGTATTATTCATGTAATTGCCAAATATAAATCCAAGCATGATGTGTTTAAATTGCAGTAAAACTTTATATACATACACTGAGTGAGGAAATCTGGTAGAAAGTTTATATTAAAAATAATAATACGGAAAAAACAAAGATAATTATTGACTGAATCTGTGCCTCAGGTTCAAGACTAATAATGACACGGAGAAGAGGGAAAATGTATTGATTTTTAATTGAAATAAAAATAGCCCAGTTCATGTTCACAAAATTAGAATGTTTCTAATGTTTCAAACGGTCTTCCGTATTGTTTATAGAAATAACGCTAAATGAGCCCTTTTGTGCCCTATTCTAATTTTATTCTTCAAAGGCTTGCAGTTTCTAAATTAGACATTTGGATTTTTTCTTAAAACTGCTGTTGAAGTCATGGTTTTCTGGGACATTATTATTTTAACCTCTGAACACAAGGACAAAGCAGCTTTTGGATTTGCAGAAAATTGTGAAATCAATCTGGTAAAAGGTGTACCCAATAAAAACCAGTATCATTCAATAAAAATGCCTTATTCTGCTCATTTAAGCTCTACTAGTGTTCCTCGGCTCTTCAGACCTAATTAAACCCAAGGCATTCCACACAGCCTACTGGAACTTTACTTCAACCATCACTGGAGAGCTTCAAGTTGCCCTATCCTAGGGTTTAGCTTAATCAATTTCTTTAATCTTCAACAGCAAAACCAGCAACCCAAGTCTGTTGGATGTTCTTGTTATGCAGTTGTTTATTGTGGTCCATGGTTTTCTTGCCTTGCCTAAACTACTTGGAAACAGAAAAAATAGCTTAAAGCCCTTTCTCTATCCTTGCCGATACCTCCAATACTAATCTAAGCACCAACTACCTCCATGACTCACAGCGACATCTGGCAGAATCTTCAGATTTATTTCATGTAAGGCTAGGTACAGACCATACAATATTTACACTAATTTTTGCATGGCGTGGGTGGGAGCGGCCGCGACTGAGCTTATTTACCCGGATCTGATGGTAAATCATGGCCAAACGTGCGGTTCCCTATGGGGCTGCATTATTGGTCACGTGTACTGTCGGCCACGGCCACTATTGCCGAGACTGGTCCAGACAAATAGTCCCCCTGTGTGTACCCACCTTAAGACAACCAAAAATATTTCATTTGGGAGAAGCTTGCATATTACTAGAATATGATTTTATTACTATAGAGATTAATCAGAAACCCACTTAAAAGAATCAAATATTTGGGCCATATTTATAAACCAATGGTAGCCCCATGATGATTTTTCACTGATCCTACGCACCCTAGCGCATCAAAGATGTTAAGGTGACTTCAGAGAGGTAGGATGCACAATCCCACACACTTGTGCACGCACTTGATTTTTCTTTCAATTATGCCAAATCACACATGCAATGCACACCAAAATGGTGAACAAATGCACTTTCGCAGAGCAGTGCGGATAGTGGAGCATGGAACCATGATTACCAGGATTAATCAAGGTGTCCATGAGATACACAAAGCAGATGCAATCCAAAAAACTAATTTTTCTTATAGTGGGGTCTAGCCCTTAAGTATGTGTAAATTATTTATAAAAACAAACGGTTGTGAGTTTCTAGACACAAATTTACCTGAGAGACACATTCTAGACTAGACATAACACAATGTGAACATGCAGCGTTAATACACAGTGCTTACTAAACAATTGTTGGTTAGGACAATGTATTTGCACAATCACCATTAAGAGCAAGGCTGACTGCCAATTAAGCAGTGTGTATTTATTTTCATCAATGGATTTACAGATTCGGCACACCAAGAACCGTCAAATAAAATACTGTATTTCTTTTTAAAAATTCATAAAAGTTTGCTATAGTATCTTTTACATCAGGAAAATAAACAACGCCATTATTAAGAACAAATTCATTTTTTTTAAGAAAGGAAATTTGCCCATTGCGGTGCCACCCTAAACACAAGGTCCTTGACATCAGAACAAAATAGTAAGGCACTCTGTTTATAAATAAAGTTTTACACATGCCACAGTCAGATATATTATGTAAACAAATCATTGTGAAGAGATGTTCTATAGGTATCTTTAGCAAATAGCGTTCAAATCAATTCATTGAATTTAAAGGGCATGTCCAGCCCCACGGTAAATTTGACACATACAACCAGGTCCTCCTCTAACTTTAAGATTGCAATAATTAAAGTGAACTTTATTGTGACCCGATACCTGCACAATTTTTTGGGGCACCTGACGAAGGGGATTGCCCCGAAACTTTGTGCACGTATCTGGTCACAATAAAGTTCACTTGAATGAATTGTGAGTGCGGCTCTCCTTATTCTATCATCAGTGTTAGTGTATTGTTACTATTGGTGATTAACAAATGAAGACAAGTGAGATTCATTTTAATCATCAGATTCTGGTTCTCTTCAAGAAAAAACAAATGTGTTTTTAACCAGAGTGTCCCTTTAAGTATCTCAACAAGTCAGTGTATCCCAATCTAATGTAGTATCACTTGTAGTATCAGTATCTAGTATCAGCTCACAACTGGTGGCAGATGTTACACAGTATTTAGTGTCCCTGACAACAAACATGTTTAATACTGTTCAAATAGTTACCTTTTCCACAGATATCTGCAAAAGGGCTGGATACATGTAGCAGACCTTATCCTCCACATCACTTTTTAATCTCGGTCACAAGCACTTGTGGACTATTGCACGGTTCTCAGAGCAAAGGACGTTAAGGTATGTAAAACGCATGCCAATGTGTGCATGCTTTTCACACGCATTGCATAGTGTGGCCTCGGCCTAAGAACTCGTACGGTCTGCTTGAAGATAAGATTTAGGGGCTAGGCCACACTGCTATCAATATGGATGGCCACATTGCATGCACCCATATTGCACCCTCTGTTTTCAGAGCACATGCGATAACCATTTTTTTGCCAATCGCATGTGCTCCGTAAGTGCGTACATTGCTATCCAGCATAGTGTGATCTCGGCTTAAAGCTACATACACATATTTAATAAAGAGATTATTAGGACAGACTAAGTGACACAAAGTATGCTTAAGAGGAAAAAATGGTGGGTTAGAGGTGTATCTATTGTTAGGAATAAAATATAAAGAGAAGAGATATTTCATTTGAACCAGCAGTTTTATAGTTGTAAGAAAGGAAAATGTAAGCTGAACATCCCTTTTAACTATCTTTCAAGAGCTGCATACAATTTAGAAGGATTATATAAATTATACAAAACATAACTGGCAAAATGCTGAAGAAATAAATCAAACAAAAATAATCGTAAGAAGAAAAGCTTAGCGAGCTTAAAGTTTGATGCATTTCAGTTGTTGGGGGAACAATAATTCCCATGCTTCTGCTCCAGGGGGAACAGTGGAATTTGCAGTACACAACAGATGGGCTGGACTGAATAACAAAAGTTTAAATACAATATCTGTTGTATTCAGTTAAATCATAAAGGACTTTGTCTTCAAGAAACAAAAGTTCACATACAGTAATTGAAATTTACAGATATAACATGACCTGCATGAGAATCTTCACAAACATGTATGGGAAATATAGGGCATTTCCACCCCAGAATAAAAATATATACTTACCTTTTACGACACCCCCAAACCCCTAGATCATTATAGTTACTTATGTCCCAAGGTTCCTGAATCCTAGAATACTTACCTTTTCCTGGTGTGCTTATCATACCTGGTCCTCGCCTACTCTGTAAGCTCAGCTTTTTCAGAGGAGGCGTGCCAGAATGCAATAAGTCATTGGCTGTGATTTCACCATTATGGCGGTGACTGACTTCTGCATTCCATAAGGAAGCCAGCATCTCACACTAAAGCCTAATTTCTTGCGGCAGGAAAGGTAAGGATAAAAGGGCTTCAGGGACCGTGAGGAGGGGAGTATACCGATCTCAGGGTTTGTGAAGGCAAGTATAGATTTTTGTTCTGGGGGTTGACATGTATCTAATTTTGAGGAGCAACTACATTAAATCATTTGGATTTTGGAGGTAACTTAAGAATGATCTAAAATTATATGTTTTACACATTTGAAAATCTTTTTTTTTTGTGCAGATATTTTTTCAGCTAAATCCATTAAGGATGGAACATATGTTGGATCTTTTCAATTTAAAAAAAAAATGTTACTCACTGATTTTTTTGTGGTTTATTTTAACAAGAATTTCTAGAAAATACCCCTGCCTACAATGAACGATATTCTACTTCCCTGTAAATTGTACTGCTTCCCGCAAGTCTAAAAGATTTCTAGGCCTGTAAGGGAAACCAAATTAAAAAACAATACAGTCCAAACTGAAAAAAATATATTATTTGTTAACATAAATGTACAGTAATTCTATATAAGTATATATTAAAAAAATATATAACTATTGGTTCATGGTCGTAGCGAAGTCAAGCACCCCAATCGGAAAAGAATTAAAAAAAACACACACAACTAGATTACAATAGAAATGAAAAGCCAGAAGAAATGATCTAAAATACATATATTGTAAACAAAAAAAGGCAGGTAAAATAAAAACTAAGAAGCTTATGTACCAAGAGGTGCAAAAGTTTGGTTGCTGCAGATTCACAGTACAGGTAACATTCACACCTGCTGGTTTTAAAGGAAAATGTTGTGGGGCCTTATCTCCTCTTTAATCTTTAAATCTTGTCTCAGTGCATAAGAATTCTTTCAAAATTCCATTCTGTATTTTCTAAAAATAGGTGCAACACATTTGAAATACTCCGCTGCATAAGGATATTTACATGCCAAATCAAATCAACTCTATTTACTTAAGCAATGATAAAAGGCCAATGTTACTTTACTTGGCCTTTTATCTTTTCACTGGAAACGTTTAATCTAGTTCCTGATGCAGGTATTCTCAAGAATTTGAAACAGTATAACTCAGGGATGTTCAGCCTGCAGTATCCAGAGGTTTGTAAACTACAACTCCTAGCATTCCCTGGCTGCATTAGGACCCAGGTAATGGAGCGGAGTTGTAGTTTAGAAACATCTGGTATAACAGAAGCGGTCTGCTGAACCAGCCTTAAACAAAACCTTATTTGATGTCCCCCGCCTGCCACAGCCTTGATCCTACAAGCCTCTGGGTAATGTGACAAAAGGCTGCACGGGGCATGTTCTTTCATGGCTGAACATACACCAGCTTAAGTTTAAGTGTCTTGGCAAAGCAGTTGGCTCAGTCCATACAAATACCGTAAACAAATGTTGTTCTATTTACTTCTGTGTACTATTCCCAGTTTTGCTGATTCATTATATAGATTTTAAGTAAAATGGGGTTGCAGGGTTTTCATTAACATTAAAAACCTGTTCCAGTATCTGGAATATTGTATATATTTAAATATATTAAATTTATAAACCTGCTTTATCTGAATAATATTGGAATCATTTTAGGATTATATCATTACTGTATACACAAGATTTCCCTCTGCATTGATGGATAGATTAAAGGCAATCTGTCATCTCAAAGCTGGAAAATAAAGTATCAGTTTGTGAAGGCAAAACTACATATAAAGTAAAACCAAACTCTAGCATCCCAAGCTGATCAGCGCAGTTGTACCGCAGGGTAAGGCTAAATTCAGCATTAAATACCCATTGGACTCCCCTACATAAAGATAGAGCCGTGCTTAAGATAATACAATCTCATTGTTACATTTAAGGCCGAGAACTATGGGAGTAATAAAGCAGTTTTGGAATCCCAGATCTTAAAGAAGAGACTACAGACTTATTAAAGTACAACAGTACGTGGCAGTTTCTGACCCAAAATTGGAATCATTGCTGTGTTCCTATAAAACTCATCTCAAACCAATTCAATGTTTGTATTAAGATTTGATTAAAGCAAGGGGTATAATTATAAAAACTCAATGTGGATGTACAACAAGAACTACCTTTTTCTTTTTGTAAAAAAAAAAAAAAAAAAGCCTTTAATCCCATTTGAAATGCACATGGTGTCTTGTCCTGAGTTAACAGAAACAATCACACAGTTCAGCACCTTTTCTGTCTTTCTGAACATCTATAATAAATTTGGACAGCTCCCATTACCATGTTTATTGAGGTTTCTCTATTGGTTTTGGCTCCGCCTAGTGCACAGAGGCACCGCAGGTAAAGTATTTACATCAATAAAATGTTCAGTGAAATTCTACAAACTCCTCGAGTGTCCTAGGGATTTGATTTTGATACTTAATGTTGTGAAGTCTCACAGCTCGGGCTGCTAGGCACTTCAGACTTAACTTCATTTGAGTTTTCAGCAGAATTTCAGAAACTCCTGTGGTACTTCTGTCTAATGGGGTTTTATTTTCCTTGTTGGTCATGTCTGTGTGCGCCCCTGCCTCCACAAGGCTAAGAATAATGGCATGCAGTGTAAGAAAGTCACTGATTGGGCGGTTGTATTGTACTATCACATGGAGTGGGCTGTTACCTACATGGTCAACAGCATTAACATTTGCTCCACAGTCAATAAGGAGCTTTGCCACTGGAGCACTGGGGAAGCTGCATACGTCATTTGTATGGAAGTCATCAACAGGTGTACCAGAATCAACTGCTAAATGTAGAAGAGTGCATCCTTCCCGTGTTTGCGGATCCAAATGTACAAGGCGGTAGATTTGTTTATTAATCCGAGACTGCTCTTCCTCAAAGCAACGCGTCTTTGTCGATATGCATACAAGATAAAGGAAAGTGTAGAGATTACACTCATGGTTTTCCAGTGTAGAATGTACATCAGGCTCCTGGGGGTTTCGAACACGAGACATTCCACGTTCAATCTCAAGAACGCTACACTCCAAAACATGTTCCACATCACAAGCCTTTACAGGCTCATTAAGGTGAATCATCTGAGAGAAAACCTGAGCAAACCTCAGAAGATCTTTGTGTGTATTTCGATTCCCCTTTTGGCGCAGCTGCAATGCATGGAGCCACAGCTTGATGCACTGTTCAAATTCCATGTTATCTGCATACACAGCCCCACGATATATTATTGGATGTGACACATCAATGTTATCAGAGCCAAGGATGCGTTCACGAACAATCAAGCCCTCCATATGGAGAGCATCGGTATCATAGCGGATAGCATCTAACTCCTGTGGATTTTGACACTCTTTCCTCATTCCATAGGCCTCAATTGGAGGAAGTACTTCTTTGTAAAGGATGTTTGAAGAATCTCTAAATCGTTCCAGCATGGCTAAATACAAATAATGGTAGGTCTTATTGATGTTGTAATTCTCTCTGTCATTGGCAAAAGAAGCCCCAAGAAGTTCCAACGCTTCTATACGACTCTTAGCATCACAGTCTGAGTGTGCAAGAAGCAGCTCCACTACTTCTGCCTTGCAACTTTCAGCAGCTACTTTCAGGGGAGTCATTGCATGGCCATTAACTACCATAGCCGCCTTCCACTTGACCAGCTCTCGGACAATGTCTAAATGTCCAGCTTCAGCTGCAAAGTGCAGAGCTGTTGCCCCACAATGGGCTCTAGCGTTTGGATCAGCATTTTTCTCCAATAGGTAACGGACAACATCTGTGTGACCTTTGTAAGCAGCTATCATGAGGCACGTGTTATCATACTTATTGGCAATGCTAATATTTGCATTATTTTCCACAAGAAAACGGACAATGTCAAGTCTCCCATCAAAGCATGCTGCTCTCAGGGGGGTAGAATTAGTGACTGTCGTATGGTTCACATTAGCACCATGGTTTACTAACAATTTCACAACTTCATAGTGTCCAGCCCCGGCAGCACACCACAGTGCAGTAGCTCCATCAATTACATATCTAAAGAAATGAAAAAAACGTAAGTAAGTAAAAAGTAAATAATAGGCCAATAAAAAGCAAGATACACAATAATTAACAAATTTAAAAACACCTTTAAAAAAGGTGTTTAGAAAACATTTTTAAACCGAGTAAAAACTGGTAATTGAAAAGAAGATGAGATCAATCTATGAAACGTAGAGAAAATATTTTACTACAAAAATCCTTTTAGTTACCTCTCCATAAGGTCTACCTCCTCACCACCCAGTCCGTACACTTTACTCAGGGGTAGACATTTACCTGCATTTGGGAGGTTTGAACAAATAGAGAAAAAAATACTAGCTAGAAAAACACCAAAAATCTCTGGGCGTCCCTTTCTTCCATATTCCATACAGATCAGTAGCATTGCTACAATGGTTAAAATATTTAATGATACCTGGTGCAGGAGTCAATAATAGTGAATAAGATATTAACACATGTTGTGTCTGTGCACCTCCAAGCCTACAGCAGCAGAAAAAGGCCCTGTCAACAGAGGTTGTGCATCCCCATCTACTTTGTGAGGATTAATCATACTAAAAATTAAATACATTGAGAAGTACAAACCAGCAATCTAGGATACTTTGTTCCCGGTCTATATTCTCTTAATGATCACTCTACAGATATTTGTTTCCCAGGTATTCCATTAATAATGGATGTTTTATCGATTTTCTTGGTTTGAAAACTACAATATTCAAAGATAAATTTGTGCATGTTCGCCAATATGGTGAGGATTAGAGCAGAACTGTACAAGATAATGATGACCCACCATAATAAGAAACATCTATCAAAGGGTTAAATATTAGGATTACTACTACTTACTTAATGGCCAGACTGCTGATCAGTCTGCAAGGCTGGTTACAGTTGATATAATGCAGCTTTCAATGCTCTGCAAAATAGACACTAAGCAAATGCTTGCTACTTGTGATTGGTGCTTGTGGAATTGCTGCCAACACAAATTCCGGTCTGGAAATGCAGAAAGAATGCTGAAGGTCTCCTTCCGTAACATCTGTAGAGACATGCGGCCTTGTGCCTTCCAAATTTTGGTATTTAGTTTTATTAAAGAACTGGAGGTAAAGGAGCTGTGTCTTACCTCCTATTCTGTAATAAAACCTGCAGGAGCCAGGAGAGACTGAACTTACCTGATTGATCGCTCCTCCGCCGTGTCCTCTGACAGGTCCCTACGGACTATGTCTTCTATGCGCATTGCACTCGCACATAGAAGACAGAATCCATCAGGACCTGTGAGACAACGTGGAGGAGGAGTGATCAGGTAAGTACCTTACCTTCTCTCCTGGCTCCTGCAGGTTTTATTGAAGACATCCTATACTAAAAGTATAGGGTGTCGATAACGAATGCATGCATCTACAAATCGGTCCGTATAAAGTATATACGGAATGATCGTTCCTTTGTATGGCCACATTGGCAAACTCATGGCCTGATTTTTAGAGCTTAGGAGAAAAAAACATTCCTAAAAATTTACATGGGGTCTGTTTCCCCGAATATTTTGCATCTGCTTTCATAATCGGACTGCACATATATTAAGGTCATTATGGCATGTATAGATCATAAAGGTATGCATGTTGTGGTAAGTACAGGTCATCATGGTATGTATATTTGTGCATGTAAGGGACATCATGGTGTGTATATATTAATGATATTTCTGTGCTTACATGGTTTGTATGGGTCAGCATGGTGTGTATATTTGGGTTTGTATGGGTCAGCATGTGTGTATATGGGGTTGTATGGGCAGCATGGTGTGTTATATTTGGTTTGTATGGGTCAGCATGGTGTGTATATTTGGGTTTGTATGGGTCGGCATGGTGTTTATATTTGGGTTTGTATGGGTCAGTATGGTATGTATATGCTGGCGTGTATGATCTGTATATCATGGTATGTATATATTAATGGTATTTTCATGCCGACATGGCACATATGTATCAAATGTGCATCAGAGGTGATACAATAAAGAACTAACTCCCATGTAGACATACCATCAAGTCTGTCCAGTAAATGGCATTTGGTGATTGTAATGATAATAAAATGAACACAATCCAGCCCATGGTTGTTCCCATGTTGGTGTTATGGTCCTACCTGTTCATCTCTCCTATTCACCCTCCATTATCTTTATTCCCATCAATCTCAGATCCTGTCAGTGGTGTTTACTTCCGGTTTCCCCTCTCCAGTCTGACCCTCACCCACAGTCCCCTCATCACACTCACCCATCGAAGCGCACTGTGCCCGTCTGCTGGGTGTCCACTTTGTAATGCTCCAGCAGTAACCGCACCACCTTGCTGTGCCCATTGCGAGCAGCGATAATAAGGGGGGTTGATCTCTGGCCGCCGTGCTGGGTTACAGAAGATAGCAGGGATCGGATCTCACTTTCAGTCCGGTTAAGAAGAAGGGCAGCCAGGGTAAGAACTCTGCCCTCCGCCGCCGCCTTATACACGTACCCGGCTAGCCCGTCCTGGGACATCCCTGGGCCGCTTCAGGAAGTGTCGGGCTCCCCACTTCCGGTCCTTCAACTTTTCTGTCTCCTGTAAACATCAGAATATTCGGTGGAGTTCCGGTCTTGCAGTAACTGGAAAGTATCGTTTCCCTCACTGTTCGATCACATTGTCCCAACCTGATAAACCTCACACTGAACACACGTGACCTACTCAGCAGACCCCCCCTTGTTGCCTGTACATGGTGATTGGTTAACACCCGTGGCCGCCAGCCAATGGGATTGAAGATTCACAGCCTGATTCTGGCTGGAGGCTGAATAGCATCAGAGAGAGCGGGACAGTGGGAAGGATGCAGAGTTCTGTGCGGAGAAGACAACCGGCCCCGGGCCTGTCAACCAGGTATGTACCACTGGCAGCCTTACTAGGGGGCACTGGGACCTGGTTGTAGGGAGAGGGAGGGTCTATATGGTCCCCTAGTTTTGGATGTAGTTGCTGATTAGAACTTTCATGTGTTTAAAGGAGAACTAAAGCTTAACAAATAAACGAATGCATTGTATAATTCCTATCTAGCAGATTGCTGTAACTGTAACCCCAGAAACAGTGTGGGAAATCACCTTTAATTCATCAGGTTTATGTCAATTCTTGATTTCTGCAGCCCTCCTTCCTAGTGGAAACAGATGGTTTGAGACTGTTCAGAATTCATGGGCAGATCATTAAGTAGTGACTTGTCATGGGGCAGCTATCTGCAACTGGAAGCCAGAGCGACAAAACTGTCAGATTGTTTTTAATGACATCATTTGCCTATGTTCACTAATGTTGAATAAATGAATAAATTACATAGTAACATAGTAATTGAGGTTGAATGAAGACATGAGTCTATCAAATTCAACCATTTCACTCTCCTTTTTAACCCTACCTAACAGTTGATACAGGGGAAGTAAAAAAATCCCAGCTAAAAAGAAGGGGGTACCATTAATAAAATAAAATACCATTAATTCTCAATATTATATAGTATCCCTGTACCAACCAGAACTACAGTATATGTATTAATACCAGTAAATATCAATATTATATAGTATCCCCATACCCACCAGAACTACAGTATATGTATTAATACCAGTAATTCTCAATATTATATAGTATCCCTGTACCAACCCGAACTACAGTATATGTATTAATACCAGTAATTCTCAATGTTATATAGTATCCCTGTACCAACCAGAACTACAGTATATATATTAATACCAGTAATTTAAATATTTTTTACTTTTAGAAGCTTATCTAGACCACTTTTAAAGCTATTCAATGAACTTGCCATTACCACATCTGCTGGAAGACAGTTCCACAGTTTCACCGTTCTCACTGTAAAGAAACCTTTCCTAACCTGAATATGAAACCTTTTTTCTTCCTATTTTAAATGATGTCCACGAGTCCTCTGATATGACCTATTAGTGTACAATGCACCAGAGGGTTTATTGTATGGCCCATCCATATATTTGTATAAAGTGATCATATCCCCACGCAAATGTTGCTTCTCTAATGTAAACGGATCTAACTTGTCTAATCTGCCTGCATAATCAATCCCCTTATTAATTTAGTTGCCCTTCTCTGAACTGCTTCCATTTCCAAGATGTCCCTTTTGTATATGGGATTCCAAAACTGCACCGTATATTCCAAATGGGGCCTTACCAGTGCCTTGTAAAGAGGGAGAATAATATTTTTCTTTCTTTAATCTACGGTATTCCCCTCTTTATACAAGACAATAAATTTTTCATAGATCTGCATACACACAGTCCCTAGGGTTCTCATTATAGGAGAACACTCGGGACTGTGTGTTTCCCTCGGCCTAAGGGAAAATTTCCCCTCTTTTCCAAATGAGCGCTCGGCCGACCTGTTCGGAAAGGAAAGGTACACGATATCGGGGCTTTATCGGTACTGTGTGTACCTAGCTTAAGTCTGTTATCTACCAGAAACCCCAAATCTTTTTTCATTACAGATGCACTTAAAGGGTATGTCCAGCAAAAAAGTAAGTATGTTTATAAATGATTTAATGAAGAACAGGAGGTAAATGCACTATCACTTACCTCCCGTTCTTCAGTAAATCTTCCAGGAGAGGAGGAGACACTTACCCGCGGACCCGCTCCAGCGCCGAATTCCCCGACGCCTCTGACACATCTCCAGTCTCTTGCACTCTGCGCACATGCGCACACGGTGCGAAGGAGCGAGGACGCGTCAGGGATTTCGGTGCTGAAGCAGGTCCGCAGGTAAGTGTCTCCTCCTCTCCTGTAAGAGTTACTGAAGAACGGGAGGTAAGAGATAGTGCATTTACCTCCTGTTCTTCAGTAAATCATTTAGAAACATACTTACTTTTTTGCTGGACATACCCTTTAACACAATGTTATTTATGGTGTAGGTGGCACAAGGACTGTTAATCCCCAAATGCATCACCTTACATTTACCTTGCTCTTAGTGCCCCCTTCTATGTCATTTATAAACAAATTTAAAAGAAGTTGCCCCAGTACAGACCCCTGATTGACTCTGTATTTCACTAAACTTCCCTTTTTATTTTTACTAGGTTTAACTCTGCCCAGTCTGATGATGGTTCCAGGATATCCCGCTTTCACCTGGATCTCTGGTTTTACTTTACCTTGCAGAATTGGCTTCTGGATTTTGGCCGGCCAATTGTCATGGTGAGTAAGTTGTTCAAGTCTTTGCTGGAAATTTCACAAAGTAGGATCAGAACATACGTTCTGTTTTATAAAAAAAATACGTAGAGGGGAACTTGTTAATCTGTTTGCAATTTCTTCCTTGAATCGTTGTGACAAAATATTTGCACTTTTTAAAAATGTGATGAACAGATTTTCTTCACTTCTATACCCTTCAATGCATATTTCACTGTTAAAAGAAGATGAAAATCTAATAATGAATTAAGTTTAGGCAATTCTCTGTATAAACTGCTGTATATTAAACCTTAGAAATCAGTTGCCGAATAGGTGTGTTTGTCAGTGATGATCCTCCTCTTCTTCCCAAGCTCTACATCTGGTAACACCTCCATGTGAGCTACATTTTTATTTGAGAGTAGCCCTATAGCCTTGAATGGGCATTACATCTCCAGCAGCTAAGGACCATGGGGAATATGAAGAAAGGAAGCATTAATGATTGAGATGGGCTTTAAGATCTTCGTTATCATTCAGATAAGGTTCCTGTTACATGGGAATCACCTGAAATTCCCCTATTATAAGACTTTTATTCTGCTGCAAATATGTACTTTTTTACTCCTTGCTATTGTGTTTTGCCAAGGTGGCTTTCGGGTGAGTTGTTTTGGTTGCGGTATACAAGCAGATTCAGGTGTTGAAAAGAACACATTTTGCAGCGGCTGCTCCATAATCGATAAGTAACTGCTACAAAAATGTAATCTTTCCACTCAGATAAAAGTAGCCTTATGGTGTGTGTGGTGTGTACAACTCCTAAAAATAGTTTTGTACAGTTCTGCTTGGGGGGAAGTAACTGACATTGGAATCAAACAAGCTTTCACATCAGAACATTGGGGATATTAAATTCTACTTCCGTTTTTAGGCATCAAATCTAAAAAAAACCTCTTGGTTGACATATCCGCTTACTTTAGGTAAGGGCAAAAGCAAAGATATAAGATGTCACAAATATCTAAGCAAACACAATGTGATATTAGAGACATTGCTAAGATAGGTTCTACTTGGCTTCCATTGGGGATCTCTTCAAATGCCGTGTCTTGACAAGAATCTGGAGTCTCTGTGCAGTTT
The DNA here is from genome assembly GCA_019447015.1 of Hymenochirus boettgeri. Taxonomy (NCBI): domain Eukaryota; kingdom Metazoa; phylum Chordata; class Amphibia; order Anura; family Pipidae; genus Hymenochirus; species Hymenochirus boettgeri. The sequence continues at coordinate 218,663,230 of CM033471.1, read as the reverse complement.
TTCAGCAGATTTCTCCAGTGTTGCCTGCAGAATCTTGTTAATTAAATCCTGGCTTGGTGCTAGAAGAGCAATAGAGGATGTTTTTATGTAACTGTGCACACATACATGTTGTTTTGATCACTATGATGTTTCCTGGGGTCAAGTCTTCAAGGGACAATTTTCTTTATTCTAGAAAGGAGTACCAGACCTGTAAACATCACTGTTAATGTGAAAGGGGAGGAGGATAACTTACAGAGAGCATAAAATGAATGTTCGTATGCAAAAATCCTTGTTATATGTATGTTAGATCCGTTAATAGAGTGCATTGCGGTTAAAAAAAAAAAACTTGATTTCTCAACAGCTCATTCTTCCCCTAGACTGGTTTCCACTCAATAAACCAAGTGCAGGAGACTATTTCCACATGGCTTATAATATCATAACTCCACTTCTGCTTCTCAAGGTAAAGACTTTTATCCAGGCAATGATGTGGTGATGTCTCATGTCTTCACTTAGTTCATCCTTGTGTGTTTACTTTCTCGTTAGTTCAATATTCTTTAGCACAAACAGTAACACAAGTAACACTGCAAACAGATACAGAGACTAAACAGAAACCCAGAGAGTATCCCCAGCACAAATACATCACAAAAGTGCTTGTAATAAGAGTCAGTATATAGTCTGGCACAGTTGTATTCTGTGGTTCACAGAGGGACACATGATATCTTAGTGGACCATATGAATATAAACTGAAGGGGAAGGAGAATAAGCACAAGGTAAAGAACTGGAAAAATCTGGCTTTAGATACATTTCTATGTATCCTAATTTTCCCACATATGTGATTATCAATCAACCATATCTTATTTAGGACAGGGACTCCTTCAGTTAAATTGCAGCATATTCATGTACAAATTAGTATGTTCTCCCCACACAATTAACTCTGTGGTATATAGTGCACACTTGTTATTTATATCCGCACACAGATGAATAACAAAATAGTCGGAACATACTGGGAAGTTAGAAATAGAGAATCCTATTGTTTGATGATCTGCTAAAATTGTCTGTTTATGTTGCAGTAATAAATGTTTTGTCTTTCAGTTAATAGAAAGGTCTCCAAAGACGCTGCCTAACTCTGTAATCTATGTGAGCATCATAACGTTTGTCATGGGAGCAAGTATCCACCTTGTAGGAGACTCGGTCAATCACAGGCTTATATTCAGTGGATATCAACTCCACCTGTCTGTGCGGGATAACCCAATCATGCAGAAACTGGACCCACCAACCCTGGTGAGGAAATAAAAAAACTTGTATACAGATTAGTGGCTGCAGAAGTTAAGTATTTATCATTATAGATAAAAGTGTCAGGCAGGTCCCTAGTTTGTTTGTCTCAGTAGTTATAAATATTGCAGTCAACTATGAACTGCTCTTGACAGGAAAAGGTTTTGTGTTATTATATGGATCACCTTTTCTAATTAGGGCTGTAAAGCATTTCCTATGGCATGCTTACCCCTCAGTGGAAATCTCCTAAACCAACCTAAGTAAAGACGTGAAGATTCCTCCACGAAGCCTGATGAACACCTGTCACAGCTGAGAATCTGTTTGTGTGTGGATGATCGTTTTGGAGTTGTTGATGATTAGGCAGTTCGGATCATCAACAGTGCCCGGCCAATCATTCACACACCAATGATTCTCAGCTGTGACGGGCGTTCACTGGGCGTCATAGAGGAATCTTTGCGTGTCTACATAAGTTGGTTTAAGAGATTGCAATAGGAAATGATTTACAACTCTAGTTAGAATTTTTGTGTTACATGGAAAGATGATCCATAAAATTATAAAAAAAACTTTCCTTGTCAAGTTTATTGGAAAAATGCTAATGTAATTCAGGAGCGCCGCTAGCAGATTGCCTTCAGTGCTACTCCCCTTACATTAGAAGTCAAAACTGCTTTTGCCAGGCTTCCTGAGTGCTTCAGCACTATCTTTAACAGGAGGGCTCAGGACACTAACCTGGCAGATGAAAAGTGTATGTGCTGTAACTTCTCAACGAAACAATATTGGGAGGTGGGATCAATTAGTCCTACCTCCTGCCCCAGGTACTATTAATTTTTAAAAAGTAAATTTTTACAGTATACTGTATATACTCGAGTATAAGCCGAGGTATTCAGGCTGTAAAATCAGCCTGAAAACCTGACCTCGGTATATACTCGAGTCAATCACTTACTTCCTAAATCCGGATGCCGCTCACTGCCTGTACTGATTTGCCGGCTGACATCACTGCCCGGCACAGAGTACTGACGTCAGCCGGCAGATCAGTAAAGGGAGCAGCAGACAGATTTGCAGAGTGTCCTCTTTGCACAGGTCCTCTTGTCCACTCAACTTAGGGGGAGGGGGAGGGTGCTTGACACTACAGATCTTTGGAAACTACAACTCCCAGCTACTAAAGCATGCTGGGATTTGTAATTTCCAAACATCTGGAGTGCCAAGGAATGAGTGTTTAGTTGCCTTTTAAATGAACAGCAGAAGTCTCACACAGTCATTTCCAAATCCTGTATGGCTATTACTGTGTGGGACTACTGTATGAGAATTCTGCTGTCCATTTAATGGGAAACTAAAGGCTCAAAACAATACAGAATCAGGAGGATGGTATCTATTGTTGCCTTCTGATTCTGCGTTTTTTTTAGGCTTTAGTTGCCCTTTAAATGGACAGCAGAATTCCCATACATTAGTCCCATACAGTAATAGCTAAATCCAGTATGGTTATTACTGTATGGGAATTCTGCTGTCCATTTAAAGGGAAGTTAAAGCCTCAAAACAATACAGAATCTGAAGAATCATTTTTACTAGTTTTTTCAGGTAAAAATAGGTACTTCGGTTTATACTCAGGTCGGTTTATATTCGCATATACATGGTAGTTGTCCTTTCAGTGGGTTCTGTGTTGGGCTTATTTCTGTTTATTATTTGTATCAGTGACTTAAAAGTGGGTGTTGAAGCAAGGTCTGCGTGTTTGCTGATGACACAAAACCATGTAGGGAATAGAAATCTACAGATGATCTAGTTTGACAAAACGGACAGCAATGTGGCAGATATGATTTAATGTTGATAAATGTAAGATGCCCATTTGGGGATTTAAAAATCCCTGTATTTCTTATAGCATAAGTAAATCTCCGGTAAGGATCTAGGAGTTCTGGTTGATAGCAGGTATATAGATACATATAGATTTAAGAGAGAAAAAAAGAATTGTCTTTTAACCATGCATTGGTAAAGCCCCATAATAAATCCTAGAAGTATTAAGGGTCAGAGATCCCACCTGGGCCCTAAACCTTAAAAAACAAAATTCCCTAACCAAAACCTTGTATATACCTTTTTATTTTGTTACCACATAAATAGACATCCAACCCTACAAAATTGAAAAACACACGGCACAACTTTTTTCTTGGCAAAAATTATGGGAGGTCACTTTATTAAATTAACACAACATAATTCACAAAAAACACAATTTCAGAGTCCCCTTCTAAACTAAGGATCCCATACTGTATTTCCATTGCACCTCTTAACCGCCGCTGTCTGGGGGAGGAGGAGACCGCATTCCGCCCCTTAGTTGTACAAAACCCTGCTCCCATTTTCTTCAGTGACCTCCGAAATAGTTTTCCAGACTTGTAATTTCACATCGGGATGGGAGGGTGGGAAACAAAAGAAAGGTTAGTTCTGATTTTTCTTTTTTACAGTCTCCTTATAAACCCATAACTCCTCCCACTTTTTCCCCGCCGAATCGCTTGCTCCACCCCCTATCTTTACCTGGCACAGGTAAAGAATCCTTTGTTCCTTTCTCTTATTCTGATTATTGTACCACAAAATGGAGGTTTAAAATGCCTGTGTGATCCTGCCCCTTATCTACGCTCAGTCGCATTTGCCTCTCTCCTTCCCTTTTATTTAAATTGCCATTGAGGTTAGGGGGGGATTTTCCCCTTCTTGTGCCAATTGCCTTTTGGGCTTCCTTTAGATCAACCTTTAAGCAGGCATTCATAGGGTTAAATGTTAAAGTAAATGGAAATACCATATGTCTTTATACATTCTCAATAACTCTGTAGCTATATAGCATTGGATTGTAATGATCATCTTAAATTTTAATTGGCTATATTTTGATTTATTTGCATTTTTTTTATGAAACTTCTTCCCTTTGTCTCCCATTCTACACCTTCTCTCAATAACAGGTGGACTCTTTTGAATTGTTGTATTACTACGATGAATATCTAGGTCATTCTATGTGGTAAGAATCCTCTCAACAGCTGTTATGGTAACACATATGTCTGTGCTTGGATTTCAAACTCAGGAGGGGACATAACAATTTGGTTATCTGATTCTGAACTGTTTTATTAATTGGCATGATTAAAGCGTCTCATGTTCCAATGACTTATTTATATATTTTTTTTGTAACATTACATTTATTTATAAAAGGACACTCTTATCTATAGGTTGTTAATTATATCTTTAGAGAATGCGCAGTCACACATCATCTAGCAGTGGTTCAACACTATAAAACGCCCATAATATCCACAGTTAAAGATATGCTGCAGCCAAAGCTCAATCATAAGAAGGTCATGTGATTTTACCCTTTGTACTGTTTGCATATGGATTGTCCAATCTACAGCTTTCCACTATTAAACCTTCTTTAGATCTGGGGTGTCTAATTTCTCTCCCCTGCATACGCTGTGAAATTACTGCTGCCAGCTACATTAATCATCAAAGCACTGAAGGGCAAATAAACCTACTACCAGTGAATGCTCGTATGTTATACCATTTGTTCTTGAATATATGCAGTACAAGCAAATGCGTACTAGTCTCTCAAATATCTGTTTTGATTGTTACTGTTGTGCATGAAAATCTTTTTAAATGGGATGTTCAGTAGAGAAACATTTGTTTAAATATAAAAGTAAGTATTCCATTTCAATTACAATAATCTGATATTCCAGTAATATCCTATAAAATGACTGACTTCCTGTTTGCAGGACCCCTTATGGGGCTCGTTATAGTCTCAGTCCCTGGCTTAATTCAGTTGCTTTTACAGTAGCAACTTGATTCATTGCTTAGTAGTAAATATTTAGATAAATATAGAGAACAGACCAGTAAATATGCTGCAGGCATTGAAATATTAACACAGAAGGCATAAATGTAAATAAATATTAGGAAATGATGCTGTGAAACTACAAATCTCACAAATGCTTTATTAATTTGACTTGAAAGAGACAAATTATTGTTCTTTCTATTTCATTTTTATTCTTTCTATATTTGGACTGTATCTCCTCCCACAGATTTCAAGCTAGAGACACAAAATTCAGTACAGACGTGAAGGACACATAAGAAAAGTGTGCTATTATTTAACTAAGGAATTACTGAAAGTGTTTTAGCGTTATCAATGAATTTATGGCACTTTTTTTGCACATAGATGTGTCAGTGGAATAATCAACACATTACATTCAGCTGTGTCTAACCTAATCAGCGCCGATTACCTGTCACTATTCCATTCAGCTGTGTCTAACCTAATCAGCGCCGATTACCTGTCACTATTCCATTCAGGTGTGTCATAGACCTAATCAGCGCCGATTACCTGTCACTATTCCATTCAGGTGTGTCACAGACCTAATCAGCGCTGATTACCTGTCACTATTCCATTCAGGTGTTACAGACCTAAGCAGCGCTGATTACCTGTCACTATTCCATTCAGGTGTGCCACAGATCTAATCAGCTCTGATTACCTATCACTATTCCATTCAGGTGTGTCACAGATCTAATCAGCGCTGATTACCTGTCACTATTCCATTCAGGTGTTACAGACCTAATCAGCGCTGATTACCTGTCACTATTCCATTCAGGTGTGCCACAGATCTAATCAGCTCTGATTACCTATCACTATTCCATTCAGGTGTGTCACAGATCTAATCAGCGCTGATTACCTGTCACTATTCCATTCAGGTGTTACAGCCTACAGCGATGGATTACCTGTCACTATCCATTCAGGTGTGCCACAATCTAATCATCTGATTACCTATCACTATTCCATTCAGGTGTGTCACAGATCTAATCAGCGCTGATTACCTGTCACTATTCCATTCAGGTGTTACAGACCTAATCCGTGCTGATTACCTGTCCCTTGATTGCATTCAGCTGTGTCAGACCTAATCAGCTCTGATTCTTGTTGATTGCATTGTGTCACAAGTGCAGGTTTTAAAACTCTCGCATTAATTTGTAGCCTTTCAAGACAAATTTAAAATTTATACTTAAAATTTCCATTTCTAGTTGAATAGAAAAACCCAATGTACATTTTACACATTCTATACAATAGCGTACATAGCCCCATAATGCTTTCTGTTAGTTATCCCTTCAATTAGTATTCCATGTGCCTAATTTCTTATGAGACAGCCCTGAAGTGAAGCATTGAAGCTGTTAATCAACATGTGTATGTACTTACCAATACACCTCCTTTCTTATTTGAGGGCTGAAAGAAATCAGTAATGCTGCTGCTATAACCTATAGAGTATGAGTTTATATGTAATCTATATTTTCCCGCTGACTGTCCTATTTATCTGCTGAGTTACATATTGCGTCTTTTTTTTATTTTACAGGTATATCCCATTTTTTCTTATCTTGTTCATCTATTTCACTGGCTGTTTCACTAAAATACAAGGGGAGAGCAGGATGCCACTTTCAGCGTGGGCTTTGCTTGCACCTAGCAGTCTGTACTACTGGTCAGTCCTACACATATATAAATATATCACTGCTGCATTTGGTGTGGAAGAATCTAACTATATAAGCCAGATTTATTTAATGGGTTTTGTCATGTTATAGCCAGTCTATTGGTAGATAGCATGGGAGGGTCTGGAAATGTACAGAATATAAACTGAATGTCTGTAAAGCCATAAGGTGCTATGTGTACAGTTTAATTAGGTAAAGCCACATGCAATTTCAGTAGTTTCCCTTTGATAGTGGATTGGGTAATGCAGTGGTTCCCGAATTTCCAGCATACGTCCCATTCTTAACCTTCTATTCACCACCAAACTTTGACCCACGTAGTCCATCACAGAGATATGAAGCTTCATCCTACAGTAGATTGGGTGTGTACTACTACGTGATATAATCTGAAATTTAATAAAAACCATTCATATTTTTGTGACTCCTTAAAGGGCCACACTCACTGGTGCTGCGTGTCTTTCGATGAATAGTTGGATTTGGTAGGTTTGAAAGTTAGGGATGGTTCCTGACATGCTGTATTGGGAGTGACTGTTTGTTCATAGAAAGCAATATGGTGCCAGTGGGTTATAGGTTGATACAATTTTGTTTGGCCTTTTGCAGGTACCTTGTAACAGAAGGACAGATCTTCATTATCTTCATTTTTACATTTTTTGCAATGCTGGCGATTATCATGCACCAGAAGCGCAAGGGACTGCACCTGGACAGTAATGGGGTCTTCCTTCTTTTCTCCTTCTCTGCCACTCTTCTCCTCATCGCAGTGTGGATCATTTGGCTCTGGAATGACCATATTCTGCGCAAAAAATACCCTGGGGTGATATATATCCCTGAACCATGGGCATTCTATACCCTGCATATCAACAGTTTCCACTGAAATCTACACTTCTGTCTGCAGTGAGCTTGGGAGGGGTCCATCCAAGTGAACTCTGTTGTCTCTGCCTTCTGAGATGTTCAGCATTGTGAACCAGATGGGTCCAGTTGCCCCCTTAGTAATTTTACTCCAGAGTTTGGGTTTACTTTAAGTGTATTTGTTTATAATTTGTTTTATTCTATAAGTTTGATTTGCAATTTGGTTCATCTCCATAGCTCAACGTTAAGTCACAGATTGTTTTATTACGGTGTGTTTCCAATCATCCAATCTACTTGTCTCAGCTCACATAAAGCTTCTAGCCTATCCTGTTAAAGACCTGCAGAACTTAAGAAATTTAAAACCCTCCCACATGACTACGATCAAGAAGCATGGCTAGAAGGTACAAGTGTTCTCAGGGCTGTTTGAATTCCACATGGTGTACTGGAAAACAAGCAATAATCGTGGCATTGTCAGTTACCTAACACAAATACACTAACGGAGATTCAATAAAAGTTCTTATCGCTTAAAATGGTGCTAATTTTGCCCCAACCAATCCAAATTTAGTTTTCAAAAGTTAAATAAGATCTGATTGGTTGGGGCAAAATTAGCACCATTTTAAACGATAAGAACTTTTATTGAATAACCCTGTTTGTACATTAATATCATTTGGAGTGGTTTCTTACACTCCATTGGTGTTTTTTGGGGTTATGTTTTCAGAATATGGGGGATATAAAATGTGTGTTCAGTTCTCCTTTAAAGTGTGTTTTCCAATTGGCTATGTCCAGAATGAAAAAAGCATCAGATTGGACTGTCACTCCCGTACTTTACCGTATGATGTCAATTATGTAAATTCCATATGACCTTAATCAATTTACTATCTTGACTATAACGCTAGATTCATGCGACTGTTATATTCTTGTAGGGGCATTCAGGCGGGTAGTCACAGTCTGTACCTGACTTTAAAAGCAAACTAAAAGCTATTTATAAAATTCTCTTTACAGACTTTCTGCATAATGTTTGCCATAACTACACAACATTAAATCTGAAGACCCATCACTTTTACTTAAAGGCACTCATCTGTGCCTTTCCTTTCATTTTGTTGTTGCTGTTGAAAATTTAACCTGATTAATATTGGGGTAATGTGCCTTATTTCCCAGAATCCCAGACTCACAAACACATGTATGTGCTTGTCCCAGTAGGTCAAATTAAGGTTTACTTCTCCTGTAACAGTAAATCTCTGAACTGTATTTTAATTAAAATAATTTGCAGCCCCTATTCTTTCCTCCATCATGTTTTGCCCAGTGTTATCAGCTGACCATGGCCATGCTATGACACACTCAATAATTACTCAAGTCACCAATTAGAAGTCTCTTTCAAAATAAGGTGGTCATATTGCTGATTTTTCCATACATTACTGGACAAAAAATTGAATAGACTTAAGAATAAGTGAAAGAAAAGAGAATAAAATCCTTATTGGTGATCTTAAATATACCAATCCCTCTAATGCAGCAAAAATAATTCATTTTAATCTGTTCATCTGGTGGGCAGGGACTACATTAAACCGAAGATTTCTGATTGGTGTTTCGAGTCCTGGCATGCTCACCAGTTTTAAAACAAACCAGATTTTTTCGAAATTTCTCAGATGTGGCAGATATTTTAGAATGTTGATCAGTGGAACTTTGCAGAATTTTGTCAAAATTAGATATAAAATATTCAGAGTTGGAAATCAGCGTCAAATTGGCCGTTGAAAATTGGGTTCAAAGTGAATTTTTGTTCCACAGAACTCCAACACGCTCCATGGAACTGCTTGTATACCGATACTCTCCAGTTTTGTTCATTGTTAATTATAAGTTATTTACACAGAAAAGTTTTGTAAAGTCTGCAGATTTATTTGTTTTGGGCCTTCCCCTTTAAGGAAAAGGCTATTAAATATAGTAACCTTGTTAAAATCAAATTCATGTTGTATGCTTTTAAATGTAGGGGGAAATATCCTTTGCAGTCTGTGATGCCTGATGTACCACAATGCAGTATTATACAGTTTCCTAACAGGCAGTGCAAAAATAATTCCTTTTCCCAAACCACCCATGTGATGTCGTACAATTTCCAGAATCTTATACATTTTGAATAAGTTTTATTTTATGTAATATCATATCTTTCATAAAAAAGAAACTAATAGAATATAGCTGTGTGTGTCTCTTTAATTCTTAAGTGGGAAATTTAACATCAGGATTTCAGACCATCCAGGTTAAGACTGAAATCCTTAAATGCAGGATGGACTGAAGCAACACAGATAGATGTCTGCAAATAAGCTTTTATTGATTAGCCAATGCTTCAGTCCAGGGTTTCTTAAAGTGTGACACACAATATATAAAAAATTGGGCTGTTGTACATATTAAAGTGCAACTAGAGACCAAAAATATAACACATACAAAAAAATAGAATTCTAGTGCACAAACAATTCTAATTGCATATTGGCTACCTCCATAAGGTTGCTGTTATAAACAGCCTGCTAAACCCTGGATAGCCAATATGCAATTAGAATTGTTTGTGCACTAGAATTCTATTTTTATATGTATTGTATTTTTGGTCTCTAGATGTACTTTAATATGGATGTACAACAGCCCAATTTTCTATATATTGTGTGCTACAGGTTTGACTAAGCCTTCTGGGAAATTGTACTTATTGTACTTAAATTGTAGTTAGGTCATGTGCTCGTTTGAGCAAAGTGCTTTAAACTAGAGTCAGCTTCAAGCATACAGGCTACATAGGAGAAGCTGTTGGCTCATGTAGCCAAACAGGCAAGTACCAGGACCCAGTTAAATAAAGCAACCTTGACGTGGTGACAGGGCTTAAAATAATTTGGCCAATTTATTGAACTAATTGCTTTTATTTATCCAGGGTTTAGCAGGCTGTTTGTAACAGCAACCTTATGGAGGTAGCCAATATGCAATTAGAATTGTTTGATCTATTTTTTGGATTTCTTAAAGTGTGTGCCAGGGTCCTCTGTCGCTGCTTGGCTAATTGATTCAGCATTATGATCCAGCTTTGTCTGATGCCCTTGTCTCTCACACTCTGCCTGCAGCAGACACCCAGCAGTTAGCTGTCTTCTGTACTGTCTGATTCTGGAGCACAGTCCCAATCTAGCAACTAAAAAAATTATAAAGTCCCTCACACCCTTCCCTCCAAACTCCTACAGGTAAGGCTATTTTCACACTAGGGTGTGTGTTAATGCAGGGGAGATGTTCCCCTGTGTTATTGCATAGCAGCTTCCATTATTTTAAATAACACCACTGTGCGTTAACGCACAAAACTGCTGCACGAAATTGCACAAAAATGCACGAAGCCTAAAAGAAAATTGTATCATTTAATTCAAGCAGTAATAACAGCTGTGAGATCTGCATACCTTCCCATAGGAAGGCTGTGTCCTTTTATTTAGACCAATCACAGAGTAAAGCTGGGTACACACATTAACGATTAAGCCCCGATACCGTCGGATCCGTCCCTGCCCCATAGAGCTTGTGTCCAAAACGGCATGTTTGGAGCAATTTGTGGTATGAGTATATATAACCTGTATGAGTACCATATTTTAACATTCCCATTATCTACTATGAACTGATCTCGGATATATCCTGTATTGTCATTGCAGAAAAAGTCTTGGTGACAGTTGTGGAAAGGATGTCTGGTGTGGGATATTCACACTCCAACCCTAACAAAACCTCTCTTTTTTTTTTATTCTCTTTTAAGAGCAGGTGTATTCACCCCAACAACATTCATTTTTCATGAGTTAAAGGTGTAAGATAACATGGGCCAGAGACTGGTAACAAGAACCTGCTGCTTGTGCACCTGTTATAAGGAGCTGGAATCTGACCCTGAGTTACTGTAGCAGCACCAGGTTTACCTCGGAATGTTTTCGTTTTACCTGTGTGGACTTTGCTTATAGCAGGAAGCAGAAAGCAGCAGCCCAGACGAACAAGATGGTGAGTTTACTCCAGCTAAAGCTTTAAGCTATTTAGAATTTGAACCAGTACAGAACCTGACCCTGGACAGAACCTGACAATGTACACAACTTGAAACAATACCTGATCCAGTGCAGAACCTGACCCAATAAGGAACCTTTCCCAGTACATAACCTGACCCAGTACAGAACCCAACCCAATAAGGAACCTTTCCCAGTACAGAACCCGACCCAGTATATAACCTGACCCATAACAGAACCTGACCCAGTATATAACCTGACCCAGTACAGAACCTGACCCAATAAGGAACCTTTCCCAGTACAGAACCTGACTCAGTATATAACCTGACCCATAACAGAACCCAACCCAGTATATAACCTGACCCAGTACTACAGAACCCAACCCAATAAGGAACCTTTCCCAGTACAGAACCCGACCCAGTATATAACCTGACCCATAACAGAACCCAACCCAGTATATAACCTGACCCAGTACAGAACCCAACCCAGTACAGGACCTGAAACAATATAGAACCTGGTGCAAGTCAATCAACAATCTGAATCAAGTTTCTGTTCATAACCATTTAAAAACAGGAGAATGAGCCAAACAAGTATTTATAGCCTCTCCTGTGTTGTGTGCTTCCCCTGGAAAAGGGGGAATGGCTTGTGGAGGTAGGTGACTGGAGAGCTAACTTAACACTGAATGGAGAACTGGAGGGCTGACTCAACACTGACTTGTAAATAGAAGTGCCCATGAGACAGACTGGTAAATATAAGATGCCCTCATGCCCAGCCCACACAGACTGTTAAATATAAGATGCTCTCATGTCCAGCATACACAGACTGGTAAATATAAGATGCCCTCATGACGAGGTACATACAAGTTTTTCCATAGTGACTGGTACTTACACATTTTCCACAGTGTCTGTACATAAAAGTTTGATCTTGGTAGGAGATGTGGTGGCAGACAGTCAGAGCATGGATCAGAATGAGAGACACACATAGCTGCTTGTAAATTTTAAATATTCTCATGCCCAGGTACATACAAGTTTTCCCACAGTGACTCATACATACAAGTAGGATGAGAGACACAAACAGTTACTTGTAAATTCAAGATGCCCTCCATACATGTGTACACAGTGACTGGAACATGCAAGTTTTTGCAGTGACTGGTACATGCAAGGTTTCCCACAGTGACTGTTTATATGTATGTATAATTTTATTTATTATAAAGCGCCACTTGGGTACGCAGCACTGTACATTCTAAAATACAGAGTACACAAACGGGGATAAGTGCAAGCCATTATACAGATAAATTACATTTACATAAAGTTTCAAAGGTTAAGAATATATGTATCTAAAAGTCCAAATCATATATCTACGGTATATATATATAAGTGTGGTGTGCCTTGACATATTAGGAATGAGATCACTGCCTGAATAGCTTACAATCTTAGTGGGAGGGACAACATACAGAAACAAGTGGGGGGAGGAATAAAGTGCTCAGACAGCAAATAATCATTAATAGTCCTGATTTTAGAGATGTAGGATAACAGTTTAGATTTAAAAGAGCAAATGGATGTCACCTGGCGAAGTGAGAGAGGGAGAGAGTTCCAAAGGTAGAGAGCTGCAAGAGAGAATGGTTTAAGATGGGAAAAAGCAGTGTTCGTTGGGAGTTTGTAGAGAACATTGCCTTGCGAGAAGCATAGGGCTCGTCCGGGAACATAAGGGACCAAGGGCCATATTTATTAAGTCGCGGTATCGCAATTTAGCAATACTGCACTTTGTCGGTAATGTACGTCAGCGGCCTTATATGTATGGCCATAGTCGTAGATTTACACCGAACGTTCATCGTAAAATACTATGCAGTAGTAAACTACCGCAATGGTATTTTATGGAGAACGTTAATCTACGATTGCGTTATCGTAGATTTACAATCGGTAGTTTACGTTTTTTATCGGTAAAATGATCGGAGATTTATGATTGCTAAACCGATCATCAAAGGTGCGGTATCGCTTAAAAGCGATCTCTTTAGAGAGAAGATAAGTAGAGGGGTGCATTAGAGTGAAGGGAACTACCAGGGGAGCAAACCCTGTGACCACAGAGGGGCCCGGGAGCCAGGAGGACCCCATCTTCTTACTTTCCCTATACAGCCTCCTTGCAGAAAACTATTATAGATGAAGCAGAGAGAGGGGCCCCATCATAGTTTTGCTGGGGGGCCCAGTGATTCCTAGTTACGCCACTGCCACAGTGAATGGCACAGATAAGTTTGCCCACAGTGACCAGTACATAAATTGTGCCCACAGCCACTTTTTAAAAAAAAAAACTGAAATGAATGCCGCCTTCATGTGGGCCTTAGATCATTGCTTGTTGAGGTAGGTGACTGACTGGTGAACTGAAAGGCTAACTTAACACTGACTGGTGAACTGGAGGGCTGTGTGTGGTAAATAGAAGTGCCCACAACATAGACTAGTAATGATACCCCTATGCACAGCCCACACATTTAGATGTTTTGAAAACTACAACTCCCAGCATTTCCTGTAGCTGTCCCCTGCTTTAGCAGACTTCTTTGAATGGAAATGCTGAGAGTTGTCGTTTTCAAACAGCTGAAGGGCCAGTTCAGTGGAAATGATCAATATTTATTAAATTGTTAGTTTGTGTAATACCTTCTTAGTTATTCTACATATTCTCTCTCACTTTGAAAAATCAGTTGATTTCATACCCTTTGCTGTTCCCTGCTGTTGACATTAGTGAGCTGGCATGTCAGGTTCTAACAGTCCTTTTTCTTCCCAGAATGCACCACATCCTTGGAATGTTCCTAACAGTAATTTCTACTGATTGGCTGCTGGATGGGTCAAACATGCTCAGATCTCTACTGAGCAACTGAATCAACCCAGGTGCTGGGTCAAGGGCAAGACCAAAACGGTCTTTACTAGGGGTCCTGCAAACAGGAAGTCAGTATTTCAATTGCATTTATTTATACACAGACAAAATGCTGAATTGGCAGATTAAAGGACAATTATACTCACCTTCCCTCCGGTTCAGGTCCTCACCCTGGGTAAAAGGTACTGACCAAAGAAGAGGAGCGGAGGGAAGGTGAGTATAATTGTCCTTTAAGGTCATTGGGATGAAAAAATACTGCTCTTTTTTCTAAAAAGTATATGTATTTGCACTGAACTTCCCCTTTAAACATCCCTGCCCCAGTAGACGTGTGTTGTTTTGTCAGTTTGTAACTGAGATTTCCTACATTGTGTTTGTTTTTACACAGGCCAAGTTCTTGTCTCAGGATGAAATTCAAAGTAAGTACAATAAAACAGGGAGGAGACATTCAGACGCTACTGATCCTACTAATGACAATTGTAGTGTTTTTGCTCTGACCCCCTTCTGACCAACGGGAAGACATGCTCGGCTAAAAGCACTTTTTTATCTTATTTACTAACCCTCCGTTACGGACCCCCTGCACTACCCGAAAATTAGTCGACAGAATGGACGAGCCGAGGGGGATGCACAGGAGGGGGATAGGGGAAAGGGGGGCGGGGGGTTTGTAATGTGTGTGTGTCGGAGGTTGTCGATTCTTTAAAGAATTGGGGGGTTTCTGGTTGGATACATCCCAGATTAAGGGGGGTGGAGCTTGGACAATACAGTTGTTTTTTAAGGTTTTTAAGTGAGAACTACTACACCGTACATGTTATTGGGTTTGTATGTATTGAGTCCTCCTTAGCTTGTGTCCACACAGCTGGTATGTGTTTTACTCTCTGTTAGGAAGGGTGGGAACAATTCCTGTAGTCTTTTTACTAAAGAGTCTATGGGCCATAGTTATAAAGGAGCGGTATCGCTTTTTAGCGATACCGCGCCTTTTACATGATCGTTAATTTTAATTGGTCTAGCGATTGTTAATCTGCAATCGTAAATCACCGATAACGATCGTAAAGCTATGTATAATATAATATATAATTATTATATTATATATACCATTGCGGTACATTACTACTGCATGGTATTCTATGACTGAACGTTCATTAATTAACGAACGTTTGGCATAAACATATGACCGCGGCCGTACATTTAGTGATCGTTAATTTATGATCGTTATCATTAACATAAATCTAAATTAAATTGTAAATCTACAATAACGCGATCCCCATAGAATATCATTGTGGTAGTTTACTACTGTATGGTTTTCTATGACCGAACAATAACTACCATTCGGCGTACATGTAGGACCGCAGTCATACATTTACGGCCACCGTCGTACATTATCGATAACGCGCTGTACCACTAAACTGTGATACATCTCTTCATAAATATGGCTCTATATTTCATTCCAATGATTTATTATTTATTATCCAGTGATTTGATTTATTATTAATATTATGTACCGTATATACTCGAGTATAAGTCGAGGTTTTCAGGCTGTAAAAACAGCCTGAAAACTGAACCTCGACTTATACTTGGGTCAGTCACTTACTTGAATAAGGAATCCGGCTTCCGCATCCACTGATAGTCGCATCCACTGACGTTACTACTCGGCGCCGGGAAATCAGAACCGGCGCTGAGTAGTGACATCAGTGGATGTGACTATCAGTGGACGCGGCAGCCGGATTCCTCTTTCAAGTTACTAAATGCTGCAGTACCGTGGGTGGGCAAGGAGCGTAATCCCGGGGAAGCCTGCGAGAAGAATGCATACCGGCTGGATCAGGTAGTATGGTTTACCTTTCTTGATGTGAACTGTTGAATTTTTGTTCATCGGCTGGATCTAGCAGTGGGACCTATTTTTCCATCTGTACAGACATTGGGTCTGGTGCCTTTTACTTTGAGCAGGTGGTACAGGGACTCAAATGATATATGTGGCATCTGATATGTTAAGGTTATGTGTAGTTCTACTACAGATGTTTGGAAACTACAACTCCCAGCAAGCAAAGCATGCTGGGAGTTGTAGTTTCCAAACATCTGGAGTGCCAAGGATTTAGGGATTACTGGTAATGTAAAGGGCATAATGCCTGAAAACAATACTGAATCAGGAGGATGATACCAATGGTTAAATAGATTGCCTTCTGATTCTGTATTGTTTTGAGGTTTTAGTTGCCCTTTAAATGGACAGCAGAATTCTCATACAGTAATCCCATACAGTAATAGCCATACTGGATTTGGTTATAATTGTATGGGGCTACTGTATGGGAATTCTGCTGTCCATTTAAAGGTCAACTAAAGCCTCAAAACAATACAGAATCAGAAGGCAGTCGTGGTCCTATTTTCTACCCTCGACTTATACTCGAGTCAACCAGTTTTTACAAATTTTTTGGTGAAAATGGGTACCTCGGCTTATACTCGGATCGACTTATATTCGAGTATATACGGTAATTAAACTGTACAGCCAACTGAAATAGAGGGAAATTCATCAAGAATCACAATTTTGCTTAGATAGAAAAGTTTTCTCACAGTAGTAATTAATTTAATAAAGTATGTGTAAGGCTGGGTTGTGTGTAGGGTGTAAGGCTGGGTGTAAGGCTGTATTGTGTGTGAGGCTGTATGTAAGGCTGTATTGTGTGTAAGGCTGGTTGTAAGACTGTATTGTGTGTGAGGCTATGTGTAAGGCTGTGTTGTGCATAAGGCTGTATGGTGTTGTAAGGCTGTATTGTGTGTAAGGCTATGTGTAAGGTTGTGTGTAAGGCTGGTTGTAAGGCTGTGTTGTGTGTGAGTCTGGGTGTAAGGCTGTATTGTGTGTAAGGCTGGTTGTAAGGCTGTATTGTGTGTAAGGCTATATAGTGTGTAAGGCTATATAGTGTGTAAGGCTATATAGTGTGTAAGGCTGTGTTGTGTGTAAGGCTGTGTTGTGTAAGGCTGCGTTGTGTGTAAGGCTGTGTTGTGTGTAAGGCTGTATTGTGTGTAAGGCTGTATTGTGTGTAAGGCTATGTGTAAGGTTGTGTGTAAGGCTGGTTGTAAGGCTGTGTTGTGTGTGAGTTGGTGTTAAGGCTGTGTATTGTGTGTGAGGCTGGTGTAAGGCTGTATTGTGGGTAAGGCTGGTTGTAAGGTGTTTGTGTAGCTGTATTGGTGTAAGGCTATATAGTGTGTAAGGCTATATAGTGTGTAAGGCTATATAGTGTGTAAGGCTGTGTTGTGTGTAAGGCTACATAGTGTGTAAGGCTGTGTTGTGTGTAAGGCTATATAGCGTGTAAGGCGTGTGTGTTGTAAGGCTATATAGTGTGTAAGGCTGTATTGGTGTAAGTGTAAGGTATATAGTGTGTAAGGCTGTATTGTGGTTAAGGCTGTATTGTGTGTATTGTAGGCTATATAGTTGTAGGTGTGTTGGGTGTAAGGCTGTGTTGTGTGTAAGTTGGTTGTTGTAAGGCGGTGTTGTGTGTAAGGCTGTCATAATCTACGATCGCGGTTATGGTAGATTTACAATGTTATCAGTAATTTTTCTAGTTTGTATTTACAACCTTAAGGTTCCATACACACGCGCGATCGCAGGTCCCGACCCGTGACACACAATGTGTACGACCATTTGTTCCTAGCGATAATCGGCCCGTGTGTGGGCGTGTATCGGCGAAACAGACGTTTGTTCAGAGACAATCCCCGACCGAACGTCGTCGGGACCCGCGATCGCACGTGTGTAGAACCTTTACAATGCTATTCACAATGGGATCGCATTCACAGGTAATGTATCTTAATTTAGGGTCTCCTGAGCACAGGGTGTCGGCAAATGCTAAGCGTTCCATATGGTTATCACACACTCGTCAGTAATGGGAACCCCCTGAGCCTGTGTACTGTACAACATCCAGTTCGCTAGTTGCACACACAATTGCACCACTAGAAGATCGTCTAAGAAAGTCTCTTTGCATTGAGATCAACACAGATTTTCATACTCTAATACAGGGCAAGCAAGAAGTACTTATGTAGAGCATAACGTGTAGCTGTCACCATATGACGAGACTGTAGGTTGGCATCTAGAACGTAGTCTCAACATTTTCTTTCACAGAGTTCAAGGAGTGTTTTCCCTCTATGATAAGAAGGGCAAGGGAAAATCCCAGGGGATCTCCTGACAGTGATGAGATGCTTAGGAACTTGTCCTACACCCAATGAGGTCACACGGCACCTGCAGATCCACAAAATAGGTATGAATGGTGATACAGTTAGGAGTTGACATCGATATTGCTTATAATGGTGAATGCTGTCTTCGACTCTATAGGCAAATGCACAGGGCCGGTTCTAGGCATTTTAGTACCCTAGGCGCTCCCCACCTATGTACCCCCCCCCCCCCCAAAAAAACTTGGCCTGTCAAACTACAGCTGGGTTTCCTCTGACACCGTCTACTGGCACTGTTCTTTATAGTGGATCCGCTTTACTAGTTGGTAAGAGGCACACGCTGTACCAGGTGAGGCGGGCATGTATACATACTTTGTATGAATGCAGCGACACTGGCCACAAATGAAATACTGATTGGGGACAGGACAGGTTTCAGTGGCTGTGCAGTATGTGGCACCAGTGTTCTCCCACAAATTGTTTCCAGCCGGGTAGGGCAGAACAGGGAAAATTGATGAGAGCTAAGAGTTTAACTCTTTCAGTGCTTTTCCAAGAATATTGGCATTAAAAATTTCAGTGCCAGCAGAACATTACCATTAACCCTTTAGTGCCAGCAAACTTTACTATTATTACTTTCAGTGCCAGCACCTTTCCAGAGAATTGCTATACCTTCGATGCCAGCAGACTCCCCCATAGTATTGCATTAACACTTTCAGTGCCCAAAGAGTATTACCATGAACCTTTCAATGCCAACAGACTTTCTATTAACACTTCAGTGCCAGACAGTATTATCTAACCCTTTCAGCTGCCAGCATTGACATGATATACAGTATGTACCTGCTTTCCATGTCTCTCCACTGAATTGTTCACTCCTCACCTATTCAAGTTAATTGGAGAGTTGGGTGGAAGGAGAAAGAGGCAGGGATAGGGATCTCATGGCTGCTAGTACAGGGGCCACTGTTAAGTCTCTTTCAGCAGCTTTTACCTGGCATTTTAGAACTGTTCTCTCCAGTACTATTAGTGAGCCCATCTCCCCCTCCTTCCTTCCTCTTCAGTTAATTTGCAAATTGCAACATTCGTTGCTATGTAGAGTGTGTGTGGAGTTCAGCTAGGGAGAAGAATTGCGCCCTGGATCGACATAGGCGCCCTAGTTCTTTGCCTAGGTGGCATATGCCTAAAAACGTCCCTGCACATGCATTTTTAATTTACAGGTTCTAAAAATAGTATAGTATAGTATTTGAGGTTGAAAAAGACATACGTCCATCCAGTCCAACCCATCTAGCAATATCCTCATTTCGTCCTAACTGTTGATCCAGAGGAAGGCAAAAAAAACCACCAAATTTATGAAGAGGAAAATCCTTCCTGACTTCAAGTGGCAATCAGAAATTTCCCTGGATCAACTCTACTTGTATAATACAGTAACCTGCAACATTCCTTGTTTGCAGAAACTCATCCAGCTTTTTTTTTTTTAACCGACCAATGACCTGCCATAACAACGTCCACTGGAAGACAGTTCAATAGCTTTACTGTTCTCACAGTGAAAAACCCTTCGAACTTGAAGCCTAAACCTTTTTTCTTCAAGTCTAAGGATGGCTACGTGTCCTCTGACATGGTCTATTGGTGACAATGCCCAGATAGTTTATTGTATGACCCATAATGTAATTATACACAGTAATCTTATCCTCATGCAAGTGCCTTTTCTCTTAACACAGAGCCATTTATAGGATAAGCAGCACAAGGATTTTTAAGTCCAAAATGCATCACCTTACATTTATCAACATTGAATTTCATCTGCCCATTAGCAGCACAATGTGACAATCTAGCTTCCCCTGCAACGATTGCACATCCTCTGAAGTTTTTAATAGTCGACAAAGTTTTGTGTCGTCAGAAAACACAGAAAACACAGAAACCTTGCTGACAATACCCACTTCCAAATCAATAAATAGATTGAATAGAAACGGCCCCAACACAGAACCCTGTGGCACCCCACTTAGCACTTAAGTCCATAATGAAGCCCCATTAAAAACATCTCTGCATCCTATTCATTAACCAATTTTCTATCCATGTACAAATGGGACTCCCCAGACCAACCGACCTTAGCTATACATTATTTGCCTATGTGGGACTGTATCAAAACCCTTTGCAAAATCCAAGTAAACTACATCTAGCTATGCCAGAGTCTAAATTTCATTAACTTCCTCATAAAGCCAAGCAAGTTAGTTTGACGAGATCTAATCCTCCTAAATCCATTTTGGTTACTACTTATAATGTCAGTCTGAAACATACTCTAGAACATGTTCCCTTATTAAACTTCCAGTATCTTCCCCACCACTGAAGTAAACTTACAGGCCTGTAATTACCCGGCTGTGAACGATACCCTTTTTGAATATTGGAACAACATCAGCCTTTTTTCAGTCCAGAGGCACACCAATGGACATGAGGGAATCTGCAAAAATAAGAAACAATGGCCTACATAAAACAATGGAACTTTACTTTTCTGTTACAGGCAAAATGAAGAAGTAGATTTTTCTACTTTCTTAACAATTATGTACCGTCAACAAAAGCAGGAGGACCCAGAGAATGAGATCATGGTGCCATGTTGATGTCTGACAAGCAGAAGAAAGAGGTCATCTCAATGACTGAACTTAGAGCAAGCTTACACAATGGGGAGAGGTTGACACCTGAGGAAGGTACATAATTAAGTGCTAAACAGGTTATATTATATAGTTAACCAGGGTAGTGTTTGCCTCTGAGATACTTTATAAACATTGAAAAAAGAATTGAGATAAAAATTTCCAACAGTATTTCACTAGAGTGAGGGAAGTAAATATCTCCAAAGAAAGATAAGTAAATGTCACAGGCCAATGTTAAAGGGACAGTATCATTCTAAATATAAAAATTTACTCGGATTTGTACTGAATTAATGTTTCTAGTTAAACTGATAGTTAAACCGATAGTTATTTCTTGACCTGTTTAGCGACCGTTAATTGTGATCAATATCATAATAACAATCATAAATTATCAATAATAATCTTAAATCTACGATAAACGGGATTGTAGATCTACGATCCCCATAGTATACCTTTGTGGTTGTTTACTACAGCAGGGTATTATGACCAAACATTCATAATTCAACAACGTTCGGCGTAAATGTATACCAACGGCCGTTCATTTACAGCCACACCTTATCGATAACGTGCCGTATCGCTAATTGTGATTGTGCACTTTATAAATATGGCCCAAAGAAACTTCATAAGCAGCACTCAACAAAATTAAACTTAATAAACATGCAAAATAAACTTTATTAAACCGGCTGCAAACCCCAGTGCACATCAGACATGTGTAATACAGCACACAATGTTGTTCACACATAAAAAACCCTTCACAATGTTCATAATAATATTTCTACATCACATTTACTATGAAATATTAAAAGTATGTCTAATAGCCCTAAAATGATAACTGGTCAAATGTTTTGCTGTGTTTCCTGTGTCTTTAGTTGGGCTATAATATACAATATATGCGATAATTCCATACTGGTTTATATAATACCATACCAGAGAGCAGGGAAACAAATCGCTAAGTTGTGGTGTGTTGAGGGGTACTGTAGAGACAAAATGCTGCCTTCTTTATGTTGCTGCACATTAGACATATAGAAAAGTTAAGCACCTATATGAAGATGAGAATCTAGAGAAGTTGAACTCTTGAGCTAAAGCAGAATCTAAAAAAAAAAAGATTTCCTAATACTACTAATATTGACATAATTCTTCTAAAACTGAAAATAAAAGGACATTTTTAGATTTCTGGTTACTCTAGTTAAACAAAATTGGACAAGCACAGTGCACAAGGCATAATCTGATTGGTCATAAGGACCATGAGTCATAGTGTTCTGTGCAGTTACTACCCCAAAGTAACACAGCATGATTATCCTCAAGACAACTTATCTTCTGCCTAGAGCCAAGAAACGTTAGGGGGCCCAGTTACAGAACTATAGTCAATATTACAGTCCCCAATAAGGGGGCCACAATGAGGGATCATCAGACGATAAAATGTTAATGCCTACGGCTGCCACATTTAAAGGCTTCGGAAAGGGTCTGTAGTTTTTTTTTTAACATTTAGCATGTGCACATGTACCATCTTCCAGATATTCTTGAAGGCCCTAGCCTAGAAGACAAACATATTCAAAATGATGGTTTAGATACCTGTCTTGCCCTAATTTAACACCTCTCTCCCTTTCTCACAGTGGATGATCTCCTTAAAGATGTTTAAGTTGGTGCGATGGTTTGGTGAAATATGAGGAGTTTGTTAGGAAGATCACACTTCCTGTGGCTGATTACTGAACTGTGCCAGGTGTGGAGACCCACGTAGCACTGATGAGCAGATTCTTATTCTTCTGTGGCAAATAATTGTCTTTATAAATGTTAAGATATACTTTGAGGATTTAAAATTTAATTGCTTGGAATTACAATTAGTAATATCCTAAATACATTGCAAGAGTAGTCAAACAAACACATGGGGCATATTCAATAACCGCGGTATCAGCAACTTCCAATACCGCCAGTTATTGTAAAAGTCAATTGCGGCGTAGTACATAACCGCAATGCTATTGTATGGCTAATAGTAAATTACGATCCTAATCGTTACGATCACACATTTACTTACCGAAGAAACGTAAATATTGTGACCTTTCAGTCTTGTCAGTGGGTATTGAGCCATGGGTTCTGCCACACTATAGGGGTCAAATAATTAGGGCCATATTTATAAGGTGATGTATTGTTATTTCACAATCCCAGGCCTTTAACGCAGTCATAGAATACAGCTAAGCTGCAGGAAGCTTTTAATATAGTAAAAGGAATAAATATAATGTACTTATTATTTTGCAATCATTTATTCAACATTTAACTCCTGTACATTTTGCTTGGCTGTGTATGTTTAAGGGTTTAAAATCTTTATATCATTTTTGGTTGAATTTTGATCTGGGCTTTGATCAACATTCTTTGGAAGTCATAGGGCCCTATATAAAAGATCGTTATCGAAAAAATAACGATCATATCGTAAAATAACGACCGTTATTTTCCGATAACGACCGTTATTTTCCGTTAACGCCTGATATTTTCCGATAACGACCGATATCGGGAAATGCCAGTCATTATCGGAAAATACCAGTCGTTATCGGAAAATAACGGTGTTATTTTACGATGCGATCGTTATTTTTTCGATAACGATCTTTTATAAATAGGGCCCATAGCCCTGTTACAAATCCACTTTCAACTGAGCTTAATCTTCTGAGGGTCTGTATGGTATTTTCCTTAAATGCAATCTATAATTGTGAGGCCATTTCCTCCACACTGCAAGAAACCCAGGGTCTTATTTGTAACGTTCAGTATCGCATTTAGGATACGGCACATTATCGATAATGTACGACTGTGGTTGTACGTTTATGGGGAACATTCACTGATAACGAACATTCGGTTGTAGAATACCAGCGGTACTAAATTACCCTAATTGTATATATATGGATCGTAAATACGATCGTAAATTACAGTGCTAGCCGATTGAAAATTAACGATTGGTTTAACTATTGGTTAAACCCATTGTTAAAGGCGTGGTCTCGCTAAAAAGCAATACCGCACCTTTGTAACTATGGCGCCAAGGGCATATCATAAAGGAGCAGTATAGCTTTAATGATCATTCCCGCGATCTAAATTTACCTTCGTTAAGGGTGGACATGCCCTTTATAAGAATGGCCCCAAGTGAAAGTTTTTTTTCCACTCACTTATATCCTTTTCCGTCCTATAGGTCAGTATTCAAATGTTTTTTATTGACAAAGACCAACAAACCTTTGTATCGATTGTACAAATGATATATCAATCAGAGCTGTTGGTTTACGGACGATAAACATTTATAGATACAGCACTAAAAACTTGCAGGGTTATTAAATAAAAGTTCTTATCGTTAAAATGGAGCTAATTTTCCCCAACCAATCAGATGTTAGCTTTCAAATGTTCTGATTGGTTGGTGCAAAATTAGCACCATTTTAAACGATAAGAACTTTATTGAATTTCCCTGTTGTTTTGTTGTTTTTCCCCCATCATATGTAAATGTTTTTAACACTACTTTAAGTCTAATTTCCTAACATATGTAGGAGTTTCACACACATGGATTTCAGCCAGAAGTAAGTTCGAGGTGCTTTGATTGGGATATTACAAAAATGCAGAGCTGGATTGATCTGCTCTAAAGATTCTTCACCTTCGCTGTAATAAGATCAGGTTCACTTCATTATCCTCCCCTGCAGCTCTGCACTATGTTGTTTCTATAAGGCTAAGATGGTAACACGTTAAGATAGTTGTCCAGCAACCATTCAACTTTAGCAAATGGTCGGTGGGATGAATGACTGTCGGTAGTGGCAAAAGTATCCACAGCTGACAGATTGCCACAACTGATTGTGTGGTTCCATTTGGTCATGGCTGGCCTTCAAAATCACTTACAATTTTTTAAGCGACCAACCATTACACGGAATTATAGGTTGGTCTGCCAAAAAATCTTACCTTGTGTACCCAGCCTATGTTAATTATTACAGGGGTTATGTTTAGGACCTTTTGGCCCCTGAGGCAAAATTACAAGCCGCCCCATCTATTCCTGCGGTGCGCAAAGCAAAAAAAAAAAAAAAAAAAAAAAAAAAAAATAGTGGGCGTGGCCTTTGGGGGTGTGCGTGACTTGTGAAGGTGGGTGGTGGTGGCAGGGACGGATTTATACTTTTTTCTCCCCTCAGGCAGCTAACTTGGTACTTCCTGTTCCCCTCCCCCCATATGTGGTAATTCATTGGCTGAAGCGGAGCTTTGTGAGTGGGAGAGGGACCTGCTGCCCATAGCAAATCAGCAATCGCTGCAAATTTAAAAGAGACCGGTAAGTCTCTATTGTGTGCCAAATAATGTGCATTGTGTAAATTTAATAAGGGGATGCAATACGGCCTAACTTGAAAAAAAAAAACATTTTGTTTATTTGCCGCCCTTGGTGGCTGTGCGCCCTAGGCGCGGCCTAGGTGGCCTAGTGGGAATGGCCCTGTGTGGTGGGCTAACTAACAGAGTCTGGTGAACTGGAGGGCTGATTTGACATTGGCTGGTGAATTGGAAGACTAGCTTAACAGTGCCTTTTGACCTTCCAGCCCTCCAGTTCACAAGACAATGACATCCTCTAGTTCAGGAGGCCCTGTTAGATTAGCCCTCCTCTTTACCAGCAAACTGCTAAGTCAGCCTCCAGATCAGCAGACACTGGAGGGCTGACTAAACAGTGTATAGTGAACGGCTGACCCCATGAAATGCGTAAGGCAATTAATTCCCGATAGGAAACTGCTCTCTACACAATACCCTTTGTATATGATTTTAAATGAACTAATAAATTTAGGATATTTTATCCAATCCATATTTATAAAGCTGCAGTACCGCTTTTTAGCGATACAGCGGGTTAGTTAATTTACGATCACGGTCGTAAATGTACAGTTGCGATTGTAAATTTACAAACGAACATTCGTTAATACTGAACGTTCGATCGTAGATCAGTGCGTTAGTAAACTACCGCAATGGTATCTATGGGAATCGTAAATCTACGTTTGCGTTATCGTAAATTTACGATCTTTAAACCGATCATTAATATCCGATTGGTTTAACTATCGTAAATTTACATTACCTACCGATCGTTAAAGTTGCGGCTTATAAATATGGCCCACTGTACCTGGAACTGGGAGGTATCCTTGCATATACACACACCCCCACGTAGAGTGACTCTGCGGTCGGTGTGCCACCATGTTAGTAACCTGTTCTCTTTTTCGCTGACCAAACAGTGTTTGCTGAACCGGAGGGCTGACCTCACAGTAGCTGGGGAACTGGGAAACCTCCCTGGGAGGTCCTTTGCCTTTAATATAAAGCACTGGATGGCCACTTCCCTCATTTTAAAAAGCCAAAGTGTGAGGTGGAAGGGAGAGAGCCTGTATATGGATCCAGGTGTGTAAGAATGAGAAATGCAAATGTTTGCTAATGGTAATTGAGAGTAAAAGAAATTGAAAAGGTTAGAAGTTAGGACCTTCCAGACTGGGGTTACCGACGTGGTGTAAGGCTTTTCATCATGTGATCACAGTAATTATACTAAACCCTTTGTTTATAAAGTATGCCAGTGTGCAGATAATATGATAGTTGATGGGGTCAGGAATGTGCATGGATATCTTTTCTATGTTTGTATAAATGTTTGACCAGATCAGTAGCACCTTCCGCTAAATGTAGTGTAAATTAGCCTAATTGGAGTGCTTCCACAATTCTTGTATTGTGTATATATATATATATATATATATATATATATATACATAATATTACATCTATATTATTACATACAAGTAAGGGAAGACAGTTTTTGCAGTTCCAAAGTGTAACAGGTGCCGACACCGGGATACCGCAGGTCCCCAACTCTTTAAATAGATGAGAAAAAGGTACAGCACATCAATGTTAATCCAATCAAGGGTGGTTATTTCCTCACACAATTATGTGAGTTTTCTGGTGTGAAGAAAACAAACCACCTTTAATTGATTAACATTGGTGTGCTTTCTTTATCTATCTATATACCAACACAATGGAGGGTAGTTATAATTGTCCAAACAGAGTACCCCGAAGCAAAGAATGGTACATACAAGTGTGCCCACAGTGCGACTGGTACATACAAGTGTGCCCACCATGTGGCTGGTACATACAAGTGTGCCACACGTGTGATGGTACATACAAGGTGCCCATGGTGTGACTGGTACATACAGTGTGCCACAGTGTGATGATACAAACAGGTTGCCAACAGTGTGACTGCCACATATGTTTCCACAGTGTAAAGGCATATACAAGTGTGCCCACAGTATGACTGGCACGTACAGTGATACCCAGTGTAATGTTACATGCAAGTGTGACCACATTGTGACTGGCACATACATGGTTTCCCACAGTGTAATAGGTACATACAAGGGTGCCACAGTGTGACTGGTACATAACAAGTGTGCCCACAGATGACTGGTACATAACAGTGTGCCCACAGAGTGACTGGTACATAACAAGTGTGCCCGCAGAGTGACTGGTACATACAAGTTATCCCTACAGTTACTGGTACATACAAGGTTTCCAAAGTGTGACTGGTACATACAAGAGTGGCCCACAGTGTTACTGCACATACAAGGCTGCCCACAGTGTAATAGTACATACAAGTGTGCCCACAGTGACTGTGCATATAGTGTGCCTGGTGCATACAAGTGTGCCCATGGGTGACTGTACATAAAGGGTGCCCACAGTGTAATATTATAGTATTTAAAGTTGAATAAAGACATACATCTTGTAATAGGTACATACAAGTGTGCCCGTACGCAAGGTTGCCCACGTGTAATAGTAATATGTGTGCTCACAGTGACTGGTACATACAAGTGTGCAATCATAAGACAAAGCTGAATGCCAAAATTACCATAAAGGAGGACGCCCCTCAGAACCTTGTGGTTAAAAACTTCTTTATTCAACAGTCCATTCACTGTACTATAGTAAAACACATAATAGAGACAGAACGCCTAACAGTTTCAAACTCTGCATGAGTCCTTAATCATAGGCCACACATACAAGTGTGCCCACAGTGTAATTTGGCAAATAGTGTCCCACAGTGGAATGGCACATACAGGTTTTCCTACAGGGTGGACTGGTACATAACAAGTGTGCCCTACAGTGTGAAGGGTACATACAAGTTTGCCCGGTGCGATGGTACATACAAGTGTGCCCAGTGTGAATGGTACAAACAAGTGTGCCAGTGTGAATGGTACAAAAAAGTGTGCCAGTGTGAATGGTACAACAAGTGTGCCCAGGTGTGAATGGTAAAAATAAGTGTGCCAGCGTGAATGGTACAAACAAGTGTGCCACGTTGTGACTGGTCCATACAAGTGTGGCCCACAGTGACTGGCACACCACAAGGTTTCCAGTGTCTGGTACATACAAGTGAGCCCACAGTGTGAATGGTACGACCAAGGTGGTCACCATGTGACTGGTGCATACAAAATTTGATGTCTACTGTGCGAGGAAGGTAGGCAGAGGTAAGATCAGGACAGGAGAGGTCTACAGCAACACATTGAAAAAATGCAAGCTGTTGCTGCGCTTCTCACGCTTGCGTTGTTTTTTTAATGCTGCTGGCAGTCTCTCCTCTTTGTCACAGGAGTACCGTCTGAGCCATGTCTTACTCTGCCTCATGGGAGAGGCATCCTTGTATGTTGAAGGTGAATGAATCATTCCAAAACAGATTAATCTTTCACATTTTTGTAATATCAAAATCAAAGCACCTGAGACACACCAGGCTGGGAGGACTGAAAAACAGTGGAATAGACTCCTTTCTATGAAAGGAAAAATGACTGAGCAGGAGTGTTAAGTTCGATTTACAATAATAGGGAAAAGAATGAAAGACAAAAGAACACTTTGAAAGTAGGAGAACGATATACATGAAGTGGAAAAAAGTATGTACAATTTCTGACAAAAGACTGTCGTCTGTGTATTTTGCAGTAACTTCTGCTATTAACCTGATCTTCAATTGATCAATTGGTGTTAGGAATAGCTCATATGAAAAGCGAAAGCCCTCCCAAATAATATTAAATGTACTGGTAAAAAATAAATAGTTTCACTGAAAAAAGATTCATCATTTAATCAAGACAGAAAGGTCAAAAATGTTGCAACACAAAGTGTAGTCGCCTATATAGAAAATGATCTACTTTACAAGCCAATCCAAAAATATGTCAGCAAATTTAGTAGTGGTGCCAATTTAATATCTTGTATGACTTCCATGAGCTTGAAGGACAGCATCCATGCGGTTTGCCAAGACTCATACAATTTATGATGAAATAATCGTCTTGTATGCCTCCCAGAGTTCATCAATATTCTTTGGTTTCGTCTTCCATGCTTTCCTCTTATCCTACCCCACATATGCTCAATGATGTTATGTCAGGTGACTGGGCTGGCCAATCCTGGAGCATCTTGATCTTCGCCTTAAGGAACTTTGATTTGGAGATGAGAAAGTATGCGATAGAGCACCATCCTGCTGCAGAATTTGGCCTTATTTATGGTTGGGAATATATGAGGTTCAACAGAAGATTCATCTGAAAAATCCACTTTTGCCACTTTCCAGCGTCCATCCTTTTAGCAGGCTGTGGGACATGGCAAATGCCACACGGTTTTTCAATTGTCTTTTGTTTAGTGCGGCTTATGGGCACTGATTTGACCATGGAGGCCATTTCGAGACAGAATCCGACAAACTGTTCTGGTGGACACAGGGATATCAGGTGACTAGGTCTCCTGGAGCTCTGCTGCAGTTGAAAATGGGCTTGCCTTGGATTTTCAAGCCAACAAACGGTCCTCTCGAGGCAGTTGTCTTGTGGGGTCTGCCGACCTGGGCTTGTCAAAAACTTCTCCAGTTCTTCCAATCTTTTCTTTATCCTCTGAACTTGACGCTGAGAGACATTGAAGGTGTGCGCCACATCAGCAGTGTATTGGTCTTCTGCCTCTTGTAATCAACACTAGTTCTCAGGGTGAATTTAGGCATGTTGCAGAGGCCTTTTTGCAGCTGATGTGAAGGTCTAGTGTACTGGGGTTCTTTATATACACACCTGACACCTAATTGATACCATTATTAGTCTAAGGTGAGCCCATATGACAAGGCGACAACACTTAGTCTTTGCAAAAATTGACTCAATGGGCTTTACTAAACTGTGAATATTAGAATCTTTGTAGATTCGTTTTGCATTGAAACATTATTACAAAAGCGTTTGGGTAAAATGAACCATTTCTTGAAACAAAATCGCATTAGAATTATTGTTAAGCGACAAGACATTTGTCAGAAACTGTACATGCCTTAAATTTATTTTTTCCCTAGAAGTAGATCTAACTTCCTGTGTGTTATCACCCCTACTTGTTAGGGAATTTGGTAGTGCCCTGCAATGGGAGGCATTAATTATCCTGTTTTTCTTTTTTAAGAGTGGATCTTTCATCCAAGTCTTATGTAGGTTCTACCTTAGTTGACTTACCTGATAATGTTCTGTTGTGTTACAACCACCTGATCATTTCCATCAAAAAATGGCCTAGGCCAGACAACATTGGGTTTAAGTCGGACTGCATGGGATGATATTAAATTGATGCAACATCAGATTGATTTATTTAAAAGGGACAGTGTCTCTAGTTCTAGAGATTATTTCAATACACATAACTGTTACAAAATTGAATAGCTTCTTGTTCAGATTGTCACACGACACCTAAGCCTTTTATAGTAAGTCATACTGTAATGGTTCATAACACGTGCAATCAATGGTGCTGACACGCAACGCACAATGTGAAGAACAAGCGGTTGGGATAATCGGCCCGTCTATGGGCACTTTATTGGCTGAGACGGCTGCTCGTTGGAGTTCGTTGCCGATCCGCCGGGGGATCTCCGAACGAGGGCCGCTTCAGTGCCCATACACGTGCCGATTATCGTCCGTAACGCCGATTGTGCGTACAAATCGTGCGTCGGCACCCACGATCGAAGAAAACAAACAGGGTTTCAATAAAAGTTCTTATCGTTAAAATGGTGATCATATTTGCCCCAACCAATCAGATGTTCGCTTAAATGTTAAATAAGATCTGATTGGTTGGGGCAAAATTAGCCCCATTTTAAACAATAAGAACTTTTATTGAAACTACCTAAA
Organism: Hymenochirus boettgeri; assembly: GCA_019447015.1. Taxonomy (NCBI): domain Eukaryota; kingdom Metazoa; phylum Chordata; class Amphibia; order Anura; family Pipidae; genus Hymenochirus; species Hymenochirus boettgeri. Next base: position 218,631,961 of record CM033471.1, on the reverse strand, counting down.
TATGTATGAATGTGTCAGTGCCGGTTTATCAATCAGGTTTGTCTGTGTTCTCAGTGGAATTTTCCTGAAAAATCCTTGGGAGAAATTAAATAAATATCAGAATATAGTTTTATTTTATTTTATTACATCTAAAGACTCCTACAGAAACAGAAAACATCCAATAGATAAACAATTTGTCCAATGCAAGTAATAAATATTTTCACTTGGTACTTTATACAAACCGACATTGGCCTACTATACATGTTTTAAAAGCCTTTTCAGCTGGTCTGGCATGCCATATGGAAACATTGTTAAGGCAATGAGTTACAAGTTCAGTCCATGGAAACCGCAATAAGATTTACTGGTAGTATTTACAAAATTCCTGCCCACTCTGCTCTGCTACTAATTAAACATATCAATAAGCAGGACGAGTTTTTCATCACTGGTAAAATGAAGAGGGGAAAAAAGCCACATCATAATCCTAGCTACACAGCATTAAATATCCCAATGCAATCTGCTGAGATAAATTCCAGGGGATGTAAGATGAGCAAGGTTTAATGTTGATTTAATTCTGAATCTGCTATATCCACATAGTCCTCTGTTACAGCACACAAGTTCCTAATAAGACCGTATGAGCTTTTAGGTTATCCTTATTCATGTTTTGGTCATGTAGTTGATCCAGGAAAATTGGGATGTAACTCAGAAATTAGATAGCAGTCCTGTTTACCTGGTAAGACGTATGTATGAAACATTGCCTGTGTGGCCCAACAAAAATCGGTAACAAGCTAAAAATTATCAAGCTACCTAACTTATGTATGGATTCAGCATACCCACAAATTGTTCTATAAATTCGGAGTGGATTACAGAATGCCCTAATAACCCATTTTTACCTACTAACTGAAGACAAGGTTTATTTTCCACCCCCTGTGAAGTAGTGCATTCCATCTGCAGCATCTAATCTAACCTGTTGCTTTATCAGGGCTTTCAGATATCCATGATATTATTAAAAACACTTACAGAAAAATGAAAAATTCTTATGTAAAGGGGTAAATAAATAGCATGTGGTTACATACTTTTCTTAAAGATAAAGGAGAGGTGCTAATTGCTCACTGGTCAGACCAAACAATGGATATGTACTTTATTAAGCACACAAAAGTACATACGAGGCAAAACTGGATACATTTTAGCATTTTACTGTGGGTGCCATCCTTTTTTTTTTTTTTTTTCCAAACCTCAACCACACAAGATTGCCAGTCAGCAAATTGGGTTCAATAATAGAGGAGTTATATTCATTTGGAAGTCTAACCATAAAACATAGAGAATGATCAGCTTTAATGTTCTCTTTTATTGACACTTGGTAGGAACTGTGTTTTCTACTTCCTTGAAGAGCTTGTGTGTAAGGGGGGGGGGGGGGGGCAGAAAAACTCAGTACCACTAATATGCTGTGGGTCTTAACAATGTGGATGGCAGCAAACTACATAACTAGTATTAAACACTTTGTTGTGCATAATTTACTTTTATTTATTTTTGTTTTATGCAATGTATATATAATGTAAAAGGATGTTAAACCTGTGACCCATAAATAGATTTTAACCACTTTAGGCCCTGGGTACACTACACAAGAGGGTGATCACTATATGAGGAGGTTGATGAAACCCTCAAGTCCTTTAATACAACTTAGAAAGAGTCTGTCTCAAATCAGATTGAAGGGGCAATATATTGTTTAAAGATGAGCTGAATTAATTGCATGGTATGTTCATGGCAGAAACACAACCTGCTATTTTTGCACAAAACAAGTTGAGTCGTATTAATAGGAACTTCTCTATTGACTCTATGTGTTCAACATAAAGCTCCGTCACGATTTGTAGCCAGGTGCAGAAAAGTCTTAAATTGTTATTACTTCCCCCTAGTTATAGTCACCACTGCCAGATAGAACTCAGACAGCAGTGGAGAACACACCAGACATTTATCCCATGAAAGTTTACCTTTCTTAGTAACTTTATCAGCCATTATAAAAGCAATTAGAAAGACTGCATATTATTATAGTGGCGTGGGCCACTATTTACTTAGATCATCTGATATAAACCCATGAGCCATCCCGACAAACATTAAACTATAATCGATTCTGATATCTCACTCTTGCCAAAACTACTCCTGTTTATGTGAAATAAATGGACCTGAAGAATGGTATTAACCCGCGCAACCCTTTAGGCCACCCCCATGGCCCACCCGATAACTTCTATCATGTGCTTCATACCACCTTCTTTTATGTTCTTTGAAGAATCAACAAACCAGACAACCACATTGCAGTCCTTTCTTTTCCTTTTCCTCCCTTTCCGCTCCCCCCGGTCCTCCCCCTCCGGTCTCGACCTCTCCTTAAAGTCACTTTCACTTCCAGTCACTTAAGGCTTCAGGACCAATAAAATTGACCCCTGGATAAATTTACCTTACCCCACCCTGAAACACTATTTGTGCTCTACTAAATACCTTCAACGCTTTTTAATGGGCCGGCATTCTGTGTTGGGCCTTCTTAGGAAAAGGCTATTAAAATATAGTAACCTTGTTAAAATCAAATTCATGTTGTATGCTTTTAAATGTAGGGAAATATCCTTTGCAGTCTGTGATGCCTGATGTACCACAATGCAGATTATACAGTTTCCTAACAGGCAGTGCAAAAATAATTCCTTTTCCCAAACCACCCATGTGAGTCGTACAATTTCCAGAATCTTATACATTTTGAATAGTTTTATTTTATGTAATATCATATCTTTCATAAAAAAGAAACTATAGAATATAGCTGTTGGTGTCTCTTTAATTCTTAAGTGGGAAATTTAACATCAGGATTTCAGACCATCCAGGTTAAGACTGAAATCTTAAATGCAGGATGGACTGAAGCAACACAGATAGATGTCTGCATAAGCTTTTATTGATTAGCCAATGCTTCAGTCCAGGGTTTCTTAAAGTGTGACACACAATATATAAAAAATTGGGCTGTGTACATATTAAAGTGCAACTAGAGACCAAAAAATATAACACATACAAAAAATAGAATTCTAGTGCACAAACAATTCTAATTGCATATTGGCTACCTCCATAAGGTTGCTGTATAAACAGCCTGCTAAACCCTGGATAGCCAATATGCAATTAGAATTGTTTGTGCACTAGAATTCTATTTTTTATATGTATTGTATTTTTGGTCTCTAGATGTACTTTAATATGGATGTACAACAGCCCAATTTTCTATATATTGTGTCTACAGGTTTGACTAAGCCTTCTGGGAATTGTACTTATTGTACTTAAATTGTAGTTAGGTCATGTGCTCGTTTGAGCAAAGTGCTTTAAAACTAGAGTCAGCTTCAAGCATACAGGCTACATAGGAGAATGTTGGCTCATGTAGCCAAACAGGCAAGTACCAGGACCCAGTTTAAATAAAGCAACCTTGACGTGGTGACAGGGTTTAAATAATTTGGCCAATTATTGAACTAATGTTTTATTTATCCAGGGTTTAGCAGGCTGTTGTAACAGCAACCTTATGGAGGGTAGCCAATATGCAATTAGAATTTGTTTGATCTATTTTTTGGATTTCTTAAAGTGTGTGCCAGGGTCCTCTGTCGCTGCTTGGCTAATTGATTCAGCATATGATCCAGCTTTGTCTGATGCCCTGTCTCTCACACTCTGCCTGCAGCGACACCCAGCAGTTAGCTGTCTTCTGTACTGTCTGATTCGGAGCACAGTCCCAATCTAGCAACTAAAAAAATTATAAAGTCCCTCACACCTTCCCTCCAAAATCCTACAGGTAAGGCTATTTCACACTAGGGTGTGTGTTAATGCAGGGGAGATGTTCCCCTGTGTATTGCATAGCAGCTTCCATTATTTTAAATAACAACCACTGTGCGTTAACGCACAAAAACTGCTGCACGAAATTGCACAAAAAATGCACGAAGCCTAAAAGAAAATTGTATCATTTAATTCAGCAGTAGTAATAACAGCGTGAGATCTGCATACCTTCCCATAGGAAGGCTGTGTCCTTTTATTTAGACAATCACAGAGTAAAGCTGGGTACACACATAACGATAAGCCCCGATACCGTCGGATCCGTCCCGCCCCATAGAGCTGTGTCCAAACGGCATGTTTGGAGCAATTTGTGGTATGAGTATATATAACCTGTATGAGTACCATATTTTAACATTCCCTTATCTACTATGAACTGATCTCGGATATATCCTGTATTGTCATTGCAGAAAAAGTCTTGGTGACAGTTGTTGGAAAGGATGTCTGGTGTGGGATATTCACACTCCAACCCTAACAAAACCTCTCTTTTTTTTTTATTCTCTTTTAAGAGCAGGTGTATTCCCCCAACAACATTCATTTCATGAGTTAAAGGTGTAAGATAACAGGGCCAGAGCATGGTAACAAGAACCTGCTGTTGTGCACCTGTTATAAGGAGCTGGAATCTGACCCTGAGTACTGTGCAGCACCAGGTTACTCGGAATGTTTTCGTTTTACCTGTGTGGACTTTGCTTTAGCAGGAAGCAGAAAGCAGCAGCCCAGACGAACAAGATGGTGAGTTTACTCCAGCTAAAGCTTTTAAGCTATTTAGAATTTGAACCAGTACAGAACTGACCCTGGACGAAACTGACAATGTACACACTTGAAACAATACCTGATCCAGTGCCGAACCGACCCAATAAGGAACCTTTCCCAGTACATAACCTGACCCAGTACAGAACCCAACCCAATAAGGAACCTTTCCAGTACAGAACCCGACCCAGTATATAACCTGACCCATAACAGAACCTGACCCAGTATATAACCTGACCCAGTACAGAACCTGACCCAATAAGGAACCTTTCCCAGTACAGAACCTGACTCAGTATATAACCTGACCCATAACAGAACCCAACCCAGTATATAACCGACCCAGTACTACAGAACCCAACCCATAAGGAACCTTTCCCAGTACAGAACCCGACCCAGTATATAACCTGACCATAACAGAACCCAACCAGTATATAAAACTGACCCAGTACAGAACCCAACCCAGTACAGGACCTGAAACAATATAGAACCTGGTGCAAGTCAATCAACAATCTGAATCAGTTTCTGTTCATAACCATTTAAAAACAGGAGAATGAGCCAAACAAGTATTTATAGCCTCTCCTGTGTTGTGTGCTTCCCCTGGAAAAGGGGGAATGGCTTGTGGAGGTAGGTGACTGGAGAGCTAACTTAACACTGAATGGAGAACGGAGGGCTGACTCAACACTGACTTGTAAATAGAAGTGCCATGAGACAGACTGGTAAATATAAGATGCCCTCATGCCCAGCCCACACAGACTGTTAAATATAAGATGCTCTCATGTCCAGATACACAGACTGGTAAATATAAGATGCCCTCATGACGAGGTACAAACGTTTTTCCATAGTGACTGGTACTTACACATTTTCCACAGTGTCTGTACATAAAGTTTGATCTGGTAGGAGATGTGGTGGCAGACAGTCAGAGCATGGGATCAGAATGAGAGACACACATAGCTGCTTGTAAATTTTAAATATTCTCATGCCCAGGTACATACAAGTTTTCCCACAGTGACTCATACATACAAGTAGGATGAGAGACACAAACAGTTACTTGGAAATTCAAGATGCCCTCCATACATGTGTACACAGTGACTGGAACATGCAAGTTTTTGCAGTGACTGGTACATGCAAGGTTTCCCACAGTGACTGTTTATATGTATGTATAATTTTATTTATATAAAGCGCCACTTGGGTACGCAGCACTGTACATTTAAAATACAGAGTACACAAACGGGGATAAGCAAGCCATTATACAGATAAATACATTTACATAAAGTTTCAAAGGTTAAGAAAATATGTATCTAAAAGTCCAATCATATATCTACGGTATATATATATAAGTGTGGTGTGCCTTGACATATTAGGAATGAGATCACTGCCTGAAAGCTTACAATCTTAGTGGGAGGGACAACATACAGAACAAGTGGGGGGAGGAATAAGTGCTCAGACAGCAAATAATCATTAATAGTCCTGATTTTAGAGATGTAGGATAACAGTTTAGATTTAAAAGAGCAAATGGATGTCACTGGCGAAGTGAGAGAGGAGGAGAGTTCCAAAGGTAGAGAGCTGCAAGAGAGAATGGTTTAAGATGGGAAAAAGCAGTGTTCGTTGGGAGTTTGTAGAGAACATTGCCTTGCGAGAAGCATAGGGCTCGTCCGGGAACATAAGGGACCAAGGGCCATATTTATTAAGGTCGCGGTATCGCAATTTAGCAATACTGCACTTTGTCGGTAATGTACGTCAGCGGCCTTATATGTATGGCCAAGTCGTAGATTTACACCGAACGTTCATCGTAAAATACTATGCAGTAGTAAACTACCGCAATGGTATTTATGGAGACGTTAATCTACGATTGCGTTATCGTAGATTTACAATCGGTAGTTTACGTTTTTTATCGGTAAAATGATCGGAGATTTATGATTGCTAAACCGATCATCAAAGGTGCGGTATCGCTTAAAAGCGATCTCTTTAGAGAGAAGATAAGTAGAGGGGTGCATTAGAGTGAAGGGAACTACAAGGGGAGCAAACCCTGTGACCACAAGGGGCCCGGGAGCCAGGAGGACCCCATCTTCTTACTTTCCCTATACAGCCTCTTGCAGAAAACTATTATAGATGAAGCGAGAGAGGGGCCCCATCATAGTTTTGTGGGGGGCCCAGTGATTCCTAGTTACGCCACTGCCACAGTGAATGGCACAGATAAGTTTGCCCACAGTGACCAGTACATAAATTGGCCCACAGCCACTTTTTAAAAAAAAAACTGAAATGAATGCCGCCTTCATGTGGGCCTTAGATCATTGCTTGTTGAGGTAGGTGACTGACTGGTGAACTGAAAGGCTAACTTAACACTGACTGGTGAACTGGAGGGCTGTGTGTGGTAAATAGAAGTGCCCACAACATAGACTAGTAATGATACCCCTATGCACAGCCCACACATTTAGATGTTTTGAAAACTACAACTCCCAGCATTCCTGTAGCTGTCCCTGCTTTAGCAGACTTCTTTGAATGGAAATGCTGGAGTTGTCGTTTTCAAACAGCTGAAGGGCCAGTTCAGTGGAAATGATCAATATTTATTAAATTGTTAGTTTGTGTAATACCTTCTTAGTTATTCTACATATTCTCTCTCACTTTGAAAATCAGTTGATTTCATACCCTTTGCTGTTCCCTGCTGTTGACATTAGTGAGCTGGCATGTCAGGTTCTAACAGTCCTTTTTCTTCCCAGAATGCACCACATCCTTGGAATGTTCCTAACAGTAATTTCTACTGATTGGCTGCTGGAGGGTCAAACATGCTCAGATCTCTACTGAGCAACTGAATCAACCCAGGTGCTGGGTCAAGGGCAAGACCAAAACGGTCTTTACTAGGGGTCCTGCAAACAGGAAGTCAGTATTTCAATTGCATTTATTTATACACAGACAAATGCTGAATTGGCAGATTAAGGACAATTATACTCAACTTCCCTCCGGTCAGGTCCTCACCTGGGTAAAAGGTACTGAACAAAGAAGAGGAGCGGAGGGGAAGGTGAGTATAATTGTCCTTTAAGGTATTGGGATGAAAAATACTGCTCTTTTTCTAAAAAGTATATGTATTTGCACTGAACTTCCCCTTTAAACATCCTGCCCCAGTAGCGTGTGTTGTTTTGTCAGTTTGTAACTGAGATTTCCTACATTGTGTTTGTTTTTACACAGGCCAAGTTCTTGTCTCAGGATGAAATTCAAAGTAAGTACAATAAAACAGGGAGGAGACATTCAGACGCTACTGATCCTACTAATGACAATTGTAGTGTTTTTGCTCTGACCCCTTCTGACCAACGGGAAGACATGCTCGGCTAAAAGCACTTTTTTATCTTATTTACTAACCCTCCGTTACGGACCCCCTGCACTACACGAAAATTAGTCGACAGAATGGACGAGCGAGGGGGATGCACAGGGGGGGATAGGGGAAAGGGGGGCGGGGGTTTGTAATGTGGGTGTGCGAGGTTGTCGATTCTTTAAAGAATTGGGGGTTTCTGGTTGGATACATCCCAGATTAGGGGGGTGGAGCTTGGACAATACAGTTGTTTTTTAAGGTTTTAAGTGAGAACTACTACACCGTACATGTTATGGGTTTGTATGTATTGAGTCCTCCTTAGCTTGTGTCCACAAGCTGGTATGTGTTTACTCTCTGTTAGGAAGGGTGGGAAATTCCTGTAGTCTTTTTACTAAGAGTCTATGGGCATAGTTATAAAGGAGCGGTATCGCTTTTTAGCGATACCGCGCTTTTACATGATCGTTAATTTAATTGGTCTAGCGATTGTTAATCTGCAATGTAAATCACCGATAACGATCGTAAAGCTATGTATAATATAATATATAATTATATATTATATATACCATTGCGGTACATTACTACTGCATGGTATTCTAGACTGAACGTTCATTAATTAACGAACGTTTGGCATAAACATATGACCGCGGCCGTACATTTAGTGATCGTTAATTATGATCGTTATCATTAACATAAATCTAAATTAAATTGTAAATCTACAATAACGCGATCCCCATAGAATATCATTGTGGTAGTTTACTACTGTATGGTTTCTATGACCGAACAATAACTACCATTCGGCGTACATGTAGGACCGCAGTCATACATTTACGGCCACCGTCGTACATTATCGATAACGCGCTGTACCACTAACTGTGACATCTCTCATAAATATGGCTTATATTTCATTCCAATGATTTATTATTATTTATCCAGTGATTTGATTTATTATATATTATGTACCGTATATACTCGAGTATAGTCGAGGTTTTCAGGCTGTAAAAACAGCCTGAAAACTGAACTCGACTTATACTTGGGTCAGTCACTTACTTGAATAAGGAATCCGGCTTCCGCATCACTGATAGTCGCATCCACTGACGTTACTACTCGGCGCCGGGAAATCAGAACCGGCGCTGAGTAGTGACATCAGTGGATGTGACTATCAGTGGACGCGGCAGCCGGATTCCTCTTTCAAGTTACTAAAGTGCGAGTAACGTGGGTGGGCAAGGAGCGTAATCCCGGGGAAGCCTGCGAGAAGAATGCATACCGGCTGGATCAGGTGTATGGTTTACTTTCTTGATGTGAACTGTTGATTTTGTTCATCGCTGGATCTAGCAGTGGGACCTATTTTTCCATCTGTACAGACATTGGGTCTGGTGCCTTTTACTTGAGCAGGTGGTACAGGGACTCAAATGATATATGTGGCATCTGATATGTTAAGGTTATGTGTAGTTCTACTACAGATGTTTGGAAACTACAACTCCCAGCAGCAAAGCATGCTGGGAGTTGTAGTTTCCAAACATCTGGAGTGCCAAGGATTTAGGGATTACTGGTAATGTAAAGGGCATAATGCCTGAAAACAATACTGAATCAGGAGGATGATACCAATGGTTAAATAGATTGCCTTCTGATTCTGTATTGTTTTGAGGTTTAGGTGCCCTTTAAATGGACAGCAGAATTCTCATACAGTAATCCCATACAGTAATAGCCATACTGGATTTGGTTATATTGTATGGGCGACTGTATGGGAATTCTGTGTCCATTTAAAGGTCAACTAAAGCCTCAAAACAATACAGAATCAGAAGGCAGTCGTGGTCCTATTTTCTACCCTCGACTTATATACTGAGTCAACCAGTTTTACAAATTTTTTGGTGAAAATGGGTACCTCGGCTTATACTCGGATCGACTTATATTCGAGTATAAGGTAATTAAACTGTACAGCCAACTGAAATAGAGGGAAATTCATCAAGAATCACAATTTTGCTTAGATAGAAAAGTTTTTCACAGTAGTAATTAATTTAATAAAGTATGTGTAAGGCTGGTTGTGTGTAGGGGTGTAAGGCTGGGTGTAAGGCTGTATTGGTGTGGAGGCTGTATGTAAGGCTGTATTGTGTGTAAGGCTGGTTGTAAGAAGTATTGTGTGTGAGGCTATGGTAAGGCTGTGTTGTGCATAAGGCTGTATGTGTGTAAGGCTGTATTGTGTGTAAGGCTATGTGTAAGGTGTGTGTAAGGCTGGTTGTAAGGCTGTGTTGTGTTGGTGAGTCTGGGTGTTGTAAGGCTGTATGTGTGTAAGGCTGGTTGTAAGGCTGTATTGTGTGTAAGGCTATATAGTGTGTAAGGCTATATAGTGTGTAAGGCTATATAGTGTGTAAGGCTGTGTTGTGTGTAAGGCTATATAGTGTGTAAGTCTGTATTGTGTGTAAGTGTAAGGCTGTATTGTGTGTAATTGTAAGGCTATATAGTGTGTAAGGCTGTGTTGTGTGTAAGGCGGTGTTGTGTAAGGCTGCGTTGTGTGTAAGGCTGTGTTGTGTGTAAGGCTGTATTGTGTGTAAGGCTGTATTGTGTGTAAGGCTATGTGTAAGGTTGTGTGTAAGGCTGGTTGTAAGGCTGTGTTGTGTGTGAGTCTGGGTGTAAGGCTGTATTGTGTGTGAGGCTGGGTGTAAGGCTGTATTGTGTGTAAGGCTGGTTGTAAGGCTGTGTTTGTGGAGATGTATTGTGTGTAAGGCTAATAGGTGGTAAGGTACTATAGTGTGTAGGCTATATAGTGTGTAAGGCTTGTTGTGTTGTGTGTAAGGCTACATAGTGTGTAAGGCTGTGTTGTGGGTAAGGCTATATAGGTGTAAGGCTGTGTTGTGTGTAAGGCTATATAGTGTGTAAGGCTGTATTGTGTGTAAGTGTAAGGCTATATAGTGTGTAAGGCTGTATTGTGTGTAAGGCTGTATTGTGTGTAATTGTAAGGCTATATAGTTGTAAGGCTGTGTTGTGTGTTTAAGGGTTGTGGTGTGTGTAAGGCTGTGTTGTGTGTAAGGCTGTGTTGTGTGTAAGGCTGTCATAAATCTACGATCGCGTTATGGTAGATTTACAATCGTTATCAGTAATTTTTCTAGTTTGTATTTACACCCTTAAGGTTCATACACACGCGCGATCGCAGGTCCCGACCCGTGACACACAATGTGTACGACCATTTGTTCCTAGCGATAATCGGCCCGTGTGTGGGCCGTGTATCGGCGAAACAGACGTTTGTTCAGAGACAATCCCCGACCGAACGTCGTCGGGACCCGCGATCGCACGTGTGTACGAACCTTTACAATGCCTATTCACAATGGGGATCGCATTCACAGGTAATGTATCTTAATTTAGGGTCTCCTGAGCACAGGGTGTCGGCAAATGCTAAGCGTTCCATATGGTTATCACACTCTGTCAGTAATGTGAACCCCCTGCAGCCCTGTGTACTGTACAACATCCAGTTCGCTAGTTGCACACACAATTGCACCACTAGAAGATCGTCTAAGAAAGTCTCTTTGCATTGAGATCAACACAGATTTTCATACTCTAATACAGGGCAAGCAAGAAGTACTTATGTAGAGCATAACGTGTACGTGTCACCATATGACGAGACTGTAGGTTGGCATCTAGAACCGTAGTCTCTAACATTTTCTTTTCCACAGAGTTCAAGGAGTGTTTTTCCCTCTATGATAAGAAGGGCAAGGGGAAAATCCCAGCTGGGGATCTCCTGACAGTGATGAGATGCTTAGGAACTTGTCCTACACCCAATGAGGTCACACGGCACCTGCAGATCCACAAAATAGGTATGAATGGTGATACAGTTAGGAGTTGACTCGATATCTGCTATATTAATGGTGAATGCTGTCTTCGACTCTATAGGCACATGCACAGGGCCGGTTCTAGGCATTTTAGTACCCTAGGCGCCCTCCCACCTATGTACGCCCCCCCCCCCCCCCAAATAAAACTTGGCCTGTCAAACTACAGCTGGGTTTCCTCTGACACCGTCTACTGCCACTGTTCTTTATAGTGGATCCGCTTTACTAGTTGGTAAGAGGCACACGCTGTACCAGGTGAGGCGGGCATGTATACATACTTTTGTATGAATGCAGCGACACTGGCCACAAATGAAATACTGATTGGAAGGACAGGACAGGTTTCAGTGGCTGTGCAGTATGTGGCACCAGTGTTCTCCCCACAAATTGTTTCCAGCCGGGTAGGGCAGAACAGGGAAATTTGATGAGAGCTAAGATGTTTAACTCTTTCAGTGCTTTTCCAAGAATATTGGCATTAAAAATTTCAGTGCCAGCAGAACATTACCATTAACCCTTTAGTGCCAGCAAACTTTACTATTATTACTTTCAGTGCCAGCACCTTTCCAGAGAATTGCTATTAACCCTTCGATGCCAGCAGACTCCCCCATAGTATTGCCATTAACACTTTCAGTGCCAAAAGAGTATTACCATGAACCTTTCAATGCCAACAGACTTTCCTATTAACACTTTCAGTGCCAGCACAGTATTATCTTTAACCCTTTCAGCTGCCAGCATTGACATGATATACAGTATGTACCTGCTTTCCATGTCTCCTCCACTGAATTGTTCACTCCTCACCTATTCTAAGTTCTAATTGGAGAGTTGGGTGGAAGGAAGAAAGAGGCAGGGATAGGGATCTCATGGCTGCTAGTCACAGGGGCCACTGTTAAGTCTCTCTGCAGCAGCTTTTACCTGGCATTTTAGAACTGTTCTCCTCAGTACTATTAGCTGAGCCCATCCTCCCCCCTCCTTCCTTCATCTTCAGTTAATTTGCAAATTGCAACATTCGTTGCTATGTAGAGTGTGTGGAGTTCAGCTAGGGAGAAGAATAGGCGCCCTGGATCGACATAGGCGCCCTAGTTCTTTGCCTAGGTGGCATATGCCTAAAAACGTCCCTGCACATGCATTTTTTAATTTACAGGTTCTAAACAATAGTATAGTATAGTATTTGAGGTTGAATAAAGACATACGTCCATCCAGTCCAACCCATCTAGCAATATCCTCATTTCCTGCCTAACTGTTGATCCAGAGGAAGGCAAAAAAAACCACCAAATTTATGAAGAGGAAAAATTCCTTCCTGACTTCAAGTGGCAATCAGAAATTTCCCTGGATCAACTCTACTTGTATCAATACCAGTAACCTGCAACATTCCTTGTTTGCAGAAACTCATCCAGCTTTTTTTTTTTTAACCGACCAATGAACCTGCCATAACAACGTCCACTGGAAGACAGTTCAATAGCTTTACTGTTCTCACAGTGAAAAACCCTTCGAACTTGAAGCCTAAACCTTTTTTCTTCAAGTCTTAAGGGATGGCTACGTGTCCTCTGACATGGTCTATTGGTGAACAATGCCCCAGATAGTTTATTGTATGACCCATTAATGTAATTATACACAGTAATCTTATCCTCATGCAAGTGCCTTTTCTCTTAACACAGAGCCATTTATAGTATAAGCAGCACAAGGATTTTTAAGTCCAAAATGCATCACCTTACATTTATCAACATTGAATTTCATCTGCCACTTAGCAGCACAATGTGACAATCTAGCTAGATCCCCCTGCAACGATTGCACATCCTCTGAAGTTTTTAATAGTCGACAAAGTTTTGTGTCGTCAGAAAACACAGAAAACACAGAAACCTTGCTGACAATACCCACTTCCAAATCATTAATAAATAGATTGAATAGAAACGGCCCCAACACAGAACCCTGTGGCACCCCACTTAGCACTTAAGTCCATAATGAAGCCCCATTAACAACTACTCTCTGCATCCTATTCATTAACCAATTTTCTATCCATGTACAAATGTGACTCCCCAGACCAACAGACCTTAGCTTATACATTATTTGCCTATGTGGGACTGTATCAAAACCCTTTGCAAAATCCAAGTAAACTACATCTACTGCTATGCCAGAGTCTAAATTTCTACTTACTTCCTCATAAAAGCCAAGCAAGTTAGTTTGACGAGATCTAATCCTCCTAAATCCATTTTGGTTACTACTTATAATGTCAGTCCTTGAAACATACTCTAGAACATGTTCCCTTATTAAACTTTCCAGTATCTTCCCCACCACTGAAGTTAAACTTACAGGCCTGTAATTACCCGGCTGTGAACGACTACCCTTTTTGAATATTGGAACAACATCAGCCTTTTTTCAGTCCAGAGGCACACCAATGGACATGAGGGAATCTGCAAAAATAAGAAACAATGGCCTACATAAAACAATGGAACTTTACTTTTCTGTTTACAGGCAAAAATGAAGAAGTAGATTTTTCTACTTTCTTAACAATTATGTACCGTCAACAAAAGCAGGAGGACCCAGAGAATGAGATCATGGTGGCCATGTTGATGTCTGACAAGCAGAAGAAAGGAGTCATCTCAATGACTGAACTTAGAGCCAAGCTTACACAAATGGGGGAGAGGTTGACACCTGAGGAAGGTACAATAATTAAGTGCTAAACAGGTTATATTATATAGTTAACCAGGGTAGTATGTTTGCCTCTGAGATACTTTATCAAACATTGAAAAAAGAATTTGAGATAAAAATTTCCAACAGTATTTCACTAGAGTGAGGGAAGTAAATATCTCCAAAGGAAAGATAAAGTAAATGTCACAGGCCAATGTTAAAGGGACAGTATCATTACTAAATATAAAAATTACTACTGGACTTTGTACTGAATTAAAATGATTTCTAGTTAAACTGATAGTTAAACCGATAGTTAATTTCTTGACCTGTTTAGCGACCGTTAATTTGTGATCAATATCATAATAACAATCATAAATTATCAATAATAATCTTAAATCTACGATAACGGGATTGTAGATCTACGATCCCCATAGTATACCTTTGTGGTTGTTTACTACAGCAGGGTATTTTATGACCAAACATTCATTAATTAACAAACGTTCGGCGTAAATGTAATACCACGGCCGTTCATTTACAGCCACACCTTATCGATAACGTGCCGTATCGCTAAATTGTGATTGTGCACTTTATAAATATGGCCCAAAGAACTTCATAAGCAGCACTCAACAAAATTAAACTTAATTAAACATGCAACATATAACTTTATTAAACCGGCTGCAAACCCCAGTGCACATCAGACATGTGTAATACAGCACACAATGTTGTTCACAACATAAAAACCCTTCACAATGTTCATAATAATATTTCTACATCACATTTACTATGAAATATTAAAAGTATGTCTAATAGCCCTAAAATGATAACTGGTCAAATGTTTTGCTGTGTTTCCTGTGTCTTTCAGTTGGGCTAATAATATACAATATATGCGATAATTCCATACTGGTTTATATAATGTACCATACCAGAGAGCAGGGAAACAAATCGCTAAGTTGTGTGTGTGTGAGGTACTGTAGAGACAAAATGCTGCCTTCTTTATGTTGCTGCACATTAGACATATAGAAAATGTTAAGCACCTATATGAAAGTATGAGAATCTAGAGAAGTTGAACTCTTGAGCTAAAGCAGAATCTAAAAAAAAAAAGATTTCCTAATACTACTATATATTGACTATAATTCTTCTAAAACTGAAAATAAAAGGACATTTTTAGATTTTTCTGGTACTCTAGTTAAACAAAATTGGACAAGCACAGTGCACAAGGCATAATCTGATTGGTCAATAAGGACCATGAGTCATAGTGTTCTGTGCAGTTACTACCCCAAAGTAACACAGCATGATTATCCTCAAGACAACTTAGTCTTCTGCCTAGAGCCCAAGAAACGTTAGGGGGCCCAGTTACAGAACTATAGTCAATATTACAGTCCCCAAATAAGGGGGCCACAATGAGGGATCATCAGACGATAAAATGTTAATGCCTACGGCTGCCACATTTAAAGGCTTCGGAAAGGGTCTGTAGTTTTTTTTTAAACATTTAGCATGTGCACAATGTACCATCTTCCAGATATTCTTGAATGGCCCTAGCCTAAGAAGACAAACATATTCAAAATGATGGTTTAGATACCTGTCTTGCCCTAATTTAACACCTCTCTCCCTTTCTCACAGTGGATGATCTCCTTAAAGATGTTAAAGTTGGTGCTGATGGTTTGGTGAAATATGAGGAGTTTGTTAGGAAGATCACACTTCCTGTGGCTGATTACTGAACTGTGCCAGGTGTGGAGACCCACGTAGCACTGATGAGCAGATTCTTATTCTTCTGTGGCAATAAATTGTCTTTATAAATGTTAAGATATACTTTGAGGATTTAAAATTTAATTGCTTGGAATTACAATTAGTAATATCCTAAATACATTGCAAGAGTAGTCAAACAAACACATGGGGCCATATTCAATAACCCGCGGTATCAGCAACTTCCAATACCGCCAGTTATTGTAAAAGTACAATTGCGGCGTAGTACAATACCGCAATGCTATTGTATGGCTAATAGTACAATTACGATCCTAATCGTTACGATCACACATTTACTTACCGAAGAAACGTAAATATTTGTGACCTTTCAGTCTTGTCAGTGGGTATTGAGCCATGGGTTCTGCCACACTATAAGGGGGTCAAAATCATTAGGGCCATATTTATAAAGGTGATGTATTGTTATTTCACAATCCCAGGCCTTTAACGCAGTCATAGAATACAGCTAAGCTGCAGGATTAGCTTTTAATATAGTAAAAGGAAATAAATATAATGTTACTTATTATTTTGCAATCATTTATTCAACATTTCAACTCCTGTACATTTTGCTTGGCTGTGTGATGTTTAAGGGGTTTAAAATCCCTTTATATCATTTTTGGTTGAATTTTGATCTGGGCTTTGATCAACATTCTTTGGAAGTCATAGGGCCCTATTTATAAAAGATCGTTATCGAAAAAATAACGATCACTATCGTAAAATAACGACCGTTATTTTCCGATAACGACCGTTATTTTCCGTTAACGCCTGATATTTTCCGATAACGACCGATATCGGGAAATGCCAGTCATTATCGGAAAATACCAGTCGTTATCGGAAAATAACGGTTGTTATTTTACGATAGCGATCGTTATTTTTTCGATAACGATCTTTTATAAATAGGGCCCATAGCCTGTTACAAATCCACTTTCAACTGAGCTTTAATCTTCTGAGGGTCTGTATGGTATTTTCCTTAAATGCAATCTATAATTGTGAGGCCATTTCCTCCACCACTGCAAGAAACCCAGGGTCTTATTTGTAAACGTTCAGTATCGCAATTTAGCGATACGGCACATTATCGATAATGTACGACTGTGGTTGTACGTTTATGGGGAACATTCACTGATTAACGAACATTCGGTTGTAGAATACCATGCGGTACTAAATTACCCTAATTGTATTATATATGGATCGTAAATACGATCGTAAATTAACAGTTGCTAGGCCGATTGAAAATTAACGATTGGTTTAACTATTGTTAAACCCATTGTTAAAGGCGTGGTCTCGCTAAAAAGCAATACCGCACCTTTGTAACTATGGCGCCAAGGGCATATCTATAAAGGAGCAGTATAGCTTTAATGATCATTCCCGCGATCATAAATTTACCTTCGTTAAGGGTGGACATGCCCTTTAATAAGAATGGCCCCAAGTGAAAGTTTTTTTTCCACTCACCTTATATCCTTTTCCTGCCTATAGGTCAGTTATTCAAATGTTTTTTTATTGACAAAGACCAACAAACCTTTGTATCGATTGTACAAATGATATATCAATCAGAGCTGTTGGTTTACGGACGATAAACATTTATAGATACAGCACATAAAAACTTGCAGGGTTATTAAATAAAAGTTCTTATCGTTTAAAATGGAGCTAATTTTGCCCCAACCAATCAGATGTTAGCTTTCAAATGTTCTGATTGGTTGGTGCAAAATTAGCACCATTTTAAACGATAAGAACTTTTATTGAATTTCCCTGTTGTTTTGTTGTTTTTTCCCCCATCATATGTAAATAGTTTTTAACACTACTTTAAGTCTAATTTCCTAACATATGTAGGAGTTTCACACACACTGGATTTCAGCCAGCAAGTAAGTTCCTGAGGTGCTTTGATTGGGATATTACAAAAATGCAGAGCTGGATTGATCTGCTCTAAAGATTTCATTCACCTTCAGCTGTAATAAGATCAGGTTCACTTCATTATCCTCCCCTGCAGCTCTGCACTATGTTGTTTCTATAAGGCTAAGATGGTAACACGTTAAGATAGTTGTCCCAGCAACCATTCAACTTTAGCAAATGGTCGGTGGGAATGAATGACTGTCGGTAGTGGCAAAAGTATCCACAGCTGACAGATTGCCACAACTGATTGTGTGGTTCCATTTGGTCATGGCTGGCCTTCAAAATCACTTACAATTTTTTAAGCCGACCAACCATTACACGGAATTATAGGTTGGTCTGCCTAAAAAATCTTACCTTGTGTACCCAGCCTATGTTTAATTATTACAGGGGTTATGTTTAGGACCTTTTGGCCCCTGAGGCAAACTTTACAAGCCGCCCCTATCTATTCCTGCGGTGCGCAAAGCAAAAAAAAAAAAAAAAAAAAAAAAAAAAAAATAGTGGGCGTGGCCTTTGGGGGTGTGCGTGACTTGTGAAGGTGGGTGTGGTGGCAGGGACGGATTTATACTTTTTTCTCCCCTAGGCCAGCTAACTTGTACTTCCTGTTCCCCTCCCCCCATATGTGGTAATTCATTGGCTGAAGCGGAGCTTTGTGAGTGGGAGAGGGACCTGCTGCCCATAGCAAATCAGCAATCGCTGCAAATTTAACAGAGACCGGTAAGTCTCTATTGTGTGCCAAATAATGTGCATTGTGTAAATTTAATAAGGGGATGCAATACGGCCTAACTTGAAAAAAAAAAACATTTTGTTTTATTTTGCCGCCCTTGGTGGCTGTGCCGCCCTAGGCTGCGGCCTAGGTGGCCTAGTGGGAAATCCGGCCCTGTGTGGTGGGCTAACTAACAGAGTCTGGTGAACTGGAGGGCTGATTTGACATTGGCTGGTGAATTGGAAGACTAGCTTAACAGTGCCTTTTGAACCTTCCAGCCCTCCAGTTCACAAGACAATGACATCCTCTAGTTCAGGAGGCCCTGTTAGATTAGCCCTCCTCTTTACCAGCAACTGCTAAGTCAGCCCTCCAGATCAGCAGACACTGGAGGGCTGACTAAACAGTGTATAGTGAACAGGCTGACCCCATGAAATGCGTAAGGCAATTAATTCCCGATAGGAAACTGCTCCTCTACACATATACCCTTTGTATATGATTTTAAATGAACTAATAAATTTAGGATATTTTATCCAATCCATATTTATAAAGCTGCAGTACCGCTTTTTAGCGATACAGCGGGTTAGTTAATTTACGATCACGGTCGTAAATGTACAGTTGCGATTGTAAATTTACAACCGAACATTCGTTAATTACTGAACGTTCGATCGTAGAATACAGTGCGTTAGTAAACTACCGCAATGGTATTCTATGGGAATCGTAAATCTACGTTTGCGTTATCGTAAATTTACGATCTTTAAACCGATCATTAATATCCGATTGGTTTAACTATCGTAAATTTACATTACCTACCGATCGTTAAAGTTGCGGCTTTATAAATATGGCCCACTGTACCTGGAACTGGGAGGTATCCTTGCATATACACACACCCCACGTAGAGTGACTCTGCGGTCGGTGTGCCACCATGTTAGTAACCTGTTCTCTTCTTCGCTGACCAAACAGTGTTTGCTGAACCGGAGGGCTGACCTCACAGTAGCTGGGGAACTGGGAAACCTCCCTGGGAGGTCCTTTGCCTTTAATATAAAGCACTGGATGGCCACTTCCCTCATTTTAAAAAGCCAAAGTGCTGAGGTGGAAGGGAGAGAGCCTGTTATATGGATCCAGTGTGTAAGAATGAGAAATGCAAATGTTTGCTAATGGTAATTGAAGTAAAAGAAATTGAAAAGGTTAGAAGTTAGGACCTTCCAGACTGGGGTTACCTTGACGTGGTTGGAAGGCTTTTCATTCATGTGATCACAGTAATTTATACTAAAACCCCTTTGTTTATAAAGTATGCCAGTGTGCAGATAATATGATATTGTATGGGGTCAGGAATGTGCATGGATTATCTTTTCTATGTTTGTATAAATGTTTGACCAGATCAGTAGCACTTCCGCTAAATGTAGTTGTAAATTAGCCTAATTGGAGTGCTTCCACAATTCTTGTATTGTGTATATATATATATATATATATATATATATATATACATATATATACATATATATACATTTACATACAAGTAAGGGAAGACAGTTTTTGCAGTTCCAAAGTGTAACAGGTGCCGACACCGGGATACCGCAGGTCCCCAACTCTATAAATAGATGAGAAAAAGGTACAGCACATCAATGTTAATCCAATCAAGGGTGGTTTATTTCCTCACACAATTATGTGAGTTTTCTGGTGTGAAGAAACAAACCACCTTTAATTGGATTAACATTGGTGTGCTTTCTTTATCTATCTATATACCAACCACATGGAGGGTAGTTATAAATGTCCAAACAGAGTACCCCGAAGCAAAGACTGGTACATACAAGTGTGCCCACAGTGCGACTGGTACATACAAGTGTGCCCACCATGTGGCTGGTACATACAAGTGTGCCCACAGTGTGACTGGTACATACAAGTGTGCCCATGGTGTGACTGGTACATACAAGTGTGCCCACAGTGTGACTGATACAAACAAGGTTGCCAACAGTGTGACTGCCACATATGTTTCCACAGTGTAACTGGCATATACAAGTGTGCCCACAGTATGACTGGCACGTACAGTGATACCCAGTGTAATAGTTACATGCAAGTGTGACCACATTGTGACTGGCACATACATGGTTTCCCACAGTGTAATAGGTACATACAAGGGTGCCCACAGTGTGACTGGTACATAACAAGTGTGCCCACAGAGTGACTGGTACATAACAAGTGTGCCCACAGAGTGACTGGTACATAACAAGTGTGCCCGCAGAGTGACTGGTACATACAAGTTATCCCTACAGTTACTGGTACATACAAGGTTTCCAAAGTGTGACTGGTACATACAAGAGTGCCCACAGTGTTACTGGCACATACAAGGCTGCCCACAGTGTAATAGGTACATACAAGTGTGCCCACAGTGACTGGTGCATATAAGTGTGCCTGGTGCATACAAGTGTGCCCATGGTGTGACTGGTACATACAGGGTTGCCCACAGTGTAATATTATAGTATTTAAAGTTGAATAAAGACATACATCTCTGTAATAGGTACATACAAGTGTGCCCGTACGCAAGGTTGCCCACAGTGTAATAGGTACATATGTGTGCTCACAGTGACTGGTACATACAAGTGTGCAATCATAAGACAAAGCTGAATGCCAAATTACCATAAAGGAAGGACGCCCCTCAGTAACCTTGTGGTTAAAAACTTCTTTATTCAACAGTCCATTCACTGTACTATAGTAAAACACATAATAGAGACAGAACGCCTAACACGTTTCAAACTCTGCATGAGTCCTTAATCATAGGCCTACACATACAAGTGTGCCCACAGTGTAATTGCTGCAAAAGTGTTCCCACAGTGTGACTGGCACATACAGGTTTTCCCTACAGTGTGACTGGTACATAACAAGTGTGCCCTACAGTGTGAATGGTACATACAAGTTTGCCCGGTGCGACTGGTACATACAAGTGTGCCCAGTGTGAATGGTACAAACAAGTGTGCCCAGTGTGAATGGTACAAAAAAGTGTGCCCAGTGTGAATGGTACAAACAAGTGTGCCCAGTGTGAATGGTAAAAATAAGTGTGCCGAGCGTGAATGGTACAAACAAGTGTGCCCACGTTGTGACTGGTCCATACAAGTGTGCCCACAGTGACTGGCACACACAAGGTTTCCAGTGTCTGGTACATACAAGTGAGCCCACAGTGTGACTGGTACGTACAAGTGTGTCACCATGTGACTGGTGCATACAAAATTTGATGTTACTTACTGTGCGAGGAAGGTAGGCAGAGGTAAGATCAGGACAGGAGAGGTCTACAGCAACACATTGAAAAAATGCAAGCTGTTGCTGCGCTTCTCACGCTTGCGTTGTTTTTTTTAATGCTGCTGGCAGTCTCTCCTCTTTGTCACAGGAGTACCGTCTGAGCCATGTCTTACTCTGCCTCATGGGAGAGGCATCCTTGTATGTTGAAGGTGAATGAATCATTCAAAACAGATTAATCTTTCACATTTTTGTAATATCAAAATCAAAGCACCTGAGACACACCAGGCTGGGAGCTGACTGAAAAACAGTGGGAATAGACTCCTTTCTATGAAAGGAAAAATGACTGAGCAGGAGTGTTAAGTTCGATTTACAAATAATAGGGAAAAGAATGAAAGACAAAAGAACACTTTGAAGGTAGGAGAACGATATACATGAAGTGGAAAAATGATGTACAATTTCTGACAAAAGACTTGTCGTCTGTGTATTTTGCAGTAACTTCTGCTATTAACCTGATCTTCAATTGATCAATTGGTGTTAGGAATAGCTCATATGAAAAGCGAAAGCCCTCCCAAATAATATTAAATGTACTGGTAAAAAAATAAATAGTTTCACTGAAAAAAGATTCATCATTTAATCAAGACAGAAAGGTCAAAATGTTGCAACACAAAAGTGTAGTCGCCTATATAGAAAATGATCTACTTTACAGCCAATCCAAAAATATGTCAGCAAATTTAGTAGTGGTGCAAATTTAATATCTTGTATGACTTCCATGAGCTTGAAGGACAGCATCCATGCGGTTTGCCAAGGACTCATACAATTTATTGATGAAATAATCGTCTTGTATGCCTCCCAGAGTTCATCAATATTCTTTGGTTTCGTCTTCCATGCTTCCTCTTTCATCCTACCCCACATATGCTCAATGATGTTCATGTCAGGTGACTGGGCTGGCCAATCCTGGAGCATCTTGATCTTCGCCTTAAGGAACTTTGATTTGGAGATGGAAGTATGCGATAGAGCACCATCCTGCTGCAGAATTTGGCCTTATTTATGGTTGGGAATATATGAGGTTCAACAGAAGATTCATCTGAAAAATCCACCTTTTGCCACTTTTCCAGCGTCCATCCTTTTAGCAGGCTGTGGGACATGGCAAATGCCACACGGTTTTTCAATTGTCTTTTGTTTAGTGCTGGCTTATGGGCACTGATTTGACCATGGAGGCCATTTCGAGACAGAATCCGACAAACTGTTCTGGTTGACACAGGGATATCAGGTGACTAGGTCTCCTGGAGCTCTGCTGCAGTTGAAAATGGGCTTGCCTTGGATTTTCAAGCCAACAAACGGTCCTCTCGAGCAGTTGTCTTGTGGGGTCTGCCTGACCTGGGCTTGTCAAAAACTTCTCCAGTCTCTTCCAATCTTTTCTTTATCCTCTGAACTTGACGCTGAGAGACATTGAAGGTGTGCGCCACATCAGCAGTGGATTTGGTCTTCTGCCTCTTGATAATCAACACTTTAGTCTCAGGGTGAATCTTAGGCATGTTTGCAGAGGCCTTTTTGCAGCTGATGTGAAGGTCTAGTGTACTGGGGTTCTTTATATACACACCTGACACCTAATTGATCCATTATTAGTCTAAGGTGAAGCCCATATGACAAGGCGACAACACTTATGTCTTTGCAAAAATTGACTCAATGGGCTTTACTAAACTGTGAATATTAGAATACTTTGTTAGATTCGTTTTGCATTGAAACATTATTACAAAAGCTGTTTGGGGTAAAATGAACCATTTCTTGAAACAAAATCTGCATTAGAATTATTGTTAAGCGACAAGACATTTGTCAGAAACTGTACATGCCCTTTAAATTTATTTTTTTCCCTAGAAGTAGATCTAACTTCCTGTGTGTTATCACCCTACTTGTTAGGGAATTTGGTAGTTGCCCTGCAATGGGAGGCATTTAATTATCCTGTTTTTCTTTTTCAATGAGTGGATCTTTCATCCAAGTCTTATGTAGGTTCTACCTTAGTTGACTTACCTGATAATGTTCTTGTTGTGTTACAACCACCTGATCATTTCCATCAAATAAATGGCCTAGGCCAGACAACATTGGTATTTAAGTCGACTGCATGGGATGATATTAAATTGATGCAACATCAGATTGATTTATTAAAAGGGACAGTTCTCTAGTTCTAGAGATTATTTTCAATACACATAACTGTTACAAAATTGAATAGCTTCTTGTTCAGATTGTCACACGACACCTAAGCCTTATAGTAAGTCATACTGTAATGGTTCATACACACGTGCAATCACTGGTGCTGACACGCAACGCACAATGTGTAAGAACAAGCGCTTCGGACGATAATCGGCCCGTCTATGGGCACTTTATTGGCTGAGACGGCTGCTCGTTTGGAGTTCGTTGCCCGATCCGCCGGGCGGATCTCCGAACGAGCGGCCGCTTCAGTGCCCATACACGTGCCGATTATCGTCCGTAACGCCGATTGTGCGTACAAATCGTGCGTCGGCACCCACGATCCTGAAGAAAACAAACAGGGTTATTCAATAAAAGTTCTTATCGTTAAAAATGGTGATCATTTTGCCCCAACCAATCAGATGTTCGCTTTCAAATGTTAAATAAGATCTGATTGGTTGGGGCAAAATTAGCCCCATTTTAAACAATAAGAACTTTTATTGAATCTACCTAAATATGTATGAATGTGTCAGTGCCGGTTTATCAAGTCAGGTTTGTCTTGTGTTCTCAGTGGAATTTTCCCTGAAAAATCCTTGGGAGAAATTAAATAAATATCAGAATATAGTTTTATTTTTTATTTTATTACATCTAAAGACTCCTACAGAAACAGAAAACATCCAATAGATAAACAATTTTGTCCAATGCAAGTAATAAATATTTTCACTTGGTACTTTATACAAACCGACATTGGCCTACTATACATGTTTTAAAAGCCTTTTCAGCTGGTCTGGCATGCCATATGGAAACATTGTTAAGGCAATGAGTTACAAGTTCAGTCCATGGAAACCAGCAATAAGATTTACTGGTAGTATTTACAAAATTTCCTGCCCACTCTGCTGCTTACTAATTAAACATATCAATAAGCAGGACGAGTTTTTCATCACTGGTAAAATGAAGAGGGGAAAAAAGCCACATCATAATCCTAGCTACACAGCATTAAAATATCCCAATGCAATCTGCTGAGATAAATATTCCAGGGGATGTAAGATGAGCAAGGTTGTAATGTTGATTTTAATTCTGAATCTTGCTATATCCACATATGTCCTCTGTTACAGCACACAAGTTCCTAATAAGACCGTATGAGCTTTTAGGTTTATCCTTATTCATGTTTTGGTCATGTAGTTGATCCAGGAAAATTGGGATGTAACTCAGAAATTAGATGCAGTCCTGTTTACCTGGTAAGACCGTAATGAAACATTGCCCTCGTGTGGCCCAACAAAAATCGGTAACAAGCTAAAAATATATCAAGCTACCTAACTTATGTTATGGATTCAGCATACACCACAAATTGTTCTATAAATTCGGAGTGGATTACAGAATGCCCTAATAACCCATTTCTTACCTACTAACTGAAGACAAGGTTTATTTTCCAGCCCCCTGTGAAGTAGTGCATTCCATCTGCAGCATCTAATCTTAACCTGTTGCTTTATCAGAGGCTTTCAGATATCCATGATATTATTAAAAACACTTACAGAAAAAATGAAAAATTCTTATGTAAAAGGGTAAAATAAATAGCATGTGGTTACATACTTTTCTTAAAGATAAAGGAGAGGTGCTAATTGCTCACTGGTCAGACCAAACAAATGGATATGTACTTTATTAAGCCACAAAAAGTACATACGAGGCAAAACTGGATACATTTTAGCATTTTACTATTGGTGTGCCATCCTTTTTTTTTTTTTTTTTCCAAACCTCAACCACACAAGATTGCCAGTCAGCAAATTGGGTTCAATAATAGAGGAGTTATATTCATTTGGAAGTCTAACCATAAACATAGAGAATGATCAGCTTTAATGTTCTCTTTTATTGACACTTGGTAGGAACTGTGTTTTCTCACTTCCTTGAAGAGCTTGTGTAAGGGGGGGGGGGGGGGGGCAGAAAACTACAGTACCACTAATATGCTGTGGTCTTAACAATTGTGGATGGCAGCAAACTACATAACTAGTATTAAACACTTTTGCTTGTGCATAATTTACTTTTATTTATTTTTGTTTTATTGCAATGTATATATAATGTAAAAGGATTGTTAAACCTGTGACCCATAAATAGATTTTAACCACTTTAGGCCCTGGGTACACTACCTCAAAGAGGTGATCACTATATGAGGAGTTGATGAAACCCTCAAGTCCTTTAATACAACTTTAGAAATGAGTCTGCTGCAAATCAGATTGAAGGGGCACATATATTGTTTAAAGATGAGCTGAATTAATTTGCATGGTATGTTCATGCAGAAACACAACCTGCTATTTTTGCACAAAACAAAGTTGAGGTATTAATAGGAACTTCTCAATTGACTTATGGTGTTCAACATAAAGCATGTCCACGATTTGGAGCCAGGTGCAGAAAAGCTCTTAAAGTTATTCCCTAGTATCAGGCAAAGACACTCAACAGCAAGTGGAGAAATACATTATAAAAGTTTACTTATAGTAACTATCCAGCCATTAAAAGAATAGAAATCTGCATATTCTAAGTTGTGGGCCCTATATTAGATCATCTGATATAAACCCATTGAGCCATCCCGAAATAAACTATAATTGACTGACTATCTCACTCTTGCAAAATATGTTATGTGAAATAAATGGACTGAAGAATGGTATTAAGGCAACATAGGACATGGCCAGATACTTCTATCTGTGCTTCATCCCATTTATTTTGCAGAATCACAAAAGACAACATTGCAGGGTGGTGACCTTCCTTCAAGTCATTTCCCTTCCAGTCACTTAAGGTTCAGGCAATAAATTGAGATAAATACCTTACTGACCAATATTTGTGCTCTACTAAATTACCTTCACGCTTTACTGGTGATTTAGTGGGATGCCAGAAACTAACATCAGAGATTGTGCAAGGAATTGCATCCATTTGCAGGTTTTACCAACCACAGTCACAGTTAACATTTGGTAGCAGGATAACATTTCTATGACTGCTTCATGTTAATTAGTTGACAATGATCAGTTACTGGCAAATATTAATTGCAAACTTTTACATTACTGTATTTTCTCCTGTTTGAATATTTTTTAACCTTAGGGTTTTAACTGTTAGACTGTCTCACAGCCATACAAATGCATCACAATGTTAACTGGTGACATTGCAAAATAATGTTCTCATTAATTTGAAACAAATACCAAAATGTGCTATATCATCATTAGGGATGTACAAACTGTGCAGACATCAAGGGCCAATCAGACAACTTTGGAAGCCAATCCTTTATATAGATTAGGGAGCAATAGGATGTTTTATAAGCTGGCAATACAATTCGATTGTTTGTTTGTTTTTTAATTACCGGTTTTAAAACTTTCCCAATTTCCCAGTTGGGAAATTTTCTGATGCTCCCCATACATGGCCACAACATCTTGAACAGATTTCAGCTTGACACATGCTGAAGAGCTACAGTACAAGGTGGTGTACTTCCATTGCTGCTTCCTAAAACTTACCAAACTTAGCGCAGCCATCAATAAATGTTTGTCTAGCCACAGACCTTAAAATAAAACCTTGTACTTAGGAATGTACTGAAAGAGTTACCAGGTTCCTAGAAAGGGCCCAGGCCTAGATTTGAGGTTATTGAAATTATTCTTCTCTTCACTACATATACCAGCTTAATGTAAAAACAGCTTTCCACACTCACAGGCCCCCATACTTAACATTAACATCCTAAAGCTGTACCTAGTGATCCATAAAATTAATCAAATAGCCAGATAATTGAGCATGGATATTATACTCCACATATATGAAGTAGGGTGGTCCTATTTAATACACAAAGGTGAGTTATTCTTTTATGTTAAAGTAAGCAGTACCTTTTATCTCATTATTCACAAGTTAGCCATATCACTAAGGAACTAAATATAATTTTCATGATATTCTTATGTATTACATATTTCTTTCATATAGACTTATGGTGTTAGCAGTCATCTGGCACAATGGGTCTCTAGCTCAATATGTAAAGTAAATATTCACACATCTTAGCGCTTACATAAATTAGATAAACATGGAAGAGCGTCTTACTAAATACTATATAATTGATGAACTAAGATGCCCAAAATTGGCCTTAGCTGCTGCAATTTCATTTCATCTTCGATACACACCAGTGAGAACAATGCTCTTTACATAATGGATTTCTATAGAATTGTATAATTTGAGCAGAAATCACCCAGCTATGGGGTCATTGTAAGAGCTGCACAGATAGGGTTTGTTAAAGTTAAAAGAACTAATTGTGCTTTTAGCAAATAGGTTAACCAATTAAAAAGGACCAAAAACCTTCCTGCATTGCAAAACAATGTGCCGTTAAAAAAAGCTACATGTGCCATTAGTGGTTTTATACTGGTAAAAGGAGCATTGTATACCTGTAGCAGGAATTAAAAAAAAAAAAAAAAAAAAACTTATGCTACAGGTACCAAGATGAAGCAGTGCAATTTTCAAACCCTCCTGTGTTCATAAGGAATCATTTTTGCTACAATGGAGGTATCCATCCAAAGCTAGATCACAAGAGTGAGCACATATCACAAGCCTCATACTAAGCAGACCGAGATTGTGTGTGTGTGAACATTGTTAGCAAATCGGAGGTCTCTCTCTTTCAAGCTCTTTTGGACCACCATACACACAAGTGGAGAGAACTGCCTATCACTCCCTAGAAAGGTCAAACACTGCTGTGCAATCTATTTCACAGGAGAGAGACCCACTTTGACAGCACAATCCAGGGTAGCAGAAAAATATACATAGCAAGGATTTTAACAAGCTTCTCAACTTAGATACTGTAGAATAGAACAGGAACAAAACTAGAAGTAATGCACAAGATAGGATGTTTCTTATTATGTTCCAATACAGCCACTGGCATTTTATTCCCCCTGCTAAGACAAAGCACAAATAAATTGTGCGGTCTTAAAAAATAAAAAAATATTACTATACAGATGGAGCCGACTTATAGATGTATCAGATCCACACACACTTTGATTAAAAGAAAAAAAAAAAGGACATGGTTATATTCAGAGGCTTTACTAAAGTCTGATCCACCTGTATTTAAAAAAAATAAAATTGACTCAAAGTTCAACCTAGCAACAGAAGTATCACATATACAACCTTTCTAAGCTTTATTCAGTGCTGATGTCAACTGAAGTGCTTAATTCTAAAGTGACCATTTTGCAGCAAGCATTATGGAGCACTAAACACATTAACAATCCTAGGTGGACAGGGCCTCCCACTGTTATCCATGCATTGCAATAAATAATGGGTAAAAAGTGCAGAAGTTAAAATAAAAAACGCAATCATTCAGGTTCAGGAACAGAATCCTTAAATACAGGTAGCAATATAAACCGTAGTAATGCGGTGCAGGTTGCCAAGAACAATGGGACATATAATGCTGTGACGCTGTTAAAACACCGCATCAGGGAGATTCCTTTCCAGACCAAGAGTCAATCTCCAGAATAAAAGTGGAAAATAAAAGGAAGTGTGGGAGAGTGTAAGAGATGGGTCAAGGTCTCAGTTTATCAGATGAGTAAAGTCTTCGGTTTATATACAAAATTGAAACTGAAAATATAGTTTTGTTCTCTGTACATGTCTTTATGGGTTTTTTTTCTGTATTTTTAGCATTTCCCTTAAAAAAAATAATAATAAAATAAAGAAATTGGGTGGTAGGAAGAGATCATCTGTCAGTCAGTCAGTCCAAGGAGATAACATCTGGGATGATACCATAAAGCGAGGAGCTGTCTGCTGGCCCCCGGGTAGGTGCGCTGTGGGTCTCACGAAGGCTGTTTGAAGATACTAAGCTGCTGTTGCTGCCACTGTTGCTACCATTTGTTGCTGGCAAAGAGGCACTTGCATTTAACTGGTCCAAGAAAAGCTGAGAGGAGGTGTAGGGGAAGAAGCGCGAAGAATGGAGCAAATCAGGTTCTTCTGATGCAGCCGCAGCTGCCGCTGCCAATAGTGAGGTGTTGTAATGCTGTGGCAATAGAAAGATTGGTTAGCAATTATAACATACAACAACTCCAGGACACACACTGATCTTTCAAAAAAAAAAAAAAAAGTGCTTAACTGTACTGAGTTCTAATGTAAAAATGTAAAACGGGTAAATCTGTTCAAATGGTTATTAAAAGGATTTGGTTTATTAATAAAAGCGCATAATAAATACTTAGCAATGGCCAAATTCATTGATTCTGGCATTTAAATTGCTCCAAGTTGTTATTTATAAAAAAAACATGCAGCGGACATGGATGGTTTGTGACGTAACAGTCGTGTCAGGGGCAAAGCTATACCCACAGCCCCCAGCATGGGCCAGGTTGAGCACCCCTTCCCTATACCCATAAGAATTTGTGGTGCTTTTAGTGGACAAGAACATAAAGCCATTTGATGGGGTTTTTAGGTCAAGACATTGCCAAGGTAACGGTTTCCATGGTGTATGTTCTAGTGCTCGGGCAATAACAATGAAAAATTTAAAACTCGCACCTGGTTTTCTCCAGACAGGAAAGGGAAAAAATCCAAGCCTGGAAAAGAGAAGAATGAAGGCGGTTAAGATGTAGGCAACAACAAAATAAAGTCCAAGACAAAAGAAGGAGTAAGGCAACTATTCAGGGTCAATAGTTGATGTTTAAGGCTGGGTACACAAAGGCGTTTTTTTTAAATATAAAGCTCAGGGGGGAAAAAAATAAATAAATAAATCGCTGACGTCTCTGCCATCGCTGGCATGTGTTGCCTGTTTACCCGGATGGGATGTGTCGGTAAATCACAGCTGATCTTGCAGTCGCCTATGCACCGCATAATCGGCAGCAGAGAACTGTCTCGCCTGACAGTGTTTGCCACGAGAAAGTGATTCGTCTGGATGAAACATTATACTATACTAATATTTGGTAAATGTGTGCCAGTGAAAAATTAACAAAATAAGAAATAATTCCTGGGCACACTGTATAAAATATACAAACAGAATCTGATGAGTCCAGCTGTATTTCAACATACAGCAAAGTAAGAAATAGGTATTTGGTCTGTTTAATTAGACAAAGCAGAAAAAACTATGAAGTTATTTCTCCACAAATGAATTTGCACTGTAATCAGACAATACCTTGTAAGTCATAAGGCATTGGTGCCATGTGAAAGGGATGTCTGTAGTCCTGAATGATTGGAGCATTGATGTAGGTAGAGTCGACTGGTGGCAAACTGGGAGTTCGGGATATTGGAGAGGCTTGGTGTGGGAGATTCAACATACTGCCATAGAGAGGGAGAATATAGAGTTAATGTAAATACACTTTCAGTAAATATAATTAATTCGTTTTATTTCATTTTTTTACAGAAAATTTGGGTTTGTAAAAAATGTATCTATGTATTAAAACCTCATAAATCCAACAGGTTTTATATTTCTGCATTACCTCTCTACACAACTGTGTATTTAACAAATACAGTAATTAATACAAGTAATTAAAGGGTATCTCCACTGTTAAAAACAATATTGCCTCTGCTGTCACAGAGGGGGGGGGGCTGTCACAGAGGGGGGAGCGTCACAGAGGGGGGAGTGTCACAGAGGGGAGGCCGTCACAGGGAAATAGTCACAAGCAAGTTCTCCTAGCCTTTTTACATGAAGCTGTGTGGCTGAACCTTATAACTTCCCTCCTGTGTCTCTCCATGCACAATCAGCTGTCAATAGATAATGCAGAGACAGGTAGAAAGGCTTTGTGTACATCAGGCATCACTGGGGTTAAGTGGGCGTGGCAGAAATCATGAATGCATGTGATGATGCACATTGACTGACAGCCTGACCAGCACAGTAGCAGACACCCCCCCAGAAATGAGCAGAACTTCCCCTGGCTGCTGCAAGGGAACAGAGGTGATGGTTGGGGAAAGGTGTACTTTATATATATATATAAAAAAAAATTTACCATCAGTGGAGATACCCTTTAAGTAAAACTATCAGTGTCTGTAATTTATTAATAAACACATTCACTTTGAAGATTGATCCTGTGTGTGGTCCTTGAGAGATATATGTCTGTTCGCCTTAATTGGTGTATCGTCGTCAGTGATGGGTCAGGGGCGTTTGCACCTGGACCACCCATGAATTCAGGCAAGTCATCTTTAATCTATGGGAATGCATTTTATACAAGCGGACGCTTTACTGCATAGGATAGCACCCGGGCCACTTTATGTTGGGGGTAAGACTTGTGATTCTTAGGTTTTATATTTTTATGCTACTGATTTATAGTTTAGGGTTTGTTAGTCTATCCTTGCTTATTTCTTATTATGACTGCATCAGTGCTTCATATTGTTATATATTTTTTAAGAAAAGTATGTGTGTTGGTGTAACCATTTTTTCATTACATAAAATCGGCAGAGTTATAAAAACTCTGACAAGAGTTCATTAATGAGATCTAAATTGCCTCAAAGACATTTCTGATAAAGGCATTTCAGTTATGAACAAGAAGCACTGAAAGAGTCACCTAAATGCATAAATGCACTGTATTAAAAGATTTTTTGGAGGACAAAAAAACAACAACCCCAAAACAATTATATTGCAACAGTTTCCAACACTGATGAGTTGATGACAGTTAAAGAATTCATTCCCAATTCATTAATCTCTTGATATTATGTGACAATCTTATCAAAATATCTTGCTGCAAAAAAAAGGTTAGGAACAGAATGCAGGAGACTGATTTCAAAACAATACCTTAAAGGGTATGTCTATTCACCAAAAAAAATTTTTTTTTCATTATAAGGTAGTACCCATCCCCAGAAGCCTTTTCCTGCCTTTCTTTTCAAAAAATACCATTCCCTACCTTTGCAGCAGTCTCTAGAGCTTCCATTCGTTTTTGGGGGTGTGGCCTTAGCTGTGCTGGATAAGGAAGTGAGCTGATTACTAAATGAGGCTATTACCATGCGTTTTGGTCCCGCCCACTTGACCCTGTGCTTTTCTCTCCTGCATTGTCAGAACTGTAGTAAAACAGACAGTGCTGGCAGAGAACATAAAGCGTGCCCTGTGCTTTTCTCTCATGCATTGGGAGAGAGAGGGAGAGAGGGAGAGAGAGTGAGAGAGTGTGAGTGTGTGTTCCCAAGCTCTAAACATCCAACTTCTGAAATCTAAACCCCAGCCAAGCCAATCTATGAAACTCGGCACCGGGTACGACGGCAGATCACATGACACTCCTCTCCCTGCTCTCGCGGCTGTCTCTGTAGCCATGGGAACGGGACGCACATGTTCCCATTAGCTAAATCAGCCGGAGCAGAGGGACTCTGACGCTGGATTTGAAGATCTGCGCATGCGCGAGATGGCGCGCGCGTCGGACTGCCTACTATTGGGAAGGCAGCGATATACATATTCAGTGTGCCAAGTGAATTGTACGGGACATATTTCGGAGAAACGGGCACAATGAGAAAATCCCTAACAGGTACCATACATATTTAAATGTGCTCTTTCACTTGATTTAATGTTATTTTTTCAGGTGGACATACCCTTTAACTGGAAGAGGCAAGGGGGGGGGGGATTTATTGTAAAAATGTTTAACAAGCTCTGTTTTAACAAACTCTAAAATTGAAACATAAAAGATGTAAAAATAGAAAAATTTGTGGATACTAAGGGAAATCCAGTTAAAATATAATACATGCCCATGTTTTGTCAAGTCTTTACATTTAACGCACCTTACTGAAGATTCTACTGTAAAAATGCAAGAGCTTACCCCTTATTGCTAAGTGGGGATGCTGGAGTAATTGAAGGACAACTCCTTTTAGGACAGGGTTCTTCCTCCTCGTCTGAAGAACTGTCAACTGTAAGGTCAATCACTTCCACCTTCTTGTTTTTGTTAGAGGCCTGGGGATGCGAGGATAAAGAATGCTCCACAGTGCTGCTGATGCAGCTGCCTAAAATAGTACAGAACCATTATGGAGTAATTTTTCTGTATTCTGTTTATGACAAATACACACTAAGGGCCAGGCCACACTAGCGTGATTTTTTTTGCGTTTGCACATGCAATTTTTGCCAACATTGCAACCGTGGCAATGCATCTGATTGGGTTTCCATTTGCGATACGCAATCGCATGCGGTCACCATTTTTATGCACGATCGTGTGTGATTTCGTATCTCAAAAGGAGAAATCGCATGCGCAAACGCACTGGAATCGCACACACAATCGCGGGCGCGATTGCGGTGCAGTATGGCCGTGCAGTAAGTTGAAAGTTAAATTTAAAGCCTTCATGATTCAGGCCAAAAAAACTATTTTGCTAAACCAATATATTTATTTCCTGTATAAAATGATAAAACATGTAACTAGAATAAAACTATTGGAAGTATACATGGTCAGGCTTTGGGGTCCTTACTTTATAGCATAAGCTACTGCAATCTAGATGGAATATTTTTGTTTAACCAGTATTTCTATACACTGCACTCCCAGAATAATGTTCAGAATACACTCTAGCACACAGCTCATTAAAGAATGAGATTATTTTGCAGCCCATGTAGTTCTTTAGGTAATAATTTAGGGGAGACTGTATTAACAACCAACAAGGACACTTAATGTGAAATTTAAGACTTGAAGGAAGATGCCATTAATATATGCTGAATGTGATGTATGCTCTTGACCTGTTCATGTAAATAAATAGCGTTAAAAAAAAAAAAAACTTGAAGGAAGACAAAATATCCTGGGTAAGTAGAGTCTTTTACGGACCAATTGGATATACGTTACATTTCGCAGTATCGTGGATTTTACAGTCATTCCCCCAATATCATTAACAGAGATGTAATGTCTGAATTTAACACAGAATTAGACCTAAAAAAAAAACAAAAACAAAAAAAAAAACTATAAAACTTGCATCCAAAATTTACCTTCAACTCCATTGTAAGAGGCTGTAACCTCCTGTATTTCCTTCTTCGAACGCATGGGTGACCAGGAACCATCCTCCTTAAACTGTATCTCATCACAGTCTGTGATGAATTTTAGGATCTCCATAAAGAGTCTGAAAGCAAAAATACCATGACAGTCAAATGCCAGGGAAAAGGAGATTTTTTAGCAAGGCCAAGGGTTCAGTACCTAGTATAGTTTCGAATTTAACTTTCATACACATTTTACTCATTCATTGCTAATCCCGTTATAATGTTCTATGACTGACATTTAAGGGCTTGCTTTAAGTGAATTACAACAGGTATATAAAAAAATAGAAAAGGCAGAACCCAAATAATTAGAGTGGGAAAAAAACCTTTAAGGAGAGTTGCATAATAGCTTTTCTTAAAAACGTCTAAATACTAAAGAAATGCATATACTGGTATGTTTGGCTATTACAGAGGGCTGAAAGGGAGTTTTTGTATTTTACGGTGGATGGGTGAAAGTGAGTTTTTATATATTAAGGAGGATTGGCTTATATGACTTGAACTTACCCATCTATAATCAAATGCTCATATGGGGCTTTCTTGTCACACACCGGACACACCCAGGTGGGCTTCTTCTCATTCATCTGGATATACAGCGTGGCATCAAAGCACTGAAGGTGGGAACACGTAAGGGAGCGGCAGGGGATAGTCAGGCGCATTTTACCAAGCTGAAAGATTTTTTAAAAATGAGAGGAGAAATTAGTGGATAATAGTGAATTGAATCAACATTTCAAATGCTTTTTCAGATATGTGGATGACATATTCCTGATCTGGAGCTCCACTGAGGCCAAGCTACTTGAGATGATTGAGAACATTAACCAACAGAATGCCCTTTAAAACTCAATAATGGTTATGATGAGGACATTAAATATGGCTGTCACATGAATAGGTGTGGTCAGTTGGTGTGTACATGTGTAAGGTTGGCCGTTAAAAAAATTTGATTATTGATCATAATTTTTTTTACTATATAGTTACCCTTTAAGTATGGCTGCCACAGTATTGCTGTTACAGAAATGAAAGGGTAGGTCAGAATGTGGGTGTACCCATGTTAGGTTGGGAGTTAAAACACAAAAACTTTGTTGCCAAAATTTTTTTTTTTCTACTATAGTTACCCTTTAAGTATGGCTGCCACAGTAATGGAGGGGTAGGTAAGTAGGTATGTGTACCTGTGTCAGGTTGGGGGTTAAAAAAAACAAAGTCGAAAACTGTTTTTGACTATAGTTACCCTTTAAGTATGGCTGCCACGGAAATGGAAGTGTAGGTCAGAAGGTTTGTGTACCTGGGTCAGGTAGAGGGGGTATGTCTGTGTTTACAACCATAAAACTAAATTTTGCATGAATGGCCATATAACTAACTTTTATTGATGATTGATCAAAATAATTTTTTTGATTATAGCTACAAGTATGGCTTCCATGGGAATGAAAAGGTTGCTGTGTCTGTGCGGAGGGTTGGGGTATCGGCGTTTGTGTTTATGACCATAAAACTGTTTTGATCTCATGATCCTTAAACCTCAAAATATCCACATTTGAGGATTGTTACCATTAGAGTCTATGGGGAAAAAATGTCTTGAAATATGCAGATAACGCTGTAACACTTTCGCGGATTCCTTAGCTAGGTAATAGCACACTTCTCCTATATGCCCCACGTCTGTACCAAATTTCATGTCTCTAGCTCAAAAAAGCGGAAGAATAAAACGAAAGAATAGTAAGAACAGTAATTTGGCTCTTCAAACCAAATTAATTAAGGTGGATAGATACTGGTAGATTGGATTCTATGGAGCCTACCATTTTAAAAAATGCATTCAGTATTGAATGTTATTTGTAGCTACATAGACTTATGTTGTGTCATTTCTTTACAGATTGAAGTCTGAAAGACACTCATCATAAAGGGATGTGCAGATGGGCGCACACTTTCCTATACTGCACTACCACTATCTATGAAAAGTACTATAATGGTGCAGTACATTATGACAGACTGTATTATGTATAGTAGTGTCTACTTGTAATTTGTATGAATAATATATGTTAATTGGACATGTGGCCACTAGAGGGAGCTAATGTCACTTATGTGTTCTGTGAGTGTATAGAAGGGTGTTGGGGTGGCATTTCTGTAATGGCACCTGAGGAAAGACCACACGGGTCTGAAACATGTCATACTGCTATCTGCAATACAATCTTTTGAACACTGCTTGTTGGCTCTTGTGGGAATATACTTTTGGCAATGTAAAATTACACAGGCACACCATTCTATATGGGAATGGTGCGTTTTCTACGGGAAACCACAAAATGCCTTTTTATTTACATTTGGGATAATGATAAAGTATTTATAGCTATACAGTATGTAAATACATGAGAAGGAAGATCTTTCACAGGAATATACTTACCGGACACAGAAGGGAGACACGTAAGCTGGTTGTTGCAATTTCACTGTCTGGATCAGCAGTGAGTTTCTCCTTAACTAAACAAAAAATAAACATAAAACATATATTCCAATATTAAATGCATTCACATGTTTTAAGATGTTATTGCTGTCCTATCAGAAGTCAGATAGAGAGATGGGATCTGCTGATATGGAACCCATTGGATTTCGGAGCCTATTTTCTACATTCGTGGATTATCGAAAATAGCCTCAAACGTTCAATAATCCTCAAAAATACGATTGGAAACTCAAAATTATTTCCAATTGTATGCTTGTGAAGGTTCTCATTCATCCAGGTCATGGTATATCTGTTGTATTCAATTGGATCAACTGGACTTGAAGTTTAGTTCTTGAAGACGTTTCGCTAGTCATCCGACTGGCTTTCTCAATTCAGAATGACTTGTACAAGAATCTGTGGCAATTATGTACCCTGGAAAATCCTAATTAGCATTTCACAGCCAGGTGTTAAGGGATAGTGGCTAAGAGGTGTTATTGAAACGCCCAGAGTAAGGTGTCAAAGCAGCATTGTACATTGTAAAGCAGATTCTTGTACAAGTCATTCTGAATTGAGAAACCCAGTCGGATGACTAGCGAAACGTCTTCAAGAACTAAACTTCAAGTCCAGTCGATCTAATTGAATACAACAGATATTTCCAAGTGTATTTGAGGATTATCAAACATTTAAGGCTATTTTCAAAAATAGCCTTGAATGTTCAATAATTATCGAAAATGGGCTCCGAAGTCCTGAAATTGTTTTCCAATCTTCAGGATTTGCCAGACATCTTTAAGTCCAAAAACGTAACGAACTTGACAGTTTTGACCATCTCTAGTCAGATACAACAAACTGTTCTAGTCCATACAAAGTTAGATTTTTTTTATATAAAGCCCTTCTGTCTTACCTTCAAATGTAAAATGGTATTGCTCAAGTCCTGTTTTTAGCCATGTGACCAGCCTCTAACTGCATTAAGAAGGCTCCCCATCACAACTGTCGATTTTTAATTTTTTTTTAATGCCTCTGCAGGTACTTCCTGTTTTTCCCAGAACTCTTAAAGTATAAGTACACTCAAAAAAAAATTAAGTGTAAATGGAAGCTGTAACTTTAACTAACCAACCATCTCCCTTTCTTTTTCCTTTTAGGTCCCTTCTGAGCCTACCTGTGCTCCAGTGAAGTTCCTGACATCTTGGATTATGTTTGCATTCACCTAAGCTCCGCCCCCCCGAGACTTCCTGGATGCGATGGCACGGCACACGCGATGTGACAACATCAGGCTCGCACAGAGCTAACTGACCGTGGCTTTTCGGACACAATGTGGAAGGAGATCCAGGAACTCTCAGGTGGCGGAGCATAGGTGACTGCAAACATTGTCCAAGATGTCAGGAACTTAACTGGAGCACAGGTAGGCTCAGAAGGGACCTAAAAGAAAAAAAAAAGGGAGATGGTTAGTTAAAGCTACAGCTTCCATTTACAATTTATTTTTTGAGTGTACTTATCCTTCAAGTGAGCATGCTTCTCCCCTGGGGTAAAGGGAGAAGCAGAGGTTTAGGGGTGATGTCACTCAACCTACTAAAAGCAAGAAATCTGAAATTATATTGCTGAAGCAGAAATGTGCTACAGGGCTCATTTTAAAGGAAAAATTAAAGGCTTTTATTGAACTTGTTTGGAGACCACAGTTGCCCTTTAAATTACAATGCTGCTTAGCACAAACAGATCCGACATCAATCATACAGTAGTTTAAACTACTAGGAGCTCTTCGTTTTAATTTAAAAAATAAATATTCCACAGAAATAGCGCCAAAGGATGCATCCACTACCTGAAACATTGAGGCACAGTCTTATCTGCACAATAAAATGGGATTTTTCTTTTTCTTGAGTACTTATATAATGTTTGGAATGGTGTCCTTTTGATGGAGTTATACTATTTGTTAGGACTGCAATCCTGTAGAACCCAGACGCTTACCAGACTTCTAAGTAGATAAAAGCAGCCTAAATATTCAAGGGTAACTGTGGTCCAAAAAGGTAAATTGAAAGGAATTGCTTTCCTGAGTATTTTTGCAATTTAAATTAGTTATTTATTAAGTTTTTAAGATATATTTTGTGTGTGATATGGTAACAGCATCACTAAGTCCCCTGCACATCCTGATTAATGCTTCAAAAACCATGTGACCCTCCTTTCCATGTCAGGACCTGTCAGAGGAACAGTGGAAGAGCGTGATAGCTATATATAACTAACTTTCTATAGCTTTGCTCCTGTCTACTGATCATTTAATTGAGCGGGGTGCAAGATAAAGCTCCTTTACCTCTAGATCTTCAATAAGACTGAAAAAAGTTTGGGCTATTTTTGAAATTGAGATCCCTTTAAAGAGTATCTAAACCCCAAAATTTAAAGTTGGTTGCAAGAGAGTATAACTGTCCTTTACGTCAGATTCTCTTTAAATAAGAGCCAGGTAAAATAGGGAGACTATTGCAACAACAGAAGTTATTCTTACTCAGTGCCCTTGAATGGTCAGGGTTGCGGATTCCTTTTGCTCTTAGTCGCTGGAGCAAGATAGCTGAAGAAAGTTGTTTGACCAGATAAACAGCCAGGGAAAAATTCTGAAAAGAGCATAAATATAGGATTAAGCAAAAGGCAATCTAGTTTTTGTTAGTAAGCCAGTTCAATTGACTAATAAAAAACCAAGACCCTACAAAGTTCCCAACCTGACGCACAGACCTATCAAAAAAAAAAAAAGACAACATGGGAGAGAGACATCGGGCCAATGCAAAATGAAGAATGGGAGGAAGCACTGAACGCACCAAATGCATCAGAAAAGGATGATCCAGTTATACATACTCCATAGAACATACCTTATACAACACCCATCAGGTTAGCTAAATTTAAAACAAAATAGGAACCCTATGTGCCCTAAATGTCACCTCAGCTGCCACATGTGATGATTAACTAATAAAATGAGCAGCGGTTGGGAATAGATTCTGGGGAAGATAATATTGCAAACACACCAATAATACCTCTAGTAATGCACTCAACACTTTAACAGCCAATAAGGAAATGAATAATGGGTAACAGAAGTTAGAGATAATGTAAGATTGTAGCAATGTAAAATTTAACTTTTGATACGTGGTAGGGCATACTCCCCCAGCCCCAACCGCATTAATATAATTGTTAGAAAGTCCCCCGATTCTTACTTACCTGCCCTCTCTCCCCTGCTGCAGTGTTCAGGCCCTCTGCTTGCATGGAATTGAAAGCAGGGGGCGGGACCGGCAGCCGCGTCCGTGATTGGCTGAGAGGCAGGGAGGGCTGCACTGAGCATGCCTCAACCTTGATGAGGTTGAGGAAGTCTCAGGCACAGCATGAGTCACACACTGCTCCTACACAGCAGTTTCCTGGACTTTGGAGGGGCACAGCAGGGGAACTATTTTGAGCAGGAATGTAAGGTAAGGATTGTTTTAAACTACTTGATGTGGCCAGTAAGGGGTTAAATTTTAGTTTTGGGGGTGGACATGCCCTTTAAGAAATAATGACATTAATCAGTTGATTTTTCCAATCTAAGTTTATTGTAGAATAAACATTCTGACTGTGTAACCTGTAAACTGCTTAAAGGGCATGTCACCCCCAAACCCAAATTAACCCCATACTGGCCCCACTCTGTAGTGTACAAAAATCCTTACCTTACATCCCAGCTCCTTATGGTTGCCATGCTGTGCCCCTCCAAAGTCCAGGAAAGTGTAGTGTAGAAGGTCTGGGTGACTTATCCTGCGCCTGTCTCAGCCTCAACCTCGACAAGGTTGAGGCATGCGCAGGAGAGTCCTCCCCCCCCCTCCCTCTCCCATTTTTTTCTCCCTCCCCCTAGTGTAAAATCCCCATTATATATAAACATATTGACCCCCAGCCCCAACCGCTGTAACAAGATTCATAGAAAGTGCCCCGATAGTTACTTACCTTCCCTCTATTATCCGGCGTGCTGAGCAGCCGGCAGCCGCGTCCCTGATTGGCTGCCTCTCAGCCAATCAGGGACGCGGCTGCCGGTTCCACCCCCTGCTTGCATTTCCGTGCAAGCATTGGGCCTGGAGACAGCCGCTGAGGATAGAGGGAAGGTAAGTACATATCGGGGCACTTTCTAATAATTTTATTACGGCGGTTGGGGCTGGGGGATCAATATGTATAACATATAAAAAGTTTAAAAAAGGGGTGGACATGCCCTTAAATAGAACTCTCCATTCAACAACAAAGCATATCTGTATAAATTCTCTTAAAACAATATTGTTAAGGCTGATATTGATACTTTAAAACAAACTCGAAAAGGCACTTTGGAGATTGCTACTATTGTATGAAAACCCATCATGTGTACATTGCTTTTGTTGTTTTAATAAAAACACCTCCACATGGAGGGAAATTGAAAAAGAAGAATCAAGTCAAGACACTCTTACCCTTCCGATTTCTGCCGTCCATGAAACAACAATTGTGTTTGGAACAGTTGTGGACAGTCGTACGAGTGAGGTAATGTTGATTGGTCGACTCGGTCGCTTTGGTTCAACCCCATTTTTGGTTGGTGGAAGGTATCCCTGTAAAAGATGGACAGTATAATGCATGTAATGTTGGTCTTCACGAAAGTCGAGCTCCACATGTATATACACAGAAGAGAACATAACTTACTGGAAGGTTACATGGTTTTCCATTCACCTTCACACACAGATTGGGAGGGAAATGATCTTCTTGAGGACAGCTGGTCTCAGAGAGACAGAACCTAAACCAAGGATATAATAATGTGCAATTAGTCTCAGCCAATTTGTATATAATAGAACACCTCATGTCTTTGTAGCGCTTTATTTCTGTGAACATCCCACATCATGTTTTACCTCTACTGCCTCACTATTATAAAAGCTTAAAACTCACCTGAGCTGCACCTGTACTGTGAAGTCACATTTTGTCCCAGAGATATCCCTAAAAAGCAGAGAGGAAAATGTTTTAGTGGATTCTGCATCAACCTCATACAGTGAGCCTACCTACATTACATCCATACAGAGCTTACAGATCAAAGCAACACTGCTTCTTAGTGTGTGTGTGTGTGGGGGGGGGGGGGGGGGTAAGCAGTGGTACCCTTATTTGTGGTTGTTCTTACAGTATCAATCTCATCATAGCGATTTGTCTGCGGATTAAAAAGCTGAGTACACACATGAACAAGAAGAGGACAATTCCAACCCTTTCTTTGCAGTGTGTGATCCCGACGCGGATGTTCCATTTGGAACGTTACCCTCAGGCGAAGTTGGCCCCCCGAGTCTCTCAGAAAAGGTCTCAAGACAGCACAATATTTATACCCATATTAAATATAGAAAAAAAAACATTTACTGACTATAATAACACATATTACCACACTAGAGCTTGGAGCCTAAGTGGCCTTATCCATCTAGTTATATACATATGGAGTTAGTGCTAGTGCAACTAGTAATAAATATATACATAAAAACACTATGGGCAGAGATCATCAGTTAGGCAGACCGTGAATAATCCAAAGTCCCGGTTCCAAAGCATGGACACATCCAAAAGGTAAGTTATTAACGTATAGACCCAGCTCTCCTACGCGGTTATCCGATGCAGACACCAAGTAAGTGTGCAACTCCTTTTAGTGCTCGCAGTAACTACAATATCCGGTCATAGTCATATGCATGTTAGTCATAAGCGGTCATACATTACCGTACCCAGTGCTTTACTGGTGGTCCCGGTCCTGCATCCTTAACATGCTTAGTCCAACCTCATGGTTTACAATTCAAACGGCCGCCATGTAGCACAAACTTTTTTTTCTATATTTAATATGGGTATAGATATTGTGCTGTCGAGACCTTTTCTGAGAGACTTCTGTCCCTCACAGGGACACAAGCACTCAGGATTGTGTGAAGACTTTTTTTTTTTTTTTAACTAGTTTATTTCAAATGCACAAGATGTAAAAATGATTTGCAGTTATTACAATAAACAAAATGATTGTTATCTAATAATTTTTTATATCAAATCTTATTGAGATATGTTGGCAGTGTTTTTTTTTAAAAAAAAGACATTTTCTAATTT
Organism: Hymenochirus boettgeri; assembly: GCA_019447015.1. Lineage (NCBI taxonomy): Eukaryota > Metazoa > Chordata > Amphibia > Anura > Pipidae > Hymenochirus > Hymenochirus boettgeri. The sequence continues at coordinate 218,588,551 of CM033471.1, read as the reverse complement.
ATATCAACAGAGATTCTAGAGTCACTGGGAGCAATACAAATAGGGATATATATAACTCATGAGGGTGGGGTGGGGGGTTGTTATTGTTTCAGCATTAGGTGTGGTCTTATAAAAGGGTATGTTGCGATGGTATTTGGGGTTGGTATGGAGTACAAGGGAAACCTGGAGTTCAGTGTTTAGGCTCTGTCTAAGGGTTGCGTCCAGCTGGCATATTCATACCCATATAGTTGTACCATAAGCTCCAAATTTTTGCAAAATTTATCCAGGCAACCTCTTCCGACATATATAAACATTATATAGCGTCCCTTTCTCGTTACTGTGTGAAGTGCATTTTAGGACGCTGCTGAGGAAGACGAACATTCACTGTCCACCTCAAGATCGTTGGGAAATGCCTGTAGATTTCCCTTGGTTGGCTCCCAGTAGTTAAAGCATTGGGAGTCGACTGTGGCTGGGGGAAATCTGCACTCCTCTGCATTCTCCCTGTGCTTTACATAGGGAAATCGATTGGAACATGGAGTAGCGTGAATGTTACAAAATGACAGACAGAATCTGCATTAGAACTACCTAGCCTGTTCTTTTTTGCAATCAACTTGATATCGCAATATTGGATTATCTTAAGATTGGAACCGCTACTTGTAAATTGCTTTGTTGAAGGTGTCCATACAGCTTACCTGCAGACCAATCCCGCAACATTCAATCAATTCCGGGGAAACAGCCTTTCCAGATTTACTTTGCGACCAACATACAATCGCAAAATAAATGGTACAGACATCACGATCTATAGACAAACATCTAATCTATCTAATGTCTGCCTACTGTATGGCTAGCTTTAGTGTGTATCTGTTCTTAGACATTGTTTAGTGATCTATCCTGCTGGATCACTTAACAACAGCACAAGAGGTCTCCAACCCTTTAAGTTGGCCATACTCTACAAAAGGTTATTGTGATCATAACAACGACAGATACTTTGATAGACAGATGTACAATGTTATCGTATGTAGACTTACCATACATATTGTTCAACATTCAATTAGTCTATTGTCATCTAATGGGAGGTTACATTACTTTTGCATTTAATCAGAACTTATGAAAATACTTTGATCATTTCGACTTAAAAAAAATGACTTTCCAGATCATAATTACAATTGATATTGTGAACCTGAGTAAAGGGGCAAGTTTCCCCCCAAAACGTTGTGATATGTTGTGTGGTCTTCAATAAAATTCAAGTTTGCTTTGGAGTGCTACCCTCGCTTTTTGCAGTTCCTTGTGACTAGATATCCATTAAAGGGTTGGATTTTTTAGAGGAGTGAGCACCCACGTGTGGACGAGTGCAGAGGATCCCATTGTGAGTTTGTTGAGCAACTTTACTCTCCCCTGCTCAGCAACAGGATTTTTTTAATGCTTTCAACCTCCCTTGAAAAAAATCGGTAGTGGTAAATACCTATTTGCCATTTGGTCAAATGGGGATAGGTGAAGATAAACCTTTGAAACCAAATGAAAATTTATAATATTTTCAAATAATTTGATGGCACACACTTACATTGAGCTGCTTATTTGCTGTACTTGCTGAGGTGTGAGCGCAAATGCAAAGCATGTCTCTTGAAAGCGCTGACTATTATCAGATGCTGCAGAAATGAAAAGAACAACATATCAGTACATTTTAGTGTTGTGCCATTATTCAGTTTGGTGTAGACTGACCAACACTTTTTAAAATTACATTACATTCAAAACTCCATTTGCAAAGACAAACTGTGTACTGTAGTGGATCAGAAGGAACCATTACCATGGTTCCAGTCATAAATGCCCACAATTTAAAAAAAAAAAAAAAATGGAATTTATCAATCAAAAACCAATAAACAATTCTACTGTCCAAAAAAATTCACATCACATGATCCACTATTACTTGGATAATGATCTCCTTGGTTACCAGTCTAAACTGGTAACCAAGGCATTGCTTTTTATATGGAGAAAGCAATATGCTTACCACAAAGAATATGTCTGCATGCACACAACATTGCCTGCAAGCCCTACCCTATTGCCCAACTTCCTAAAGGATAATAACCTAATGGATTTATTTTTTTTGCTTTTTTTTAATTCAGTTTATACAGTTTCTTAAAATAACTGTTTGCCTCATATAACCTGTTTTTTTAGCATTTAGGTTAATGTGTCATGGGTATGTCAGCACATTATCAGATGCATTAAAAACCAGATATTTAAAGCAGGGCTGGACAAATCCCGGTCGCCAGGTTGCCTGGCGACCAAAATGCACCCTGGCAACTGAAAACATTTGTGGAGCAATTAAGGGGGCCAATCTGGGAGTTGAGCAGGAAATTTGATTTATTACCTCTGCCATTTGGTTGCATTCCGGCTGTTGTGCAAGGCAGTTACAGTGTCTGGTGTCCTGCTGTGTATTGGCGGTTATGCACATCGCAGGAGTAGTGCCCATTTGGAAAGGTGTGAATGGGAGGGAAATTGTTTCCGCCTCTGAGGTTTCCTCTCAGAGGTTTTTGGCTTGCTCAGAGCAGCCCTACCCCACTCCCTCTCCCTCTCCCTCTCTGGTGTAAATCCATTTTCATATATTGTAGGGCTTCCTCCCCAACTACATTATTATTATGTTCAGAAACTCCCCCGATCTTTACTTACCTTCACTCTCTCCTCCGTCGTTCTGAACTGCTGGCAGCCGCGTCTGATTGGCTGCCTCATTAACCTCCTAGTCTTCAGTTAATGCATTAAAAGGAATAGTTTACTTTTGCAGTGAACTATTCCTTTAAGGATAATGGTTGGCCCCATTCTGTCAGAGAAAGACGTATCCTCTCTCCATGCACGCAATAAAAAAGATGTGACTCCTGAAATCACAGCCAATGAGACTGCTCATCCACCCCTGCTGCCTCCTCTGCACATGCTCAATTCCCTAAAAACTCATTGAGAAGGCAATCAACCTCTGCCAGAAAGGCAGAGAATATCTGGTTAGAAGTGCATTTAAAGGGTATCTATAGTGGGAAAACTAACTTTATTTTCTTTCTTTCCATGTGTTCTATAATTCCCTACAACCCCCAGAGTGTCTTCACTTTTTTCAGATTCCCTCTCTGTCCTGAGATCCCCCCTCCCTGCTCTGTAATAAACATAGAGATAAGAGCATTAGCAGGGGGGGAGAGGTAGCTTTGATGGTAGATATAAGGCTGCACTTGACCCCCTTCTTAATAGCTTTCACTGATTGATGATGGGTCACAAAGAGAGAGATTGTACACTGTACTGTTCTCCTTCTTCCGTGTCTCCATGACAGCTTGCTTTCTATTGGCCACTGTGCATGGGTATGTTTTTCAGGATGTTGAACTTTTAACTCCTACTGCACATGTTAAGCTTGTCGGTTAGCCGGAGTTGAGACATGGAGGAGGTGACAGAGGGGAGGGGGAAGGGGGGAGTGCTGCACAGAGATCTGACACCATGGTTAAACAAAGTCACTGACAGAGATGGGATTAAGGCAGCACAGAGTACATGAATTTAACTTTGCAAATTGGAAATGTGTTTTTTTCACTATAGATGCCCTTTAATAAAGCGCTAAAAAAAAAAAAGAAAAAAAGTGACCTTTTTTTCTTTTAATGGTAGACATGCCTTTTAATTTACCTAAAACCCTAATCATAAAACCAGATAGGCCCAAAATATATTTACTGGAAGACATATAAATGTCCCTTCACCTTAAAAAGACACAAAAAGTTGCAATGTCTTCAATGATTCAGAATGAAGAGCTCTACCTATTTTTCTTGTCCCATACTTTAAAGCTGGATACACACTGTACCAATAAAGCCCCAATGCCATCAGATCAGACAGTATGAGGGCTTTATCAGTACTGTGTGTACCTTGCTTGAGGGAAAATTTACCTCGGCCACGGTAGTCTCCCTATAGGGGAGTCGTCCGCGGCCGAGGGAAACACAGAGTCCCCATCACACTGGAAAGCATACAAGAGGTACATTTTAATAAAAGCCTGTGCTACAGAAGAATACAGCACTAGAAAAAAAAAAAAAGTAAAGGACAAACCAAAAAAAAAAGCAAAGTTTTATTATACCCCAAAAAAAAAAAAAAAATTATGCAATAGCAAAATATACTTTTTATTCATAGAATCTAGAAGAAAAAACGTTTTAAAGGGCATCTATACCAAAAAATTGGTTATTTTAAATTGACCATAACTGGAAACTATAATTCTTCCCAACCACCACTGTATAATTTTTTTGTTGATCTGCCCCCTATTTCTTTAGATATCCAATCTAAAATTTCTTGTATTTCAGCGGTCATTAAAATTTCTTGCTCTCAAAAACTATTCTTCTGTAAGCAGTTTTACTGTAGCTGGAATGGCGACAGTTTTGACAGTTGGAATGCTGTATACAGGCTTGACAGTTGGTTTGTGGGGGGGAAAAAAAAGTCAGGTTGGATGGAAGTAGGAGTGGTTAAAAGAGGGAGGGGGGATACTGCTCCTACACAAAATGTGTGCTGGATTGAAGGCATGCAGCAACACACACAAATCACAGTAAGTGCTAATTACATGTATTCAATTATAGATTATACTGAAAAAATGACTTTGCCTCATTTTAGTGTCCCTTTAAAGGATTCTAGCCCTGAAAAACACTGAAAGCCTAAACACTTGTGTTAAATGACCTAGAACTTATTTATAGTAAAAACGGCACTTAAAGGGCATCTATAGTGAAAAAAATATTGCCCCTTTGCAAAGTTAAATTCATGTACTCTGTGCTGCCTTAATCCTATCTATGTCAATGACTCTGTTTAACCATGGTGTCCGATCTGTGTGCAGCACTTCCCCCTTCCCCCTCCCCTCTGTTACCTCCTCCATGTCTCAACTCCGGCTAACCGACAAGCTTTATCATGTGCAGTAGGAGTTAAAAGTTCAACATCCTGAAAAACCCACGCACAGTGGCCAATAGAAAGCAAGCTGTCCTGGAGACACGGAAGAAGGAGATCAGTACAGTTTACGATCTCTCACTTTGTGACCCATCATCAATCAGTGAAAGCTATTAAGAAGGGGGGTCAAGGGCAGCGTTATATCTACCATCAAAGCTACCTCTCTCCCCCTTTTAATGCTCTTATCCCTATGTTTATTACCGAGCAGGGGGGGGGGGGGGGGGGGACACCGTCACAGGGATTTGATTGACAGTCCAAGTAGGAGTAGAGGAATGCAATCACGTATTCTTTTAACTGGTGTATCTCAGGACAGAGAGGGAATCTGAAAAAAGTGAAGACACTCTGGGGGTTGTGGGGAATTATAGAACACATGGAAAGAAAGAAAAAAGTTCATTTTCCCACTATAGATGCCCTTTAAAAGTTTATTTTGTATTTAAAGGCATGTCCACCCTCTTAACTTAGTTACAGATTAAGCAACCCCAGAAATACAATTGCGCTATATTTACATCTGTTGCATTCAGTTATATCAACTGGACTTAAAGTTAAGTTCTTGAAGACATTTCACTAGTCCTCTGACTGGCTCTCTCATTCAGAAAGAAAGAATAACTTGATTTACCATGATCTGGATGAATGAGAACCTTCACACGCTAGATTTACCTTTACTAAGAATTCGAGTAACATTACCAACACGTCCCTTTAATTGGAGGTCTTATGCCTTGAATACTAAGCATTGGATGAAAGGCCTTGTTAAAAGCCAGTAGGCGGGGGGGGGGGAAGTAATAGCCTGTAATACTAATACAATGGGTCAGGGAGACAACCTTCCCAAGAAAATGCAACCAAGCAGGGAGTGTCAGCCCAGATAAATGACCCAAGGTAAACTGTTAGGACCTTCCATACTGGGGTTACCTTGATGTGGTTGGAAGGCTTTTCTCTTTTATGCATAAAATTGTAACCAAAACCCCCTATGTTTTTACGGTTTGCACTAGCATAGATATTATGATATATGGGGCACAGGAATGTGCATTGATCATCTCTTTTCTTGTTTGTTCTAATGTTTGTCAGATCAGTAGCACTTCCACTATTTGTTATAAAGTAATTTTGCCACAGGAGTGCTTCCACAGCCCCCCTTTTGAGTAACATTACTTACACAGCACAAATTCTTGTTGGCTATATGACCCCTCCTCAGCTGCTGTACGTGTTATCTACATGGAAGCACCTTCAGGGTCTGGCCGCCACCCACAGGCCATGAAAATTGTGTTTCTGCTCAATAAGTAACTAAATTAAAGTTAAGAGGGTGGACAACACTTTTTAAAAGGGGAAAATAAGAGCATGCATCTAACGTCATGCGTCAGTGAAAAAATGCATATCCATCTACCTCTGCTGTCAATTGCCATTACATGGATGTGACTACTGTGCGGGAATTCCGCTGTCCATTTAAAGGGCAACTAAAGCCTCAAAACAATGCTGAATCAGAAGGCAATCTTTAACAATAGATACCATTCTCCTGATTCTGTATTGTGGGTTAGTTGCCCTTTAAATCCCACACAGTAACCCCCAATTCCTTGGCACTCCAGATGTTTGGAAACTACAACTCCCAGCATACTTTAGTTGCTGGGAGTTGTAGTTTACAAACATCTGCAGTGTAACTGCACACATCCTCCCCCCTCCAGGCGAAAATGAGCATAATCACAAATGAGTCTAAGCAACACTTGACACACGAGTCTGAGCAACACACTAATTTGGAAAGAGTAATCCGGCTTGCTAATCCACTGATCGCCGCATCCAGGGATATCCCGCCTGACGGGCCAGTCACTAACTTGAATGAGTGGGACAAGGTAGACCTGACAGTGGGGAAGTGCAGATTATGGCTGCTAGAAATGGAGAACCTATTAGCTTAGTTATAAGGGGTAAATAACATACCTCAAAAAGTACAGCACTGCGGCACACAGATTAAAAATCTATATTTTAGGGATCAGCAGTTGAGGAACGCTAGCACGCTCACAATAACGTGAGTATCCTATAATACAAAGTTAAAAAAGCGGAAATTGCTTAGCGCTCTTTTACAATGCCTATAGTGTAGATAGATGCTTTGATGTTACAGACATGACACTTCCTTTTAGTGTCCATATGAAGACTTTATCACCCTGAGGGCTAGGCCACACTGCTGTGATTTTTCTGCGTTTGCGTTTTTAAAAAATCATTGAAACGCACGTTTTCGGGTGCGTTGCAATTTGCGTTTCCGCATTTATAATCGCAATCGCATGCGTTTTCCTATACTTAATGAAGCAAACGCAACATAATCGCACATGAAATCGCATGTGATTCCATGTGCGATTGCGTTTGCGCTGCAGTGTGGCCATGCCCTTAGAAGTGTGGCTAAACCTTCCATTTTGTATTGTAACATAGGGGTGTTGGGTCAGTAATTATTGTTTCATAATTGTATGTAATTTGTTTTCTACCTAAAATATAACTCTGTACTATGCTAAAGGTTTGTTTTTATGGCCATTTACATTAAGCAGTGCACACATACAAATACACCTTTCCTTTATGTAATACGGTTATATACCCCCATCTAAAACTCAATGGAATGTCTGTAAAAATATAAATATTCTTATAGAATAGGAGGGAAGGTATTTTGGATTGTACTGGAAGTGTCATCAGTGCTTTAGAAATACATGGTAAATATACATATAAAGCAACCTAACATCAAGATAAGGCAGATATTATCCATCTTATATTTTTTGCATAACACTATCGCATTTTTCTGCTTTCTTTATCCATTTGTTCTGATTAAATTTATACAGGAAGATATCGCTATACCGCGCCTTTATAAACATGGGCCTATCTTTCACCCACAAACAATAATAAACCAGTAGGTAATCCATTGGATCATACTATAAATTAATGCTATCTGTCTCTTAATACTCACCCACCTCATCGTCTCATAGCCGCCACCAGGGAGTCTGTTAGAGAGGGATCATTATTGGAGAACCTGGGGTCCTATAAAGAACCCAGACTATCCTGCCATGATTCAGTTTTCATAGATTGTATTACTGCAGAACACAGGTTCATTACTCTAATGGGGTAGGACTTGGGAGCACAAGATACCAGACAGCTGTATAGCTTAAAGGAACTGTAAACCTAAAAAATAAGTGTTTGCCAATCGTTTCTATTATTCACAGGGAGGTGAGAATGCTTATTCTCACTTCCCTGTGAATAATAGTTTGCCCAGGGGACACAGCATTTATTTTACCTGGCACTCCACTCGCTCCTTCTGATCTGACAGCCGCGTTGCCCGTCTCCCGACCACACGCCTATCTTTTTCACATGCGAGCCAATACAAAAGATAGATGTGCGATCGGGAGAGCAGGACAGCGCGGCTGTCAGTTCAGAGAGACCTGCGAGTGGAGTGCCAGGTAAAGTAAGTGCCTTGAGCAAACTGTTATTCACAGGGAGGCGAGAATAAGCGTTCTCACCTCCCTGTGAATAATAGAAACGATTGGCAAACACTTATTTTTTTAAGTTTACAGTTCCTTTAAGGAGAGCTGGGCTTAAAAGAGGAAAAAGGCCTCCACACAGCATACAATTAAATAGAGCCTACTTACAACAAAATGTACTTCACAGCCTCATCCTATCAATATAGTATTGCTTTAAAAAAAATTAATAAACCATTAGCAAACTCCCATATTTAGTTCCCCTAAATATGGGTCATTTTTAAAAACTTGAGATACCGTGGGTTATCATTAATGTATGATCACGGCCTTAAATTTATGTTAGTTTGTAGAATAAGAGGCGGTAGCAAAATACCGCAATGGTATTTTATGGGCATTCACTAATCTACAATCACGGTTGTAGATCTATGATCATGATCGTTGATTTACAACAGCAATTGTAGATTTCCCATTGCAAAATATAAATAAAGCCCTATTAATCATACAAACCATTTATTAAAGTGTTCCAGTATTAAAAGTGCTTTAAAAATACATGGGATAAATTTACATAAAGTACAACTGAGCATCTAGATGATTATAAGATAAGGCAGACATTATCCATTGTTATATTTGTTGCAGATATTTGTTGTATTTCCATTGGAAGATTCTTTAAAGGAAAGAAAGAATCCACCAATACTCGCCCTGCCCATTAACTTACAGCTGTCACCAGGGAGTCTGATAGAGAGGGATCGCTATTGGTCAGCCCGAGGTCCTATAAAGAACCCAGACTATCTCGCCATGTTTCACTCTTATTAGATTCCATCAGTGCAGGACACAGGTTCATGACTTCTATGGGGTAGGATTAGGGAGCACAAGGTACCAGAAAGCTATGTAGATTAAGGTGGGGTGGGATTAAAAGAGGAAAAAGCCCTCCACAAAGCATACAGTGAAAGTCTTACAACAGAAGGTACGTCACAGCCCCATACTATTAATATATTCTCTAAGTATGCTGGGTAGTTTCAGAGACATGCAAAGTAATTTTATCATAAACAGACATCACTTCTTGTCTAGAAAATAGAAACTGGATTGTCTCTCCTAAAAGGAAGTCTTATTTCTTTCTATAGAGAAGGGAGGGGGAAGAGTCTCAAGAATTGTTGATGGCCAAGACTGTCGCATTTGTAATGGTGATTTTAATTAAATAGTGATAATTACACACAGACATTAGATCTTTCCTATGTGTAATAGTGTTATATATCCCCATCTTAATAGTACCTCCTAAAAACTCAATGTATATTGTATTGTATACCATATAAAGGATATACCGTATATACTCGAGTATAAGTTTTCCCACTCACCATACATTTTTTTCCTGATTTTGAGCCTCTCTCTGCCTTCAAATAGCCATGCTGTGAAAGGGGTGTTAAAATTCTGTCTGCCTCCAACTGTTCCTCAAAGCTTGCATGCGAGAAAACACTCCTCCACCCACACTTGATCAGCTTGATTATGTAGGCTATATACGGTACTAGAAACAGGACATTTCAAGTTTGACTGGCAGAGGAGGAGGAGAGCGGTTGTAACAGACCATTCCGACCAGCCAATGACAAGTGTAATGTTAACCATGGCCCTGGGCAGTCTAGGAGCCGGGCTTTTAGCACTCATCTTTGCAGTGTGATATTCAAGGCAGGGCAGCATGGTTGTAAATGCTGCAGGAAGTGTGGACATGTAATGGCGGGTGATATTTTTTTGATATTGTTATCCTTTAACATGCGTTTGGTTTCAGTATATACCTAATTATGTGCTGTTTGGCCAAGACTGTCACGTGTTTTACAATAAAAAAATAAAAAATTCTAGGCAGGAAGGAAGGTCTGTGTATCAGAGAAACAGCAACTGAAATTGCTCCCCTCTCCATAGGCAAAAAGAAGAATTCCTAATCGGGGGGGAGCACCAGCATGTTTGTGTGCACGTGTACAGAAAGGGAGGACCTGGAAGAAGTGAACTTTAGATTCATGTACATGTGGGCAGATAGGGACACCTGTAATAAAGTGTGTGTGTGTGTGTGTGCAGAATCGACCAGCCAGTCAGATCACACAGACAGCAGTCCCGACGGATCCTCTCACTTTCTGCGCATGCACTAAAGGAACACGCGCATCGGACATTTCCCAAGCAGGCAGTCACTTATTGTGGGCGGACCTGCACCATCCACAGCGTTCAGGGAGAAACTCATTGGATTTCATCTAAACTACTGCTCAAAGACACAGGATACTGCAGGTACATTTCCACCTTACACATATCTATCATTACAACCCAGGTGACTTTTATCAGTCGAGATACCCTTTAATATATATGAGCAGTTTTTGAAATGTCAAGAATGTTTAGCCAGTTTAACTATTTAGACTCACAGCAAATTGTTTTCCTGTGTGTTTTAATGCATAGTCCGCTACCAACAGAAGATGGAGCTCTTGTTCCATTACATTTTACCATCGCATTCCATGGCCAATGATTGAAACATAAAAATCAAAAACACACAAGTTCCATTTTATTTGAGGAATTAGGAAAGCAGCCCTGGGGAGGATAAAAAACAGATAAAATAGGATAAACTCATAGGAGGGTGAATACATACAAAGTCCACGGTCACTCTAGCCAAGACGTTCCTGAATGCCTATTTCTACAGTAACCTTAGAAAGAGCACATATTTTAAAAGAGAACTAAAGCCAAATATTAAGTGTGGACAAAAAAAAAGTGCCAACCTTAATCTCCATTTGTTTATAAAAATAAGTTGACAGAAGTGCCAAGAGGCCAGAAAGACAACCAACACCAAACACCAGGAGGTGAACAAATATGAAGTTCGTAGCCAGCTATAAAGATATAGAAGCCAATATAACATTTTGGTAGCCAGTTCAATAAAAGTAAGTTTCTAGGCTCCTGGAATTTGTCCAGCCCTGCTATTAAAAAACAAATCAAAAAAACACACACACATGGGAACCTGATGCCATATTGGTAGCCCATACATTATCCAATGGCTGCAGCTGACTGATACTTCCCGATTGAGTTTCAATAGTAGCATTCTGAACTACACACCACTATGACATCCATATTGAGTGGATTTTAGCCTGTAATCTGCTCAAGATAATGAGGACGCAAATAAGAAAATTCTGCATCAGTCTGAAACGGACTGCCATTTATTTGAAATAGCGCGTGGAGGTGTCAAACATGGGCATTGTTTTTACACTTAGGTGTATCCCACACCTGTATGGAAGGAGACTCAACAGCCAGGGGAATGAAGGACTGCAAGTATATTTCTGGGTCTTGTTTTCAAAAGTAAATAGGCAGTTGGGGATGGGCGGAGGTGCCCTACACAAAGGTCTTTTATATGTAGGGCACCAAACAGCCAGAAGGGATCCAGAGGGAGGGGGGTATGGAAGGGCTCCACTGCACACGCCACAGTCCTCCAAGAGGACAAGGAAGAAGCAGGGACCGGATGACACACATACCTCCTACTCTTCTCTTTTTGCAAATTTGGACAAGCTCTTCAGGAAAACCATAAGGAGCATAGATGTAAGGTAAAGTTTTGTTTACATTACACAGTGGGGCCAGTAGTAAGTTAAATTTTAGTTTTGGGGGTGGACATGCCCTTTAACGGGAGAGAAACCCAAAAAAAACAAAGTGTAGTCTAGGAAACCTGCAACAAAACTGTCTATCACGGCAAAAGCACACGATCTTTCAATTGTCCGATTTGGACAAACAAACATTCGGTGGTCAATCGAGGCGGCAAAAGGCCGCCATACAATAATTTTTTTATTATTGTATCATGTGTACTCCTGGCTTAGTAGCCTGACTGTACAAACTTCAGCTCCAGTGGCTCTTAGTTTGTTCTTGTCTAAACCCAAATACCATATTGTTAAATTCTGGCGTTGCCTTGTTTTATCTAAACATCCTGCAGCAGATGTGATACCGCTGTAAATGTAGTTAGACCACCTCTCCTACAATTCCCCAGAAACAATCCCCTTGGTAGTGGGAGTTGGATGTAGTGGTGGAATTTGTCTCCTTTAAATTACAGGTAAGCTGGGCACCTGCAGATGCTGTGTCATCTTTCACTATCTGTACCTAACTTACCCTTAAAAATACAACAGAAACGCATGCAGCAAAGCGGAGTCAAATAACTGCAGTGTAAAAGCAACCAGTTTGCAATAAGTGCAGCCCTGCTAATAATATCAACTGCATCTTGTAATCAGATAAAAAAATATAAGCAGCAAAATCACAATCTAACAAAATATTAGACCATTTTGCATGTTTAGTTAGATAAACTTATTCAGTCTAATACCAAAATGCAACTTATACAGCCCGAGCAAATTATAAAGATAGTACTAGGTACACACAAGCTGCCATTGTGTATTTGCTTGCATTTTGTCTTTTTATTCTAATAGTAGATCTCGATAAATCAAATCTGATCACATGGTCTTCAATGGATTGCAAAATAGGTCATGGCAAAAGTGTTGCCCATGGCTACTCTTGTCGAGACACACTAATTCGGCCCGGCTGACCGGTCTACAGTGGAAAAAGGTCAGCCAGCTTCTCGTTACCCACATATGGCCTCCCCCTCCGAGCTACAGAAATGCAACTCCCAGTGAAAGATAGACACACAGGAAAATAGAGATGTATTTAGTAGACATTTTGCTTTAGATTTCTAAAGGTGCTCATACACATGCGATTTCATGTGTAGAATATATTAGTAGAACGAGTCGATACTGGCCGATGAAAATTTTCCACCCAGAACAATGCAGACAGCGGTAGTTCATTTGCATCATTGCCAGTTGCTTTATCCACCACAACTTGCAAATACGCCCAGAACGATGCAGACAGCAGTAGTTTGACTGCATCATTGCAAGTTGCTTTAGCTCCCACAACTTGCAAATGATCAGATGGGACTGGTCAGGTATCGGTAATGTGTACTGTTTTTAGTTAAGAGACACATGCAAGCCTATGCATAATATTTCAACACTCCTAGCCAAGCCTGTGTGTCTGCTCCAGGACTGACTGGCAATAATTCTGCCTACATATACCTTTGCATTAGAGAGCAGATAATTCAAAGTACAGCCACAAAGGAGGTCCAATAGGTAATTTTTATTGGGCAAAATAAAGGGCATCACCAGTGTCACCATCACATACTACCCAAAATGTAAAAAAAAAATCTAACAGCAACCATTACAGCCATGTATGCATCTTGTCAATGCAACTTTGTCACATTTAAATGTTATTCCTTGAAAATGCAATCTGTTCCCATATTCAATCCATGTCCCTCACAATTAAATCTGCCTTTATACCCCATTCACAGTAAAATCCAACTTCTCTATGCGATCTGGGTCCTTGTAAAGTCAAACATGCATTCCCCCTCATCCAATCTGTACCACTGTACAGCCAAACCTGCCTTCCACTGGTTTACTGCATTATGATGGGCAGGAGCAGAAGAGGGAAGCCAATTGGATAAACATGTAGTGAGGAGTTTCCCTGTGAGAACAGTTTCTTACCCTGCGCCTGACAAGAAGTGTGCATAAACCCAAGAACCTGTCAGATTGTCAGCAAATAGAGAAAGATAAAACAGGATTTCTCATCCAATGCAGCATTATGGAAGGTTTACAAAACAAAATGTAAGATACAGGGGACGCCATTCCACCTTCAGATTCGAAACTGGAAATATTTTATAACTGTTCAGAATTATTGCACTTTAAACAGAGAAATTAACTATGTGCTTTTCCAAGGTTAAAAAGGGACACTAAATAGATTTCATGTACTTTGTTAAAGTACATGAAATCGGTTTCTATTATTTACAGGGAGGTGATAATGCCTATTCCCACCTCCCTGTGAATAATACAACACCCAGGGAACACTGCAAGACTTACCTTATCGGCACTCCACTCGGCTCCTTCTCAGCTGTCCCAACCGAGCGCATATCTTCGGCCCATGCACGCCAATACAAAATATAGGCGTGTGATCGGGAAGTGCGCCTGTCAGCTAAGGAGCCACGAGTGAATAATAGAAACGCATTTACTGTTCTTAAAAAGTACAATTTAGTGTTCCTTTAAAAGCAGCCTATTCATATATAATTACCCATACAATTGTTCACTTTTTAGCTTGCTATAGGAAAGAGTGCAATATAAAAAAAATTACAAAATACAAACACAAAGATATTAGGACATGGTCTCACTTCAACACAGAAGGAACACAGAACATGTTTTGAAATGTATTTGTGGATTAGGTTTCTACCCCATCGATATTACTTGAATTCATGCGATACTCCAAGAATATGATCCAATAATAGATTAATATAATGGAGAGGACCCAGTTAATTGCATATCAGATTTGTATAGCCAGTGCCATGCAATCTGGCCAGCCCTCACTATATTCACTGTCTTTTAAAGGATAATCATACTCCTGGAGAAACCTACTTTTTTTCTGGCTCCTCCCACAGTTATTCACTGACAATTCTTCCATCTCTGACATTTAAAAACATATATTAACTAGAAAGGGAAAGTTTAAGTATAAACTTTAAATTTGGCTTGAAAGGCCGCATTTTGGAAGGGAATGTGTGTTTGTGCTGCAGATTTTAAAACTCAATAATGTTAATGAAGACTTACCCTTTAAATATGTCACATGCATTAAAGGTAGGTCAGTTGGTGTGTGTGTATTCATATCAGGTTGGGGGATAAAATACTAACTTTTTTGATGAAGATAGCACACTTCTCCTATATGCCCTTCACGGCTGTACTGAATTTCCAGGGAGATTCAATAAAAGTTCTTATCATTTAAAATGGTGCTAATTTTGCCCCAACCAATCAGATCTTATTTTACATTTGAAAGCTAATGTCGGATTGGTTGGGGCAAAATTAGCACCATTTTAAATGATAAGAACTTATTAAATAACCCTGCATATGTCTCTAGCTCAAAAACTGTGGGAGGAGATACGGTCCAAAAAAGCGGAAGAATAAAACGGAAGAAGAAGAAGAAATAGAAAGAACAGTAATTTGGCTTTTTCAAGACAAATTAATAAAAGGTGGGGGAAGAGCCAGAAAGCAGTCAGTTATTGCAGGAGTATAATTCTCCTTTAAGACAAGAATTGGATTTTTTCTTAATGTTAAATGCCACTCAATGGCATAATTAAAAGATAACCTAAATGGTATGTTCACCCCCAAACAAACTTTTAGAATTAGGCCAATTGTTCCCCAAACCCTCGACATCGCGATGTTCTTATTGTTCAAAGGTGCGGCTAAACCGAATTACCAGTATTCATTCCCTCGGCAGTCTTCTGCTTAGCTTACATGCAGAAGGGGCCGGACCAGCAGCAGCGCCTGTGATTGGCTGAGACGCAACGTTGAGGTTTTTGGGGGCAAATTAGCCCAATCCTAAAACTTTATTTGGAGGGTGGATATATCCTTTAAAGGGCAACTGTGGTCTCAAAACAAATTAGGGTTAAATGAAAACCTGCAGTATTTCCTTTACACTGAGCCAACAATCACATCTCTGGCTGGAGCCGGTGAGGTATTACATTGGGGTGAATGTTCAAACTTCCTGCTTCCAGTAGGTTGAGTGACATCACCAGACCTCTGCCGGCCCTTTTCCCCCGGGGGGAGAAGCATGCTCAGTTAAGACTTATTGCTGGGGAAATCAGGAAGTTCCTGAGGAAAAAATTGACAGTTGAGAAGGGGAGCCTATTAATGCAGGCAAAGGCTGGTCACATGGCTGAAAACAGAAAGAGTTCAACCAGGACGTTACATTGCTGAACTTTTACAGCAATAACTTCTCACAAATTTTATCTAGAGATGTGATTTAGGTTTTATTTTGAAAGCTTTTTATATCATTCTTACTAGTTTGGAAGAATTTGAGACCACAGTTACCCTTTAAGCTCAAATATAAAATGAGCCTGAATGGCTTCTAGAAACTCTGAAATTAGCAGCATTGAGGAGAAAGCATGCCATTTAATGGCGTTTCTAGCAATAATTGGTTTAATTACTTCTGAAGATTTTAGATGACACTAAGAAATCCACCTTATTAATTTAGTTTATAGTTAATTTCCAAGATGTCCCTTTTACAGAGGAGATTCCAAAACGGCACCACATAGTGCTTTGTAAAGAGGAAGGATAATGTTTTGCGCCTTGGAATCTATACAAGACATCTTGCTAGCTCTAAACGTTGCAGTCTGGCACTGTTTGCTTCAGCCAAGTCTGTTATTTACAAGAGCCTCCAAATCTTTTTCCAACAGAGACACTTATTATACAGGCAGCACAAGGGGCCCTATTTATAAAAGATTGGTATCGTTATCGTAAAATACCGCTCGTTATCGTAAAATAACGACCGGGTTTTTACCGATAACGACCGTTATTTACCGATATCGTTAAATACCAGCCGTTATCGGTAAATAACGACCGTTATCGGTAAATAACGACCGTTATCGGTAAAAACCCGGTCGTTATTTTACGATAACGATCGGTATTTTACGATAACGATACCGATCTTTTATAAATAGGGCCCAAGGATTGTTAAAACCCAAAAGGCATCACCTTAAATTGATCTTACCTACCACACTGCTGCTACCACTTTTGCTTACCTTCCACCCTTACAATGCATCTA
Source organism: Hymenochirus boettgeri (assembly GCA_019447015.1). Lineage (NCBI taxonomy): Eukaryota > Metazoa > Chordata > Amphibia > Anura > Pipidae > Hymenochirus > Hymenochirus boettgeri. Next base: position 218,571,587 of record CM033471.1, on the reverse strand, counting down.
GGTCCGTTTGCAGCAACTGATCATACTGATTTTGTAAGTAGCCTCAACATTTTCTGAAATCTATACAAAATCTTATTTCTAAACAAAAAACTTCAAACAGAAACAATTAGACTCTAAAGACAAGCAAGTTGTGCTTTAGCCACCTTTTAAAACACCCTTAAGGAAAAGAAAGCATTTTAATTGCAACAGATATGCCTATATTTTGTAAAAGGGGGAAAGAAAGGATTTAGGCTTACCTAAGCTTGTGGGTTTTATAAGTTCATCCAGCAGGTCATAGAAGGGTAACTTCTGTAGTTTGATATCTGGATGGACAGGGTGGAGGTTCGATGTGAGGTGTGGGAGCTCCAGTTCATGTTTGGGCAAAAGGGAAACTGGAAGCAAAGGTGAAGCAGCCGGGTGGCCATCATAAGTAAGCTGAGGAATTGAGGATGGCGACAGGTTGGCTGGCATGGAGCTTGAGTGTACACTGGGCAAAGAAAAGTCAGCAGGAGTCAAAATTTTCAATGGAAATCGTCTCCGGTACAGTTCCTTAATTTTCATTTGAACAGCAGGGCTGCACCCAGCCTTTAACAAGTGGAGAGCTTTGGTCAAAAGTTCGTGTTTACGACCGTGTTTGTTGCGTCCAGCGTATCCCAAAAGCACTTGTAGCTCTGAGACTCTAAGACTCATAACCATTTGCTAAATCAAAAAACAGAAGAGTTGTGTTAGATCTACTTTACACGTTTCAGTATTTTCAAGACCATATTATGAGAATCGGCCAATAATATCACTTTGTATATGGCCACTTTCAGTATAAACAAAACATTCACAAAATAGAGATAACTTGATAAAAGAGCCCCAGTTGAATTGTGTGATCATTTTTCTCTAGAAAGCAACTAATTGGAGAGAAGTGGATGAGTGCAAATGCGCAGTAATTTAACACTTTCTGTAAATATTTTAAAGGAAAACTTAAGTGGAAATATCACTATTTTTAAAATTCTTAGTTTATATTATGCATACTTGGTTATTCTACATATTCTCTTCCATTTAAAAAAAAACTGTTGAATTTCTATATCCCTTGCTATATTACCTGCATGTTGACATTTCATGTTCTTTAATGGTCCTTTTTCTTCCCAGAATGCACACTACCTTGGAATGTTCCTAACATTAATTTCTACTGATTGGCTGTTAGATAGGTCAAACATGCTCAGATCTCTACTGAGCAACTGAATCAAGGGCAAGGCCATAACCGTCTCTATTAAGGGTCCTGCAAAGTCTGTTTTTGGGAAGCATTTACTGATACACAGAGTTCTGAAAGGACAACGCCCACTTAAAAGAACATCTTTTAGAAAGAACGGCCTCTTTAAAATATGTTGATATATCATACTTTGTCCTATGAATTCATTACTGTATGCCTACTATGTTTCTGGATGCCTCAAGTTTTCATTTTAGGGCTGGACTTGCCCTTTAAGGTTAGGATGGAAAATACTGCTCTTTTTGCTTAAAAGTATATGTATTTGTAGACCTGTCCCCATTCCTCATCTGGTCACATATAAATGTAAATTACAAACCCAATTACATGTCTATTGGAATATTAATAGAAAGGAATAATTGTCAAAAACTTATTTTTGCTAACTTTTGAGATAAAACATAACAAAAGTGATGTACAGGTGATACCTTTATTAGCTATGATAACCATAACAACATGTTTAAAGCTAATCATAGACAAGGGTTCAAACCAACTAATTCCCGCTTCTATTAAAGGAATAGTTCTCTCCCAAATTGAACTATTCCTTTAAATGTATTAATTGGAACCCAGGAGGTTAAAGGGGAACTGTGGTCCAAAAATGACTAGGTAAATTGAGGTAAATTGATAGGAATTGCTCCCCTGAGAATTTTTGCAATTTATTTCCATTGTTTATTTTGCATAGTTTTGAAGATCTTTACATTTTTGTGTATGATATGGCAGCAGCATCACCAGGTCCCCTGCACTTCCTGCTCTGAAACGGTCAGTCAATCTGTCCTGTGTCTTCTCCTCCCACTCATGGACCCCCCCATGGTCCCTCCAGTTGCAGGCCCCCCATGGTCCATTATCTTACAGACCATGTGGCCCCGCCCACTCGTGTGTGCTGTGGCCCCGCCCACTCACGGCTGCCATGGGTTACTCAGACACCACCACCACCCCGAAAACAGTAAGAACTCTGCCTGAAAAGGCTGTTTTCATACAGTGAAAGAAGGGCTGTAGATTCCCTTACCTTCTCTGCAGCTGCAGGTCCTTCACACAGCAGGGAGGGGGAGAGACTTCCTGTCTCCCTCACACACTGAGGGAGTCTGAGGCTTTGCTTGCTGGCGGCACTGTGCAGGAGAAGTCTCAGGAATGTCACATGTCAGCCTCCCACCCATTAACTTTCTGGTCAGTCATTTCTGTATATCTTGGGCTGTGGAGCACGTAGAGAGGTGGTTGATGGCTCGTTTTAAAGGTAGGAAACTGGCCTTTCGTTTAAGCTTAACTTGTTTGGAGACCACAGTTCTCCTTTAAGGAGCTATGCCTTACCTCCTTTCCTGTTCTTAAATCAATAGTTCAATTTGGGAGCGAACTATTACTTTAATTCTGAGCTATGCTGTGCAGGGGAGAACAAATATTCTCTGGTAGGTCCTCTGACCTACACATACATAAAATTATAAATATGGCTGTCATTATGCAGGTGATCCCTTGCCTGGGTGCCACCAGCAGGATACATATAGACTGGCAGCTATAAACAGGTGCAGTGCACCTGTTCAGCGTGAGTGTATATATACAAACAAACAGAAGGAAGTAACTGGATAAAAGAAACATTTAGTAACAGTTTTTAAATTACAGCATGACCTACAATACAAGAACAGAATGTTATTCAGCATTACTGCCACCTTGCTTTTCTTCCTTATAGTTTACATTAGACAAGCATGAAGTCATGGTTCTAGGCTTGAACAGAACTCTTCCCCCCCCCTTTTTTTTTTATTGTGCAATATCATCTAAATCCATTAAACGATAATAAATAAAAAGGGAACATCTTGTAAATATGAATAATTATGCCCTCTAAATGGTAGGCAGAAATATCATTGTGCATTTGGGTTACCCCAAATGTTACATATTTAAAGGAGAACTAAACCTACATTTTTAAAATCCTCCCCTTTTATTTACCAACCAGCGTGAATTGCTGACAGCCTTCCTAAAACCATACAAAATAGTGAACTGATTCAAACAGACCATTAAGACACTGGTTCAATTCCCGGGCTTTCTTTCTTTTTTTCTATTATGTTTCCAGCAAAAAAGATAAGAGTTTCTATATATACTGATATCTTACATAGTAGCCCTCGTGGCATAGAGGCAGAAAGCTTTCTTTTTAGAAAGACAGCATAGTATGTTGCAGGTTCAATTCCCCAGACTTACTTTTATTTTTTACTATGATGTTAATATTCTGTTTCTTATATCCATACTAGCAAAGACAAATTGCAAAGACTACTTTTCTTTTTTGTTTGCAAAGCAAAGGAATTTATCATGGTTACAGACAGGAGCATTTGTAATGCGTTTACACAAAAATTGCATTCTGTGTCAGGAAGGATAATCCCTGAGCCATAAAACTTGATTGGCTGTCAGCTTCCACAAAGAAAGGCTGCAGCCGCCTGTGAAAAGTGTACTGCGTACACTTAGCTGGGTGTTACCAGATAAGGTTAATTATGGGAGCTGACCCCTAGTACCCACAGGTTATTTTCATAAATCACCCAGCATCCACAGCAAAGGGAGAGATGAGACACAGCTTTTTGTATCTTTGTGAATGTTCTCTTTCTACTGGGGCAATAGAAGAAGACTTTAGTCTGCCTTTAAAATAAAATCACAAAAAAATACAAAATGCATTGCAACAAAATGAAAATGTTACAGTAATAAACAATGTTCATTATTAGGAAAGTTTAATTATCATTAGAAACCCAGATCTTTAGGAGATTGGTTTTAAAAAGACAGACCAAAGACCAGCGAGCTCTTAACTTGTTTGCTTAATAATGCAAACCAAGAAATTGTCGCCAAAAACCTACAATAAATTTAAAGGAATGGTCTCAAATCACTTTCCAGTGTTAATGGCCAGACCTAAGCAATAAATGTGAAGTCTTTGAAATGTTAATTGCAGTTTTTGTCAAACTGGCTAGTATTGTCCACATCGCAAACAAGAGTTTGTACTTTGCCATATTTTACATGAATTAACAACACTACAGCAAATATAAGCAGAAATCAACTTTCCCCGAAATGACAAGTCTCAGATGTTTCTATATTCTACTGGTTACATATATTCAGACTGGTCTACATTTAGCTTATGGGATGCTTTTAAAGCCTCATAAAAAGGTATAGCATTTCCTAATGGGCTACCATGGTAACAACCTAGAAGTCTCCTGTCTAGGAATTTCGGTTTAATTCTTCATTACATTTTTCTGAAAAAGTCTGTTTTGGGGGGGGGGGGTGTTTCCAACTACCCATTGGAACCCCCCAAACACTGTTAGGTGTTTCAGAAATATTTTCTTCTAGCTCCATATCATGTTTGTCAGTTTATATTTCAGTAGTTAAAATATTATGGAAAGTTTTTTACCCTTAGTAAGCTATTCAAATACAATTTTTTTTAATTTATTTTTGTTTGTTTTTTTGGTGGGGGGGGCACAAGGTTGGGGGGCTCAGCAGATTCAATGACTGATCGAATCTGCCAAAAAGTTATTCCCTCCACCTTGCTGATCGATAAACTTCCAGATCAATTTTAGGCAGTTTGTTGATATAAAGCCTCATCTGGCATGTTGCCGAATATCTACAGCAACATATTGAACAAATAGGGGGAAAAAAACTATACTGCTGCAATTCTTTTGTTATACCGCTGTTTATAAAGCCCCTTATCAGTAATCATGTAAAATGTCACACTAGTTTATTTGTGACAATTATTGCCATTCTGTTTTATGCTACATTAGTGGAAGTTAACCAAAAGTAAATCCCTGATCCTAAGAACCAACAACATCCATGATTAATGCCTTGTGAACGCGTCAGACACCGTCAAAATCATCCAAATTAAGCTGCCGATATATAAATGGTTGATCATTTAAATCTTATGGTAACCGCATGAACAGCTTAGCCTATCCCCATACAAGTAGCCAGTGAATGTCAAGTATATTTTGTATTGGCCATAAGCTACAGAGGAGTATTTCATTATTTTTGCTGTGCTAAAGAGAGTTCACTGTAAGTGGCTTTTGTGTATAAGATTGAAATCATTCATTAAGCTTCTTATGCATTTGTTTACAGAAGAAAAAGTGCCTATTTTTTACCAGACAATTGTGGATTTACCTAGTTTAAAACCTTGATGTCAGCATGCAAATTTGTTCATACACAAAAGGGGGTTCTCAAAACCTTGTTCTATATTTACTTGCCTCCTAGAAGTCTGTAAACAGTGTTATGGTGAATAATTACAACTCAGATTTTTTTATACAAACTGCCAGATGGAGACTAGATTCCTAAGGGATCCTAAATAAAGCAATGACCAGTTAAGAACAACATTTATATGTTTTCAAGCACATCTGCATTACAGTATCATTGCTGAAGAAAGCCAAGCACCCACATGCATTTATGTTAAGGAATTTTTCAACTAGCACATATGAAACCAAGGCATAAAGACAATGATGACACTAGATCTATAGTTTATAAAGGTCTTTTTCAAAATTAGGTAGTTATTACATAAAAAATAACTATACTTGTAGTTTGTGTTCAACAAGCCTATATGTAAATTCTGTAATACATGTTGAGCCACATTCGAGTGAACAATTGTTGAAGTTCTGGTTACAAAGCATTTTGATTACCGTATATACTGGAGTATAAGTCGAATTTTTCAGGCTTTAAAATTAGCCTGAAAACCTAACCTCGACTTATACTCGAGTCAAGTCCTAATTTAGATCCAAATTATGCAATTACAGATAGTAACCAGTAGGTGGCGCTGTGTTAACCTGTATAGAAAGTTACAGGAGCTGATCTGCCTTTACACTTCCTGCTTCCTGTATTCTGCCTGCAGATTTACAGCACTGTAACTGGATGCTGTAAATCTGATGGGTCTCCTCAGTTTGGGGCAAAAAACAGCTGCTAGTTCAGTGCAAATGACAGCTTGAAACTACAACTCTCAGGTGACATTTTTAACTATTGGGGTCAGAGATTCCTTTACTATATGGGGGTCAGAGTTCCCTTAACTATATGGGGTTCAGAGGGCCCTTTACTATATGGGGTTCAGGAGAATTGTAAATGATGGTAAGCCTAATTAAAAGTTTACTGAACCTGGCCACTCCACATGTTTAGAAACTGAAACTCCCAGCAACAAAGCATGCTGGGAGTTGTAGTTTCCAAACATCTGGAGTGCCAAAGAATTGGAGGTTATTAGTACTGGATTTGGCTATAACTGTATGGGATTCATGTATGGGAATTCTGCTGTCCATTTAAAGGGCAACTAAAGCCTAAAAACAACACAGAATCAGAAGGCAGTAGTGGTGATAATTTCTACCCTCGACTTATACTCGAGTCAATCAGTTTTTTACAAATTTTTCAGGTAAAAATAGGTACCTCGACATACTCGAGTATATACGGTAACTGTGCCTTGAACTTGGAAATCTTTTGCAAGCTTTTCTATTAAAGAGCTCACATATTTTTCAAACAAGCCTAGGATTAGGTCTCTAGCTTTTGTCAATCAAACTTTATGGGCTTGTAAAGCCACTCTTCTTACTCTGCGTTTGACAGGCATATGTTACAAGGTGTCATAAGATTTTTCTCAGATAAAATTTTCAATAAATCCAATTGAAAAAAACAAATGAAATCTGCAAAATATAGGGACTAGAAGATGGGAGTTGAACTTTTGGCAATGCATTTCTATGCACTTGCAATTTTCTAAATAGTCCTAAATACAATCTGCACCAAAAATGGTGATCGAATGCATTGAAATGACGGACAGGAGTGAAACACAGCCATTGGGGTTGGTTACATTGCCCTCCACTGGCATGTGATACACAAAATGCAACCCCAAATCATAAAACCACTAGCAATATTTTGCCCAATTTAATCAAATTCATTCAATCGGTAGAAATAGCAATGCCATGTATGACCTGCTTAACTGGAATAGATTTTATTTTTTTTAACCATATTAAAGGGCATGTCCACCCCCAAAATTACATTTTGTATGATTTTTAAAATCGAAATAAATATTCTGTCGGATCCCTGTCATCACTCTGCAGCTCCTGGCTCTTTCAGGTAGACTCTGCAATCATGGCTGTGACAAATGACATCACAGTCAATAACTGCAGAGTATTAACTAAGCTCTCTCTTCTGAGCACTGCAAAAGTCCTGGAAGGATGCACGAAAGAGGAGGCAGCAGGGATCATGCAGTATGTTTTTCTAACCGCACTATTGGGCTGTTTACGTATTATGGTTTTAAGGTTTAGTAGGGTGCTCTGGCAATAAACAAAAAGTAATTTTAGGAGAGGACAAGCCCTTTAAATAAGCTTGACTGTGTTTAGCAAGCCCATTGGACACTAGCTTTAATGGATACAACCTTCTTTAATTCTGATGTAGAAACCAATGTTGAAATTATGGTGCATCAAACATTTGGTGCACATCACAATGCACATTCCACTTTTATTTCATTCATCAGTAATGCAAAATTCTTCATTGTAAAATCTTGTACATTGCAGGATGATATAGCCATAAAGTTTTAGGAAAAGGGCTTGTAATGGGTTTTTCACATACAAAAAGGATACACACAGGCTAATTCTCTTTAAATGTGAACTTAAGAACAGAGATACTAGGAATACTTCCTTCCGGACTAATGATAGCAAAAAAATCTGTTCTGTGTTCTACTGATACTGTTAACTTGCTTTTTTCTAGCAATTAAAATATTACATAAAATTATACCATTTCCTGTGTGGGTGCTGAAACTTGTGTGGGGGGCTCACAAACGTTTAGCTTGCAAGCAACAAATGGAATTCATATTTAATGTGAATGAGAACTAAAAGTACAAAAAGATACTCCTGCCAAAATGTTTAAGTACCATTATGATTTTAACATTGGCAGTTTGCATAAATGTCAGAAAATGGTACTGTCTGTGCCTCAGATGATGCAGTGGAATCTGTGCCAAATGGTTTCATCTAGCCATGTTCTAAAGGTTCACTGCTACATTTGGGTAGACTGTTAAAGATATTGCTTAATCTGCTTTTATTGGATTTAATCTTAACTGAAGGCTAGAATACAGATAAGGGGAAATTAAGATTCTAGAAACCCCGTCCATGAGCCAAACAATGTTTTGCATGGAAAGCCCAGCACTTTGACAAACTACATGATTTTGACAGATGTGACCTATAAAAACCTAAAATGCAATAAATAACAGTCCAAACATTCAGTTATAAGCAATACATGAACATGAATCTGGGGGGGATTCCCCCAATATCACTAATGATCCCAATGTTGGTAGAATCAAAATGACTGTGGGAAGAGCCAGAAAGAAAAGTCAGTTACTGCAAGAGTATGATTCCCTTTTAATATAAAAAAAAAAATCTTCACTTCCACCTTTACTAAAGAAACAACAGCAATTCAGCACTTTCAGCTTAATTTTGTAAAAAACAAGTGTCAATCAAAACTATGAATCTTAAGAATAAAAACATATTCCTCTTACATAAAGCAATACCGAGTAGGCATTGAATAGGACTGTCTCCTCATATACGAGGACAAAACTACATCTGGATAAAGGCCTTTTAGAGTGAAAGATTGTACATGGAATTCCAATATTTGACATCCATATTTACCGAGCGTAAATTTACAGTGACTAATGATAACTGCCCCACTAACAAAATACTAAGCTATTATCTAACCTAGGGCTGGACAAATCTCAGGAACCCCCGTAGTCATTGTGACTAGAAATTCAGTCCTCACAACTAATATCTTTTGAGGTCTATGGAACTGGCTACCTAAAAACCTAGGGTCCAAATGTCAAAAATAATCTGTACACCTCTAATCTAACCATCATATTCACCAAATGATTTGTAAAAATAAAGACAGATCTATTCGTAGTTAAATGTATGACACCAACAAATATTCGAAAAGCAGAATTCTAATACACATACTTGACACGAAGCCTTGTAATTATGCGTTAATACGAACTATTAACAGACATAGTATTTTATATTTAATCTATGGCATGTGAATAAATGCTAGTACATTCACCTAATTACCAGTACAGATGAAATCACAACTGTTCATAAGTTATACATTAGCTCTCCAGCTTAAAACTGAACCAGTTTTCCCAATGCATTTGGCAAAGTATAAAATTTCAGACAATTCAAACTATCATTTTGATTTTTAAATTGCTAAATCCACTGCAGTTCTGAGAAATACTATGTTCACCGTGTAGAAACAAATTGGATAAACAAAAGCAGGATGTGCCAAAGTTATCTGCAATTATAGACAACCGAGGATGCACCTGTTGAACTGGTCACAGTGGACAAGAATTCTGACACTAACCATAAGTTACTTGGCAGGAATTGCTTTCCATTTTTTTTTGCATTTTACATAGTTTTGAAGATATTTTCATTTTTATGAGTAATATGGTGGCAGCATCAGAATATCCCCTATACTTCCTGCTCTGAAGCCATGTGACAGTTCCTGTGACATTAAAGTTAAATTTACAGACTTTATACACTCCCTGCTGTGGGCTGTGCTGCTCTCCCCCACAACCCCAACCCCCATTTCCTCCTTTTAAAGGAATAGTTCACACAAAAAGTAAACTATTACTTTAAAGCAGTGATTGAAGTAAAGGACCTATTCCCTACCTTCCGTTCTTCAATTACTTGACCAGGATCGAAGGTAAGTATATTTACCTCGTGCACGATCCACCACGGCTCAGTTGAAAATTGCAGACCGCTTCCTGGCTTAGTATACTACAGCGCGCATTATCACGCAATAGTGAAACTAAACCTGGAAGCGGTCGGGACTTGTCAACTGAGCCGTGGTGGATCATGTGCAAGGTAAATATACTTACCTTCGATCCTGGTCAAGTTATTGAAGAACGGAAGGTAGGGAATAGGTTCTTTACCTTCCGGTCTTCAATCAATGCTTTAAAGGAATAGTTCACACAAGTCCTCCTTCAGTCACTGTAACTCATTCTCTTCCTGGCTTCATCTGTATTCTCCTGCACTGAGCATGTGCCAACCGCAGATTAGAAGGAGGAACTAGTATTTGTTACTGCAAATTCAGAACCTCCCACCCCTTAACATTTTAATCAGTGATTTCTTCATATCTTGGGATGTGCAGCACGGAGAGGTGGTTGATGGTTAATTTTAAAGGCTTCATTTAAAACTTCAGACCACAGTTCCCCTTTAACCTCTAATCTCATGCTTCTTGCACAAGTTATACTTCTAATGTTGTCTCTCCATTTATGTCTATATTTGATTTTTAAAAGTAGAAAAAAAAAATCCTAATTAAACCTGAATAGTTTCACAAGAAAACAATTTCAGCCAACTATATAGATTATTGTGGGCGTTACTGTAATCTACCTAATCCTAGCGGGATAGTGTCAACAAGACAACTGCCTTCTCCAATTATAACATGTGCATCAAGAAGGTTATATCAATTTGCAGACTTCAGTAATACCCGTCTGCTCTAAAGCATCTGTTTTCACATGTATATTCCATCTTATTTTATTACCCAGAGCACTTAGCATTGTGGTTAGCTTAAAATGTTCATCTTTGCATAGTATCTTTGAAAACACCACCACTGTATTTTGTTTTTCAAAAAAAACAAAAAAAAAAGAAAGTAGAACTGTTAAGAGACAGGTTAGACAACAACTGCACAGAACCACACAAACCAGATAGTATTTGAACAGGACAACAGCATACAATTGTTGGACCATTCCGGTTGGCAGATTGTAAGCTCTACGGGGCTTATAGAAGTTATATATTTATGTACTGAACTATCTATGTATTTATCCCCCTTGTATGACTTTATTGTATTTTAATACTGTACAGGTCTGTGTCCCCAAGTGGTGCTATATAAATAAAAACATATACATACATACATACATACAGAAGAAATAAAATCATCCATATTATTTCCAAATCCTAATGTTAAGGGGGGATGAATTTTCCTATTCTTTAAAAGTTGACAAACTAAATCTGTTGCTTTCAAGCAATGATCCATTTTGAGCTTAATTATAACGTATCACCAGAATCTGGAAAGCTTTTATCAAAACCAGTTGAGGCAAATGAGTACACCTCAGTCTCAAAGTAGCTTTTCCCAATTTCCCCATTAGGTCTGTTTCATACATGTATATGATTGAAGTAATTAGATGATATTTGGGAATTGCCCGACAAGCATTTTTAACAACCATTTCTTAACAGATTAACTTTTGGAAGCCTTCTTCCATCATCATTAGAATGATGGTAAAAAAGTTAAATAAATTCTCGGTGCAAGTATTCAGAAATTAGATAACACCCTACCAGCACTTAATCCAGTGGAACCAAGCGGTGACATGTGGTCTGAGAAGATAACCACGGACATGCCGAGTAAAGGTGGGGGTGGGGGAAGTGGGGGATGGGTGTGTTAGTGGAATGAAACATTGATGTGGGGATGTGCAAAAAGCAAGCCAAAGAACAGCAGTACAAACTAGGAAGAAAAAAAAAAACAACCGTCTCCCATTTAACCTGAAACAGATCAGCATCAAAAAAACTATAGTACCTATATGGCATACCTGGCTTTGTAAACAATGCATTACATAATGGTAACAAAATATTCTGCATAACATTTTACTCGATATAAACAAGACAAATATATGGATAAAAAAGCAAACCATGTTACTAGTTTTATGACAATGCAGCAAATGAAAGTTAACACCATAATTCATCAATGTAAGTGGATGTTATGTTTCCCTGTCAAACCAGCAGCTTCCCTTCTCACTCAGAGTGTAAACACAGCAAGGAAAAGAACCATCTCCACAAAGGGATTAGTTTTCCCTTTAACCAGGGCACCAACATCCTCTGACATCCCACTGTCAACCAATGAAGGGCGGCGAAGCTCAACATCACCTCGCTGCCCAATAGAAATCCTCCACAATTCATCAGCATCTCATCCCAGCACAAGAATGGAGCTCCAGTCCGGTCCGGTTTATAACTGGACTCGCCAGGTCACTCGCCTCATTTTCACCCCCTGCCCAGCTTCCTCTGCCCACACACCAGCTCGCCCCCCTCCCTCCACACAACACCAACAATAACAACGGTGTCTCTGCGTTCCACATGTTGCTCTACTCCAACCTCATGTTCCGATACCCGCTTCTCCGGGTTCTCCCGAACATTCGCCAACCTACTCCCGACCTCCAGAACAGTCAACACGAGCCAAAGATCATAATCCCGGTCCCGCAATTCCAGCTGCGCTTTACCTTCAGTTCCGCACTGTCCGCCATCTTGCCGCTTCACGCGCAGGCGTAATGAACCCACCGCGACGTGGCTCGGACGCGACATGAGACGTCACCGCGCTGGATTCGAATAAAGGCGCCAATGTGAAAAAAGAGCGAGTTGGAGGTTTTGTCTCAGACAGTGTGTGAAAGAGAGTTGTCAGCGCAGGGGGACTGGAACCTGTGTGGTGGCAACACTGTATAATACAAAAACGCTAATTTAATCGTGTCACAACTGGTAAAGTCCAGTCCGCCACCTAGATGTGGAAAATTGTATATAACTATAAATCACCCCCTATATTGCAGTACTTAGAAATCTGAGAGATGCAAGTCTAACCTGCATTGCTGCTGGATGTCCTGTTACCCATTTTCTGCATCTTGGGTCTTCCAGTTAGCAACTGTCAGTTCTGGATATGACATTACTTCACAGACAATGACTTATGGTGGCCTCTAAAAGTTTTGGGTCCCACTGTGCTTCAGGAATATATATGAACCATATTAAAAAGGAAGAAAAGGACACTTAAATTTGTCCAGTAAGATTTTCAAAGCTTTATTTTCTTTAAAAGAACAAAGCAGGTTCATTCAGTAAAAACACCAGTAAAGACATCCCATAAAACATCCATCTTGTGGAGTATAAAACTGGGGTACTGGGTCTTTAAGAGACAGCATAAAAACATCCATTAAAAAAAATTCCCATAAACATTCCAAGCCTTGTTGGGGTTGTTAAAAGGGATTTAGATGCATTTTATATCTTTGTCTTTTAAAAAACTCAACGCATTTTTTTACTGCTTAATAGCAGCTGAAAAGTGATATGTAGCTAGATCACCCCACAACTGCAATACTTACAAAGCTTAAAGATATAAGACACACCAATCCTGGTTGTAGAATATAGGGATATCCTGATATCGTACAATCATCAGTGTGTGTATGTCCAGTCATTAATTTTTTCCAGCAAATGATACAATTGGAGGTGCACTCTTGTCCAAGCTTTGGGTGCAGATGCCTCAAACGGTTCTCCCTTCAACCATAGCTATTGCAGCAAACATAAAAAAGTAGAGGATCGCACTCCAGTCAATTTAAGTCTTTATTGTGAACCACACATCACAAACACAACGTTTCGGGGAATACTAACATTCCCCCGAAACATTGTGTTTGTGATGTGTGGTTCACAATAAAGACTTAAATTGACTGGAGTGCGATCCTCTACTTTTTTATGTTTACATTAATTTTTTCCCCCTATCAGATCAACAGGAACATTTTTAATATTGAACCAATCCCAATCATACGATCGCTCAGTGATTGCCAAATCTCCCGTGCGACCACCGCGATCTCCCGAAACGGAGAGGAGTCTTGAATCTTCTCCCCGTTACGCCCCCTTTATGTCAGTCATGCCCCAGACCGCCCACGCCACGCCCCTAACCCCCCTCACGTGTATGCCCCACCCACTGCGTGACTTCAATGACGTCACACAGCGTAGCCACGCCACCTCATCCACCCTGGATTGCTCAGTGTATGGGCCCCTTACCGTGAAATGCTACACAATGTCCTGTTGCCTCTTTCTGCTTCCTGGTTCTTTCAGTTAGCAGTTATAGATTTGACAGTTAACATTACAGCCAATGGCTGAATGCAGCCTCCTTTAAGCATGCTGGTAACCAGCTCACTAAATTGCTGAAAGGGCGTGAACAAATCTAGACCTATCTCACTACCCCTTTCACAAGGCGTCCAGGAGCATAGCAGGCATAAATTAAAGGGTATGTCCATCAAAAATGTAAGTTTGTTTCTAACTGATTTACTGAAGAACAAGAGGTAAATGCACTATCTCTTACCTCCCGTTCTTCAGTAAATATTACAGGAGAGGAGGAGACACTTACCCGCGACCCGCTCCAGTGTCGAAATCCCAGACGCCTCTGGTGCATCTCCAGTTGTTTGCGCGAAGGAGCGAGGACGCGTCGGAGACTGTCAGTGAAGTTGGCACTGGATCGGGTCCGCGGGTAAGTGTCGCCTCCTCTCCTGTAAGATTTACTGAAGAAAGGGAGGTAAGAGATAGTGCATTTACCTCCTGTTCCTCAGTAAATCAGTTAGAAACAAACTTACATTTTTGATGGACATACCCTTTAATGATTTTAGAGGACAAGTTAGGATATGTCAACATATTTTAAAGTGGCCATTCTTTCTAAAATATATCAATGAAATACCTTTTTAAATATAATACTTGTAATGGAGGAAGCACTTGCTGCTGTCTACTGCTTCTGCCCCTAAGCCCAGATATTAGTTCTTACCGTACCACAATCCTACTCCGCAGCAGCTTCTTTTCTGTCAGTTCCCCGTGCTCCTACTCACTCTTGTGCACAAGAATGACGTTGCCAAACCAGTCTCGCTTGCACACACGGGTGAGGGCAAGGAGGGAGCACGGGTTGAACTCACAAGAGAGACGCAGCAGCAATGATAAGTATTGATATCTGTGCTTAGGGGCAGAAATGGGAAAAAGGAGCAAGTGCTCCTGTCTGCATTACAATTATTATTTTTAGTAAGACAGGGTTTTTTTTTCAGAGTTTTACTGATTTTGCAATAAATTGATTATAGGAGGACTTTGTTACTTTGTGGTTATGATCTCTGAACATTCTTGATTTTGCTCAAACACAGCTGATTTAAACAATCAGGCTTATTTATTAGTAGGTACAAAACTTTCCCACTGCAGCAACCAATCAGATGACACTTTTTAACTGGTCTAGAACAAATAACATGGGATTGGCTGCTGAAGATTAATAACACAGGTTACAGTTACTGCACCTAGCTCACTGAGTTCAAGCTTGTTCAGATTTATGGTAAATGTTCAGATTTACCCAGAAAGAGCAAGAAATTCTCCAATTGTATTTTCTTGGGCTAAATAGAGTAGGGGAGGGAGTAAAAATGTAAATAAGCAGGACATTCTATAGTGAAATATTTTTCAATTTGAAAACAGGAATTGCTTAGAATAGCTAGTGATTTAAACTTTTGATTGGCAATTTCTGGCCTATAAGTCAAAGGAAATCTGTTTTAAGGATGGAGTTTCTCTTTAACATATTACTTCATTTTATTTTTATTCTAAAGGAAAAGTGAATGGGCAGCTTGGTGGCTCAGTGGTTACCACTGATGCCTTGCAGCGCTGTAGTCCACTCCTGGGTTCGATTCTACCCTTGAACATATCTGCAAGGAGCTTGTATGTTCTCCCCGTGCTTGCGTCGGTTTCCTCCAGGCTCTCTGGTTTCCACCACAATAAGAAGAAAATCAGCTGGTAGGTTGTATGTGTCAAATAAATGTGCTTAGATTGTAAGATCTTCAGGGCAGGGCCTGATGTGAATGTATACATGTAATTGTAAAGCACTACCGAAGATATTGTAATAATAATGATAAAAAGTTGTTGATGTTGGGTTACTAATGTAACTTGAAATAGATTTGAATACTCACCATTCCTGTTCCTGGCATTATCTGTGCATCAATGTACAGACAATGCCAACCAATAACAACTGCTAATTTACCAACCATTTTATCAATGTTTGTTTGCCAACTTGGTAAATGGTTGGAAAATTGGCAGTAGTAAATGGCACTTGATGAATAATTTGCCAACCATTCACCAATGTCTGTATGCCAATATGGCATTCACCAATGTCTGTATGCCAATAGACATTGGTAAAATAAAAATAGTTGGCAAATTGCCAGTTTTAAATGGTTGGAATTGTCTGTGCATCAAGTGCCGTTTTATCACTGCCCATTTGCCAGCTATTTTACAAATGTCTGGGTGCCAACAATTTTTCTAGTTCCAGTTTGAAGCATTTTACCAGTGTCTGTGCCAACCATTTACCAGTGTCAGTTCTCAATGTATCAGTGTCTGTGTATCAAGCATTTTACCAGTCTGTGTGCCAACCATTTTACCAGTGGTCCTTGTATTAAGCATTTTTACTAATTTCTGTGTGCCAAGCATTTATACAGTGTCTGTGTGCCAGGCATTTTATCAATGTCTTTTTGCCAGGCATTTTACCAGTATATGTGTCCCAAGCATTTTACCAGCGTTGGTTTTCCAGTTATTTGTTTTTTAAAAAGTGTTTTAAAATGAGTGCATATCCAAATTTTACATTAGAGCTCGTAGGTCTGTAGCCACATCACTGGCCACAAATTCAGAACCTCCCATCCCTCTAAGTTTCTGATTAGTAATTTTTTAATATCTTGGGCTGTGCATCATGTAGAGAGGTGGTTGATGGCTCATTCAGCCTTTCATTTAAAATCAACTTGTTTGGAGACCACAGTTCCCCTTTATTATGTACATGTTTAGGATATATAGCAATCGTTTTTGACTTAAGTCCCATTAAGCAAGTGAGCCGAAGACAAACATTTTTCATCCTCCTCTTCATTAACATATGGTCACCTTTATTAGAGATCTGAAAAGTGTCAGTGACACTGATTTGGGGAGGGGCCAGAAAGCAGCTAAGTATAGTGTCAGTTTACCTTTTACACAACTATTGTAAATTCTTGGTTCTGGCAGACAATCCCTACTGCAATAGTGGGATAGTGCTGCCATCACCTGAGGCTTGCAAAGATTAAAAAATGATATTCTCTTGTGGTTTATTTAGTCATGTTTTTAAAAAATATGCCACTAGCCATTGCACTGCACACTATCTGCAATCTCAAAAGCAGATATTAATATTAGGAATATTCTTACATGGTATGCAAACTGTTATGAAATAGTCCCCCATCTTTTCCTACCTAAGGGTAGGAAAGCATCTTCTTTTCATTATAATTAGAATTGTAACACAAATGAAAAAAAAATTAAAACCAAATTAACTATGAATAACTATCTAAATGTGATTGGTAATAGGACGCTGTTTTACAAGAAAAACGTAAACCTCTTAAGTAAGCAAATTTTTCTGTGCATTTATCATGTTTATGATCTGTAAAACAGGAAGCACTTAGCCACTTCCTAATATAAAACACAACAGGAAATTAAATAATAAAGTTCCCAGTGCTAAACTAGCCTTTTCTTCATATTCCATCTAGAAACAACACAGGCCAGTAAGGCATACAAACATGGAGCTACTTACTAAACTAGTATTTAAAGGGTAACTGTGGTCCCGAATTCTTCCAAACAAGTAAAAATTTTATAAAAAACCCTTTGATCTCACTTTCAAAATAAAACCTAAATCACATCTCTAGATAAAATTTGTGAGAAGTTATTGCTGAAAAGGTTCAGGAATATTACTTCTTGCTTAAACACTTTCTGTTTTCAGCCATGTGACCAGCTTGTAGTCATGTGACAAGCCTCTGCATGCATAAATAGGCTCCCCTTGTAATAAATATGGCTGGCGTACTCACAAGTACGCTTTCAGGAGGAGACCCGCCTCTGTAGGTTTGGATACTGGAGCAGATGAGGCTGATGGGACACCACTGGAAACTGGATACCAAGGAGAAGGTGCTTCTGGGAGCTGGGAAGCTGAAACAGGTAATGTAGTCTTTGGAGCTGACGAGGTAAGTATAGACTCAGGAACAGGCAAGGTAAGTATTGTCTCTGAAACTGACAAGGTAGGTATAGTCTCTGGATCTGGTAAGGTAAGTATGACTCTGGAACTGGCAAGGTAAGTATTCCTCTGGAACTGGCAAGGTAAGTATTCCTCTGGAACTGGCAAGGTAGTCGCTGGAACCAGGAGAGGTAAGTACCAAAGGAACCTGGGGTAGCAAACGCTATGATCGTGCACCGAGTCCAGGAGGATGCCGGCATTTAAACCGGCGAGCCAGTGTCGTAACGTTGTGACGTCATGACGTCTCCGACACCATGCACCCGGAAGCGCAGAGCGGCGTTGGACTGGGGGCAGCAGGTAAGTTCCTGACAGTACCCCCCCGCCCTTTTACGGGGGGCCACCGGACCCAACGGACCAGGTTTGTCTGGAAAACTCTTGTGAAAAGCCTTGACCAGACGAGGAGCATGCAGGTCTGAGTGTTTAATCCAGGCTCTTTCTTCTGGGCCAAAGCCTTTCCAGTGGGCCAGATACTGTAGAGATCTTCTAAAGAATACCTTCTCGATCTCAAATTTTTGTTGACCATCAACAGAAATTGGGGCAGGAGACAGATGAGGCATGGAATATTGGTTATTGCATACTGGTTTGATGAGAGAAATATGAAACACATTAGGAATCTGCATGTTGTAAGGAAGCTAGAGACGAAAAGACACCGGACCCACCAATTCCAGAATAGGGAAGGGTCCAATGAATTTGGGTCCTAATTTGAAGGAGGGAACACGTAGATTAATATGAGCAGAGGAGAGCCATAATTTATCTCCCACAGAGTAAGGTGGAGGTTCCCTACATCTCTGTCAGCTGCAGTTTTTTGAACAAGAGCAGATTTCTGAAGGCAGACTTCCATAGACTGCCAGATTGCTGAAATCTGGGCAGAAGAGTTGTTGGCAGCGGGTACTTGTGTGAAAAGAAAATCTTGGGGAAAACATTTTGGATTAGTTCCAAAGACACATAAAAAGAGGGATTTTCCAGAAGAGGCATGAGGTGCATTGTTATGGGTAAACTCAGCCCAAGGCAGAATATCTGACCAATCATCCTGAGTATAGGAAATCTAACAACAAAGCTATTGTTCAAGAGACTGATTAGTGCGTTCAGTAGCCCCATTGGACCGCCGGTGGTAAGCTGAAAAAAATTGTAACTTAATGTCCATGGATTTACAAAGAGCTCTCCAAAATTTAGAAATTTTGGAGAGCTGTCAGACACTATTTCAGAAGGAAGTCCATGAAGGCGGAAAATTTGTGAAATAAATAGTTGTGCTAACTACACTGAAGATGGTAGCTTGGGAAGTGGAACGAAATAGGCCATTTTGCTGAAGTGGTCTACCATGACCCAAATAACAGTATTCTTCTTGGAAGAAGGAAGTTCAACAATAAAATCCATAGATAAGTAGGTCCAAGGACGGGACGTAATGGGTAGGGGTTGCAAAAGACCACAAGGTAGAGTTCTAGAAGACTTAGAATGAGCACAGCTGGTACAGGCTTGGATAAAGTCTTTTACATCTCTTCTCATCCTAGGCCACCATAGGGAATGGGCAAGAAGGTCAAAAGTTTTATTAATACCAGGATGTTCAGCTTGCTTAGAACAATGAATATGTTGAAGGACGGTTTTCCGAAGAGGAACAGGAACGAAGATTTTACCAGAAGGTGTGGCGTAATAGAGGCTAGGATTTTAGTAGTCGGGATAATGGGGTCCTTATCTCGGTTAGAAGAGTCTGAAGCAACAAATGATCTGAAGAAGGCGTCTGCTTTCTTGTTTTTGGAGCCAGGTTGGTAGGTGATGATAAAGTTAAACCAGGAAAAGAATAAGGACCATCGTGCTTGGTGGGGATTTAACTTTTTAAGATTCTGAATGTATTCGAGGTTCTTATGATCAGTAAGGATGATAACAGGTGCCTTCTAACAAATGACGCCACTCCTCGAGGGCCATTTTGATGGCAAGAAATTCCCGATTACCGGCATCATAGTTCTGTTCGTTGGGTTGGAACTTTTTAGAGAAGTAAGCACAAGGCTGTAGTTTCCCTTTGATGCCTTGTCTCTGAGAAAGGACGGCTCCCGCGCCCAAGTCGGAGGCGTCAACTTCAATGTAAAAGGGGAGGCTAGGATTCGGATGAACTAACACTGGTGCGCAGGCAAAAGCTTCTTTGAGTTGTCTGAAGGCTTCAAGGGCTGTAGGGGACCACAAATTAGGCCTACCACCTTTTCTGATGAGGGCTAGAATAGGAGAAATAATAGAAGAGAACCCTTTGATGAATTGTCTGTAATAATTGGCAAAGCCGATGAATCTTTGAATAGCTTTGGTTCCCATAGGTAGAGACCAATCTTGAATGGCTGAAAATTTAACAGAATCCATCAGGAAACCTTGGGCGGAGACAATATAACCAAGAAAGGATACTTGAGAACGTCCAAAAAGACTCTTTTCCATTTTGGCATATAAATTATTTTCTCTTAGACGAAGTAACACTTGACTAACATGGAGGCGATGTGAGGGTAAGTCTTGAGACAAGACTAAAATGTCGTCAAGATATACGACTACTGAAATTCCCAACAGGTCACGGAAAATGTAATTCACAAATTCTTGGAATACTTCTGGAGCATTACAGAGGCCGAAGGGCATTACAAGATACTCATAGTGTCCGTCTCGAGTGTTAAAAGCTGTTTTCCACTCATCACCCTTGCGTATACAGATTAGGTTGTATGCCCCTCAAAGATCTAGTTTGGTGAATATTTTAGCCCTTTTGATCTGATCGAACAGTTCAGAGATGAGAGGAAGTGGATAACGATTTTTAATAATGATCTTATTTAGACCCCGGTAGTCGATGCAAGGACGTAGACCTCCATCCTTTTTTTCGACGAAAAAGAAACCTGCTCCTGCTGGGGAAATGGAAGGTTGAATAAATCCTAGAGACAAATGCTCTTTAATGTACTCTTTCATGGCTAGAGTTTCAGAGGGGGAGAAAGGGTATGTGTGTCCCCAAGGAGGTATTGTACCAGGGAGAAGATTGATGGGGAAATCATAGGATCGGTGAGGTGGTAGTCTCTCAACTTGTTTTTTACAGAAAACATCAGAAAATTCCTGATAGCATTCAGGGAGATTTCCCACAGGTTTATTTTCACAGTTAGTGGCAGAACAATGAATAGGGAAAGTAGGAAGGCAATTACCAAAACAAAAAGGACTCCAAGACGTAAGTTCATTATTAGACCAGTTAATAACAGTGTTGTGTAACCGGAGCCAGGGAAGTCCAAGGATCAGTGGGGCAGATGGGCTTTGGATCACGAGAAAGGATAAATGTTGCCAACACGGAATAGGACTTCAAAAGTAGACTGGGAGATGAATTCTGAGGCCAAAGATTTATTGTCTATAGCCAGGATCCTTAGAGGTTACTGTAGATGAAAATGGGGAAGGCCAAGTTGGGATGCAAAGGTAGAGTCAATGAAATTCCCTGCTGCCCCGGAATCAACAAAGGCCTGAGTAGAAAATAATTGAGAATTAAAGCATATAGTGACTAGCAGGAAGAGATTGAGTGGTTCACATCTAGTAGGAGACTTGGGATTACCTAGCAGGAGCTCCTCCTTAGCTTCTAGGTCCTGGAGTTTCCCGACTTCAAGGGCCAATTTTCGACAAAGTGCCCTTGTCCGGCACAATAAAGGCAAAGTCTATTAGTACAGTTTTTCTTCGGGGGAAAGATGGGTGCCACCAATCTGCATACATTAGGCTCATCTGCAGAAGGGACTAAGGGTGGAGAGGATCGGACAGGATGAGAGAGGGTTTTAGGCAAGTTGTAGCGAGCCGTAGATCTCTCTGCCTGTCGCCCCCGGAAACGAGTATCAATCTGGATACAGAGGGTGATCAGCTCTTCCAAAAGGACAGGCAATTCTCTAGAAACTAGGTCATCCTTAAGGCAGTCTGAAAGTCCCTGCATAAAGGCTGCAGTAAGTGCTTCGTTATTCCAGGACGTCTCCGCAGCAAGAGTATGAAATTCTATGGCATACTGTCCCACTGAACGAGAGCCTTGACGGAGTTGTATCAAGTGGGATGAAGCAGCTAAACATCTTCCTGGGTCGTCGAAAACGGAACATGTCCAAGAAGGCTGTAATATTATTGACTATGAGATTGTCTTTCTCCCATTAGAGGGAGGCCCAAGCCAAGGCGTTACCTTCAAGCAAGGCAATGATATAGCCAACCTTGGCCGGTCAGAAACAAAATGAGATGGCTGAAGTTCGAATTGAATCCAGCACTGTCCAAAAAGTCTGCAATATTATTGACTATGGGATTGTCTTTCTCCCATAAGGGGGAGGCCCAAGCCAAGGCGTTACCTTCAAGCAAGGCGATGATATAGCCAACCTTGGCCCGATCATAAACAAAATGAGATGGCTGAAGTTCGAATTGAATCCGGCACTGGTTTAAGAATCCTCGGCAGGCTTGGGCATTACCGTCAAAACAGGAAGGTGAAGGTATACAGGGTTCTCTATGATGTGCAGGGTCGGCAGGACCAGACGACAACGGATCTTGCGTAGGAGCGGAAGCCTGAGCCAGGGGGAAGTCGGGCAGCAAGAGAATCCATGTATTGGGCTAACTGCCCTTGATGATGTTCAAATACATCCATGCTTTTAGACAATGCTTGCAGTGTCTTGCCAAAATCTGCCATGGCCTTCTTTGGCATTTCCATGGCCCGATCGTACTGTAATAAATACGTCCGGACAGCTTGGGTGCTCACAAGTACGCTTTCAGGAGGAGACCCGTGTCTGTAGGTTTGGATGCTGGAGCAGATGAGGCTGATGGGAATTGTATGCAGGATACTGAGATACCACCGGATACCAAGGAGAAGGTGCTGCTGGGAGCTGGGAAGCTGAAACAGGTAATGTAGTCTTTGGAGCTGGCAAGGTAAGTATTGTCTCTGAAACTGGCAAGGTAATTATAGTCTCTGGATCTGGTAAGGTAAATATGACTCTGGAACTGGCAAGGTAAGTATTCCTCTGGAACTGGCAAAGTAAGTACTCCTCTGGAACTGGCAAGGTAAGTATTCCTCTGGAACTGGCAAGGTAAGTATTCCTCTGGAACTGGCAAGGTAGTCACTGGAATCAGGAGAGGTAAGTACCACAGGAATCTGGGGTAGCAAACGTCACGATCGGGCAGCGGGTCCAGGAGGACATCAACATTTAAACCCTTGTGCCGGCGGCGTAACGTCATGACGTCTCCGACGCCGTACACCTGGAAGCGCAGAGCGGAGTGGGACCGGAGCAGCAGGTAAGTTCCTGACACCCCTTCTCAACTGTCAATTTTCCCCCCAGGAACTTCCTGATTTCCCTAGCATTAAGTCTTAACTGAGCATGCTTCTCCCCCCGGGGTGCAGGGGCGGGGCAGAGGTCAGGTGATGTCACTCAACCTACTGGAAGCAGGAAGTTTGAACATTCACCCCAGTGTAATTTCTTACAGGCTCCAGCTAGAGATGTGATTGTCGTCTCATTTTAAAGGAAATACTGCAGGCTTTCATATAATGGGAAACTATAATGCAAATTAAGTTTTTTCAAAAACAGTTTTTAAAAAAAGGTACCCGAGGCAGGGAGGTAGGATTGGTGCTTTTTACCTCCCAATATCCTTTCTATGAGGAGTAGCAGGATGAAAAAAAACTGATTCTGACAGTCTTCCTGAATGCTTCAGCACTATCTTTAATATAGAATGGCCTGGGTCCATAACCTGGCAGATGAAAACTCTATGTGCTGCAGCTCCTCAACAAAACAATATTGGGAGGTGGGAATAATTAATCCTATCTCCTTGCCTCAGGTGCTTTTCATTTATAAAATGTTAATTTTTATAGTCCATTAACCCTAACATGTTTTGAGACCACAGTTACTCTTTAATATCAATGGCATGCGAATGTATCTTCTAGGTCGCCATCTTTTTTTATGGTAGGGACTGTCAGTCATGCATATATTCATCACATTAGAGATAAATTATAAACCTTTAACCCAAATTCTAAACATATTTAGCTCTGTGTCACTTTTTACATAGAAATATCCATCTACAGAATAGATGTTTTCCCTCATTAAAAATGTAAAATATATCTAATGAGCTATAATGGCTAAAGCAGACTTGCACTACTTTGTAGCAATACAGAGCACATAACCTAATTGCTAACTGAGCATCTCTGATTTTTAGGTGAACTATTTTAAATAAATGTCAATATTCATTTTAAAGACATTTGTGTATAAAATGTGACTGAATAGTTTTTATTTACAAACCGTGGATATTAACTTGAGCATCTGAAACAACAAACAAGATAAATGATGCTTCCTGCATATCTACAATCAAACTTCAAACACACAACTTTATTAATCGGTCATTTATTTTTTTGAATTATTGTATAGGTCCATGGATATGGATATCCATCCATACATACATAAATAGAACATAGTATTGGGTGTTGAATAAAGAAATACGTCCATCTATGTTAAAAAGTCTTAGATCAATTCACAATGTGCTAGTTTGATCAGTCAGGGGAGGACTGGGACCTTTTGGGGGCCTATGATTAAGGACGACTCGCTTGTCTAAAACGCGTCAGGGTGATTGCCTCTGTGCCCTGGTGAGGTTGCTGTGACCCACTGGACTCTGTAATTTTACAGGTACTTAATAAAGAATGTTTTTATTATAAGCTCTTATGTGGTGCTGCAGCTCTCTTCTTTTTTGTCTTTCAAGTTAAACTTGCCCAAACTTTTCCTGACTAACACCAGCTAATGAACTGAAGTGCTGACTAACACCAGCTAATGAACTGAAGTGCTGACTAACACCAGCTCATGAACTGGAGGGCTGGCAAACACTGAATAATAAACTGGGGGCTGATTAACACTAGCTAACGATCTGAAGGGCTGACAACACTGTCTAATTATCTCGAGGGCTGACAACACTGGCTAATGAACTGGAGGGCTGACAACACTGGCTAATGAACTGGAGGGCTGACAACACTGGCTAATGAACTGGAGTGCTGACAACACTGTCTAATGAACTGGAGGGCTGACAACACTGGCTAATGAACTGGAGGGCTGATGACACTGGCAAATGAATTGGAGGACTGACTAACACTGCTAATAAACTGGAGGACTGACTAACACTGCTAATAAACTGGAGAGCTGACTGGTAAAAAATCTGAACTAGGCTTCCTGTTCCCTGCCCATATTAGAGCTAGAGGCGTGTGCTGTGCCTTTAAAACATGTAACTTACTAACAGCTTCTGTGGCAGCCCAAATCTTTTATTGGAGACCAGCCCAGGGGGCATTTTCCCTCATCCTACTGTGCCAGTCCTCCCCTGTGTCCAGTTGACTGTAGTAAATAATGACATATGGTGGTGAAAACACAATGCCCAACAATGACAATCTGTCAATTTATGATAAATGACCAATGTTTCTCAGAATGTTTATGCTAGTGTTTATTCATGGATTTTTTTTTTGAAAAAGGCCATTTGTTAGACAACAATGAAAATTTCCTAATGTGTTGTCACCTTGGGCCATATTTATAAAGGCGCGGTATCACTTTTTTAACAAAATTCGAAAAATCAGAAATGAACAAGTAAAGTACCGCAATGGATTCAACGGGGATCGTAAATCTATGATCATGTTATCGTAGATTTACCATCTCCATAGAATACCATTGCGGTAGTTTACTACCACATGGTTTTCTATGACCAAGCATTTGTTTATTAACATACTAGGGAGGATGCGTGCGGCAGAGGGGTGGGACGTGCATGTGGTAGGGGGGTGCACGTGTGAGGTGCGTGTGCCACGGGAGATGCTTGTTCAAACTACAGTAATAGCATATACTTTTATTATTGTATGTATTATTGCCATAGAAACAGAAGTAAGGGAGCATAGGGGTGCATCAGCAGGTGTGTTTACACCTAAGGTGTGTGTGGTTAGGGAAATGTTTTTTTAATCATGACATGAAAACTATTTGGATGATGTAGGTATGGTTGCCATAAAGGGTGGGGTGTGTATAAGAGAGTATCAGTAGGTGTGTGTACTTGTTACTGTGAAGCATTAGGTTATTTTTTTGTGTTTATGACTGTAAAACTATTTTTTAATGATTTCAGTAGGGTTTTATCAGTACTATTATTAAAGCAATTCAAATATCTAATTTCAGTAAATTTATATTGCATAGTGGTGACCTGTGGTGGCATATACGGTAGGTTTTGGAGGGGTACACCTCAATACTATTCTTATCAGGACATGGCTTATATATTCAAGGGTGGGTGTGTGAGGGTGCGTGCTATCTTGTGTGGAGTTCGGGTTATGGAGTTGGGGCATGTTTTTGCATTTATTACTGTTAAACTATTATAGTAACCTATTTCATTTATCTCCTGAAAATAATATTATTTGATCTAACATGCAGTAACAAAGACAATAGAGGAAATGTTTGCCAATACAAAGTGCCTGAGGCTGCGGCATACCAAGCAACGTTGCTGGAATTGTGCAAATTCTGAGAATTCCTTACTGTCAGGAAGTGCTACACAGTATTCTAATGTCAGGTGCAGAAAGTCTTGATTCACACAAGCTCTGCAAAACGCCTTACCATTTTAAGGCTACCACAGAACAAGCAGGAAGATTCAATAAAAGTTCTTATCGTTTAAAATGGTGCTAATTTTGCCCCAACCAATCAGAACTTATGTAACATTTGAAAGCTAACATCTGATTGGTTGGGGTAAAATTATCACCATTTTGAACGATAAGAACTTTTATTGAATAACCCCCAAGATTTTTTCCCAAAGATACCATGTTAAGAGGAATTTCTTTGTATATTCAGCATTAATTTGACTTTTTTGTGATATTAATTATAATTGTCTTTTGCTATTGACAATATGTCATAATTGTAGGTTTCCCTACCCCCTAAATAACACCAGACAGTATTTCAATCTCTCTCTTATAAATACCATGGTTTAGCCGGGAGATTCACCCAGAACCGCAAGTGCTCTGGGCAAATCTTCCTTAGAGGATTTACCAGCTGGCGTTAAATACTTACATGCAAAGAGCCGCGCAGCCTCTGGTAAATAGGTTTGTGACGGCGGCGTGAGTGCCTCTTCAACAACTGAAGAATCAAAGTGCCTCAACCAACAATTGACTGCTGATTACCCAGCGGCCACCTTTGCACACCTCAGGCTTGAGATTCATACACACGTTTGTTTGCAGGAACCAACACACAATGCATGTTGTGTATGAGCAACCATGTATGGGTACTTTGTCGGGTGAAACGAATGTTTGGTCAGGCCTCATTGATGATCCACCAGGTGAATCGGTCAACGAGGCTCAACCCAATGTCGACCAATGAACCCATACGCGGCATTGTTGGCTGAAATGCATTCTCATACACATTGTATGTCGCGGCTCGACCCCCATGATCACATGTGTGTATGAAGCCTTATAAAAAGCTCATTGAGCAGAGGGAGGAGGTAGATGGTTTTTGTGGTTGCGGACAGATAACTGACAGGTTTTATGTTTTATGGGTGAACTTACCCTTTAAATGCAAAATGTGTATTTATTCCTTATGCTGAACTTAAAAAATATGTTTGTGGGGAGAACTACAAAGAAAGAACTATGGTACACAAGAAAGTCTAAAACACCAAAAATATAACTATGAAAATGATGTAATTTAAAGGTGTAGTTAAAAACAAAACTAGATACTGTGCAGGCATTGTGTTACTGTAGGAGCTTTGTTTTTAAACATGTTCCCAATGTCTACAAACTTCAAAAGGCAGCTGATTAACACAGATATCAGATGTCACCCAGGCTATGGACAGAATGTTTAGATCAAGTGTCAAAAAGAAAAGTAAGAAGTTCAGGTTCAACTTATTTCCATTTATACAAAATAGGAATTACCTTATCAGCTGTAACAATCCATTTATGAGACTTTGGGGAAATTTTTGGGAAAATAATGGGATAAATTACAAGAAGGAATTAGAGATGAGATCCGGGTCCGACTTGGAACCCCTTGGTTCTGAAATCCAAGTGTTCTGTCCGGATCGTTCAGATTTTGGGACTTCGGAGTGCGTTTTTGACTTTTAGCGAACGTTCAAGGCATTTTTCGAAAATTCTTGGAAATAGCCTTAAACTTTGATAATACGCAAAAATACGGACAGAAACTCGAAAGTACTTTCCGTTCGTATTTTTGAGGATTATAGAACGTTCTAGGCTATTTGCGAGAAAACATGCTCTGAAGTCCCGATTTTAAAGGGTATGTCCACCCCCAAAACCCCCTTACCTTCCCTCTCTCCTCCGCTGTTCAGAACTCCCGGCAGCCGCGACCGTGATTGGCTGCCTCTCAGCCAATCACGGACGTGGCTGCCGGTCCCGCCCCCTACTTGCAATTCCATGGAACACTGCAGCTGAGGAAAGAGGGAAGGTAAGTAAGGATCGGGGGACTTTCTAACAATAATATTAATGCGGTTGGGGCTGGGAGAGCATGCCCTACCGCATATCAAAGGTTTTTAAAAGGGGTGGCGCTTTAATCTCAGTTTTCAGATTTTCCCAAGTTCAGAAAGCGGAACAAAACCTGTCAGTTTCGGCCATCTCTAGAAGGAATGTAGAAGGAATATATATAATACTACTATGGAATTCCTTAATATAACTGTTATGACAAATGAGTAAGAGCAATTAGTGTTTTAATTGTTTGAGGAAAGGTGTAGTAGGGAAATCTTACTTCAGGGCTACGCACTATTTTAGTTGCGTTACGTTTTCCGTTTTGCAAATCGCAATGTATTTTAAAATATAAAGGAAATCACGAGTATCAGTTCCCACTATAAGAATTGCGTTTCCGAATGTATTTGGCCTATTTTTTATCCACATGCGTGCACAAATTTTGGTCCGTGTGAGAATCACACATTAATTATAGTCTATGGGAACGGGGACAAAAGTGGACACACAAGGAATTATTTTGGCGGGTTTTCTGTGTTTTTTTTGCTTTTCCTTTAATATTTCCTCTCACTTTCCAAAAAATGCACAGGAATGCAAACGGAACGCACGGACAAATGCATAGGAAAATCACATGTCTATTAACCTGTAAAACCAGCCGGAACGCAGACAAAATGCACTGTCCTAAATGCCCTCAAAACAGACAACACAAGGCAACGATATAAATAGTGGGACCTAGCCCTCATTGTAACCCTTTAGATATAAATAGTGGAGGTGATTGCTGTATAAGCAACCAGAAATCCTCATACTGCTTTACTGAGGCAGTGTTATCTTTTCAGTGAAAGCATGTTATTATCAGCCAGACTTCCCCACTTTAGAGTGTGTAACGTAGGGCACAAGATGTCCGTAGGCAAGTTACTATGGTAACTGATTCTTGCACATAGAATACGTCCACCCAGGGATCACCAGCATCCCTGGTTTCTCACAGCTGGAATTCTGATCTAGAGTGCAGAGAGGTTCTGCCTTAAACCATTGTCTCACTGCCCCCATTTTCTTTCCCATTTCATTATTTGAAAACTCCTTAATAGATGTAAACTCAGATTATTAACCCTCTATGAGTGGTGTCTATTGACTTCATTGCTATTTTACTGTAAATTAAAGGCCTTTTTGGAATGGAATAGCACCTGTAGTTTCAATTTGTAAATGGGCAGTTTTAAAATCCAGTGGCGTAGCTAGAAATCGCAGGGCCCCTTAGCAAGATTTTAGATGGGGCCCCTCAACCCACAAAAAAAAAACAGCACGGTGCAGTTCAACCCAACTTGTGCATGTTTTTTAAAGGGCACGTTCACCCTCCTATGATAATGTTTATGTCACATAGTTCAGCCCCACAAACCCCCTTTATTTTACGTTTACGTCAAACTTGCTCCCAGGCTCAGATATTTTACTTAAAATACCACCAATCCCTCACTGGCGTGGACACTCCTCTTCTGTTGTGAGCTGGTTGCTTACGAGCATGCACAGTAGGCTGTAACGGGCGTCAGCCATTGGCCGTAATGTCACTATCACGGATGAAGAGAGGAGACGCGGTTTTGTAATTAGAATATCTGAGCCTGAAAGCCTCTTTGAAAGGTAATGAAAAGTGGTTTGTGGGACTGAACTATGTGAGGTCAATTTTTTCTTAGGAAGGTGGACATGTCTGTAGGGGACCTGGTAGGGCCAGCGCCGTTTCTAGCCATTTTAGTGCCCTAGGCGCCGTCCCACCTACGTGCGACCCCCCAGCTGGGTTTCCTCCTGCTTCTGACACCGTCTACTGTGACTGTTCTTTATAGTGGAACCGCTTTACTAGTTGGTAAGAGGCACACGCTGTACCAGGTGAGACGGGCATGTTTACATACTTTTGTATGAATTCAGCGACACTGGCACCAAATGAAATACTGATTGGAAGGACAGGACAGGTTTCAGGTTTCAGTGGATGTGCGGTATGTGGCACCACTGTTCTCCCCAGAAATTGTTTCCAGCCAGGTAGGGCCGAACAGGGAAATTTGGATGTTTTACTCTTTCAGTTCTTTTCCAAGAATATTGGCATTAATAATTTCAGTGCCAGCACCTTTCCAGAGAATTGCTATTAACCCTTTGGTGCCAGCAGACTTCCCCATAGTATTGCCATTACAGTGTCAGCACAGTATTATCTTTAAGCCTTTCAGCTGCCAGCATTGACATGATATACAGTATGTACCTGCTTTCCATGTCTCCTCCACTGAATTGTTCACTCCTCACCCACTCTTAAGTTCTAATTGGAGAGTTGGGTGGAAGGAAGAAAGAGGCAGGGATAGGGATCTCATGGCTGCTAGTCACAGGGGCCACTGTTAAGTCTCTCTGCAGCAGCTTTTACCTGGCATTTTAGAACTGTTCTCCTCAGTACTATTAGCTGAGCTCATCCTCCCCCCTCCTTCCTTCACCTTCAGTTAATTTGCAAATTGCAACATTTGTTGCTATGTAGAGTGTGTGGAGTTCAGGCTCTGTACTAGGTACAATGTTGCAGGTTACAGCTGAAGAAGGAGAGCAGGTCTAACACAGCAAGTAACAGCTGACAGGGAGATGCTAGGGAGAAGAATAGGCGCCCTGGATCAACATAGGCGCCCTAGTTCTTTGCCTAGGTGGGCTATGCCTAAAAACGGCCCTGATGGTTGCTATGGTGATCCCTACGCCCCTGTTAAAATCCCAAGACCTTCTGCATCATAAACAGGATACATTTTATGGTGAACGTCATTTTCAACCTAACCCAACTAGCCTAAAGCCAGTCATGCATATCTGATATTGTTATCTCCAAAGGATTTCTGGGCCATTGGTATGTGTGTGTGGTCACACAGCTGATCCCAGACAGAATGTTCTCATGAGATTGGTCAGTTTGGCTTGTTAAAATACAATGGTCCACCACCAAATGTTTATTACCTGCAGGCAGACAGGCCCAGAATACTTATTGAACTAATTGCTTTCATTTTATCCAGGGTTTAGCAGGCTGTTATGGAGATATAGCCAATGTGCAATTAGAATTGTTTGTGCACTAGAATTCTATCGTTTGTAGGCCCAGAATACTCTGGCTGGATGCTTTGGTTGTGGTCAATACTGGTTTGTTAACTGTTGTCTCAGGGTTTGTATTACATCAGCTGTTTAAAGGAGGCCATATATTTAGCAATATTTTTGATCGATAAAACTAACTATATTCACTACAATAAAAATGTACCCTTGTCTGACATGGCTAAAGGGACTGACTTTCTTTGTCTGATTTGGTGGTTGGTCTCTATACATTTTTTGATTATTGTATCTAACCATCTAACCAGAATGCTACGGTGTGAGTGTATGACCTCCTTAAGAGGAACTATAGGTGTTGAGTGCCACCTAGTGTAAACCTGTGATGTTTTGTTTGTTTTTTTAGATGTCCATCTATAATGCATGTTGCTTTTTATTTTTCTTTTGAACATTTAATTACCTTCCCGAGGATATTTGTTTTGGGTATAAAGATTGAGATGAACCACTGCATATTTGACGTTGTTTTAATTTAACTATTGGCACAACAATCTAGACACTGCACATTAAGGTAATTAGAAAAGTGAGATTTTTAAAGATTGTCTAAAGATAAAGCATAATGACCTACATGAATTCTATAATTGATAACTAACACTGAAATCAGCAGCATTTTATTTATTTGTTTAATTTTTAGAGGCTACAGAGTGAGTTCTGGACCCAGCATGCTCTGTGCTTCCTCTATTCCCCCCTTCCCTCTCCCTGCCAGTGCCGATATAACTACGGGGTGACCTATTAATGATATCTCTGTAATCAAGACTGAACAGCCAGAAAAACAATTGTTACTACTAGTTAGGAGG
Organism: Hymenochirus boettgeri; assembly: GCA_019447015.1. Classification (NCBI taxonomy): domain Eukaryota; kingdom Metazoa; phylum Chordata; class Amphibia; order Anura; family Pipidae; genus Hymenochirus; species Hymenochirus boettgeri. Next base: position 218,539,315 of record CM033471.1, on the reverse strand, counting down.
GCTGCAGAAATCATAAAATGCCAGAAATACAAATGATTTCTCTAAAATATACTAATTTCAGAGAAAAGCAATGCAGCTTGTCTGCATGTTAGGAAGTATAGAATCAATTTAGCCTAATCAAATCATATTTAGTAAAGCTAGGTACACACAGTACAGATTTCTGAAAGATGACAGAAGATGACAGACAGGACCTGCAAGATCCTGTTTGCCATTTTTTAAAGATCTGCATACACACAGTCCCGAGCGTTCTCCCTATGAATATCATAGGGAGAACGCTCGGGACTGTGTGTTTCCATCGGCTGCGCTAGACTCCTCTATAGGGAGTGTAGAGCGGCCGATGGACATTTTTGGCCTTTCCCGAATGAGCATTCGGCCAACCTGATCATTTGGCGGCCGCATGCTCGTTCGGGAAATGAAGGTACACACATAATGATAAAGCCCCGATACCATCGGATCCGATGGTATTGGGGCTTTATTGTTACTATGTGTACCCAGCTTAAGTGCTAATCTTTCTGGGAGAGGATGGATTTCAATGGATGTCTGTAAAGTCTGCGATGGATCGGCATTTCAGAAGAATAACAGTTGTCAGGTGATAGAAACAATTAATCTGAGGCAAGCCTTACCCAGAATGCATGTGAAATTCCTCTCATTCATCATGGATCTACCTCCCTGTATGAGACAAGCAGTGGAGCAATAAACTTACTTGCAATCACTCGCTCCTTCTTCAGCAGACCTGCCTGACAGAGCCTACATCCCTAACTTCTTCACAGCAGGTACACACATACAGATGGAAGGAGATGCCATCAGTGAGAGTGGGCATTGAGGGCTAGGCCACACTAGCGCGTTTTTTGCACGTTTTGCGTTTGCTCGCGGTTTGGTGCGCAATTCCTGTGCGTTGCAGTGTGGCCTCACCCTTACCTCTCATATTCTGCTACACACAGGAAGTTAGCAATATGCTCCCCTACCTCCCATGAATTATAGTTGCCCCAAGAGTTTGTATTTCAAAATTATCGGATATTTGAATGCCCAAAAAGCTAAACATGTCCTAAACAAATAAAAAGTAATGGCTCACAAAGAAGACCAAAACTTTTTTTTTCTCTCAGACTACAAATGCATAATGTATTTATCAGTATTTATCAGGATAATATACAGTTATTTAGTACCATACATGATGGAAAAATTGGTCATATACAAAAGTGACAGACGTATGGCTAAACATTGTGATTGGTTTATATCATGCATAAAGAATGTGAGCAGATAAAAATAGAAAGCTGTTCTTAGACCTTATATGGGATGTGGGCATAATTATGCAAAAGTCACACTGAACTTGAAAAAAAAATGTTATTAGAGTTAATTAAGGGGTTGAAGAACTTAAGCTACGTAGAAAATCCTGCTAAATGAGGGTGTATTCACTGGTTAAAACCTTCAAGAGGAAATGATTCATCTGCACAAATACATCCAAGGTCATTACAAGGAATTCTCAAGGGAACTCCTCATTACAAGGATTATGCAAGGTCATCTCTCGCCTTGGAAGAGTTTATTTATTGTAAGGTCATTGAAGTTGAGGCATTTCTTTTATAGGGATTCTGTAACCCTGTAAATAAAGGATTTTTTAAAATGCATTTTTACTTAAAGGAGTTTGTGCTTTTTTAACAACAATATCTACTTTTTTTTTTATAGGAACCCTGTAATGGAAGGACACTATACAACTAGAAAATAATGATAACTGTGACGAACAGGAGTGCAATGTAAAACCCCATAGACAATGTCTGAATTTGCACTCCTAATTTTCAAATTATTTCACCTGATTGGCATGGTCCAGCAGTATGGCAGCTCCCACATTGTTTCACTGTCATGGGTAATCACAGGGTTAAATTCATGTTTGACCAGTGTACGCTCTGAGCTTTCTTTTCAATATCTATTCCCATTTGGTGTTGACTTAGCTGACCTAGCAAGAGGTCTGACTTCAAAGGGGCAAGGTGTGAAGTCCCTGTAATATGTATATACTCTTACAAGCTAGTAGGCACCAGCACAGCAGGGAATCTTCTAGTTGAGAATTGAGCAGGAACTAACTGGCAGATCAAAGGTAATTCATGTTCCTTAAAGGGACAGTTCAGTGAAAATTATCAATATTTGTTAAATTGTTTGTTTGTGTAATGCCTTCTTAGTTATTCTACATATTCTCTCCCGTTTAGAAAAATCAGTTGATTTCATACCCTTTGCTGTTCCCTGCTGTTGACATTAGGGAGCTGACATTTCAGGTTCTAACAGTCTTTCTTCTTCCCAGGATGCACTACTTCCTTGGAATGTTCCTAACAGTAATTTCTACTGATTGGCTGTTGGATGGGTCAAAGATGCTCAGATCTCTACTGAGCAACTGAACCAATCCAGGTGCTGGGTCATGGGCAAGACCATAACGGTCTCTACTAGGGGTCCTGCAAACAGGAAATCAGTATTTCGGTTGCATTAATTTATACACAGACACAATGCTGAATGTGCAGATTAAGGTCATTGGCATGAAAATATACTGCTCTTTTTTCTGAAAAGTACATGTATTTGCACTGAACTTCCCCTTTAATAATTCAGGATGTAGAATTATTTCATGTTTTCGTAAATACCCTCAGTTTATCCGGGAATTAATTCTGCGTTTATAGATACCTGTCATAATATGATAGCCCGAACCAAACTTGGGATCTTACCCTTCTTAGGCCTACGATCTCCAAGATATCTCATATTTGGTCTCATTTTGTTGTGTAAAATTAGTTACAGACAATCATGCTATTATTTTGAATGTGACATGTATGGTACACGGATTATGGACTAGAGGGAAATTGGAGATTTTAAATTCCCTTTAAAAATAGGAACCAACCTTCGGGGCCAGAACCAAGATAACCCCCTCTAAAGACCAGACCGCTCCCAAGGATAAATTGGGATCATGGTCTCAGCCCAGGAGTTCGTCATAAGATCTTCAATAACATCTATCCAACAGGACGGACCATATTGGCTTACAGCAGGAAATATTATTTGGACTTTTCCCATATCTGGATTATGTCTGAGTTCTGGACTCAGCTCATGGACTTTTCAGACACCAATTATCTTTAAGTATTCATTCTTTTGTCCATTTCTTACCCTCACCAGTGTGTTACCATTTTTTAATGTTCAGTAAATTAATTTAGTTTTTCTTTATATTTTTTATGCACTATTTTTGTCAACTTTTAATAAATGATGTAAAATCATTTATAGGCTTATTGTTCTATTCTGAGTATATCCCAAAACGAACCTGTGTCTCTGAAGTTACGCTACTATAGAAGAAGTATTGTTTAGGTGTATATATGTAACTGTGAATAGAATAATAGGTGTGGATTAACCTTTTTTCTTTAAGAAAGGAACATTTTTCATTTACCTGAATCTTTCCTGACTGGACTGGACTACAGATATAAATCATTTATAGTTGATTTTATATCTGTAGTCCAGATTAAATATAGAGGATCTATCAGGTATTTTAAGAAAGGAACATTTTTCATTCACCTGAATCTTTCCTGACTGGACTGGACTACCGTATATTGTGCGTTCCTTACCCTAAAGCAAGTATCAGTCAAGTCAATTAATTCACAGCCTGTGTGATAGCTCTGCAATTTCTAGGATATTAAGTACTTAATATGTTGTGTCATTTGAAATCACATATTAGGCCTTGTAAAGTGCATTTTAATGAGAGTTTACTGGTGTCTGGTTGGAAATACCAATACATTTGCTTTTACTCTATTTTATTTTTTGGATCATGCCTTCCATTTACCACCTCATTTATACTAGAAATGAAGGCAATAAAGCCTGGAACCTATGGGAAGACCCCTGCCTGGTAGACCCCCTCTAACCGACATATGAGCAGATAAGCCCTATTTATAACTACAATTGTTTTTAATTTATCAACGGGATAAATTGGTCCAGACAAATGATTTGGGCAAAAAATTGGTCGGGACTGTAGGGGGCCCCCTTCCCCCCATCGTAGTTACAAGTCGCTTGCTGTTTAATTTGCATAACAGGACTGATCAGCTGTCTGCTGGATTTACAAGCAATTCCAAGCCAATCTGATTGTCAATGTCTGTAAATATAACATATCTTTCTGCTACTTTATCTGAACAATCACGACAAATTTACCTACATCTACCCAGCCATGTACTGATTCATATACAACTCTGTGTAGTTTTAAACATACCTCCAACTTGTCTGGATCTGGGAATAACTTAAATAAATAGGGACAAACGGTTTGGGGAAAGGGTTATAAGTAAAAGTCAAATGTAATAAATCAGAAGTTCAGTTCTGTCCAACATATAAGTGGATAGAGTCAAGAACCATTAACTCCTTGTGCGTGTGGCTTTTTTCTGAATACTCCACTTGCCTGCTACAATCAAAAAGACTGTGCGGTTGTGAGTGTGTAATGGGGTACAAAGATAAACTGTAAAGCACTGTGCTGGTTCTAGTTCTATATAACAATATATAGAAATATATCTCAAGTGATTAGGTTTACTATGCTGCAGCAGCTGCAAATGTAAATTCAGGAAGCTAAAGTTCATTTTGGTTGTGGGTCCTTAAAATGGAAGTTTACATCATTAGGTAAATGGTAAACCAGGCAGGTAGGCGCCTGTGAAACATCCATTGTGACACCCAATTCTTACAGAAATGAAAGTCCTGAACCAATTAATTTGGCTAATTAGAAGTAACAAGGCAGAGGAAAATGTGTGTGCTACGCGTGCGAATTTGTGCGCTTTGATGGCCGCTTGCCCTGACATCCCTGTCATTTTCGGGGGTCAAGAGCTGGGCCCCTGCAATTATTTAATAACCCCCCACCCCACCCTGCCTATCTGCAGGTGTTTGTCTGGGGGGAGGCTTTAGCTGTCATAGGAAAAGTAATGTTGGGGCCCCATTGACTCCAGTTGCAGTGGCTGCTACCCTGGTAGTTACGCCCCTGCTAGCTGAGATTGTGAAGTTCAGAAATGCACCCTGTAGATTGCCCTTTAACCAGGGTCAAACTGGAGTTTTAGGGCCCTCCAAGAAATAAAAAACCAGGGGCCAACCAGGAAGCATTAAGGGGCCCACTCTATACTTCATCTTTTTGTATATTTTTATGATTACAATACATGTACAACTGTATCCATGTTTTTATTAGTAAATTGAGTGTAAGCCCACCACGGATTTCCCTGCTTTCCTGGTCGGCCAGCCGCCAGTCCAACCATGGCTATAGCTATCGGCAGTAATATAGTATAGTATAGTATTTAAGGTTGAATAAAGACATGTGTCCATCCAGTTTAACACCTAGCAATATCCTCATTTCCTGCCTAACTGTTGATCCAGAGGAAGGCAAACCCCCCCCACCAAAAAAATCCTTCCTGACTCCAAGTGGCAATCGGAAATTTCCCTGGATCAACTCTACTTTATGTATCAATACCAGTAACTTGCAACATTCCTTGTTTGCAGTAACTCATCCAGCTTTTTTTTGAAACTGACCAATAAACCTGCCATAACAGCGTCCACTGGAAGATTGTTCCATAGCTTTACCGTTCTCACAGTGAAAAACCCTTTCCGGGCTTGAAGCCTAAACCTTTTTTCTTCAAGTCTTAAGGGATGTCCTTTGACATGTTCTATTAGTGAACAATGCCCCAGATAGTTTATTGTATGGCCCGTTAATGTATTTATACACAGTAATCATATCCCCACGCAAGCGCCTTTTCTCCAGCATACATAATTGTAACTTTTCCAGTCTCTCTTCATATGCAAGCTCCCCCAATCCCCTTATTAATTTAGTTGCCCTTCTCTGAACCGTTTCCATTTCAAAGATGTCCTTTTTGTACACAGGATTCCAAAATTGCACTGCATATTCCAAATGAGGCCTTACCAATACTTAGTAGAGAGGGAGAATTACATTCTCCTCTCTTAAATCCATACCTCTCTTTATACAAGACAATACCATGCTGGCTCTGGCTGTTGCTGCCTGGCACTGCTTGCTACCTTTAAGTTTGTTATCCACCAAAACTCCAAGATCCCTTTCCAACAGGAATTCACTCAACACAGAGCCATTTATATCTGTTGTATTCAATTAGATCAACTGGACTTGAAATGTAGTTCTTGAAGACGTTTCGCTAGTCATCCGACTGGCTTTCTCAATTCAGAATGACTTGTACAAGAATCTGTGGCAATTATGTACCCTGGAAAATCCCAATTAGGCCATTTATGTGAAAATAAAGAAACCAAGCCTAAATAGAGGTGGGGGGGTTCGACACCATCTGTCTGCCATGTACAATGCTGTTTTAACACCTTACTACTCTGGCGCCTTATAACACCTCTTAGCCACTATCTAATCACACCCTTAACACCCTGGCTGTGATATGCTAATTGGGATTTTCCAGGGTACATAATTGCCACAGATTCTTGTACAAGTCATTCTGAATTGAGAAAGCCAGTCGGATGACTAGCGAAACGTCTTCAAGAACTACATTTCAAGTCCAGTTGATCTAATTGAATACAACAGATATACCATGACCTGGATGAATGAGAACCTTCACAAGCATATTTCCAGAGCCATTTATAGTATAAGTAGCACAAGTATTTTTAAGTCCAAAATGCATCACCTTACATTTAACAACATTGAATTTCATCTGCCATTTAGCAGCCCAATGTGACAATCTATCTAGATCCCCTTGTAACGATTGCACATCCTCTGAAGTTTTTAATGGTCAACAAAGTTTTGTGTCGTCAGCAAACACAGAAACCTTGCTGACAATACCCACTTCCAAATCATTAATAAATAGATTAAATAGAAGTGGCCCCAGCACAGAACCCTGTGGCACCCCACTTAGCACTTTAGTCCATAATGATGAAGCCCCATTAACAACTACTCTCTGCATCCTATTCATTAACCAATTTTCTATCCATGTACGGGGGGGCGTGGCCAGCCAGCCTAGAGGACAGCCGCATGTCTGCTTAGCTCCTGCACAGCTACCTGAAACAAAGCAACTTACCTCGACAAATCGGGTCCACATCGCTCCAGCGATACACACAAATACCCCAGACATGGGGAGGAACAAATCCGCGACATCTAAAACAAAAACAAGGAAACTTACCCACTTCTTCTCTGGCAGCTCCGGTTCCCGCGAGGAAATCCAAGATGGCGGTGCACATAGGGAAACCGCGAGTCCGCAACTACAGGAGAAAACAAACATAAAAATTTAAGGTAAACTGGATTCAGATGCAGAATCGTACAGCAGTACTTCTACCCATCAAAACCCTATACACGAACATACTAGAGACTCCGATACTTACCAGGAGAAGGGGGACACAAGCTCCTCAGGGGGATCCCCTCAATCCCAGAGGGATCCTAATAAAACATACAAGAAAGGGAAAACAAAGGATGAAACAAACATCAGTACCAACACAGGTATGCAAAACTCCTCACACAATTTCCCTACTACTAATGTTCCAGTATCCGAGACCATATTAAAGGAAATGCTAATTTCCCAACATAAAGCATTTAAGGTAGACGTCACAGAAATGGTTAACTCCATTAAAAAGGATATAGGGGAAATTGCTGAATCCCACATAGAGAATAAAATGGCAGATTTCACCACCTCATTTAACGAACTTGTAGACGCACACAATAATTTGGATGACACAGTCAATTCAATTAAAAATAAAATCTCAGACCTAGAGGATAGGTCACGAAGAAACAATATCAAAATAAGAGACATACCAGAAACTATTAAGAACTCAGAACTAAACCAGTATATGGACAGTTTGCTAGAGGAAATAATACCAGATGTGCCAAAATTAGAACGAACCCTAGATAGATCACACAGACTGTTCAAACCGAAAAATGCTCCCCCAACAGCACCTAGAGACGTGATCACCAGATTTCATTTCTATCAAACCAAAGAGATATTTATGTCTGCTACAAGAAATAAACATAATATTCCAACAAAATTTTCTCAGTTACAATACTACGCTGATCTATCCCAGTCAACTATGCAAACAAGGAGACTTTTCCAAACTGCAACAGAAATCCTTATTAATTCAATAAATTACAAATGGGGCTTCCCAGTACGTCTGATAACTACAAAAGATGACAAAGTTTATGTTTTGAATACTCCAACAGAAGCCATCCAAAAGTGTCAAGAATGGGAACTGAAAATACCACCTCCCTTAAAACACTTAGGAAAGACGCACAAAGCGGTAATAAAATTCCCAAGGAATGGAACTCTGTTTAAAAACTGATGGACTCATCTCCCAGTTAATTAAAGACTTCAGACTTAATATCATCACTCTGGTTACACCTCCTTTCAAACCAGATAAGTCTCCAAAGGGGGAAACACCCCTTACAAATCTAATAATTAAAAAAGTTATATGGTTATTTGATTACATGTTTACCATAAAAGTTGTTTACCATGTTCCTTGTTTAGAAAATAAGACTAAAACTATTATTTTACAGCAAATAAGTTTCCAAAGGGGAAATACCCTCTATAAATCTAATAATTAGAAAAATTATATGATTATATGTTTATGATAAAAGCTCCGCACCTTGACTTTATATAAGAATAAAAGTATGGAAGTATTTCTCTACGGTGTTTTAAAGTACTTTGTCTTTGCCATGACTGTGACAATGCTTTTCGTATTTTATCTAACCAGAAAAAATATATCACTACTGTCTTAATATTGTACATATGTTTTAGCAACAGGAAAAACACAATATAAAACTAGCAAACAAAGTAACATAACTCACACATAATAAGGCTAACGTCTATACCAACACAAACCATAAAGTAGTAACTTCCCACACCCACAAACTCCTAGCTTAACTACCCCCACAACCTGAAACTCTACCAATCTACTTTACCCAAACTTTACATGTCTCTACTATCCATTCACCTTATATACCTCAATACCTCAAAACTCAACACTCCAGGTTAATATCTAAATCCAACATATATAAACTACTCCAAGCTATTACCACAAGATATAGTAATATACCTGAAAACACCACAAGTTTTAACTAACAACTACTGTGTTCAGAACTTCTCTATACTACAGTAAACAAACATATACACTATCCCCAAACTCTATGCAAAAATCCATCTCAAAAGAGAGTTTTTGCTTCAAACTTAATAGCTTCATCTTCACACATAAGAATTACCTAAGATTAACCCAAATTGTAATCCTTGTGAAACACCTATCAACATACTCATAACTTAGAAAACACACCACAAATAGACCTATTACACACATAAAAATTCAGGTGGCTACAAGCCCTTCTACCTAACTATCGTCTGATGACTAGAAATGTTTTACTAACCTTTAAAGGTTATGTTTTTATTGTTTTTCTCTTTACCATGTTTTGTTTTTTATGTGAATTGTTAACATTGATCCTATCCTTTTCCCTACCCATAATACCAACCCACATTTTGGTCGACTTGAACTTAGTTAGCCATTTCCCTTTGATCTCTTCCAGTCAGCTCCAAAAACCTGGTACGACACATCCAATCTGTCTACCTAAACAGCCATTACCTAAGATAATACCGAAACAACCTCCACATCAAAAGAAAATAAACCCCAATGGTTATTAAACTTCAATCCTACAACGTTAGAGGCCTGAACTCCCCTCCAAAACGTTACCTCCTATGGAAAGAATTACTACTCAACAAAATTGATATTGCTTGCATCCAAGAAACACATCTAAAGAAAGCCTTAACCCACCTTCTCAAACACAAGTTATTCACTCATCTTTAAACAAGAAAAAGAGAGGGGTTACTATCGCCATAAACAACAATATCGCCTTTAAACTCCACGAAGCAAAAATCGACCCAAATGGTAGATATATAATCCTCTTCTGTTCTATAAACAACCGCAACATAGTAATAGCCAACATATATTATATATATATATATATATAAAATATAAAATCACTATAAGATAGTGATGTTTTTTCCTACATGTAGGATGTGTTCGATAGGCATTGATCTTTAATACTTACCTTCTAATGTTTATGACATAACCCCCTGCTTAATATAAGTGTTTAATATAGAGAGTATGGTGCACCTTGAGGTGTGATGAGGGGAGAATGTATGGTACGTTCTTCAGCTATGTTAAGGGGCAAGGATTCCATATCCCCTCGAGTGTCACACTGACCTGTTTTGCTACAGCTTCAGGTCAGACTATTTAAGGTCTAAGGCTTAATTTATGAGTCTTTAACAATCCATGTCTTACTAATAGGTCTCTCCAGTTAGTTTCTCATTTATTCATACCCGTTTTTTCTATGCCATATCATTTAGTGAGATTTATACCTGTATAAATTATACATAACACAGGATTTAGACTTTCGATACAGTTTATATTGTTACATATTAGGTTACATTGTTGTATATAGATTTTATGTTTATGTATCTTTTTATCCACACTTGGCACTTTAATGAGCACTTTGACACTTTATATTGTATGTTTCCAAACTCGCCCCGAGGGGCGGGCTTAAGCTGCGGTCATATTGATCCGCCTACCACACTCCTTCCAATTGGTTGAAGATCGGTTTTAAACTCTCACTGTGCACTGTTGCAGATGTTCTGAAGACGGCCCGAGTTTGGGCGGAAACATGTCAACCACCCGTTTGTGAATAAACACGTTTTATATATTTTCCTTAAGACCCATGAGTGTGCTCAATTCCAAATACCACTTATATATAGCGTGTGAGCAGCACCTGGGCAGCTGACTAACAAGAGGAGTGCTCGCTGGTGAGAAAAAGTGTATATATATATATATATAATAGAGGCAAGGATCCAATGCACTCCGTATCGTGTAGAATGCCTGGGTGCAGCCAGAAAGATATCCACCAAAGTAGTTAGTCAGGCGCACTCCACGGACTTAATACATCTTTATTAAAGTTAAAATGGTAGGCCAAAGCAACCTATGCGTTTCAGCCCGACGTTACTGGGCCGTCATCAGGGTATATCTGCAAACAGATATACCATGACCTGGATGAATGAGAAACTTCACAAGCTGTCATACGTCCATGGCAAAGTATCGGATAGTATCCCTGGATCAACTAGAACTACATCAATGTGAAAAAGTACACTTTGTGGAAAGTTTTTTTTTCAACATAAATCAGCATACAGACATTTGATATTCTTTTTAACAATATTGAATGATAAACATCAGTCAGTTAGTTAGCGAGGTCTCTTTAGCAAGATGGTAATGGGCAAAAAACCCTCTGTTTAATAGTTGAAATTTTCCTAGGCTGACTGCCATCTCTCTTTTCATCCTAGCTCACCTACAGTCAGTGTGATCTTCCCTTGGTGGTTTTGGCGATTTTTAATTTGCAGCTGAATGGCATCATTATCTATGTGATGGTCTATGCTAATTAGCCACAAGGATCAATTTCTACACTGTTACAATGTTCTAATGGCATGAGATGGAAGGCAGATTTTAAGTATTTATAGTCTGATCAATTTTTTAAGGGTATCTCTACTTCTAAACCGTAAATTCATGTAAAGCACCCCCAACCCTAAACATTAGCTTTAAAACATCTAAATCAGCCCCTAAATGAATTTAGTGTTAGATGTTTTAAAGCTAGCATTTATTATTGAGTTGGCTTACCTTTATAAGAATTTTTTTTTTTATATATATAAAGACCGAGTGTCTTATAGGGTTTTTGGGTGGGGGGGGGGGGGTATGGGGAGCTCCACTGGGAACACCAGAGTCCTCTTAGAGGGGAATAAGATGGCAAGTACGGATTACACATAGACTCCTTCTCTTTATTATTTTGGACTTTCATTAGGTAGGATAACCATAAGGAGCAGAGAAGAAAGGTAATCTTTTAACACTGAACAGTGGGGCCAACAGTGCGGCAAATTATTTATTTAAATTCCACGTGTGTGCTGGTCCAAACACTATTAAGATTAAAACAGAAAATTAAAACATAATAATTAAAAACAATTTTGGGGGGCGTGGCCGGCTAGCCTAGAGGACAGCTGCATGTCTGCTTAGCTCCTGCACAGCTACCTGAAACAAAGCAACTTACCTCAACAAATTGGGTCCACATCGCTCCAGCGATACACACAAATACCCCAGACATGGGAAGGAACAAATCCGCCACACCAAAAGCAAAGAAACTTACCCACTTCTTCTCTGGCAGCTCCAGTTCCCGCGAGGAAATCCAAGATGGTGGCGCCAATAGGAAAACTGCGAGTCCGCACCTACAGGAGAAAACAAACCTAAAAATTTAAGGTAAACTGGATTCAGATGCAGAATCGTACAGCGGTACTTCTACCCATCAAAACCCTATACATGAACATACTAGAGACTCCGATACTTACCAGGAGAAGGGGGACACAAGCTCCTCATGGGGATCCCCTCAATCCCAGAGGGATCCTAATAAAACATACAAGAAAGGGATAACAAAAGATGAAACAAGCATCAGTACCAATACGGGTATGCAAAACTTCTTATACAATTTCCCTACTACTAATGTTCCAGTATCAGAGACCATATTAAAGGAAATGCTAATTTCCCAACATAAAGCATTTAAGGCAGACGTCACAGAAATGGTTAACTCCATTAAAAAGTATAGAGGGGAAATTGCTGAAAGAACTTCCCACATAGAGAATAAAATGGCAGATTTCACCACCTCATTTAACGAACTTGTAGACGCACACAATAATTTGGATGACACAGTCAATTCAATTAAAAATAAAATCTCAGACCTAGAGGATAGGTCACGAAGAAACAATATCAAAATAAGAGGCATACCAGAAACTATTAAGAACTCAGAACTAAACCAATATATGGACAGTTTGCTAGAGGAAATAATACCAGATGTGGCACAATTAGAACAAACCCTTGATACATCACACAGACTGTTCAAAACGAAAAATGCTCCCCCAACAGCACCTAGAGATGTAATCACCAGATTTCATTTCTATCAAACCAAAGAGATATTTATGTCTGCTACAAGAAATAAACATAATATTCCAACAAAATTTTCTTAGTTACAATACTACGCTGATCTATCCCAGTCAACTATGCAAACAAGGAGACTTTTCCAAACTTCAACAGAAATCCTTAGATTTAATTCAATAAACTACAAATGGGGCTTCCCAGTACGTCTGATAACTACAAAAGATGACAAAGTTTATGTTTTGAATACTCCAACAGAAGCCATCCAAAAGTGTCAAGAATGGGAACTGAAAATACCTAACTCCCTTAAAACACTTAGGAAAGACACACAAAGCGGTAATACAATTCCCAAGGAATGGAACTCTGTTTAAAAACTGATGGACTCATCTCCCAGTTAAGTAAAGACTTCAGACTTTAATATCATCACTCTGGTTACACCTCCTTTCAAACCAGATAAGTCTCCAAAGGGGGAAACACCCCTTATAAATCTAATAAGTAAAAAAGTTATATGTTTATTTGATTACATGTTTACCATAAAAGTTGTTTACCATGTTCCTTGTTTAGAAAATAAGGCTAAAACTATTATTTTACAGCAAATAAGTTTCCAAAGGGGAAATACCCTCTATAAATCTAATAATTAAAAAATTATATGATTATATTTTTATGATAAAAGCTCCGCACCTTGACTTTATATAAGAATATAAGTATAAAAATATGTCTCTATGATGTTTTATAGTACTTTGTCTTTGCCATGACTGTGACAATGCTTTTCGTATTTTATCTAACCAGAAAAAATATATCACTACTGTCTTAATATTGTACATATGTTTTATCAACAGGAAAAACACAATATAAAACTAGCAAACAAAGTAACATAACTCACACATAATAAGGCTAACGTCTATACCAACACAAACCATAAAGTAGTAACTTCCCACACCCACAAACTCCAAGCTTAACTACCCCCACAACATGAAACTCTACCAACCTACCTTACCCAAACTGTACATGTCTCTACTGTCCATTCACCTTATATACCTCAATACCTCAAAACTAAACACTCCAGGTTAATATCTAAATCCAACATATATAAACTACTACAAGCTATTACCACAAGATATAGCAATATACCTGAACACACCACAAGTTTTAACTAACAACTACTGTGTTCAGAACTTCCCTATACTACAGTAAACAAAAATATACACTATCCCCAAACTCTATGCAAAAATCCATTTTAAAAGAGAGTTTTTGCTTCAAACTTAATAGCTTCATCTTCACACATAAGAATTACCTAAGATTAACCCGAATTGTAATCCTTGTCAAACACCTATCAACATACTCATAACTTAGAAAACACACCACAAATAGACCTATTACACACATAAAAATTCAGGTGGCTACAAGCCCTTCTACCTAGCTATCATCTGATGACTAGAAATGTTTTATTAACCTTTAAAGATTATGTTTTTATTGTTTTTCACTTTACCATGTTTTTTATGTGAATTGTTAATATTGATCCTATCCTTTTCCCTACCCATAATACCAACCCACATTTTGGTTGACTTGAACTTAGTTAGCCATTATCCTTTGATCTCTTCCAGTCAGCTCCAAAAACCTGGTATGACACATCCAATCTGTTTACCTAAACAGCCATTACCTAAGATAATACCGAAACAACCTCCACATCAAAACAAAATAAACCCCAATGGTTATTAAAATTCAATCCTACAACGTTAGAGGCCTGAACTCCCCTCCAAAACGTTACCTCCTATGGAAAGAATTACTACTCAACAAAATTGATATTGCTTGCATCCAAGAATCACATCTAAGGAAAGCCTCAACCCACCTTCTCAAACACAAGTTATTCAATAATATCTTTCACTCATCTTTAGACAAGAAAAAAAGAGGGGTTACTATCGCCATAAACAACAATATCGCCTTTAAACTCTACGAAGCAAAAATCGACCCAAATGGTAGATATATAATCTTCTGTTCTATAAACAACCGCAACATAGTAATAGCCAACATATATGCACCTAATCAAAAACAAACCAAATTTATAAAGAAAATCATACTTAAAGTCAAAGAATATCAACAAAAAAAACCCCATCACAATCTGTGGCGACTTCAACCAAACAATCACCGCTGAATTAGATACTACAAGCACCCATAAAAACAAAAATAACACTTTCTCTAACCTAATTACAACAGAAGATCTATTTGACCCCTGGAGAACAACCCATCCCACAGATAAAGAGTATACATATTATTCCCAATCTTACAATGTCTATTCCAGATTGGATTATTTTCTTGTGGATAAATGGACACTACAGAAATTACCAGATATACAAATACTCCCCATTACATGGTCAGACCATGCACCAATTATCCTCTCCATTGAAGAAGAATCCAACTCAAACCAACAAAAACCCTGGAGACTTAATCTGACCCTACTCTCAAACGAAACAACAAAAAACAAAATTCAAACAGCAATCAAAGACTACTTCGAATTAAACAACACCCCAGAAACTAACCCCTTCACCCTATGGAATGCCCACAAGGCAGTTATAAGAGGGGTTTGCATCCAACAAGCAGCTCAATTAAATAGAATTAGAAAACGAAAAAAACTCGAAATTTTACAAAAAATAGGTAAACTAGAGATGTTTAACAAACAAAATCCATGACAACAAACAAAAAAAGAACTAAAAGAAACAAAAGAAAAACTTCACTCCATAAATCTATACGAATACGAAAGAATGCTTAGAAGGATGAAAGCCACATTCTATGCCCAAGGAGGAAAAGCTAACAGAAACCTAGCTAACAGACTAAAACAAAAAAACACCAAAACCAGAATTCCATTCATAATTGAAAATAACAAGAAATTTATCAACCCGCAAGATATTGCAAACCAATTCAGTACATTTTACGCAAATCTATACAACCTCACTGACACCAAGGAAATCAACCATCCAAATCCGGAATTAATAAAATCCTTCCTTGGATTCATAAATCTTCCAACAACATCAACAGAACAAAATGAATATTTAGACAAACCAATCTCACAAGAAGAAATAATAAAGGTAGTTAAAACACTAAAACTCAACAAATCCCCAGGAGAAGATGGATTTATCAACAAATATTATAGAACCTTTATACCACTCCTAAACCCATATCTACAAATCATGTTTAATCAAGCTATACAAGATCAATTGTTTACCAAAGAAATGCTGAAAGTGGTAATAATCCCAATCCCAAAACAAGGAAAGGATGTAACTTTGATTGGAAACTTTAGGCCAATCTCCTTTCTAAACAATGACCTGAAAATGTACTCAAAAATTTTAGCTGAAAGAATTTTAACATCATTCTCCCACAACTTATCCATTAAGACCAAGTGGGCTTCATAAAAAGCAGACAATCTATCGATAACACAAGGAGAATTATAGACCTAATAGATTGGTCCAATCAGAGAAATATATCATCTTTGTTCATAACTCTAGACGCCGAAAAAGGCTTTCGACCATCTAAACTGGTCCTACTTGAACCATGTCCTAGACAAATTTGGTTTCCAAAACCACTTCAAAAAAGCAATAATGGCACTCTACTCCAAACCCTCTGCAATAGTATTCATATCGAACATGTTATCAAAGCCCTTCAACATATCCAACGGAACCAGACAAGGCTGCCCACTTTCCCCATTAATATTTGCCCTCACAATGGAACCCTTAGCTGAAAAAATCCATACAGATACAAATATCAAAGGAATCCAAATCAAAACCGCAAACCACAAGATAGCTCTATTTGCAGATGATGTCATCCTAATAGTGACCCAACCAATAACCTCTTTAATCCATATTCAAAAACATATACTCCAATTTGGTTCGATCTCATTCTACAAAATAAACAAAAAGAAATCCCAAGTGCTAGGTACTAAAATATCATATAACATTAAAAATATTTCTATCCAGTAAATACAGATTCAACTGGGAAACAAATGAAATAACATACCTTGGAATCAAAATCTCAACTAACCTGGAGGATCTATACAAAATTAACTTCCTACCACTTCTGGAAAAACTAGAATCTAAAACCAAAAAATGGAAATTCCTTAATGCTATCTTTAATGGACAGAATAATGGCCTCCAAAATGCTCATACTCCCACAATACTTATACATGTTCAGATCCCTACCTATAACCATACCAGACTCCTTTTTCTCTAGAGCTCAATTTGTGTGGGGACAAAAAACAGCTAGAATAAACAACCAAATCATGGCCAAACCACGCAGGATGGGAGGTCTGGCAATACCAATACTAAAAGAATATTACCAAGCTACTATACTGGATCAAATAAGATTCTGGTGGAACAACAACTCAAACAACAAACTTTGGTGCCAAATAGAGGAACATATGTGTTCAATGTCAAACCTACAAAAAAATCCTTGGAGCGATTCTCTTAGGAGACAAAAACACAAACTATACATTTATTATCCCCAGAGCATCAATCTCCAACTGGAGAATCATACACAAAAATCAAACTATCCTAGCCCCATTATATGAGTATATTCCAATTGAAAGCCTGGAAATGGTGATCCCCAACTACCAAACCCAATGGAAACCAAATTTATTGTCAACAATAGATCAACTATTCAAACAAGGAGAAACCATACCATTCCAAACACTACAAAAAAATACCATCTCAACCAGAAGGACCACTACAAACATATCCAAGCAATATCCTACCTCTCTGCTTCCAAAGCAACATGGAAAACATCAACGGAATCTACAGAACTACAGTTTACCACTGTAAAGGAATTACCACCTTCTACACCATGCTAAATAATAAAAACACAATGACCAAAATAAAACCATTTCTTAGATGGGAGGAAGATTTGGGGAAAATATTCCATGAAGAACAATGGTCAGACGCAGCAATCTTACCATTCCAATTATCAAATTGCTCACAACACTGGGAAACCGAAAAATAATCACTAAGATATTATAGAACACCAACACTATTGGCAAAATGGAACCCAAAAAAATACTCACCTCTATGCTGGAGATGTGGAAAATCCCAGGGCTCCTTGGTCCACATGTTCTGGTCCTGCAACAAAATCAGAAAAGTATGGTATAAGATCCAAAATTTCATAACAACGCTATTCCATATTCAAATAATACTTACCCCCGAACTAACACTACTTTTTCTTGATCTATAATTATTTCCCCTTAACCATAATGTTTCATCTATTCATCATCACCTTACAATACATCGCAAGAAACTGGCTCACCCCCAAAATCCCTAACCTAACCCTTCTCCTGAAAAGCTTGAACACAAACATGCAAAATGAAAAACAATATGCCATAACGCAGCTCAAGTTCCATAAATTCTACAAACAGTGGGAGTACTGGTATGTGGATAATAGATCCATGGGTGCTTTATGAAAAGATTCTGCTAAACCTAACTAAGACTGGAAGAGAGATCAAGAGTAAACCTAAATCCTGATTAAAAGTTGACCATAGACATAAAGTAAACAACAATATTAATTCCCCCCCCCTCCTATCCTCCCCTCACCAATGTTATCGCATTATTTGTATACCTACAATACCATGTAACAGTACGCTATTTTATGATCTCTGATGTTACAATGCTATAATATTATGATATTATTATTATTATTATTATTATTATAATTTTGAAAGAATTTTCTTGTAAAATATAATAAAAACCGATTGATTAAAAAAAACAAATTCTATCCATGTACAAATGTAACTCCCTAGACCAACAGACCTTAGCTTATACATTAGTCGCCTATGGGGGACTGTATCAAAAGCCTTTGCAAAATCCAAGTAAACTACATCTACTGCTATGCCAGAGTCTAAATTGCTTCTTACTTCCTCATAAAAGCCAAGCAAGTTAGTTTGACAAGATCTATTCCTCCTAAATCCATTCTGGTTACTACTTATAATGTCAGTCCTTGAAACATGTTCTAGAACATGTTCCCTTATTAAACTTTCCAGTACCTTCCCCACACTGAAGTTAAAGGGTATCTCCACTCGTTTTTTGAAGTTTTTGGAATCCAGTTCTATTGAAGAACGGGAGGTAAAGGAGCTGTGCCTTACCTTCCGTTCTTCAATAGAACACACAGGAGCCAGGAGAGAAGGTAAGAACTTACCCGCTCGCTCGCTCCCCCGGCGCTTGGTCTGACAGGTCCCGACGGACCTTGTCTTCTATGCGCACGCGCGATCTATGCGCATAGAAGACAAGGTCCGTCGGGACCTTGGGGCAAAATTAGCACCATTTTAAATAAGAACTTTTATTGAATCTCCCTGACTGTATATTGATCACTGTAGGTCTGATCAGCTGTTTTGCAGCCCCCAGACTGCTCACACATAATCAACTGATCACTAGACCCCCTTATATAGTTACCCCACTGGCAATAGCCTGATGCAGAGGACAGTTGCAATTTTATGCACCCATCCATTAGCCATTAAAGGTATCACCTATGAAATACTTGTACTATAAATACTATATGTGTAGTTCCTTTGTATAGAAGATCCATATAACCTAGTGTGGCTGTAGCTACGGCAGACTGGCATTATTGTCTAAATATTAAGGATAGGTTTTAGGGGGGGAAAAGGTAACGTCAAGTAAACAACAATTGGTTCAGTTAAGTGGGTTTCTAGCCATGAATTCCTTCAGATAGCTAACTCTTCACATTCTCCCATATTATATAGCAGACCTCTAGTTATACCTAAAAACCTCTCTATCTAACTCAGTGACAACTTTAGAACTTTGGAGCTCAGGCTTCTACATGTCAAGTACCAACCATACCATTGGATGCAGGATGATCTCTACAGGTTGGCAAAGCCATTTTCATAAGGCCCCACCTCTAAGACTTATGTGGTTGTCATCAGACTTGCCAACTACAGTGATATTTACTGTAAAGTCAAATATTTTACAAATATCCGCTGTGATATAACTAGGAATCACTGTTCCCCCAGCAAAACTATAATGGGTCCTCTCACCCTGCATCATCTACTGTTGTGTTCTGAGTGGATGCTGTAACTGTTATATGGAAAATAAGAAGCTGGGTCCCCCTTGCTTCTGAGCCCCCCTGCGGTGGCAGTGTCTGCTGTCCTGGTAATTACACTCCTGTATATCCCCGTACGTGATCTCAGCGTACTATCCAAGATGTATGAACTGGTGTCATAGAATGTGTAATGGAAGCACATGCTATGACCACTAGGGGTCAGTAGCAGCTTACAAAATGTCGAAAAACAAGTATTTTTTTTGACACGTTCTCATATATTAATAGTGTAACTACATGTATAAATTATATGCAAATTTGTTAAACAGCTAAATTTATCTTACCCAGGAAATCCTACAGTATTGCCAAGTTACTATTGATAGTCTGTGTAGTCAAATATATATTCCTTTTATTTCATTGTTTAAAAGTTTACTTTAGTGTAGTAACCTATTATAAATGTGCTCCCGTTAATCTTAATACAGCAAACTCTGTATAAGGTATAAAGCTGGGTGCACACTATCAAAATATTGGCCTGACCAACAATTCAGTGTATTGGTAGATAGGGCCGAAATATAAGGTGGTTTCCTGAGCCAGCTACTTATGCCATGACCAACAGACCTTCATCCTGCCTGATCAGTCACAAGTGTTGTTGCCTGACCGGCCAGATCTTCAACCGAATGGCCGATTCAGCCAACAAAGTGCTCATACACTCATACACGGCATGATTATTGGCTGAAACAGCATGCCTTGAAACATTAAGAGATCTCTGCCCCAAAGAGGTTACAATCTAAGTGGGAGGGACAACATACAGATACAAGTGGGGGGGATGGTTACAAAGTGCTTGAGATGGCTAACAATCATTTGTTGTGGAAAGGTATCATAACAGTCTAGATTTGAAAGTATTAATGGATGTCCAATCTAAAGTTGCAGGGAGGCTACACTGGCTTGTATGTTTAACACTTAATAAATTAAACTTTGTTAAAAATTCTTACCTGAGTGTGCCTCCCTGCAACTTTGTATTGGATTGATACTTACCTGATGTGGCACAGGCCTCAGGGGGTGCACCTCTTAACTTACCTGTTTGAAAATTAGATATATTAATGGATGTCACCTGTCGAAGCGAGAGAGGGAGAGAGTTCCAAAGGTAGGGAGCAGCAAGAGAGAATGGTTTAAGGCGAGAGGAGGCAATGTTTGTTCGGGGTTTCCCCTTCGAGGAATGGAGGGCACGACCAGGAACATAAGCAACCAAGAGAGAAGATACCATATATACTTCATCAGCCAGCAGAGGAATGTGGAGTACGCGGCCACCAGAGCAGAGAAGGGGATCCAGAGAAGCCTGCAGAGGAACCGGAGCAGGTAGGAGAAGGCAACTGTGGGGACTCTCAGAAGGGTGGGGGGGAAGTACAGTAATTACTGCAGTGGCAATTATTTGCCACTGCAGGAACATGCGTGTGTCAAACCTCTTCTTAAAAAACCCTCTCTGGACCCCACCTGTCTCTCGAATTACCGCCCTGTCTCCCTTTTACCGCTTGTGTCAAATCTCTGAGAACGCCACGTGGGGGGATGGGTACAAAGTGCTTGAGATGGCTAAAAATCATTTGATGTGGAAAGGTAGGATAACAGTCTAGATTTGAAAGTATTAATGGATGTCACCTGTAAAATCGAGAGAGGGAGAGAGTTCCAAAGCTAGGGAGCAGCAACAGAGAATGGTTTAAGGTGGGAGAAGGCAGTGTTTGTTGGGGGTTTGTGGAGAAGATTTCCCTTCGAGGAATGGAACATAAGGGACCAAGAGAGAACATACCGTATATACTCAAGTATAAACCGAGATTATCAAGCTAAAAAATAGGTATAGGGAAAGGGATTTTAGCGCAGTGTCTGAGGAAGAAGGAGGGCATGGGGTCAAGGGTACACATTGTAAGCGGCGAGGATAACAGGAGGTTGAAGACTTCAGACTGGGGGACAGGGGTGAAAGATTCCAGAACTGCAGGGGATGGGGCAGGCAGAAGAAAGTGTGAGTTGTCCTGAGGAGAGAGGATTTGAGTACAGATATCATCTATTTTAGTTCTAAAGTAGTCGGCAAAATCCTGAGAAGCTTTAATGGAATGAAGAGTGTCAGTAGACGAGGGCTGCAAGAGAGTGTTAAATAGAAAAAATAGACGACGTGGGTTATTTTTGTTATTACTTATAAGTGTGCTAAAATAGGAGTGTTCTGCTGCTGAAAGAGCTGAATTAAGACTCAACAACATGAGCTTGTAGCGGTATAAGTCCGTTGCTCAGCTGCACGAGTACAGTACAGTTGGTATCTGAATTGAGCCAAACACGGGGATTAGCAGGGTGACAATTGTGAGTTTGTAGGGGAGCAAAGGAGTCAATAGTAGTGGATAAGATAGAGTTATACAAATGTATTAGGAAATCAGGGTTAGAATCAGACATGAGGGCAGTGAGGCTAGAACTGAGAGAGGAGAATAGAGACAGAAGGTCTATTGCTTGGGTGTTGTGAACAAGGACAATAGATGGAGTGTCAGAGGAGAGGGGAGAGTAGGTGGTAGATAAAGTAATTAGATTGTGATCCGAGAGAGGGAAAGAGGTGCTGGCAAACTGTGAGACAGTAAGGCTGGGTACACATGAAGGGACTATTTGTCCTGACCGAGCGCTCGCTACGAGCAAGCACTCGACGGGGACAAATGTCCATCGGTGGCAAATTCGTCCACGTCCAAAAGGCAATTGCACGATCGATAGAGATTTTCCGACACTTCCGATCGTCCGATCCGGACGTTTGAGGTCGGTCGTGGCCGGCCACCCCATACCAGGAGATATTCTTGGCCGACCAAAAGTGCTGTGAATCGGTTGGTCAGCCGAAAATTTCTTCTGGTGTGTACCCAGAAATGTAACCAACATTTTTTGTAAAGACCAAGTCCAGGAAGTTACCATCCTTATGGGTGCTAGTGTTGGTCCACTGCTGGATGTAGAAGGAGGAAGTTAGGTGGAGAAAGCGAGAGAGACAGGATTGCTTAGTGACGTCAATGTGACAATTAAAGTCGCCAGTGGTGTAGCTACAGACCTATGGGCCCTGATGCATAATTTGGACATGGGGCCAGGGGAGGTCTCCAATGAAAGATTTGGGCTGCCACAGAAGCTGTTAGTAAGTTACATGTTTTAAAGGCACAGCACACACCTCTAGCTCTAATATGGGCAGGGATCCAGGGATACATTCCGATTGCCGTTTGGAGTCAGGAAGGAATTTTTTCCCCCTATTTAGCTGTTTTTTTTTTCCTTCCTCTGGATCAACTGTTTGGTAGGGTTAAAAAAAAAAAAATAAATATAAAGAGGGTGAATAGGTTGGACTTGATGGACGTATGTCTTTATTCAACCTTAATTACTATGTTACTATGTAACAGGATGCATAGTTCAGATTGTTTACCAGTCGGCTCTCCAGTTTATTAGCAGTGTTAGTCAGTCCTCCAGTTTATTAGCAGTGTTACTCAGTCCTCCAATTCATTTGCCAGTGTCATCAGCCCTCCAGTTCATTAGCCAGTTTGGTCAGCCCTCCAGTTCATTAGCCAGTGTTGTCAGCGCTCCAGTTCATTAGCCAGTGTTGTCAGCCCTCGGGATCATTAGACAGTGTTATCAGCCCTTCAGATCGTTAGCCAGTGTAAGTTAGCCCTCCAGCTTATTTGCAGTGTTGTCAGCCCTCCAGCTCATTAGCTAGTGTCAGTGAGCCCCCCAGTTTATTATTGAGTGTTTGCCAGCCCTCCAGTTCATTAGCTGGTGTTAGTCAGGAAAAGTTTTGAGTTGACCTAGAAAGTGTACCCAGAGGTGCAACCTACCGTGAAAGGGCCTCCCCTGCATGGGGCCCCCCAACCCCACCGCAAACCAAATAATCATTCCCATAAAGAAAGAACATTTAAAATCATAATTTTTTGTAAAAGCACTCATTTTAAAACAGATAAAGATACTTTACCAAAACTATTAAATCAGATTCCATTTCTAAACTTAACCTCAAACCCTACATTTCTAAAATAACCACTGGTAAAAGTGGCACACAGACTGGTTAAATGCTTGGCACGCAGACACTGATAAACTGGTTGGGAAACTGATACTGGTAATGGTTGGCACTGCTCACAGCTAGATACTGGTTAAATGCTTGGCAAAAAGACAATGGTAAAAATGCTTAGTACAAGGACCACTGGTAAAATAGTTGGCACACAGACTGGTCTTTTTAGAAACTTCTTGGCCAAGGGCCCTGGTGTGGTCGCATCCCCTGCAGCCCTAGTAGCTTCGCCCCAGGAAGTCACCTAGAATTAAAGCCTGGACAATTAGAGGAAAAAAAATAGAGAGCTAGGGGCCCTATTTATAAAAGATCGGTATCGTTATCGTAAAATACCGATCGTTATCGTAAAATAACGACCGAGTTTTTACCGATAACGACCGTTATTTACCGATAACGACCGTTATTTACCGATATCGTTAAATACCGGTCGTTATCGGTAAATACCGGTCGTTATTTACCGATAACGACCGTTATTTACCGATATCGTTAAATGCCGGTCGTTATCGGTAAATAACGACCGGTATCTGTAAATAGCGGTCGTTATCGGTAAATAGCGGTCGTTATCGGTAAAAACCCGGTCGTTATTTTACGATAACGATCGGTATTTTACGATAACGATACCGATCTTTTATAAATAGGGCCCTAGGTTTCAAATTCTGCAAGGAAGGTGGCTGGGGCTGAGGCAGAAGGAGGTCTGTATACGACTGCTACTCGTAGACATAAGGGGTGAAAAAGTTGGTCAACATAGACTTCAAATAAGGAAAAAGCCACAGAGGGTGAAGGAGAAAGAAGTTTAAAGCGGCAGATAGGGGAAAGTCCTCCACCATGTCCTTAAGGAACAAGGCGATTAGAGAAAGATAGACCACCATGCGTAATCGAGGCCTGACTGCAGTATCATGTTTGGAGATCCAAGTCTCCGCGAGAGCCAGGAGATGAAAGGTGTTAGAACAGAACATAAAAGTATGATATAAACTATATCATACTGCCTCCCAGTGGCTTCTATAACAAATGAAATATATTTCAGAGTTGCCATTTATCCACATAACAATATTAATGCAGAAGACCAAGTGCTTTTATCCAGGTGTTGGAACATGTTTCTTTTAGGTTATTAAACATAAACAAGTTCTTAAACTTGTATTTAGATCTGATCTGAGTTCACAGAAATGCTTTCCCAATGGAGTGCCCTTGCATTCCTCGTTGATTTTAAAGGGCATATCCATATCAGAAACTCCCCCGATCCTTACTTACTTTCCCTCTTTTCTCGACCGTACTGTCCCGTCCCTCTGCTTGCATGAAACTGCAAACAGGGGTCGGACCAGCAGTCGCCTCCGTGATTGGCTGAGAGGCAGCAAATCATGGGCGCGGCTGCCGGCAGTTCAGAACGCCGGGGGAAAGAGGGAAGGTAAGTAAAGATCGGGGGACTTTCTGGACATAATTATAATGCGGGTGGGGCTGGGGGAGGAAGCCCTACAATACCCCAAAGGGTTTTTACACTAGGGGGAGGGAGAATAAAAAGCCTCAGAGGCGGAAACAATTTCCCTCCCTGCCAGGCTCCTGGTGGCCAGTTTTTGGGACTTAGGAGGGGCATTGCAGGGCAGCCATTTGGAGCAGGGATATAAAGTAAGGATTTTATTACACTACACAGTGGGGCCAGTAGTGGGTTAAATTATAGTTTTGAGGGTGGACATGCCCTTTAAACATCCTTGTGTGCAATTTCAGTTTTGTATCTACTATATTAGTTTAGCATTGGAGTTTATATCTTCTTTATATCTATCCTCTAGATCCCTGTGTATTTTGTGCACAGAATCATGCACCACCACAGTAGAAACAGGAAAATGATCTGGAATAAAATAGTTTTAAATGTAGCGTTTGACCACCATTCGTGAACAGGATAGGCCAGGGGTCCTCAAACTACGGCTCTCCAGATGTTTGAAAACTCCTAGCATTCCTAAACTTTCCTCTGTAGCTGAGGAGTGCTGGGAGTTGTAGTTTTTTAACATCTGGAGAGGCGTAGTTTGAGGATCACTGGGATAAGCAGGTGTCACACTTTGATTCCGCTGTAATTTATTTTATTGTTTTGTTGCTTTTGTTCTACATGCATTTTTGATGGTGGTTACATGTCCTGTGACATAACTCAGTGACTATTACATATAGTGGATAATGTACCCCCTACAGTAATTTATAAGGAGATTAAAAGCCACATGTCCATATACAGACTCATGAGGCCTACAGTATTCATTGTCAGTTATAAACATTTTTATTATTCTTCACAAAAAGACCCGGGCATTGAAATAAAGGTCATAATTTTATTCAAAGTTTCAATACAACAAAAAAATCTTCATCAGGAAAGATAGTCCCATATGCAGTCAGTATTAGGGTTACAGTGGAATCCCCCAGTGGGCCCACAGTCCATTCAAGAAAATAGAGAAAACTGCTAAAATTGAAATACAGAGCCAAAGGGACAGTAAGAAATTTATTTATAATAAACAATGAGAATCAGTAGGAGTAAGAGACATATGTAAATTAGTGATAATAGAGATATGAAATGTTAGGTGGGCCTCTAAACTCCTATGCTTGGCCCCTTGTCTCAGATTTCCTGGTGGGTCCCAACATTCCAGTCCATTACTGCATTTATCTGAAACATTTTAACTATTCTTCACAAATAGTTCAGACACACTAAAATAAAGTTAATCAAACGATATTTTAATTCAGCATTTTGTCTGTGACTATCTTTCCTGATGATGACGCTGAAATGTTTAAAGATATCCACCTCTTCTTCAAGCTCTCCAAGCTTTATGTCCTCAGAGAAGGCAGCTAGGGCAAAAGAATTCAGTCATTTACTGTGGTGTCATCTGTTACATCCATTACTGACAGATGCTAAACGGGAAGGACCAGCAAGCAGAAAGAGAGGTCACAGAACATCAGACAGCATGTCAGGTTTCGGGGTTTGGGGATGGTTTATATATAAATGTTCTCCGAGGGGTGAACTTGCCCTTTAAGTGTTTATATATATGCAGTTATGGAGCGGTATGTCCTGGTGCACAATTATAAAAAGTAGAGGGATGATGAGTGTAGATGGAGCTCTGAAAATTGAACATTTTCCGTATTTATGTAAAACTGGTAAAAAAAAATAATTGTTGATCTATAGAAAGGTATAAGGTACGATGGGCCAGTTTAATTGTAGTCAATTCATTGTTTTGGAGGGTAGTAGTGAGAACACAGAATCTATTTGCTAAATGCTGCTCAAGGGATATTTTAACCAACTTGTTACGAAATAAGAATTTTGTTTGGTATATTAATAATTAAGTGTGTGTGTGTGTATATATATATATATATAAATATATATATAAATATATATATATATATATATATATATACATCTTTAGATTAATTTATTTTAGGTTTTAATTTAGTGTTGGTATCTAGTAGGTTATAATGTAGGTGTATGAGGGATGGCTTAAGGTAAAAGTCAAATATTTTGGTTTGTATCTTGTCTTAGAAGAGACGAGTTTCCCAGCATCACATAACAAAGAATCAGGATTACAACCACTGATTAGATCAGGACTCCTTGGTTTATGACTCTTTTATGGTCCATCTATTATTACGAGCACAATAAGATATGTTTACATAAAAGACCACACCTGGGGCCCTATTTATAAAAGATTGTTATCGTTATCGAAAAAATAACGATCGCTATCGTAAAATAACTACCGGTATTTTCCGATAACGACCAGACATTATTGAAAATTACCGGTCGCTATCGTAAAATACCGGTCGTTATCGGAAAATACTGGTCGTTATTTTACGATAGCAATCATTATTTTTTCGATAACGATAACAATCTTTTATAAACAGGGCCCCTGTTATCTACATTCCACAAGGTGGAGACACCAAACCTGAAGGTATGCCTGTGAACCTGGTCCTGCTACTCTTGAAGTGTAAATTAGTGTCAGTTAATTCTGGAGGGGAAAAAGGTAGGCTGGTAGCACAATAGAGATGTCTGAACTGACCAATCAACTCCTGCAAGGTGGACAAAAATTATTTTACAAACTAATCAGAAGTCCGTAGTGCTAGGGATTGGGGGTCATTTCCTATATCAAGCTATATTTCCTATATCAGCTATCTTTAGGCTCTTGTTCTCTACTCTCTCTTTGGAGGTGGAAGACCTAAGGCCCATGCACTTCAAGAGGTAGATATCTTTATATATATCCCTTTGTTCGTGTTTTGTATTATTTGTCTTTGTTTATTGGTTTTATGTTTGTAGCTTTTAATTAATGGTTTTTAGCCGTTATTGTTAGATTATACTGTGTATTTAAATAAATGTTATTTTGATTAAGCTATCTGCTTCTGATTCAAAGTTATTTCTATAGTTAAAAGGGTAATATATAATATGTAAATTGATATGTATGTGAATTTATCATATTCCTATTAAGATATATAATAATCTAAATTAAATATATTACTATTGCCAGAATTTAGGCAACAAACTGATATTCTGGTATTTCAATAGATTGGGTCGTTTTTTGCCATGACCAACAGATCACTTCAGGTCGAAATATCCCTTTCATGTGTATATAGCCCTAAGCATATTCCTTGATTTAGATAACTCAAGTTCAGATATAACTGCTGTCATAACTAAACATTGCTACACTTGAAGTTATTTTGTGACATCATTTAGTTTTTTTCACATACATTTTCCTACCTTCTTGCACAGGCCCTTTGTCATGTCTGTCCTTTTAGATCACAGTTGATTTGTTTTAAAAAAAAAAAACCATCCAAAAAGTCTTCCCCTGATTTTCCTAGAGATTGGGACAGTTCGCTACGACCAATCGTGTGGTCAATAGAAGACTGCATGATAGCCGGTGATTTCCAGCATGTCCGATCATCCTTTCACTTGACAAAAGAACGACCATAACCGGTCAGCGGACAGAAAAATACCAGATATTTTGGGGTAATCGAAATAAAGAAATATCAGTTGGTCAGCTTGAAGTATCTGCTTGTGTTTACCTAGCCTAAAAGATAGTGCTGAAGCCAGGAGGAGGCAGTTGTATTTGTGCTGACCCTCCTCACAGAAACAATATTGGGAGGTAGGAATTATCAACGCTACCGCCCTGTCCCAGGTACTTTTCATTTTAAATGTTTTTTTTAAAAACTTTATACGCAATCTAATTGTCTTTTAGGGCTAGGCCACACTGTTGCGTTTTTTTCCGTGATTGCGCATGCATGTTTTTTTATAACAGCAATCGCAGAAATGCATGCCATTCATACACAATCGCATGCGATCACCATTTTATAGAGCAATCGCATGCGATTTCATATCTCAGCCCTTAAAGGGTCCACCCTTGAAAATATTTTTTTATATGTTATTCCCCTCCCTCCAGCCCCAACCGCTCTATTTATTTTATTAGAAAATGCCCCAAGCTTTACTTACCTCCCCTCTTTCCTCCGCCATGCTGCCAGACCCTCTGCAAGCAGAGGGGCGGGACCTGCAGTCATGTCTGTGATTGGCTGAGCAGCAGCCAATCACGTTCGCGGCCGCCGGGAGTTCATTGCGGCGGAGGAAAGAGGGGAGGTAAGTAAAGTTTGGGGCACTTTCAAATAAAATAAATAGAGCGGTTGGGGCTGGGGGGACAGGGGGAATGACATATGTAAAGGGATTAACGCTAGGGGGAGGGAATCCTAATCGGAAGGGGGAGAAGGGCTGCAGTACTGATGCCAAACTTCTCCCGGAGGCCAGGTAGGAGGCAGAGGACTCTGCTATCCTCCTGGTGGGCAGTTTTTGGGACTTTGGGGGGGGACTACAGGAGAACCATATGGAGCTGGGATGTGAGGTAAGTATTAAACTACACTACATGATGGGGCCAGTAGTGGGGGGGATTATAGTTTTGGGGGTGGACATGCCCTTTAAGCTCTGAAAATTAATAAAAAACTTATAGACATTACTGGCCATTTTTATAAAGGATCAATATTGGTAAATTGCAATATTGAGCCTTTACTGCTGCAGCCATTATTTTCTATAAAGGATCAATATATATCATATTTATTTATTGATCTTATTAGAACAAAAAATTAACTTTAAGACTGTAGTTTGTATGAAGAGACTCTTGTGACTGAAAATTAGCTCTTTCCAATTCTTCAGTACAGCCATAGGACTGAGTTGGTAAAGTCCATTCTCCTGCAATGAGGTTTTTGCTATGTTACATTGGCTACACTGCTTGGCCTATAGGTGACCACCTTCATAGGAGTACTGACACGGAAACTGACATGCCATAATCATTTTATTTGGTCAGTGTCATTTTGGGTGGAGGTCAGAAAGCTCATAGCTTTCATTTTGAAGGGGTAGTTCTAACCCACCTGTAAACATGGAAAAGCGTGAATATTTCCAAAACAGTATTCAAAAAAATGTGTGATTGGTGGAAACATCAAAAACTAGTATTCTAATTGGTGGAGAGTTCTGTGGATGTTAAAGGGCATCTATACTGAAAAATAGGTTATTTTAAATTGACCATAACTGGAAATCCAGAGATTGTGCTTTGCAAATAGACATGAGTGCTGCCACCATTACTTCAGAGGTTAAAGGGTTGGGAGGTCAGCCTGTCAGTGCTCAGACCATACGCCACACACTGCATCATAGAGGAGTGGAAGAGGATTCCAGTGGCAATCTCCAGTGAACTCCATGCCCAAGAGCCTTAAGGCAGTACTGGAAAATAATGGTGGCCACACAAAATATTGAAAGAATTTGGCCATTTTTCACTTTGGGGTGCACTCACTTTTGTTAACAACAGTTTATAAATTAATGACTTGTTGAGTTATTTTGATTAGATCCTAATGTTGATTGTCGCATGATCAGGAAAGTAGTTTTTTTTAGTTGATTGGTTCAACAATCGTAGTATTTTCTAAAAGTCGTCATTAAACATTAATTGCTAAAAAATTCAATGCGGAACAATATATATGGTACATCTACACAAACCATCTTTTGAGTTTACTACCACACCCTGTCCCTCAAGACCCCAAGCTATGTGTGCTGGCAATCCCATACATTAAATTCTGAAATAGATATAAATTGGCATTTCTCCAAGAGGCGTGTTTCTATGGTAGAAGGCACATTATACTGACATGGATTGTTTCCCTTTTCCCTCAGCCCAGTTCATCCCCCCTCCCATCCCTTATTACATTATAGCAATTGCTACATTTCGTGTTTCTCTAGCAGTAAAACTAAAAAATAAATAAAATATGAAACCACTCACCAATACTTACTTTTTATGTTGGCACCTTGGCTCCAATTGTTTTAATCCCCTTTCAATTTTTTATGACCTCAAGGTGCCAGAACTGCAGATATCTATCCACTGTCTCTGGAACTTTCTATGGGGCTGTCTATGGGAGAAAGTCCACCCTTGGTTTATACTTGAGTCAAGCAGTTTTCCTGGTTTATCAGTTGTCAGTTTATATTCGGGTTGGTTTATTTTCAGTTCTGAAAGCTTGCTATGGTTATCATCTCAGATAACCAATAAAAGGTATCTCACAGTTTTACCCTTTAACTGTTCCGACTTGCCATCAAGGTATGACAATGCAATTAATTGCATCATTAGGAGTAAGAATGAAAGGGTTAATCTGTACTATAATTTGTTAACAGGAAAGCTCTGTGCTCCATCCTTCTCTTTCTCTCACTTCTCAAGGAGTAACTGTTGTATTCAGTTATATTAAATGGACTTTAAATTTAGTTCTTGAAGATGTTTCGCTAAATTAAACTTTAATCCAGTTGATATAACTGAATATAACAGATATACCATGACCTGGATGAATGAGAACCTTCACAAGCATCTTCTCAAGGAATAAAAACTTCTAAATGCTTCTGGGAAATGGTCTAGAAATGGGAACAGCAAACAGAGTTTAATCAATAGTTTCAAGGCTCATGGATAATTAGGGAATTTCTTCCACTTCTCAAACACATAGAAATCCTGATGTCAGGGACAGGAAGTTGCAATAGCAGCTCTCGGTGCTGTCCAAGACATTACAAATCTGATGGTCAGTAATTTCTTACAAAAAGTGGGTTTGTGGCAAAATTACTGGTTTTGATGGTAAAACTTCATCATTGAAACTACTGGCAAAGTTTTAAATTTCTATGTAGAAATTGGACTTTTAATGTTCATCAGCAAAACTGCAATTTTGAGGTGGAATTTCTGTTTCAGTGCTTTTAAGTACTTCCTGTTTGCACCAAATAATACACTATAGGGCTTATTTAAAGGGCATGTCCAGCCTAAAATAAACTTTTAATATTTTTAATATTCTGGTAGAGGACCCCCCCCCAATCCCATTTTCGCATTATTTAGAAATCTCAACAATGCCTCTGAAGGGACTTACCTGACACTGTCCTGCAGTACTCTGCACTGCTCTTCCGGCTCTTTTTCCTGGTCACGTCTGTCATTCAAGGCACAACGTAACGGCAAATTGCCTGACACAGGAGCAGGGGGCGGCGCCCAGGCAGCGAAGGAATGGGTCAGGTAAGTCCCTTCAGAGGCATCTTTGAGATTTCTAAATAATGGGAAAATGGGGTTTGGTAGTTAAGTTAAGTGAACTATTCCTTTAAGCCGCCGCTAACTGTTGGTACATCTGTTAACACTGCTTTAGAGCAGATTTGGAGCAGGTAACTAACTGGTAAATTTTTGGTTTAAGGGTGGGCATTTTAAATCTTTAAAATATCTTCCAGGAAATCCTCTGGAGTTGAGCAGACCCATATGCAGCAAGGTTGGTTTATTTACAAACAAAATTCACTTACACAGAGATTTTTTTTTTCCTCAGAACAAATTTTGAGTTTTGTTTTGTACAGAAGTTGGCGGATTTCTCCTTAAAGTGCTGTTATTACATTGTCCAAAATACAAAATATGATAAAATCAAAACAAATATAGAAAATAATTCAAATAACTTAAAAAAATACTGTTTTAATAAGAATCACAGTACATTGATACCCATTGCACGTAGCCACTCTCCAACTAGCAAGCCCAAATTATTACATGTTCAGTGTCAGAGGAAATGGGTCTCGGTCACTGTTGGGCTCATGTGGAGACATACAGAAGAAGAATTAAATAGTAAAACAATTAACACAATGGACTTTTTGCAAGAATTGTCTTTATATATATATATATATGTATATATTTATATTATATTTATAATTTATGTGTCAGGTATTCACAATGCTTTATAATACAGGGCTGATCATCTATGGATCACTCTTGGCTCAGATTCCTCAGTGCTCAGGGGTCCGGATTTATCCTGTACAAAATTTACAAGTTCTTTCAGGGTCATGGGGACATTCCCCGGCCAGTCCTGCGCGTGCTCGTTTCCACAGAGCCAGGTAGTGGTTTCTTTGTGCTCTAGTTCCACTATCTCTCTTCATGGGGCTGGAGGGTACATGAGCTTCCTTGGTGCCCAGATGTAGCTCAAAGGGGTAGGAGTTGAGCTCTGAAATAACAGCTCCCTGTGCAGGGTCTTTGTGTCAGCATCTTAAAAGAAATGACAGAGTATGAATGGGTTAAAGGGTATGTATACTTTATTAAAACAAAAAAAGATTTTTATATATATATATATATATATATATATATATATATATATTTTTTTTTTTTTTTTTTTTTTTTTAGACAGTTATTTTTTTTTTAATAATACTGCAAGGTTCATGCAGTAAAGGTAGTATATGAGAGGCTATTAGAACCAAAAAAAATCCCTTTATATTTAAAGCCACAGCTTTCCAGTAAGCTACAGTTATATTTACATACCCTTTAAGGGAGAACAGAGAACAATTATTCACAGTAGATTCCATTACTATCTGATCATGATTTTGCAACAATAAACAATTAGAATAAAACTATCTAGCCCACCATACTGTGTGGACACACACACCACAATAATACTGGCTCCCTTTACTTTAATGAAGGAGAAGATTACCAGTTAAAGGTTTGTACACACATATGAACGGCTGTTTGTCTCGGAGGTGTGAGTCGTGATCGGAGGTCGGTCGGGGCTCGGAGGCCTGCTGAATATGTATGTGTGTACGAACCTTAAGTGTTTGGCCAGCTTAAGCTTCTATGCTGATCTAGAAGACCACAAAATCAAAATGATCAAGACTTAATTACCAACTTCAGCTTCTTTGACTACATTAAACAAATGGTACCATGTGGACAGTGGTATAAAGTTAAAATGCATGTCCACCCTTAAAACAAACTGGTGACTTGTCAGTTATCTGACCACAATCTAAACTGGTATTTTTCCCAGTTGACTATATGCATTTGTAACCAGATATTTAATGATAAGTTCCATTCCTTTTTGGCCAAGGTATCTGCCATCTCCCTCTGCTCAAAAAGCTTTTTATATGCTTGAGCAGAGAAGGCAACAGGTGAAACTGCATGGAGGGGCCAGCTTACTCTACCAGAATGGGCACAATAATTATTTTTAAATATCTGGTTAGTAATGCAGGTAATAAAGTGCTAAATATTTCAGTAAGAGTTGGGGGCGGTTAACTATTGACAATTTACCATTTTTTGGTTAAAGGGTGAACATGCCAAACTCCAACTCTGGACT
This sequence comes from Hymenochirus boettgeri, assembly GCA_019447015.1. Lineage (NCBI taxonomy): Eukaryota > Metazoa > Chordata > Amphibia > Anura > Pipidae > Hymenochirus > Hymenochirus boettgeri. Next base: position 218,504,739 of record CM033471.1, on the reverse strand, counting down.
TGCCTACTTGTATGCACACTTTACCCAAGGAGGATGACAGACAAAAGTAAAGGTTTGGGCATCTCCAAGTCACACCACTTTGTGGCCTATAGGAGCCCTGTATTTTATAACATTCACAGGCATTATGTTGCACAATGACCTCACTCCGAAAAGAGTATTATTTTTATTAGATTAGGACCTGAAAAGTCTTGAATGCTATAAAGCATGTGTGCACTTGATTGGTTACAGTGCAAACACATATATTACCATTCTAGCATACCAGGTGTGCATCTTGGTAGGTGCAATCCTCCAGGGCCCCCTTGGGCAGTACATCCAGAACAGCAAAGATGTTTCTTCGGTGAATCAAATTTTATTTAAGTTTTTAAGCCACCTGCCCTATTCCTCAGATTACAGTGCAAACTAACCAGCATTTATTATAAGTACTGGAATATTTAGCAATTTTGATTGCTTAAGCTGGAAACACACCCATCAAGGGCTAAATGATGGTGCAACCGATCAATACATCACAATAAAAATTTGATTGTAAAGTAGCAGCCGAATATTACCACCTTGCATTATCCACCTAGAGCAGATTTTGGCTTGTAGCTACAGATGCGATCACCTTTAGATTGATTAACTTCTTGTGAACGTCAATCTGTACATCGATCAGAAGTGTTAACGTGAATGGAGTATAACCGATTCAATCAAATTGTAAAAAAAAAAATCTGACTGTCTTTGGCTGGCTTGAGGCAGGGTTCACACTAGGGTGAGTTTACCGATGCGGGAACGTCCCATTGTGATGTTCCCCTATGTTATCGCATAGCGGTGTCCATTGATTTCAATAGCACTGCAATGCGATAACGCAGAAAACTGCTGCTGCGCAACGCACTGTATTGCAGCTCGTAGGTGTGAATACCGTTAACTCCTACAAGCAAATCGTTTTAGTGCAATGTCAGCGCTTGACGTAGCACCAAAACGTCCCCCAGTGTGAATGAGCCCTTAGGGTGGTTTACAACCAACATTACACCACCCACAGTAATTATACACATAAGGTATATATTATTATATTCACACACTGCCCTTTTCCTTTTTTTCCGCTAGTTTATTTATACCAATCTATCACTGTTTCCTGTCTCCCCTGCTCTGTGACATACTTTCCTCTTTTTTTTTTTTTGTTTGCTAATACCTTTTAATTTCTGCTGGATGGCATAGCGTGCTTTCCTTTCCTGATCCAGTTCATTACACAGAGTGTCTGGGGAAAGAAAGAAGACTTTAGCTTATTGTGCTCAATGACAGTCTCCTCTCCAGCAGCTAAACTCCTTCCCTGCCAGGGAGGACAACACATTTATGTTAGTGCTATTTAAACAGACAGGCAAGCGGGTAGATAAACTACATGCAAGAAAAAGGTAACAATAGCAACCAAAAGGAATTAGATGTTATATGGAGAACAGCATAATTTTTATTTCTCTTATTGACAGGTATTTCATTAAATATGGTATAAATATATACATGGTTACAGTAAATCTGACATTACAAGAGCTGCTATAGGGTTCCCCCACATTGCAATGCTAACTTGTGACACATGTAAGTTGTTATAATAACAGACGTTGCATAGAACTGCCTTCCATAAGAAGGGTTAGATTCCTGGCAGAAATTATTTTCAGCAGAGATGGGGTTAAGCACTTGTTCTCCCACTAACGAATGTAGTTTGTTAGACGTGAGTTACAGTAAGGATGCAGTCTGGGAGTTTGCGCTGGGAGGCAGATGGATACGAGCAGAATTAAACACAATCGGAAACATTAACGCGCAGGTAATTTTACGCCTCGATTTTTAATTTAGAAACCCATGCAAATTAGCGTGTGGATGAGTTCAATCACTGTTTGGTAATAGTGCCTGCAAGGCTCGAGCAAGGCTGATTTGCTGTTTTCAGGCTAATCAGAGGATATTAAATAAGTAAAAATAATTGTTAAATAACCTTGAATTTAAACCTAAGTGACTGAGCATATTCTACACATTGTTGTATGATGGAAAAGGGTCTCCCTACAGCAAAACACTTACCTCTTACAATCTGCAGCTGCTGGACCATCTCCTCTCGGTATGCCAACTCCCTTTTCATCTGATCCTGGAAATTATCTGAAAGAAATACATAAAAGATAAGAGTCTTTCCTGCGATACGGTACAGTCTTCATTGGTCTCCACATGCAAAAACAATAATGATGATGAGTGAAGATAATGAACACATTCTTAGGCTTGGTACACTCGGGGCGGTTGGGGTGAAAAATCTGTAGCATTTTGCTGCGGCCGCGACCATAACCTTGAACTCGTAAACCCGATTAATGCACGGAACTATTTTCTTATCATTGAACACACACTGTATGGGGCCTAGGAATGTGCATTGATTATCTTTTCTATGTTTGACCAGATCAGTTGCACTTCCGCTAAATGTAGTTGTAAATTAGCCTAATTGGAGTGCTTCCACAATTCTTGTATTGTATGAATAGATATATTTTTTTATACATACATATACACACACACACATACACATATGTATACATACACATATACATATGTATACATACACACACACACACACACACACACACACACACACACACAGGTCTCAATTACAGACTAAGTCGCTTTTAAAAATTAAAATTAGAGATAGTTAAGCTGCTCGTATGGTATGACTGTACAGCAATGCTTTATCTTCTATTACTGTGTCTAGATTAATGTTAATGAACAACATCTACTAAAAAACACACTGTGTGCTGGTGACTGCCATATGACAAGCAATGGCTACTTAAATAATAATGGGGCAATTCAAAAAGTACTTTTGTATTAAGGAAACAGCTGTCATTTTGTGTGTGCGTAGGACAATCACCTGAGAGCCAAGGCTTGGACTGTACATGAATGAAGGATTATATTACTGTGTTGCGATCAGTGTCCTCCTTCTCTGCTCTTTTTATCTACTGTTCTAGCCCGAGGTTTTTTTTCTGATTTTCAGGAGGATGTGGAAGTGAACTTTCTTTACAGTTCTTAACCCGGGTACACAGACTGTGAGAGATACATGACAGATTCTAAAGGAATCTGCTACAAATCAGCAAAAAAACACCCCTAAACCAATCTACCAACACTGTATAACAGTGTTTTACACGTGGCCACACGTGTAAAATATGACCAATGGAAAGTTTCTGGCAAAACCAACCAATCCAATAGATGGCAGGGGTGTGACTTCCAGGGGAGCAACCGCATAAGGGCTAGAGAGCCAAAGCAGCTCTATACCAGATAAAGCCTCCACCCAGAAAACCACAGATAAGGGGGCCCAGTGATTCCGAGTTATGCCACTGGGTGATGGCAATGGATTGTTGGCCATGGAATCGGCCATTTCTTGCTCCACACACGGGTAATAATCTCAAATAGAATTGGTCTATTATCACCCTTATGTACCCAGCTTAACATTTTTTGATTTGCAGTAAAAAAGGAGAAGAAAAGGACTAATGCACTATTTAGCAAATTAAAGGGCAAATGCAAACTACTCTTAAGCTGCAATCCCATTCAACCTGCCTTTTTTCTGTGATGTTCCCAATATCAGCTATTCATTCCAATCTGAACTGCAGAGGTTGCTGTCTTATCTTCAAGCTGAACAAGCTCTTTAAAAAAAGCTTGTTGGTAATCAGACCTGACCAATCGCCAATACATGGGTATGGGGATCATCGACAGGTCCTCTCCAGTGGGGAAACTAACTTTAAGGGTTTTGGTTTAATTGAAGAGCTCTCTCATACCTCCCTCTCTTCAATAAAACCTGCAGGATCCAGGAGAAAAGATACAGTCTCACACTCTTCCGTTGAGCTTCTTTGGTTATGCACCCGTGAGTGGGTGGGGCTTGTGCACCCGTTAGTGGGTGGGGCTTGTGCACCCGTGAGTGAATGGGTCCACGTCACCCACAGGTGGGCGGAGCCACGTGGGGCTGTAAGAGAATGGGCCAAGGGGGCCTGCAACTGCAGGGACCATGGGGTCCATGATTGGGAGGGACCAGGGGGGGCTGCAAAAGGGGAGGAGGAGACAAAGGGCAGATCTGACATGGTTTCAGAGCAGGAAGCAGGAAGTGCAGGGGACCTGGTGATGCTGCTGCCATATCAAACACAAAAATGTAAATATCTTCAAACCTATAAATTGCTAAAATTCTCAGGAAAGCAATTCCTATCAATTTACCTAAAGTCATTTTTGGACCACAGTTCCCCTTTAAAGGGCATGTCCACCCTCCATAGCAACATTCCTTTATATCGTAGGGCATACCCTCTCACCCCCAAACGCTAAGTTAAAAATCAATCCCAAACACTACTTACAGCTCCTGGTTCCAGCGTCACTCTGGTCCGGCTCCCCTGCCTGCCGGATCTTTTAGCAGGGGGCCGGACAGCAGCCGCGGCTGTGATTGGCTGAGAGGTAGCCAATCACAGCCGCGGCTGCCAGCAATGTAGAAGACACTGGCAGCCGGGAGCTGTAACTTGTGTCCGGAAAAGATTTTAAAAAACTTTTAACTTAGCGGTCGGGGTTGGGAGGGTTTGCCCTACAATAGGTATTAAGGTTTTAACGCTACATTAATTCTTTGCAGAGAGGGATCGGGAGGGAGGGAGGGGGGTGAAAGGGCTCCTGGCTGTGCGCATGTCACCATCCCTCCCGGAGGAGAGACAGAGGGCAGCAACATTAGGACAGGAAGACAGCCACTACTCTGCACTTTACTGGACTTTGAACATGGATTGTAGAAGAACCATAAGGAGCAGGATTGTAAGGTAAGGATTGTTTAAAACTGTATAGTGGGGCCAGTATGGGGTTAAATTTTAGTTTGGGGGGTGTACATGCCCTTTAAACCAAAATCCCCAAAGTCAATTTCCCCAGTGGAGATACCCTTTAAAGTAAAGTGAGACGATACTGGCCCCTACACACTGCCGATTCCAGGTAAATTCCGTTGGTTCCCAGACTTGATTTACCCATTATCGGTGTATGGCCACCTTAACATAAAAAACACTGTAGCAAATGGAAACCACAAAGGATGTAAAAGTAATTTACCATGTAACACTAATCATGCACTACCATGCACCAATTTGACATTCAATCGGACATGAATTGATCGCATTCGACTAAACCAGCATTTATACCTGCCATCGTTCCCGCAACATTTCCAGGCCAAATCATTCTTTACGCTCAATACTATGATCCCGATATCACTTGCAAAATAAATGGGCAGTGCGGTTGTTGGAACGTCGCAAGGAAATTTTAGTGTGGTGCATGCCCAGCTTAAGACTGATGTATGGATTGGCACAAATACCTTTCAGGCTTTGAAATTCACGTTCCAGCTTTTTTCTTAAATCCATTTGCTCCACCAACAGCTTTTGAAGCTCATCTAAAAGAAAAGGATCCATCAGAGAGGATAGCAACCCAGGAAACTCGCACATTTGCTCCCCAGTGTGACAGAGCAATAACTTTCACATTACAGATACACACACACACACTGGAGCATTTATGAGTTTTTTTACTTTGTAGCACACACAGAAAAACATGACACCATACAAGATGAACAATATGGACTACATATATATATATAATATTGTGAGTTACCAGCACCCAATTTTGCTTGACTTTGACCTAAAACATTCAAAATGCCTGTTTGTAGCTGGTCCATCAGTAACATTATTTTAAGGTGACCTTGAAACCATCAATTACTGATAAAATAGGTGAAGGCCTGAAGTGAAAAGATGACTTATGTGATATATATAGAGATTTTGTTTTTTTATTGATATAACATTTTATATACTGTACTTATGGTGTTACATATATTGAAATAGTATCAATAAAAGCAACATTGTATACATACAAACTGAGTGAATTTTTTCTTTATCGTGGTTATAGAGTAGTCTTATCAATTATAACAAATATGGGGGGATACAGCGAGTTGCCAATGGGGAAAAGAGATACAGAAAGGCAGCAAAATATCATCTTGGTTTCAGCAACATGTCAACATGTTTAAACAGACACACGGCGTAGCAGTATATATTTTCGAGACATATCTTAGATCAAACTTCAAATGGGGAGTGGCTGATGCATTGGCAGATAAAGGGTTCCATTAAATTCCCTTGTCTTGTGCAACACACGTAATATTGTTTGAACAATTTCCCGAACTGTTCTTGTGTATGCAGCCTGCTCTGTCTTATGAGCAGGCAACACCTTCCCCTGAGCAGAGGAGAAGGGCAGTACAAGAGCCATTGGCATCCCCTTCCGTTCAGCCATTCTGCCAAGTAGATGTCAATATGATGTTGGGAGCTAGCTGGCCCAACAGTAGATTGTCATCTATATTATTATCTAAATTTACCTATTTTTCTATGTATACATACATTATGTATTTTGATCTATGCACAGAGCTCTTTATCAACCCATGGATTTAGTAGTATGACGAGCATGACTCCTGTCAATGTTCAATCAAAATGTCAGGCCAGTGTAAGTGTGCTTCTACCAAGGAAGAAAGAAATTCACTAATGTTAGTGTATACAATAGTGAAAATGTTCAGTTCTTCATAATGCAGTATTAGCATAAGTTACAGATCAGCCATTTCTAGGTTATAGGTCAGGAAAATATGGTTTAACCTAAAGATTTTGTTTCAAATGTCACCTTTAAAAGGGCATGTCCATCCCCAAAACTAAAATTGAACCCACTACTGGCCCCACTCTGTAGTGTATAAACATCCTTACCTTACATCCCAGCTCCAAATGGTTCTCCTGTAATGTCCCCCCAAAGTTAAAAAAAACTGACCACCAGGAGCCTGGCCACCAGGGAAATTGTTTCCGCCTCTGAGCTGTCCTTTCAGAGGTTTTTGGCTTGCTCAGAGCAGCCCTTCACTCCCTCCCCCCCCTCCCTCTCCCTCCTGTTTTGTTCCCCCTCCCCCTAGTGTAAATCCCCTTTCCCACATATTAGGGATAGTTCCCCCAGCCCCAATAAAATATTTATAAGAAAGTCCCCCGATCTTTACTTACCTTCCCTCTCTTCTCTGGCATTCTGAACTGCCGGCAGCCGCGTCTGTGATTGGCTGCCTCTCAGCCAATCACAGACACGGCTGCCGGTCCGGTCCCCTGCTTGCAATTCCGTGCAAGCAGAAGGCCGGGCATTGCGGCGGAGGAGAGAGGGAAGGTAAGTAACGATTGGGACACTTTCTTAAAAATATAATATAGCGGTTGGGGCTGGGGGAACTAGCCCTACAACATATGAAAAATTTTCCAAAGGGGTGGACATGCCCTTTAATTTGTTTTTATATCATTGATGGCAGCAATCCCAGTTTACAGTGTTTTAGAAAATATTGGTGCTCAATAAATAGGCATTGGAGAAATTGCATCCAATTATTTGTTGTTTTTTTTCCCTTTAAAACGACAGGCATAAGAATTTAATTAACTTCAACATCTAAAATAGCTTTAGTTGGACTTGAGTTTAATTTAATCATGAAAAGCTTAGACTACACTTGCAATATATTGACTATATTGGGCATTTATTCATTACAGGCAGTAAATTCCTGACACTAAATCTACAATGTTAACAAATTAGAAATGTTTACATTGGTGACAAATGTCAATACTTGGTGATAACCGTCAACACTTATTGTTTCTTTATTATTATGGATTTAGATGGTGGCCACATCTTCTGTAGCGTTTTACAATTACATGTATAAATTTACATCATTCCCTGCCCCGAAGAGCTTACAATCTAAGCACATTTATTTGACACATACAACCTATCAGTATGTCTTTATGAATCTGTGGGAAACCGGAATGCCCAAAGGAAACCCACGCAATCACGGGGAAAACATAAAAACTCTTTGCAGAATTATGTCCTGTGCTGCCATATTATTTATTTCTTAATACGGTAACAACAACCCGAAAGACTAAACATGTCCTTAAATTAACCTGCCTGTAGAAAATTGCGAGCACAATTATACAAGTTTTAAAATATTAGTTGTGTCCAACATTAGGTAGATTTCTACACAACAATGGGGTTTTATTTAGCAGGATTGTACATGGAAAAAGTACAACAAAAAATAAAAATTATCTGTAAGGTGAATATTTCATTGTCCCTTAAAGGGCTAGTCCGGCCTTTAAATGAAAACTTATATACAGATAACTTATATACAGATAACTCAAGCAATAAACTGTAATAGTTTGAAATCTGAAATGTTATATATGTTAGAGTATAACCCGGGTCAACCACTTACTCACAGTAATCTGCCGGCTGACGTCACTACTTGGCGCATGTCTCACTTCCCAGGGCAGAGTAGTGACGTCAGGCCGGGGGGTGCAGATGTTTGGAGACTACAACTCCCAGCAACTAAAGGATGCTGGGAGTTGTAGTTTCCAAACATCTGGAGTGCCAACAAATGGGGGTTACTGTATGAGATTACTGTCCATTTAAAGGGCAACTCATGCCTCAAATTAATACAGAATCAGGAGGATGGTATATATTGTTAATAAGATTTCCTTCTAAATCTGTATTGTTAAAATGGACAGCAGAATTCCCATACAGTAGTCCCATAAAGTAATAGCCATACTGGACTTGGCTATTACTGTATGGGACTACGGCATGGGAATTCTGCTGTACATTTAAAGGGCAAATAAAGCCTCAAAACAATACAGAATCAGAAGGCAGTAATGGTCATATTTTCTACCCTCGGATTATACTTCAGTCAATCAATTTTACTCATTTTTTCAGGCAAATAGGTACCTCTGTTTATACGCGAGTATATACAGTAAGCCTAACATGAGATTCTGCAAAATGTCCAGTTTCTGCTTCCTGGTTCTTCCAGTTAGCAACTGTCAGTTATGGATTTCACAGCTGACATCACTGCAAATGACTGAATGCTAATCCCCTAGCAGCCTCTTCGGACCATGCTTAGGCTCAGTACCAGGTCACTTAATTGCTCAGCTTCTATGAGGCATCCAGAAGCATAGCAGGAATACAGTAATGAATTCAGAGGACAAACTAGGATATAGCAACATATTTTAAAGAGGCTATTCTCTATAAAAGATGTAATTATCGAGTTGTCCTTTAAAGGTCAGATATACATTTCTTTAAACAAAAAAAGACTTTGTAAATTAAGATTTATATTTTTTTTACATTATATCAGAGTGTAATTCACACTAATTTTGTGGTCTAGCTGCTCACTTCCCCATTTTAGATATAAGCCGATTAAAAGATACAAGCTACTAAATACAGTTTTTAAACAGGAATATTTCAGCACTAGTAACTGTTCATGGAGTCTACCTTATGGAATGCATTGCCTGTTACAGGCAGGACTGCAATATATTACTAGCATAACAAAGAAAACTGGTTTTCTAAATGCTTGAGAGACCTCTGAAAAGAGATGCAGTGAAACCATTAATAGAGAACTTACTCAGGCAAGAAATGGGTAACAGCACAGAGCTATTTGGTCTTCTCTATCTGATGTTAAAGACCCTTCTTATATAACGCAAAATAAATGAAGATTTTTGGCCAAAATGGAGAGATCCACTTTTCAAGTGTATCATTAAGGGTTCACAAGTGTGCATGAGTAATTACCAAGTAAACATAAATTGAATGAGAGAGGGCATTGTACAACATTCACACAGGTATATATTCGTACACACACACAAAAAAAAAGATTTATACACCGCACACAGCATTAGATATATACACAGACACTACAAGATTAAAACATATCAACCATATCAGAGTAAATGTATGTGAATAAGGTATCATCAGAGCTTAAGAAACTGAGCATATGATCATGATATCACATCAATGGAGAATTAATCCCACGGTGACTAAAGCTTAATTCAAAGAATGGCTGACAATTGTTTGCGTGTGAGGTCTCTATCCTGCTGGATCAACGAACGACTAATGTAACCAACAAGTGTGATTAGCAGCCAAAGTGGCAGTTTACCGGTCATTAGTTGACCGCTTCTGGCCAAGATATACAAGCTGCCAAATCAGTATAGTAGATATTAATAACTTAAGATGTTTGCTTATAAAAATAACACCCACCTTTTGCCATGTTCTCAATGTCTTTTTCAATAAACTGGGTCCCAGTGACATCAATTGGACTGTCTTCCTCTCCTGCGAGTGAACAGCATGTACATTAAGACTATGCAATATTCCCAGGTTCAATCACATGGAAAAACACACCTGATATGAACTGAAAATCTCCCTTCTAGGCTTTGCGTTAGTTTCCGTTGCTCTATTGATTATGGCTATATACTGTACTTTTTACTTAATAGCATGGGAAATAATGAAACTCCCAGGAGTCTATATGCACAGTACCTGCAATTACATGTGTGTACTACAAAAAAAGGTGTTAACATCCAAATTATCAGAATCAGTTATAACATTGTTTAATCAGCAGTTTCTGGGTTATAAGTCAAAGAAAAATGAGTTGTAGCCTCTACTTTTGTTTTTTTAACAAAACAGAGACCTGGACTGACCAGGAATATACATTTAAATCTGTTTTTATCTCACTGTATACTGTACAAACGTAATGAAAGGAGCTTCTAATGGTTTGTACATACAAGATCAGAGGGACAACCCGTGACACGCAATGTGTAACAAATGACTGTTTCAGCCCAATGATCATTGATCAGTGAATGGGTGCTCAGTTGGCCAAAATGGAAAATATTGGTGATGATGCGAACCGTCAGATCTTCAACAAGGCCTATACAAAAGGTATAATAAACTTATATTTCTGGTCAGTGCAGGTCTGTTTTATGCAGCCAACACGTGTGAATGCACTTGTGCGATGGCCCTGTTCTGCCAAATCAAACGTGCGTACAGGCCCTTATAGAAACAGAAATGCCCCAACTTTTAAGTAAATTACCATTGAAATTATAAGGAGAAAGTACCTTGTAGAGTGTATAGGAAGAACCTGGAAGGCATGTGCTGTATCCTTGGTATTATTTCCCATACTGCAGCTATGCCTGCCCTTTTTACTTAGATATAAAGCACATCTATAATTCATTTCAAAAAACAAAACTGGACATTCCAGAACTCCCAATTCCCGAAGTTCTACCATGGCAGTTCAGTATGGGAAATGGTCTGCTTGTAGAGAACACCAAAAGTTAATTTACAGTCTCCCTGAATCTAATGACCCAGTGAAAACCAAGAATGAAAAACTCTGCATAGCAGTACCAACATATTTGTAGGTGCCAGGATCATTTTAAAGCAGGGTAGACACAAGGAAATGAGGTGACTTAAGAAAATCTAGCTGATCTAATAGTCATTAAAACCAACTGAACCAATTTAAAACAATTACTTTATCTGCTTAAACTAATGTAAGAGCTGTATTTAAGAAATGACAAGGCAATCCTGGTTAAGTTCCATATTTGTCAAGGTTAAATAAAGACACATTCATCAGGTTTAACCATTTTATCTTCCCATGATACTTAACGATGAGTTGATACACAGGAATGAAAAAATTAAATCTGATTAAGAACATTCCAAAAAAAAAATGATATCCTTCAAATCAGAACCACCTCTGACTAAGGTACTGCACTCCCTGTTGAGCCTTTCAGCAGAGGAAGAAAAAAAAACCACAAAGCAAAAAAATATATATTTCTAGATATAGCCATTGACAAGGAAATTGCTTTTTCCAATATGCTGGATAACCACATACTGTGGTGGTGGTGTGTGTGTGTGTGTGTGTGTGTGTGTGTGTGTGTGTGTGTGTGTGTGTGTGTGTGTGTGTGTGTGTTGTGTGTGTGTGTGTGTGTGGTTGTGTGTGTGTGTGTGTGTGTGTGTGTGTGTGTGTGTGTGTGTGTATGGTGTTTTAGTTTACGTATGTAGCTACCAACATGTCTACATTGTAACTAATGGCTGTGTGGCACAGGACTATATTTTATAGATGTGTATATTTATTCCTTTCATTATGATGCAAACCAAAGCTCAAATGCAGGATGTTTCCATTTTTTACATGCAGAAAACAAGAAATGTACAAATCTCATCCTAGGACATTTCCTTTATTATAAAAAAATAAATAAAGTACAGAAAGATACATTTCAATTCAAAGAACATTCTTTAAACAATTGAGTCAGTTATTTAAATATTTATCTGGTGAAAGCTTGAGGGGACAAGCCTTTTTACTGCTGATTTAAATCTCCTACCATTGATTCTGAATAAGAAGTGACAAATATGTATTATTAATGTGAACATTAACCAGGAGGATTGGGAAATGTGCACATTTTATAGGATTTGGAAGCAGAATACAAACTGCCCTTTTATTAAACAAGTGGGAGAGGAACATTGTCTCTCTGCTAAACACACACGACTGTGGAAACATTGGAATGATATACTGCATTGGGCCAGAGATAGCACCTACCTCTGTCACTGTGTAAGGGGCTTGTGTGGGATAAATGACTCCTTTGGTCTTGGAATGGTTTCCTGCTGTCCATTTCCTCAGCAGTTGAATGACTGTCCTCTGAGTCTTGCTCTTAAAAAGTAATAAACCAGCTTTTAACTCTAAGGAAGAACAGAATTTGTACCTGATGCACAGAAAATTACATTGGTGCACACTAGGGACTGGCCAGAACAACAATTTGTAAATCTGGGATTTATGCAGTTGAACCAACAGATCTTACCCTACATGTACATCTGGCAGATACAATTAGGGTTTACAGATACAGAAATCTTACCACCTTTTGGGTTATCTTTAGTGCCACTTGCAGTACAATTTAACAATTTAAACCTATATTAAATTAAATTTAATATACATGTATAAATACATATAAACATGACAAATTGTTGCAAACTGATGAGGTGTCTTGTGATATACAGTCAGAATATAAAACTTAGAAGTCGCAAATGCTGTTAGGGGAAAGAGGGTGTCTGTAAGGTTTGATAAAGTCTTCCACAAGCCAATGGCCTCCCTGAAGGTGTAAAGGTAATGAGAGAAGAACTTTCTCAGGCCAGGTGCACAGTTCCAATTTCATTTCTTACCATTTGGATCCAAGTTGCACAGATAAGAAGCTGAGAGTCCTTGGTGAGAGCTGGTACCCTTCATGAGTTGAGGAAGCTCCGTCATTGGCTTTGCATAGACCTGGAAAAGATACAGTGGGGAAAAAAAATATATATATGCAGTTCATTTACTGTTGCAAATTCGGTAACATGTTACATCATAGTTTGCAAGCACAACTTATATGGACAGGTAAAGTCCAGGGATTTTCTAGAGAGTAGATTTAAACCAGTATATATTGGTTTTGCATCAATATATATAAATATAATCTATAATGCTGAACCAATTAGTGGAAGAGTAATTATGAGGGTCTCTGGAATGGTTATCTATCCAACATAGAGTGACTTCTAGAACATCTAAAAACTGTTACCAGATATGCTTGGTTACCATCTGATTTGGGTAGCAATCTTATTTGAAAACTTCAAAGACTAATTTGCACAATGTGGAATCTCCATGCTACAAATATCTCAACCACAAAGAAGGGCAAAAAGTACAAAGATTAAAACAAGAATCTTTGACTTCTTGTCTATGATTAGGATGGTTTGTTAACAAGAAACTGCAATAGTGCTGCAATGGGGTGTGTGGGGAATTTACAATAGCAAGCAAGCATTTTTTAATTGGGATAAGCTTTGGCAATATACTAAACATTATACTGTATGTCCTAAGTATGTAGATAGTTTATTTTCAAATTCTAGTTAAAATTAGTAGATATACAGAGTCCAAAGGGCATTCTACATGCAGCCACGTTATTTCTACACCATGAGAGTATATACACAGCTGTATATATCTGTAGGTAAGATCTGAAAAGTGATGGCAACTGCCGATTGGTTGATGATTTCCTAATCAGCTGACCATTAAAGCCAATGGAGAGACCTTTTACAAATCAAAATTTCCCAAACCTACTAAATATATGAAAGAGATACCAAGTAAAAAAGGGAGAACATTTTTTTTGAGTTCTCATTTAGAAGGAATTAATTTTCAAATTATATAAAACAAACAAATTGCCCCAGAAATAATATACATTGGACATTTAAGAAAGCCCCACAAAATATTTTTGTTATTTAATTATATGGACTCTTTTCTTAAGATCTGGGAGAAAAATACTGTTCTTAAAAAGGACAAGTGTTTTATTCCATATAATTATTGGGGCTTCTGAGAAAATTACCCCAATTATGAGAAATCTCTTCAAAGGGCAGGCCCTGTGTGCAGCAGCCTCGGAGCATGAAAGGACTTCCTCTAATCAGGATAATTAACTGAATGTAAATGTGCTTGGATACAGCCTTACAGGTGTTCCCAACATAAGAAGAGCAAAATGGAGAATACAAAGGAGGTTTAAATGCACAGGGCTTGGATGTTTAATACAAGGTAAATGCTATTACCTGCAATTAAAGTCTCTTTAATTAAAACTAATTTATTTGACATGATCTCACCAAGAACAGAAGGAATTATTTACATTGTCATTCTTTTTGCACAATATAATTTTGGGAAATGCGGGAACATTGTTTAAATGGTATCATTTACACACACCCATTTGACTATATTCTTAATGTTGCAGATCAGGCCATTTTTTCCCAGCCAACACAACCAAGCACCATCTTGTATTTATATGCTTCACTACGTTCAACAAACACAAGCAGTATAATATCAAGAGCTAAAATGTTGTGTTGATTCAAGCATAAGACAGACCTCACCAAATATCAAAAGTACACAAATGTATATGCCCCAAAGCAATAACTATATATATATATATATATATATATATATATATATATATTATCATAATACCGTTTGAGTCTTAGATTTACAAAAGTCGTTGCTTCTCTGTCATTTCATATAAATCTGAACAAAGGTTTCAAATGTGCAATTTTCACACAAACACTAAATTCTACAATATCTCTGTTCTATACGCATTAAAAACAAGTATACAGATTATAACTATAACATAATATAATGTTACAAATGTAGAAGCGGGGCCATCAGTACATACTGTACTTTTTTTGAAATGAAAAAAAGCTGGGTTTTTTTTCCCATAAAATTACTCCCTACTATCCAATGTATAAAATGTAACTAGAAGAGGTTCTGCAGGCTTTACAAGGTTAATTTTATTTAATGTTAATTTCTTTAAAAAAAAAACATGTTTTAGCACTTTTGAATGTAAATGAAACAGGTCAGACAAGGTTACTTACAGAGCAAACAAATGCAAGTGAAAATGCTCAGAATGCCTTACACAAATCGTCTTTAATCAGGGGTAAACAAATTGTTTTGGATATTATTCAAGCTTTTTTTGTGTCACCAGAGAACTTAATGTTTCATGCACTTAACCTTCTTAAAAGTTTGTGGCCAGAGGTAAATTTCTAGCCATATTGGCTACTACTTTACAGGTGTCCACAATAAACTGCACACTCACAAATGTTTGCATATAGGATCCAATTGCATTAACTGTATACATCATCATAGGAGTGAGGTCTCTCCAAATTAAAGGCAGTAAAATTCACAACCCAACTCCAAGAGTCCTTTTTATATAAGGCTGGAATTTTTCGGGTATAATGAAATTAAAAAAAAGTGTAATTGTTGCTGAATCCCTGAAAATGAGCATAATTCTACACAATCCCATGATAGCACCCTCACATTTCTAAATATGCACTTTAGTGAAAGGTCATGTTAGAAATCCTTTGTGGGGAATCTCTGCCTTCATTCTAACACACTGTGGCAGCATTTTTGACAAGTTTGCTGACTGAACAGACAGGAATAAATCAGAATTGAACAGAAGTCTGCTAGACTATCAGCAATTATTCATATACATAGATCATGTACAGTATAACTTGTATAGTTTTATAGACAATTACTGCTGCACATAATCAACATCTGTCTTTTGTCCTTATGGAGCAGTCTGTGCAGGACATGTAGGTTAGAGGTATAGTACTAGCGTGTGTTCTCTCTATAACTAGGATATGGTGCACATTAACCAATACTGATTTAACCATTGGGAAATCTGGCCTGCAAATGCCTGCATATATTAAAATCTTCACACACTGCTTCATCTTCATGTGCTGACCGCATTGCGCAAGGTAATCCCAGTGGCACCTAGGACTGCTGCAGGTATACATTGACAAAAAGAAAACCTGCAGAACAAGTAATGGAGAGTTAATGTAATAAAGATGGGGGTGTAAAATAACTCCTTATCTTTAAATGTTTAGATCTGAGATTTAGGCTCTGCATAGACAAGTTATGGTATAAACATTAGACACAGCACATCCAATGTCACCATATTCATAAAAAGCAAATACAGTTATCAGCACATATCCATATATAAAATAAATGCTTAAACTGAATTCCTGTGCATTAAATGCCTGTCTTTTTTTCTTTTCTTGTGAAATTACAGATGCAGTTTTATAATACCAGCACCACCTACAAGACATGCTTTCCAGCTAGATTCTAACCATATGTCTTGTGAATTTACAAACTACTGTAATAATCTGCTGAACTCAAAAATGACAGGCATGTAATGCTGTGAAGTAAAACATCTGTTACTAACTATATTTGTCTCACAAGGATGTAAATATACATATTACTGGTACGTTTCTATTAAATGAAAGCCTCTGTACCAATTTTGGAAGACTATTGTTAAGGAATTAATAAAACAGGTAAACAAACAATTTTTTACTTCAATTAAACTCCTTTAATAAGTTAGTGGCCAGGGGTGCATTTGCTACCTGATTCCAGGGATTTATCCAGCCCTATAAAAACACCCATAAGCTGGATAGTATTACAAAGTGAATGCCATGCTAGATATGGTAGTATGTTGCTTTCCAAGTTTATTAGAAAGTGCAGCGTAATAGAGCTTTCTGTATGAAAGCATACTGGCCATTTGGTGCAATAAACGGTACTTGGCAGCAGGACTCTGGTATCAATGTCATAAGTAGTACATATGCTTACACAAACTACAAAAATAACTTTACTAAACCTGGCATATGCAAATTAAACACAGCAATGACGCTTGTCATTCCAACAAGCACTGCCCAGAATTTCACTTTTCATACAGTTAGGCTGGGACTGGGTAAACACAGGCCTATATTTTGACCCTGACCAAAAACTGGTACATTGGACAGTGTCACACAAAATTTACCATTGTGTCCAATCAACATCGGCCCATCACGGGTATAAATTGTTCTGATATTTCAACTGAAATTTTACACTGGTTAATCTAGGCTTAATTATCTGAATGTGTGTGCACAGCCTTGTAGTTGCATTACAACCATATGGAATAACTGGTACCATTTGTTGTGTCCTCTAGTGGCAGTCTGGGATTACAGACATGCCTATAGAGGGTACTGGGAATCAACCTTCTTTGTTTCGGTTCAGATAAGGGGAAGCACCAAAAAAACAAGAACAAATTAACTTTACTCCCCTTACCGCAACTTGGTATTTTGAAATTAGTGCTGCTGAAATAAATATATTTAATACACAATTATAAAATTCCGTGTCCACACTTAAAAGGACAAACTAAAACAAACTACAGATGTGACTGTATAGCATGATATAGTGTGTTAAACTAAACCCCAGCCTTCGGTAATTGTGGTGAAGACTTGATGATTGACAATAATGGGGCCCTGTCCTCAGATTTAGGATTCCTTACTCGATATTTGGTTCACTTAACCCAAAATGACCAGCCACAGATTATAAGATAATGAATCTCCTACTGTAAATCGTAATAGACACTATTATCTTTAGTGTCTGTTATGTGTTTCAGTAGGAGATTCATTATCAGTTTCCCCTCAGGCACAAGAGTATTTAATATAAAGCTTTTTGGTCTTTGTTTGGTCAGGTAATTTATTGGAGGTATTCAGTACCCTGAACTTTATATTTACAGTCAGGTATACGGAAAAACTTCAAGACTTCATTTTTATGCCCAGAAAACAAGTTAATTGTGCTAACTTGCAATGATGAAACTATGATTATAATAGGTATCAGAAAACAAAGCATAAACTTTTGACTCTGGCTACAATTTTAATCTAAAGCTACCTACACACTTAAGATGGCAGCACAATCAAAAGTTAATCGTAAATACTGATTGAACTGCCCCACCATGCGCCATCTTGATTTTTTTTCAAGCTCAAATCCACTCAACATAATGTGGCAGCTGATGTGATAAAAAAAATTCAACAAGTCCAATCAGCTTTAGTTTACTAGTCTATCGGACGCCACAAGTCAATTTGTTTTGACCGATTTGATCAACTTTGTCATAAAAATTGACCCATATATGCCTTCCCTAACAGCCTAAATCAGCCTGTATCTAATCACACTTGTCTTGAACTTTTTTGCAAACTAAAAGTAGATTTAGGATATCATGACTCCAACCATCAGATCTGATACTTTGACTAAATGGACCAAAAACGGAAACCAACAACTGCCCAATCCTTACCAATTGTTAGGCAAGACCAGATATGTTATTTAATAGTGATTCTCAATCTTTTTAAGACTGTGGCTCACTTAGCAATGCAACTTTTTCTCAAGGCACACCTGTGTTCTTAATATTGGATTCACATTGTAATTACCCATATTTTATGTACTTTACTGTCTATATTGTAATCAATGTAGTGTACTGTCACATTATATACTTTATGTGCAAAATAACAAATGTAAATACTACTTGTGAAATGTATACTAAACTACCAAAATTTTGAAGTTACACCAGTGTGGCCAGACACACCCTTTAAGAAACCCTGGTGTAATCTTCATTGTGTGTGCACATTTCTATGTACAAAATGATCCTTCAAAGTTATAAACTGTCATAGTAATAATCCTTTGTATTCAGTTAGATCAACTGAACTTAAAGTTTAGTTTTTGAAGACGTTTCTCTAGTCATCCGTCATAGTAATTGTACTGCCTGTAAGTAGCAAAATAAGTTGTAACTTATTGCTGTGTTGTGTAATGGTTGTGAACACGCTAGTTGCTGGGTTGTGAACACGCTAGTTGCTGGGTTGTGAACACGCTAGTTGCTGGGTTGTGAACACGCTAGTTGCTGGGTTGTGAACACGCTAGTTGCTGGGTTGTGGTAATTGTAGTGAACACGCTAGTTGCTGGGTTGTGAACACCTAGTTGCTGTGTTGTGTAGTGACACACTAGTTTGCTGTGTTGTGTAGTGAACACACTAGTTGCTGTGTTGTGTAGTGAACACACTAGTTGCTGTGTTGTGTAGTGAACACCCTAGTTTGCTGTGTTGTGTAGTGAACACACTAGTTGCTGTGTTTGTGTAGTGAACACACGTTGCTGTGTTGTGTAGTGAACACACTAGTTTGCGTGTTTGTGTAGTGAACACACTAGTTGCTGTGTTGTGTAGTGAACACACTAGTGCTGTGTTGGTAGTGGAACACACTAGTTGCTGTGTTGTGTAGTGAACACACTAGTTGCTGTGTTGTTTAGTGAACACACTAGTTGCTGTGTTGTGTAGTGAACACACTAGTTGCTTGTGTTGTGTAGTGAACACACTAGTTTGCTTGTGGTTGTGTAGTGAACCACACTAGTTGCTGTGTTTGTTGAGTGAACACACTAGTTGCTGTGTTGTGTAGTGAACACACTAGTTGCTGTGTTGTGTAGTGAACACACTAGTTGCTGTGTTTGTAGTGAACACACTAGTTGCTGTGTTGTGTAGTGACACACTAGTTGTGTGTTGTGTAGTGAACACACTAGTTGCTGGGTTGTGATTGAACACCTATTTGCTGTGTTGTGTAGTGAACACACTAGTTGCTGTGTTTGTGTAGTGAACACACTAGTTGCTGCTGTGTTGTGTAGTGAACACACTATTGCTGTGTTTGTTTAGTGACACACTAGTTGTGTGTTGTGTAATAACACACTAGTTGCTGTGTTGTGTAGTGAACACACTAGTTGCTGTGTTGTGTAGTGAACACACTAGTTGCTGTGTTGTGTAGTGAACACACTAGTTGCTGTGTTGTGTAGTGAACACACTAGTTGCTGTGTTGTGTAGTGAACACACTAGTTGCTGTGTTGCGTAATTGTAATTAGCACACTAGTTGCTGGGTTGTGTAATGAACACACTAGTTGTGTAATTGTAATTAACACACTAGTTGCTGTGTAATTAACACACTAGTTGCTGTGTAATTAACACACTAGTTGCTGTGTTGTGTAATTGTAATTAACACACTAGTTGCTGTGTTGTGTAATTGTAATTAACACACTAGTTGCTGGGTTGTGTAATGAACACACTAGTTGTGTTGTGTAATTAACACACTAGATGTTGTGTTGTGTACTGAACACTAACCACACAATAAAACCATTTCTGGGTAATTACAGGGACAGACATTTCTAGAAAGGTTTTCCCATCAGTCCCTGGGACACTGTACACAAACTGTCAGTCAGTGTGACCCAGCCCCGACCCCAATCACATCACATGTCCCTGTACATTGGACTCACGTGCTTCCCTCCCTTCCCCAAGTCTCTCACCTCGTACCCGGTCACGCTGCTCGGGCTCCCCCCTGGACTCTGTTCCCTCCGATCTGAACCCGGGGATGAGACACTGGATGTGGCTCCGGGGACTAAACTTCCATTCTGTCCGCTCTCCTCCTCCGGGAACCGTCCGGACTCCACATCTACCTCGGGCTCGTCCGCTGTGTCTGGACCGGGGGAGGCGGAGCGGTAGCTGGAGGTGTCACTGAGCAGGTCCGGGGAGCTGTAGCCTGGGGGTCTGGTGGCCCCGTACAGTTCTCTGCTGCCGTACAGCTTGGCCAGGCTCTCCGCTGCCTTTACCACGGGTCTGAATGCGGAGATGTAACGCAGCTTCCTCGGGGTGAGAGGCTCCCCGGGCTGCCTCCCCTCGTCCCCAGACTTGTCTTCTTCTCTGGGCTGCTCCTCCGGGTTCTCCCCGCTGGGTTCCGGCTCCTCTTGCTCCCGCTCTGTCACTTTGGCGGGAACCTGCTGTTGGCCCAGCCCTGGGTACGGAGGGACCTGGATGGTTCCAGCTGCTGCCGGCCAGAACACTGGGAAAGGCGGGTAGACGGAGTCCTTGGAGGTCGGTGCCGTCGGCCAGAAAACTCCCGGCAGCCCCGCGTTTTTAGTCGCTTCTCCAAGTACCCCATCGTCTTTCTTAGCACAGAGTCCGAAGGCCGGAAAGCCGTAGGGTGGCGGGGGGAAGAGAGGCGGTGCCATTTTGTGCAGGACCCCGGAAAACCCTTTACTGGGAACTGGAATTAGCGGGAAACTCCTGGCAGCGACTGCACCCGGCTCCTCATCCCCAACCGCTCCGCGTAGAGACTTGGCCGGGGGAGGTGGTGGGGGAGGCGGAGCCAAGTCCAGATGCTGCCGGGCGCTGGAAGAACTGGAGGCCGGGGAGGGGAAAGCTCTCTTTCGGGTCCCGCCGTTGAACATCGCCTTCACGTCCTCCCACGAGTGCGCCAGGTCATCCGAGGCCGTGGGGTCGCTGAGCCTGAGGTGCCGCCTCCAGCTGTTGAAGTTGGCGGCATCGGGCTGCGTGTACTTAGAGTCTGGAGTGCGGTGGGAGTGGAAGATGAACTTGTTGGGGGAGAAGTAGAGGCCGCAATAGCTGCACTTGATACACTTGGCCCGGGAGCTGTTGTACCGGGCGGGGATGAAGCTTCCTCTGCAGCCCCAGGCGCACTCATGAACCACATCGAAGGCGAAGTTTTCTGGTAGTTTGGGCGGCTGGTGTTCCCCGAGGAAAGACTTACACAGCCGTTCGGCCTCCCGCTTGGTAATCATCCCGCAGCGCCTGGAGGAGATCGGCATCGCCCCGGCCCGGCGCAGGATCTCCAGCTGGACAGGGGTGCACTGAACACAGGTGATGCCCAGCGCCACCCGCCGGTTGTGGATCTCGTTGTAGCTGTAACTCTTCAGCAAAGTGTTGGAGATCTGAGCCAGGCAGAGCCGCTCCTGTCCGTCTATTACCAGGGACACTATGGGGACCCCGTACAGCGACGTCTCGCCCACCTGGTTCGGTTTTAGGGAGCCGGAGAATGTCTGGGTGTCCTGGGGGGGTGGGTGCTGCTTAGATCCGGGTGGGGAACTGGGGTCCCTCTGGGCGCCGATCCCTTCCATGGTCAGTCCTGGGTGGGGGGAGAGAAGGGGAGAGGGAGATTAGAGGGTCCTATTTGTCCAGGTGGTGCCGAACTACACAGCAATGCACTTGGTGTATAAAGTAAAGTTCACACTAGATACAATAACTTCCTATGTACTGAACCCTTCATTATTATAATAAACATAACGAGTTCTTATTGTCTGTTCACCATAAATAGGGACCTGAGAATATTTTCTATTATTGTAACTGGGTCAACCCGGGTTAATTCACATTTACCTACCAATTGGCTTCCTTATAAATAAATACTGGGGGATTCACTGGACTAGAGCAAATCAATTGCACTGGGGGAAACTGTGTGTGTGTTATATTGCTACATGTGTTGTATCAAAGTCTGAGTAACATAACAAGGAATTACTGGAATTTCTTAACCTATGTCCCAAGATGGTGGAGAATGGATAAAGACAGACAGAACCCTTTTATTTGTTTTGCAAGATACGTGCAATGATTTTCTATTTGTTTTTAGTAAACATTTCTATTTCTAGAGGTTAACACACAAACGTATATATTTATTTCTTACAATAAACAAGTTTTCTAGCTTGGTATTCTGGGTTCCTGTATTATTTGGTATAATTGTGTCTCATTGCCAAGACCAGTCCCTTCCCTACACATTATCCTGTTCATTTCCCCTGAACTGCACTGACAATGTTACAACCTGTGAAATCCACAGGACTGGGAACTGGATGTTACAGTCACTGTACCAGGATGGTTCCTGTCAATGGAATCTACACAAGATGTTGGTGGGGAGAAAGTGTTTTGTAACATTGTTCTAGCTAGATCTGTCTTCTATCTCTAAGATCCCATTTTATTTAATGTATTGTAGGATGCCATTTTAATTAATTTATCATAAGATACCATTTTATTTAGTGTATCATAAGATCCCATTTAATTTTTTACAAGATCCCATTTTATTTAGTGTATCATAAGATCCCATTTTATTTAGTGTATCATAAGATCCCATTTTATTTAGTGTATCATAAGATCCCATTTTATTTTGTGTATCATAAGATCCCATTTTATTTAGTGTGTCATAAGATCTCAATTATTTTATTATAAGCTTCCATTTTATTTAATGTATCATAAGATCCCATTTTATTTAATGTATTATAGGGTTCCATTTCATTTAATGAATTATAAGATCCCATTCTATTTAATATATATCTAATTTATCATAAGATCCCATTTTATTTCATGTATCATAAGACCCATTTAATTTTTCATAAGATCCCATTCTATTTCATGTATTATAAGACCCCATATTATTTCATGTATAAAGAGATCTACCTTTATTTAATATATTTTAAGATCCCATTTTATTGAATGTGTTATAAGATCTTGTTCTATGTAATGTATTACAAGATCCTATTCTATTCAATGTATTATAAGATTTTATTTAATGTATTATATCTTCTATGTAATGTATTACAAGATCCCATTCTATTCAATGTATTATAAGATTTTATTTAATGTATTATATCTTCTATGTAGTGTATTACAAGATCCCATTCTATTCAATGTATTATAAGTAATATTCCCATCCCCAGATATTGGTTTACGAGTTTGTCCCAAACCCTCTAACCATTAAATAAATCTAATACAGGATCTTGGTTGTTAAATTTTGAACAGGACAATTGTTATTCTAATATTGTTACTCTAATTGTAGTGACATTTCAATTAAAGATCTATAGTGGCTGTATAGACAATTCACATCTATTAGGGAATTATTCTATATAGAGAAATATTAAATAATACACCATTAAATTCCCACTTTATGGAAACAAACGATTTAATTACATTTTAGCAAACGATTTCTAGTGTTTGCTTATAGTTTGATCGCCTGTTAATCGGTTTAATACCCCAAGTGACCAACGATTTCTGTTCTATTAGAAAGGTAGGTTATTAACATCCCTCCAAATCTACATATAAAATGGATGAGATGTTAATACAAATCGGAAACCTATACACATGGTAAAGCCTGCACCCGAGGAAGGACCGATTTCTGGATCCAATTAAATCGGTTGATTCAATTGGGAACAGGTGAACCTGATTTTCACAGTGACGCAACATTATATAAATAATGGAATGAAATCCTACATCGTGTTCTATTTTATTGTCCCTTCGGATGTTTCTGCCCCTATTGGCCCGATAGCCGTATCTAACCGCTTTACCTGCCTCTGTATACACAGGGTATTTAATAGGGGCACCATTGTGGTCCGGCCCTTTATATCTATTCCTGTTTATTTTCTACCCCCCTCCTGGTATTCTCTGTCACTGACAACACACCGGGTGTCTTCACGTCTCCAGAGGTATAAAGGGGAAGTTAACCTTATTCCGCACAGGATTCTAATCGATTTACACTAATTCGTATCATGTTTCTCAACTTTGGGATGTTTGATATTCGTTTTTTTTTTGTTTGTTTCGATTTTCCCAAACGTCGAAAATTTCGCCCTTTCCCCTTTTCTATGGAATAAAGCAAACCCTGTGGCTGGGATCTGAATGGAGCAGCCTAGGGTGATTCTGTTTAGTAAATGTTAAACATTTCCTCTCTGTAATCCTCTTACTGACTGTCAGTGTCTTTGGGAATCCAGCTCCTCGTCCTTTCCTAAAGTCTTCCCAGGGGATAATCCCAGGGCAGATTAGTTACTTTAACCGCAGGGTTCGTACAGGTCCAGCATAGGACAGACAGGACAGGGGATTCGGCCGAACAAAGAGGATTATCCTAAAGGGATCAGACCAGGGATTTCAGTGTAATTACATCCAATCAGATGGGGTGGGACCGGTAACTAATGTCTACGACTTCACGATATGGTGGGACAGAACAGCAAATATTATAAGGAATGAGGGCACAGACCGACAGGGAATGATGGGAGTTGTAGTTTAACTATAGACAAAAGCTAAACATCTGATATCCAAAACAAATAAATGTAATATCAGTAACTGGGGGTACTTACCTTTCCTTGGCTGGATCTGTTCCCTTTGCCCCCCTTTGTATGGACTGTGTTATCCACTGTGTCCCCCCTACAAAATGCGACTTTTATGGCCCACACGGACTGGACATGGAAGCTGCTGCACGCGACAATCGCTCTACATGAGCAGGAGGAGAAGGTGTCTGAGCTGCTGCGTCCTATGGAAGTGGCTGATCCTGAGCTGCACAGCGATCCAGTGACAGTTACAATAACAGGGAGGCGACTCCACTTAACTCTGACATAGTCACATTAACTGCTTGTGTGCTGAATCCAGCCCAGACTGGGATAGAGACGCAGAGAGAGAGACAGGCAGGCAGGAAATCCGAAAGGTAAGTGGACGGATTAGCCACCTGTGAGTGTTTATCACCAGACCCTTCCCCTCCCCCCTGCAGTGTGTGTATAGGGTGGGGGTGCACCCTCTACTGTACAACAGAGAGACTGTCACATCCACAGCCTGGGACCCTTTACATTGGGTGTTGGATGTTTGTGAGAAGAGTAATCAGGGAGGTGATCATTATTACTAATTCATTGCTGGGGAAACAGAACAGGGTTTCATCAATTTCTTCTGATCCCTGATTGTTAATAGTGTTTGTGTTGTAACGGGGTGAAGGGTGTGTACTGTCCTAATAGGAAGAGGGGCTGGTGTCCTTACACATCCCTACTATAGACATAGACACTGTTACTGCATGGAGTGTGTGAACCCTATTATAATGGTACATAAGGGGAATGTGACCTAACATGAGACATTTGTCACACATACATAAATACATACACACACATATAGATACATACATACACACATACATAAATACATACACACACACATAGACACATACACACACACATAGACACATACATATATACATAAATACATACACAACACCTAGACACATATATACATACACACATACATAAATACATACACACACACACAAATACATACATACATACATACACACATATAGACACTTGCATACATACATACACTCATAAGTAAATACATACACATAGACACATGCATACATAGACACATGCATAAATACATTCACACACACACATATAGACACATGCATACACACATATATACATACATAAACACACACACATATAGACCTACATACATACCCACTAAAAAAAGGCCCCCTATATAAAACACTTTTTGGGAGGCAACTGGGCTGAAATCCAATTTAGTCAACAAAATACTAAACTTTAACTTGGGAAGGAAGTGTAGGCCCTTAAATGGAGCAAACACTCACACTGTATATCCTCACACACTTGTCCTATTCACGTCTCTTTTGGGTGGGGGTATATATATATATATATATATATATATATCGTACTTAGCCACAGCTGTGTGTATGTGTATATATTTAACACCAAAAAAAAAAACCATATAAATGTTTTGTTTTTTTGTTAAATATTTATACACATACACACAGCTCACACTGCTGTGGCTAAGTACGACCCAGTAGCCCCCTTCCTTCCAGTTATTTCTTTTCTCTCCAGTAAATTGAACCCCATCCTGGTGTTTTCACAATTCTTCACCTGGGGCGTTTTACTGAACATTATGGCATTAAATGCCCTTAATGGACACGTTAATTAAACTGTAATTAATCATACTGTCCGGGCTAAATTTGAACAATTACACTAATCAAACAGAAGTTAATATCGGTCACAGTCTTGCCCGGGGCTTTTCTTCTGTTGCCAGTATCCCAACCCAGCAAACTGGGATCTGCAATGGGAGCAGCTTTTGTTTCAGTCTTTGGTACATATTATTTCATTGTCCTGTTCCATCTGATTTTTATGGATCTTGCCATAAATATTCCTTCTCCTTTAATACATAGAGGCAAGAAAATATCTAAATACCCAGAAAAATAATAAGACACACATACTGATACATCAACTCTGTCCATGTGTACTCAATGGTGACAGGGCAACCAGTCTGTTTATTCTGTAAATGAATGTAAGGAATACTATGTGTACTGTCAGCCTGGAAATAAGTAATAGTTTATTATTTTCGGTATATATCTCCTTTACTTAACTACCCCCTCCCCCCTTGATGGCAGCTGTCAGATATACAGAACATACCTGCCATTTATTCCATTTAAATTACATTTATTATAATATAAAGTCATAAAGGAATCCAATTATTACCTTCAATTTACTATTCATTTTCATAGATTCTCACATTCATATTCTACAATTTATCTAATTCTTCTTTCTTTTTCTTCCAAGTCATTATTCAGAGTTTTTTTTATATTGATCCCTTACCTAGATTTCCAGCCATAAAGCAGGATGCCAGGGCTGTTTATTTGCCATAATGGAGGCAATAACACCATTGCCATTTAGTCCTTTAAATTACTTTAATCCTGATATAAAGGTGTTTCCCCGTATTGGGATCCAGTGTATGGCATTAAACATTGTATACAAATAAATTAGTAACATTTACAGTTATGTAAGTCCATTGATAGAAAGGTGTTCACTTTCCCTTTATTCTTTCTCTATGATGTCATATGTGTTTTCCATGAGACAAGACAGTCTGTGATTGGTTGGTGAGATCCTCTTATAAAATGGATTTTGGTGACGGAACTGCTGGTCTGTACTGCTGAAAAGTAGCAGGAGAAACAAGTGCAAGTTTGGTTTGGCAGCTCCAACCACATTGCACATCCCCAAAGTCTCAGGTGATGACAAAGCTTTCACTCTAGCTATTGGATAATTTCAGCACTATTGAAATGACTGCAACGGACCTGATAACATACATGACTATTAATACAGTGGAATGAATGAAAATCTCTTTGTATGTCAGCACATTCAATCCCACTAGCTCAGACACACTGGATGGGGTTTCCATTTAATGCTGCTGGACTCCAACTAAAGCAGGAGAAGGGATTCTCCTGGGATCCTGTAATATGGGTGGTGGAGCCCCATCCCTTGTAAAGGGGCCATATTGATATCCAAACATTGTCCATGAGGTTCAGAAATGATGAGAGTTCACCAAGTTTCTACAGACACACCTGGTCTCTGGGTTATACACACACCAAGCTCCATCCAGGGCAGCCATCAGGGGCAGGGGTACAATTGACTGGAATTGTTTGATCCTATCTGTAGGGTCAGGAGGGTAGGTACAGCCCTTACAAATACACTAACCTCCATCCACCCCCACCCAGGATGTCACAGATCCCAGCCAGGATGAATAAGGGTGAATGTGATACAGGTGCTGGGACTCCGGTTTCTAAGCAGCAGCCTGCAGTTCTCAATGCCCATAATTACCAGCCTATTCAGTCATTATCCCAAGGTGCTGAATTATTGAGGGGCCTGGGTATGGGCCTGTCAGGGCGATGGGAGGAGGTTGGATGCTCTGGTCAGGGTCCTCACACCTCTGGTGTCTGTAATTAGACATTTCCTCTCTCTCCACTTTCTCTTGGGATAGAATATCCTGTGACTAATATGCCTGTGCTCTGGATGTGCCTGTTTGTGGCTATACATAGACCTACAGATCTTTACTAGGGTCAGGACCTATAACAGCAGGGCCATAGTATAGAGGGTGAGGGTGAATGGGGAAATCATAAGGAATCTAGTCCACAGGCAGGTGAGATTGGGAAGACAAACTAGAAGCAATGTAAATAATACAATCCACACTCAATGCTTTCCAATGGCAGAACCAGACATCCCACTGCCAGTTAGTCCTGTTGGTGGAGTTGTTTATATTTTATTTTAAATGACAAATTAGGATGGATTTGTCCTGTGGGTCTGGTTTATGTAAAGGAGGATTTGGCTGGGATGAAGTTCAGGCCCCTCCTGTTAGACACATGTATTGGATTCCCTGATATGGGAGAGAACTCTGCTTGTGAGTGTCCATACCAGGTCCATCTGTATTCATTCATCCTTTATTATTAAATACAATTATATTACCCCAAATTGTGAATGTAGGAATCTGTCTGTCTGGGACCCCTGGTACAGTACTGGGCAGGGGTAATGGATGTGTCAACATTGACATTTGCTTCTTAGTCTTAGAACTGAATGACACATTAATAACATCTTATGTGTATCAGTCTCGCTGTCACTTTCTGTGGATCATTATTATTAGTCTGTCCTGTACCTCTGTCTCCTGTATTATTCACACACCTAACAAACTGACTTCGGAGAATTTCTAAAGCAGGACTCATGTAAACAATGGATCTATATGTTTCTATATCTATCTGTCTATCTGTCTATCTATATATCTATCTATTTATCTATCTCTTTATAATTATCTGTCTATTTAATTATGTCGATGTAATAGTTCTATTTATTATCTTTCTATCTATCTCTATATAATTATCTATCTGTAATAATTCTATTTAGTAACTATCTATTATCTATCTATCTGTCTATTATCTATCTATCTATCTATTATCTATCTAATTATGTCTATGTGATAATCCTATCTATCTATCTATCTATCTATCATCTATCTATCTATCTATCTATCTATCTATCTATCTATCTATCTATCTATCTATCTAATTATGTCTATGTAATAATTCTATTTATTATCTATCTATCTATTATCTATCTATCTGTCTATTATCTATCTATCTATATTATTATGTCTATGTGATAATCCTATCTATCTATCTGTCTATCTATCTATCTATCTATCTATCTATCTATCTATCTATCTATCTATCTATCTATCTGTGTATCTAATTATGTCTATGTAATAATTCTATTATCTATCTATCTATCTTTCTATCTTATTATGTCTATGTGAATATTCTATCTATCTACCTATCGATCGATCTATCTATCTATCTATCTATCTATCTATCTATCTATCTATCTATCTATCTATCTATCTATCTATCTATCTACATATCTCTATATAATTATCTGTGTATCTAATTATGTCTATGTAATAATTCTATTATCTATCTATCTATCTATCTAATTATGTCTATGTAATAATCCTATCTATCTAATTATGTATATGTGATAATCATATCTATATATTTATCTATCTAATTGTTTATGTAATAATCTATCTATCTATCTATCTATCTATCTATCTATCTATCTATCTATCTATCTATCTATCTATCTATCTATCTATCTATCTAATCTATCTATCTTTGTTGTTTACTAGTCTATCCATCTATCTCTGTATTTTACGTCTATGTAATTATCTATCAACGTATCCATCCATCCATCCTTGGAATGAGCGTATGTGTACGTGTAATGTGCCTGCCTGCCTTTCTGTCTGTCTGTCTCTTTCTGTCTGTCCACCCTCAATACCCAGAGTAGGTGACAGCTTCTTTCCTTGCCAGACTGCCTCCTCTCCTATCTTTTACCAGTTGAATTAAGTGAAGTGTTTCTGTCTGATAATTAGGTTTCATTTACATAATTAGTACAGTATAAAGAGTAGTGGGGATAATCACAAGGTAAAGATCTATTTTGCTTACTGTGTAAACACGAAGTCTGAATTAAAAAAGCAGCTGTAATTACAGCATTGGGTTGTGTTAAGGCAGGGCCCTAATTGTAATGAATTTCTAATTAACATTCAATGATTAGTAAAGGCAAAAGGCTGTAAAATTTGTGTGCAGTTTTCCATTTATATTTGCATGGATGTGGCTGTCCTTCTATATAGAGCAGGGAGACAGATCTGTATACTGCCTGGGATGGGGCAGCAGGAGGATCCCCTGTCCCTTGGCTTGTTAACCTTAACATACCTATTTAATGGTGATTGACCAGAAAGAAAATAACAGGGCGGTCAGCCTATAAAAGTATGTTAGGGCACCAACTGCAAAGCCACGTGATCCCAGATGGAACCTTACTGACAGGAGAGTGCTGTCAGTCTGAGCGTCACGTGATCCTATTCCCAGGTGGAACGTTACTGACGGGAGAGTGCTGTCAGTCTGAGCGTCACGTGATCCCAGAATGTTACTGACAGGAGACTGCTGCCAGTCTGAGCGTCACGTGATCCCAGATGGAATGTTACTGACATTGGATTTAAACTTTCTAAAATAAAAAGTTCTGAGTTACCGGCCTTTTCCTATACCTTCCAGTAAAGATACCATCACACCCACCACAGTCACTGTGTATGACATTGATGTAGAACCTTGGTACTCCAGATGTTTTGGAATCTGCAACTCCCAGCATGCCTTGTTAGCAGAATGCTGGGGGTTGTAGTTTCCAAACATCTGGAGTGCCAAGGTTCTACATCACTGTGTATTAGGTTCTTGTGGGTTATGTGTTTTATTTCATTTAGTATTCAGGCCAATGTCTGTAAATATATTTATTAAAACTGGTATCGGGTTTCCTATAGGGAATGATCCACTGCCTTCCCATTACTGTCCTTCTAATTATTATTATTACACTCATACCCCATTAATGGGATAAATCACCCCTGTCCAGTGCCTATGTCCCACCCAGTACAAACCATCCATCTCTGCCAAACCCTGTCCTGGGGACATGCTGGGGACATACAGGGAGCCCAGGGACATGCTGGGAGATACTGGGACATACTGGGAGCCCTGGGACACGCTGGGACATACTGGGAGCCCTGGGACTTACTGAGAGCCCTGGGACAGATTGGGAGATACTGGGAGTACTGTGACATACAGGGAGCCCTGGGACACACTAGGAGATACTGGGACATAGTGGGAGCCCTGGGATATACTGGGAGCCCTGGGACACACTGGGAACATACAGGGAGCCCTGGGACATACTGGGAGCCCTGGGACACATTGGGAGATACTGGGAGTACTGGGACATAGTGGGAGCCCTGGGACATACTGGGACACGCTGGGATATACTGGTACCTACTGGGACACACTGGGATATACTGGGACATAGTGTGTCACTGTGGGACACACTGGGAGATACTGGGACATAGTGGGAGCCCTGGGACACACTGGGGAGATACTGGGACACACTGGGATATACTGGGACATAGTGGGAGCCCTGGGACACACTGGGATATACTGGGACATAGTGGGAGCCCTGGGACACACTGGGAGATACTGGGACATACTGGGATATACTGGGACATAGTGGGAGCCCTGGGACCTGTCTCTGACATTCTCTTTGTTCCAAACTGGGATTAGCCGCAGAAATCGCCATTTAATAATTCAGGAGAGAGAATTGTTTATCCTGCAGGTCAGTGAGGTCAGACACACACAGACTCCTTCCTTTCTAAAGTGACACATTTAATGGCCCTGCCTGATTTACTGGGCTCAATATTCCAGCAACTTATTAATGGCCAGAAACAACCATAATAACGGAGGGGCTGGGGGGGGGGGGGGGATGTAATATATCGCAGTCACTGCGCCAGTCACCCCAGGAGGGGCCGGTTCGGAAGCACCTGTGGTCTGGGTATTTCCCTGCCCGGTGTAGCTGAGCTGGAAGTCAGTAGGAAGGGATTTTTACCATGGAAGAAAACTGTTCACTTACCTCTGTAACAGACATGGAAACCAATGTGTTCCCTACAGCGCTGCCAGGTGGCACAGCATTTCACCCTGGCACATCCTGACCCCCTAAACCTATCCTTACTCCACCACACTCCATGGCACTTCCCATTGCCCCCTGAGCTCTATATAAAGGGGTTGTTGGTTGAAAGTGAATTTCCAGTTCCCATTTACCAACATTGGGGCCCTGGGAAGGGAAATAAACAGAATCAGCAGTTTCTTTGTGAACTAAACTGGAGTCATTTTTCGGTTAAAAGCTACAGATCCGTGTCCTATAAAATCCCAACCTTCTCCTCCTAAGGGGAGATTGCCCTATAAATCACCGCAGACTAATTCAGTGCAAGTTTAATAAACGCTCCTATTGAAAATGAATGTTCTCCATTTAACAGTTGTATCAGCACCATATAAAATCCTGACCCCTATAAATCCCTCTTTACAGGCAGATCAATCCCCCCTCTCTATCGATCTGCACTCACACACACTGCAACATTCCCTGGGTTACAAATAGCATTTCCATTCCACCCTTTATTAGGGAGAGATTGTTCCAAGCGGATCAGTGCAGGGAGATAATTAAACGTTGACATTTTAATTACTGGACATTGATAAAACATTGGAGGGAAGGGATGGGGCTGATGGGCTGGGATTACTTGGTGACCCAGACTGAGTACAGAGACTCCATACTGTATCCACCTTCCCCTGCAATACAGTCCCTGCTCTTCAGTTACAATGTATCCAGCAGTGTCCCCATGTGCAGGGCTGGGGTTGCTATATACAGTCACTATGCTGTATCCATCCCCAAGGAACCTGCACCAGCTATTTAGTTATAATGTATCCAGCAGGGAAGGGCTTATTCTGGGTTTGCTAAATATTCTATACTGTATTCATAAATTCATAATGTCCCAGATGTGCATGACTGATATTGGGATTACTATCTATCTATCTATCTATCTATCTATCTATCTATCTATCTATCTATCTATCTATCTATCTATCTATCTATCTATCCATCTATCTATCATCTATCTATATCTATTGATTCCATCTATCTATCTATATCTATCATCTATCTATCTATCATCTATCTATCTATCATCTATCTATCTCTATTTATTCTATCTATCTATCCTATATCTATATCTATGTATTCTATCTATTTATCTGTATCTATTTATTCTATCTATCTATCTATCTATCTATCTATCTCTATTTATCATCTATATCTATTTATTCTATCTATCTATTTATCTGTATCTATTTATCTATCTATCTGTATCTATCTATCTGTATCTATCTATCTATCTGTATCTAATTATTCTATCATTCTGTATCTATTTATTCTATCTATATCTATTTATTCTATCTATCTATCTATCGATCAGTATCTATTTATTCTATCTATCAGTATCTATATATTCTATCTATCTCTATATATTCTATCTATCTCTATATATTCTATCTATCTATCTATCTATCTATCTATCTATCTCTATATATTCTACCTATCTATCTATCTATCTATCTATCTATCTGTATCTATTTATTCTATCTATCTATCTATCTATCTATCTATCTATCTATCTATCTTTCTGTATCTATTTATTCTCTATATCTATATATTCTATCTCTCTATATCTATATATTCTATCTATCTATCTGTATCTATTTATTCTATCTATCTATCTATCTATCTATCTGTGTCTATTCTATCTATCTCTCTGTCTATCTGTATCTATCTATCTATCTGTATCTATTTATTTTATCTATCTCTATCTCTCTCTCTTTCTCTCTATGTCTGTCTTTCTGTCTATCTGTACCTGTATCTGTCTGTCTGTCTATCTATCTATCTATCTGTATCTATTTATTCTATCTCTATCTATCTCTCTATGTCTGTCTGTCTATCTGCCTATCATTTATCTATATTTCTATCCCCAGATGTTTAGCAGTAATTAGACTCTCCCTGTGTGCAGGGCCGATTCTTAAGTTCCTTGAAGTTTTTTTTTTTTTGCACCAGTGTCAGCATAAAGCAGCAGAGGCGATCGTGGTGGTTCGACACCTTGGACAGCTGCCTCCCTGCTCTGTTTCAGTCCAGCTTTTGAGCAAACCGCCCCAGGGCTGCGAGTCTGCAATCCATCTCTCTGCCCACCCAGATAACTACTGAGACCTCACTAGGGATTTATTGTTACTTTAGCTTATAGCATGTTTGATTAGAATGATATCAATAAAAACAATTCTTATGGCAGACATAAAACCTACACTTAGACAATATAGTCTGCTAATTTAAATCTAAGAGCTGTTTACTGTATATAGAATGTTGGAGCAAATAATTCCAATCATCTCGAAACTATCTCCCCTTACCCTGCTGGGGATCACTAGGTCTCATGTTGCTCCCACAGAAGAACCCTGTAGGATTGGGGAGCGAATGCGTTCATTTGGGTTCCATAAAATCTTAATAATATTATATTACTATATTTTTTCCATCGCTAATATAGGGCAATATTCCTAATAGTCTAATACACACAATATTCCTCATCACAGTAAACATTAAATTAAGTATATATAAAATACAAAACGTACTCATAATATTGGGATGTTTTTATTAGATATCTTATAGTTATTAATACTTGGTTTGTGTAATATATTACCCTAAATCTGCAAATCCAATAAATACATAAAGTCGTTAACCACACACAGCTTTTCAGTAAAGCTTTTCATGTTCCTTATTGAGGGTTAGCACCATTTATTAGATAAAGAAATGATTGCTAGATCGATAGATTAATAGACTTAAAAAAAACATTTTCCTATTTTTGTGATTGTAATTTGTTCTTATCTGATCAAATGTATCAGGGTATTAACTAAAAATGAAGGTTATTCACAACCTGCTGAAACTCCTGTCACAATGTATCTCTAACAGATCTCTCCCTCGTTGGGGGCTTGTTTGAAATATAATAAGTTACAGTAAAAATAAAATAATAGAATTAAAACAATAATAATAATAACAAATTTTATTAAACCTTTAAACTGGGTTCAGGCTACATTAAGTAACTAAAAACTAAAAAAATAATGCATATAATATTTTCGTTTCTAATATCATTAAGGTGAAAGTTGGGATTGTTGTGCAGAACGATACAATTTTTATTTCTCTCCTGTCAGTCAATGTACATTTACATTGTAACACTGGGTGCAATTGTATAACACCTTTAGGTTCAATTGTACAGTAACATTAGGTGCAGTTGTACAGTAACATTAGGTGCGTAGAATTTGCCATCTTTTGCTCCACAGAGCCTTAATCATACACAGGACCACCTGCAGAGTTCATCTGTGAGCCAAGTCAGAGGGGGTTTAATGGAGCTGGCATGAAGGTTGCTGCTCCGGAATGTGCACCTCTCCTGCAGTGGCAGAATCACTTTGTCACATTAGGTTTCCAAGAACAAGGTTTTATTCTAAGCCTTTTAAAAATCCCCATACGTGCCGTAGGAGCAAAACGGTCTTTGTGTGCAGACATGTTATTTAAAGCACATTCACTAAGCGAGGCCCTTGGTTAGAATAAGAAACCATTTTGTTTCCAGTTCCAGAAATCAGCCCGAAATGAAATGGAGATACCCCAGAGATGAGCTGATCAGATATCTGAGAGAATATTGCTGTTACGGGCAAGCTCCCTATGTTTTCACACCCCTAATTCATTTCTTCTATCTGTTTCATCTCCAAATTTCATTTTTCTTTTTGCTATTCTCTTTTTAAAGAATCAGAGGCCCCCTCCTTCTGTCTGCCCCCCGCTGATGCCTGAGTCTTCGCAATGTTAATTTTCTGCCTCCATATGCATCACAGAGATTTACCGGGGGCTGAATGAGCTTGCTGCATGTCCTCAGGCCAGAAGCTATGGCCAGGTTCTTAGATGCCCACATGTGCCGGCTCGTGCCCTACGGATAGCACTAAATTACTACTTTGGATTAATTCTTGCAATAAGATATATTTCTGGGGCATATTTACATATCCAAACACATGCTTTGGATTTACAGGTATACAAATGACGTCTCGGCACAAACACTTTCATAGACATTTCTGGTATTGTATTTTGAAAGAAATATTATTTTGCTGTCATAGCTAAACATTGCAATCCGTATTGTTGCATGTCTATAGATACACAATCCATTTTGGTTTTTATATTCTTTTGATTTATTTATAATGGAAATGGAAGAAGATCTATAGTATAACTAATAATAATTCCATTGCAGTGTTACTTTTCATGGTAAACCCTGATAGTGGTTTTCAGACAGATTCGAGCATTTAAAAAGGTTTGCCATACAACACGCTTACCTTAAGACCGATCCAGGGGCATCAATCCATTTCCGAAGAAACCGCCTTCCGGAACTTATTGGCAACTGATATTACAATGCAAAAGAATGGTAAAAATGCAATTGAAGGGGGAGGTCTGCCTGTGGTCAAGGGAAACACCCAGTCCGGGACGTATGTATCTTTATTTGCAGGTCCGTCATATTATCAAAAATCTGTCCTGTGTGTAGTATGTTTATTTATAATATTTATAAAGGCCAGAAGATAAAAATGAATTAAATACGATTTCATACATTGGTTAAGAAGCATATATAAATATGTTATGTATAAATTGATATAAGTGCAACAAGCCTTGACACATTAGGAATGAGATCCCTGCCCCGAAGAGCTTCAATCTAAATGGAATTTAAGAAGAGGATAACATACAGATACAAGTGGGGGGGGGTGGGTACAAAGTGGCTTTAAAAGGGCTAACAATCATTTGTTCTGTGATGCTCAGAAAGGTAGGATAACAGTCTAGATTTGAAAGTATTAATGGATGTCACCAGGGAAAGAGTAGCAAGAGAGAATGGTAAAGGCGGGAGGGTAGCAGTGTGGTCTTTGGAGAAGATTTCCTTGCGTGGAATGGAGGGCACGGTTCTAGTAACATAAGGGACCAAAGAGAAGATAATGGGAGGTGCAGTAGAGACTAAGGGATTTAAAGGTTAGAAAGCCGGGTATTGAATATGATTCTTTGTTTGATGGGAAGACCACCCTATGGACTGAAATATCGGGGGTTGCGGGTTCTCTTTTGGAGGAGAGCGAGAGGTCGAGCTGCCGAGTTTAAGATAGACTGGAGAGAAGGGGGAATGAGAGGCCGGGAGTCCAAGTAGTAGAATGTACAGTAGTCAAAGACGGGAGATTACTGGGTATAAGGGCATGGATGAGCATTTAGTAGTGGAGAGAGAGAGAGAAAAGGGCGGATCTTGCAATATTGTGAAGATGAAACGAACAGGTCTAACGACATTGTTAATGTATGATGAAAGGAAGAGAGGAGTCAAAGATAACTCCAAGGCAGCATGCAGATTCAACTGGGTTAATGACCATATTGTTATTAACCCCCGCTTAAAGGAACTGTAATGTAGGGCACCTTAACTCTCTTATTTGATGCAAACCTCCTGGTGGATAACAGCCGAATGTATTAGAAACAGGTTACTTAAAGGGCATGTCCATTTGAGAGTGAAACTTGCCCATTAAAAGGGACTGCATAGCAAAGTCCCGTAAACACCCTGCAATTCCTTATCTGCACACAAAAAAAAAAATTTGCCTGAAATTTGAATGCCCAATTAATTATGTAGACATTGGATAAAAGCAATGAGCAACACAAAAGACTGTATGTAAAGTGAATGTTTCACTGAAAACTTTGCAGGCAAGGACTTTTCAAGGGTAAAGTAGTAGGTTGCAACACTCTCAAGGTCTCTCTCTTGCAGTTTGACATGATCCTCACATAGCTGGCCATACACTAGGCAGACATTAGGTAGGCGGTTCTTAGATAGATTGGACATTTGTCATATGAGAGATTGTACATCGGCCAATGTCTTAAGTAGTTTCTGGGACCTTAAGAAGCACTGAATGAGAGATCACTTCTCACAACATACAGCATTTTTTAAGTGTATATAAAGCTTGTGCAACTGTCCCTTTTGTCAGCTTTAGAGCAGTGACCTCTCTCAGTGATGCAATGACTAAAGCTCGTACACAGTGCGATCGCGGGTGTCCGAACGTTAGTTTTGGATGATATCGGCCCGTGTAATGGGCACTTTAACGGACGTTTGGTCAGGGATCATTGCGCAACCGGCTGGGGGGATTCCGAACAACCAGACATTTCGGCCGGAATAAAGGGCCCATACGGGGGCAATATCGGCGTTGAAACGAACGTTTGGTCACATTGTGCGGGGTCGGGTCCTGCAATGCACGTGTAGACGACCTTAAGAGCATAACTTTCACCATTTTGATGATTGATGCCGTGCTTTTTCATTTTAAGGTAATGGAGTCAGTCAAAGCAGTCATGTAATCAGCTTTATGCTTGCCACAAGAGCTTTGCTCACTGGAAATGCCAACAGCAGATTTCAAATTAGATAAAAGATTCTTATAGAAAAATGACAAACATAATTTAATTAAGGTGGGAATTCATTTTACCATTTTTCAAGATAAGGCCTCATTTTTAATGGTCTCATGGGGGAAGGTTTGGAAGTGAGAACGAAAAAATGAATTCAATTTACCAGCATCCTTAGTGTACACAATTTACATTGTGTAACGGTGGCCATACTACAAAAGGTATTGCAATCTTAATTACAATCGTAACCACAGACCAATACGTTGATAGACAGAGTACAGTGTTAATTGGAAGTTATCTAATTATTGTGAGGTTACACTACATTTATCAGAACTTCAGAAAACTACTACAATCATTAAACCAACTTTCCCGATGATAATTATAATCCCATATTACAATCCAATATTGGATATAAAATGGGGGGAAAACATACCATTTTTGGTCATAATATCTGTCAAATGTATGGGCACAATGCTTAAGTGCCTTATATTTTAAAGAGCAATTCCCCACTGAGACAGAAATAGTTACCTTACTCACTTTCCCCAAACCCAATTCTGCAGTACTACACAGCTGTTGGACATTTCTAAAAAATATAGGTGGCCATACACGATAAGGGTAAATCCCGTCGTTCCATATCGTTCAAGTCTATGGGTTTCCCGACGACCGTAGTGCCGACGAACGACTGTAGTCACCACTACGGACGGTTGGGGAAAAGAGGGAAAATTTCGTCTGCCATTATCGGTCCTTGACTTTGGCAAAGGGAGCCGATACGATAGTTACTAGCATGGGCCATACGGACGACCGATCCCATACCGCGTATGGGGATCGGTCGTTTAAATGTGTGGTGGTTCCCGACGCAATATGCCGGCAGATACCAATGGTGATCGGTCGCACATTGAGATGGAAATTGCATGTGTATGGCCACCTTAAGAAAGATCTTCACTCAGATGTTTGCAAGTAAGTTGCTGCGTTTGAATATCCATTTATTGAGTTCCATTGCAGAGGTACCAGGTCTATGCCGGCAAAAGGCTTATAAGAGAAATAGATGAAGCAGGGAGAATGCTGGAAGTCCCCATATAGATCTTCAACACGTTGGCACTCTGCAAATACAGAAGATTGGACAGTAGGATGTTCACTCCTACTCCAGGACTAAAGTCTTGTAACACATGTGTGATAGTGTGGACAAGGCTGATGCCCAAGGTGATGATATGCATGATGAACAAACCGTTCAGGTGATAATTGGCATGTGTGGCTGTTCAGTTGGGTGGCATTTGTAGATCATACACATCATTACACGTGTGTACGAGGCCTTAAAGGGCATGTCCACCCTTAAAACAAAAAAAATGCCAATTTTTCAGTCTTCCCACAACTGATATTTTTACAGTTTATTACACTACTTTTTGAACAGATATGTTAATGATAAGTTATATTCCTTTCTTTCAAAGGTATCTGCTTCCTCCCACTGCTCAATGAGCCTTTATAACTCTGGCATGCGCAGCAGAGGCAGCAGGTGAACTGCAGTCAATCATAGGACTGTGAGGTCCGTTATCTGACAATTGACAGTTTTTTTGTTTAAGGGTAGACTTTAAAATGAAATTATTTTAATTGCATTGCCAATTAACTTTTTAAAGTTCTATATTAATTGTGTAAGCTTTGTGGGATTATGGCAAGGTAAGACTCATCTTTGCATAACTTATCTTGCGGCTGTACATCCAACAGCATCGCTTCAGCCAGTTATTAGCTGGTTATAAAAGTGGCACTAAATCCAGTGCAAAAAGGTATAAAATTCGGCGCAGTGGGGCAATGAAGGAATTAAAGACGACGATAACTGACTGATCTTTAACACCTAAAATTAGCGCTGAGCTATGGGTAAATGAGCACCTGTATGCTTTGTAGCTACTTATCTGTACTTACCGTATATACGCAGGTATAAGTCGAGTTTTTAGGCATATAAAACTAGCCTAAAAATCGGCCTCGACTGATACTCCAGTCACTCACCTTTCTAGTGCAGTAATCCACCAGCGCTTGCTTCGCATCAACTCATCGGGTGGGTGATTGTCACTACTCGGCGCCGGGATGAGAATGGCGCAGAGTAGTGACGTTAACCACCAGAGGAGTTGATGGGAAGCAAGAGACGGTGGATTACTGGACTAAGGTGGATTAAGAGTGGTGATGAGGCCAAAGCTGGAAACGGAACCTACCTGCCATGGCAGCATGAGCCATATTTATGGTTCCAGATAACAGGCGCAGCCAGGTGTCTAGGCACCAGGAGCAGCCTCATGAAAGGCAGTCACTGAACTGGAGGGGCTCTGAGGGGGGGTGCAGTGCTTGTCACTGCAGATGTTTGGAAAATACAACTCCCAGCAAGTAAACCATGCTGAGGTTGTAGTTTCAAACATCTGAGTGGCCAAGGATTTGGATGTTTCTGTGGTGATTACTCTCTACTTAATGGGCAACTAATGCTTTAAAACTATACAGAATTAGGAGGATCTATTGTTAAAGATTGCCTTCTGTATGTTTTGAGGCTTTAGTTGCCCTTTAAATGGACAGAAGAATTCCCATACAGTAGTCCCATACAGTAATAGCCATACTGGATTTGGCTATTACTGTATGGGACTATTGTATGGGAATTCTGTGTCCATTAAAGGGACAACTAAAGCATCAAAACAATTCAGAATCAGAAGGCAATAGTGGTCATATTTTCTACCCTCGACTTAAAACTTGAGTCAATCATATTTACTAATTTTCAGGTAAAAATAGGTACCTCAGCTTATACTCGAATTGACTATATTCGAGTATATACGGTACTAGTCCTACGCTTAGATTCCATTGTGCCTGTTCTGAAAGTTGAATAACTTTTTCTATCCATTAGGCTGCATACATTTAGAATGGCAGCAAAACAAACATAAAGAGATTTTGAATATCTCAGTCCACAATTCTTGGAGCGCAAGGCATATACAAGGCAACTGAATATACACCCTTTTGTTCCTAAGAAGAAATAAATCGGATTGGTATACATTAAGCTGGGTACACACGATGAGATATCTGCGTCCGATCCGATAGTTCAGTGTATCGGTCGATCGGACCGAAATTATCGCATCCGAATGTGCCCATGTCGATCGACCATTGTCCAAATGGAGAAAGGACGATCGGACAGGGTGGAAAACCTGTCCGATCGTGCGGTCCTCTATGGACCGCACGATCGTCGCCGGTGACTATCGGACGCGGCTGCTTTGCCGGCGACCGACAGTCCTTCCTCCTGGCCGACCGTTCGAAAGTATCGAAAGGTCGGTCAGGAGGAAAAATCGCTAGGTGGTGTACCTTAGCTTTACACAGCTATCAACTGTGTCAGGAATTATGTGCAGGGTAAAACGGTTGGACTAGATAGATGGATGTCATCATTCAACTCCAATACAGTTTTGTGTTCTATAAGGAGAATGCAATGACCCTTCCATGGTTCCATATTATTGTTTTCTACACATACAGTCTTGTATACAATATTGTATGTATGTGTCACAAGGGGCAGTTTTTCTGCAAAGTTCTTTCAAGGTGCAAAGTCACAATGGCGTACAAAGCTATTGTTCTCTATCTGTTGAGATTCCTTACCAGGGAAAATATTGGTTCTTTTGATACAAGGATACTTTTCATTGCTGTTTGGAGTCTGGAATGAATTTTTCTTCCCTTTGTGCGTTTTTATTTGGGGGTTTTTGGATCAGCTTAGGCAGGGATCATGAGATAAAGTTGAAATAGATCAGAGGTGCCCAATAGGCGGACAGACAGGAGGCTGCAATAGTGGCACTCTGGGTACACACCTAAGTGCCCACTTGATAAAAAAAATAAATGGGTCAGGAAGGGGAACTGTGGAAGGTTAAACCACCTGAAAGTTGAGTGTAGCCAAGTGTGGAGGGGCAAGCAAAAGGATACTGTGTTTATCTTGAACATGACTGATAAGGCAGGGAATAGAATTTGGCTATTCAATCAAATTGGCTGAAAAAAATGGACTTTCTGTGGCTTCCATTAGCAATATATGTAAGTTTATTAAACAAATATGATTAGATCTGTCACAAAATGTTTGATAATCCCCTAAGTGGACACATTATCTGGAGTAGATTTCAAGCTTAACCAGCCAAGATGAATGGTGGTATAATTTGATTGGTGCTTCCTGATCGATCTACGTAATGGTTTGTACACACGCGTGATCGCGGTTCCTGACTAGCGAAGCCGATGTGTACGAACGGAACATTTTGGGGCGGCAATCAGCCCGTGTGTGGACACTTATCGGCTGAAATGGACGTTCGGTCTGGGATCATTGCCCCGACCAACCTGGCGAACAACCTTTCGGCCGATAAAGTGCCCACACACAGGCCGTAATCGGGCCAAAACGTTCATTTGTACGCATTGTGGGTCGGTACCCGCGGTCACACGTGTACAAACCTTAGGGCTGCAATAGATTGGATTGGTTCAACTCAGATTTAAAAAAAACACTCATTCAAACTATTTAAAATGGGGGCATAACATTATTAGGTGGGGTGTAACTGAACATTTTGGGAGGCTATAGCTCTATTTGTCAGGTGTTATGCTCACAGAGAATGGCCCTCGTATAGACATCACTTGCTATGGGTGTATAATGATGATAATGCCATGTGTAAGCTTACGACTTGCACCATTTATTTTTAGATAAATCCTGTCTCTCACAACGGTGTCTACTTTTATTTTGTCCAGAATATTGTTAGGATTTCAACTACCCATTGTAATGGTTGCCATTTTTTGCTATAGCATTTTTGCACACCAAGTTATACATATGTCCTGGGCCTTTAAAATAATGCTTTGCTCTTTTACATTGTAATGATACCAAATGTTCCTTGGGTTTTTTATAGGTTAATATTAATATATTGGTCTAGCAATAGGTCTGTGCTGTTATAATGCCTGATGTTTTTGCTGGGGGTCTCTCTTTCAACAGTAAGATTGGTACTGGGGATGTAGTCAGATCTAGCCCTTGATCAGAACACACTAATCTAGCCAAGCCCCATGTTGTGATTAATTTGATCTTTGTCAGAAGTTAATGGAGTTTTTTATGGCTGCTTCGAAGAGCTGATCTGCTGTTTATACACTTACCAGCGGAAATCCTCGCCCCTCCCCAGCACTGATTGATGGAGATGCTCTCTGTTATTCCAAACGGCTTTTTAAGCTGTTTTTAAGAATATTTGAATAAAATGCAGGCGTGTGTCATCTTAGGGGGGCAGCGAGAAGATTATCTGATGAACAAGATAGAAAGAGACAGATAAGAGTACTCAGTAGGAAAAGGAATGACAAAAAAGATGGCACAATAAGACAGAGGCAGAAAGGGAGAATGAGTGAGGTGCATGACATGAAGATTGGGCTGAATGACCTGACCTTTTTTTTGCTCAAACTGTGCCAAATAAATTCCTTTACAGGTCCTTCCTGGATGTGTTCTAATTTATATAAAATTAGTAGAGGCTTCTATGGGATCCTCTTGCCTGTTTAAAATGACACCTGGAAAAGTAGGTGCAGGGTTATACGGATACTGTGATAGCATTTACCTTTCCTACCATATGTACTGTGTGTAATAAATGATTTATGGCTTTGTAATTCTAAACCTGATAGTATTTCCATTAGCACATAATAGGGTTTTCTGGACCTCTCAGTTCTGCTGTACTGATTTATCCACCTGTGCAGCTTTAAGGAAACCCTGGACAATTGTTCCTTTAATGGAAAAAAACGTTATTTCT
Organism: Hymenochirus boettgeri; assembly: GCA_019447015.1. Lineage (NCBI taxonomy): Eukaryota > Metazoa > Chordata > Amphibia > Anura > Pipidae > Hymenochirus > Hymenochirus boettgeri. The sequence continues at coordinate 218,460,099 of CM033471.1, read as the reverse complement.
TATTTGTCCAAAGTTAAATTCCTATTTTCCTCCATATGAACCATTGATTTCATAATACAACAATATTCCTCTCTATTTCCCACTATCAAATATAAATCATATACTTGTCACATTAGTGGCTCCTTACCAATTTTCAATCCCACTCCACCTGCTTATCTATAAATAAGCTTTCTTTATGCAACCTCACTGTATAAGTCAATCCCACAGCATGATGGGAGATGTATTGAAAGAAAACCAGCTAAATGTGTGTGAATTTGAAATTTACACCAGATAGCGAACATTACAATAAAACAGGCTTGGTGGGAACAGTTTTCTTTCATCTAATAATAACTAATAGTATAAGTACCGGTAGTTGCTTTTTGTAAGCGGACCTTATCCTTAATGTACAGGTATGTTAATTATAGCATTTTGTGGCTTTTGAATTCACAAGCTTGCTTTTATCTTGACCAACGTACCTGCCAACAATCAACTATATGTGACCCAATATTTAGTATAAAACAACCAGTGTTCCCTTATAAAAACCATTATGGGGCTTGGTGTTATTTAGAAATAGTTGTTAGTGTGATGTCTTTCTACATTTTGGCACAGAAGAAGCAATTGTGACCCAAACAGTGTTCACTCAATCTGCATCATTGGGCTTGAAACATAAATACACAGAGTAGGTACAGATGGTGACTATCCTGTGTGTGCATGCGCGGTTAAAAGTTTGGGTAGGCTATAAGGGTTGGACTAGATGGATACATGTCTTTATTCAACTTTTGAATACTATGTTACTATGTGTCCTTGACCATTGTAGGTAATGGGAAGCATGACCGGTGGGGTAGAGGAATTCATTTTTGTTAGTTTGGGGATGCTGGGTTTTGCATGATGAGATTCAGCTAATGGACTTGTCTTTTAATAAACCAAATAGCTATCTATCTATGTACAAAAGTTACTTCATACTACAATATATCAGCAAATATGGCTTCCCCCTTTGACCCAGCATTATTAGGTATATGAATCCTATATGAAAGCTTAGAACTTTGAAGTCTTGAGCATAGAGCTTTTGTGCTGCTACAATCGAAATGATAATGTGACTTGGTGACCTATGGTTTCACCGTCGTTAAAGGGTCCTATACCTTTTTGCAGGTGCCTCATTAGCATTTTGAATGTAGCGCATAGAGTGCCGTGGATCATAGCATCATCTGGCCCCGGCCTTAGGAAAACAAAAGCAACATTTTTCAGCTGGCCAGAAAGTGCCGCCCTCTAGCTAAAATTGGGTCGTGCACGATTGCTCCCTCTTCTGCATACCAGATCCCTGTCCCATTACAGAAAATAATTAAAGTTTGTGTCTCCTAGCCAGAAATTAGGCAGGGGGTGACATGCCAGGCCAGTCCTGGCAGGCGGCCAGAAATTATAATTTCTGACGATGATTTAATTTCAATTTAAATAAATTGTTTTTTTAATTTAAAAGAGCGAGTTCCTCACATTAGCGATGATTGCCACTTAAGCTCTGTGCTCACGATGGAGCCGCATAAAACATTATTTATACACGGAGCGGAAACCGCTCTGCCTCTAATGGATTATGTTCCCCCCCCTTTCTCTCTTCTAATATAACCTGGAGGATACTAAAAAGTGTTTGTGGTAATTAGCATTCTCCCGACTTTCACCCATAAATGAGAGAACAGCTATTAACACTTGTGTATTTTCATTATGTAAATTGTGTTAACACAGCCCACAAATTGCCACCAGCAAGACAATCATTTTCTCCCAGTGATCATAATGTGTCCTAGTGAGATGTTTTGATTATGACATGCTAATAATATTGCCTCTCTTTATTTTTTTCGCTTCCTTCTCTTCTCTCTCTTCTCTCTGTTATTTTTATAATCCCATTTCTTTCCCCAGATTCAGAAAAAACCATGGATCTTTAATGGTGAGCATTACCAAGTTCATGCAGGGGGGCGGAGCAAACCATATTCGGGAGGGGGGCTCTATGGGAAAAAAAATCACTTTTCTGTTTTTCCTGATGGCTGATTCTTCCTGCATGCTCCACTGCCTTGTTTTAAACTTTGCAAATGCATTTTGTAGAAAAAGCAAACATTTAAACTGCCTATATTAGATTAGGTACCATTAGAAATAATAGCAAATGCTTCCAACATGGATGTTTTTAAAGAGCTCTCTGCTGTTGATTAATCTTGCTATTTTATTGCATTAATAGTGTTTTTTTTCTCTATGACTCTACTGTGAGATATTGCATATAGGTTAATACTTGTCTCTCTCTGCAGCCCGCTCCAGATATTGCAATGCATTGTTGATGAGGTGAGTCTCAGACTTATGTGCTTTCCCTACTAAAGTCATTCCATAATGGAGTGGAAAGCTTATATTTTGTTTCCTAATGAAGCACAATGGACGACCCCTCTGAGAGAGTCATTGGCAAGGCTGGGAGATGTTTAACATGGCTTGCCCCTTGCTCTATTCTCAACCCCCCCTAACACACACACAAAACACCATTCCTTTTACAGGCTTTTATAGTAGGGCCTACAGAAAGAGCTTGCTTATGTTAATTGGTGCTGTTTGTACATAGGCAAGTATGTTTGTACATTTGCACATAAATAGATGGGAGATAGATAAAATTATGTAACTTGATATGTTAACAGATGTATAATAGATAGTGTTTATATTTTTTGCAACTGGTAGCAGTAAGCAATAGATTTTGCGATGTTCATTTCCAGTTGCTTAGTTGACGTTTTGTTTATTAAGGGATATAAGTGACTCATGCTGGACATATACATTGATTTAATTTATGAGATTAGACAGTTGAGCTGACTGACATTATTTACTATTGATATTAAGGCCTAGAGTTTTTTTCTGTTTGTACTAGGACCTAGACCAATCATCTCAAAATATTTAGGCAAGGTAGTTTAATATTGATTGTTAAAGGGGAACTGTGGTCTCCAAACAAGTTAGTTTTAAATGAAAGGCCAGGTTCCTACCTTTAAAATGAGCCAGGTTCTACCTTTAAAATGAGCCATTAACCACCCTCTACATACTGCACAGCCCAAGTATGAAGAAATAACTGATCAGAAAGTAGGGGGTGGGAAGTTTTGAATCTGTGGCCACAAATACTAGTTCCTCCTTCTAATCTGCGGTTGGCACATGCTCAGTGTAGGAGAAAGCAGCAGAAACCAGGAAGAGATCGAGTTACAGTGACTGAAAGAGGAGGGGTGGGAGGGGGTTTCAAGGGGAGGAGGAGGAGGAGACGCAGGGAAGAGGGACTGTCACATGGTTTCAAAGCAGGAAAGTATATGCAAAAATACTGGGGAAAGAAATTCCTGTCAATTTACCTAAAGTAATTTTTGGACCACGGTTATGCTTTAAAACATGAGAGTGTATGGTCAGCATTATTTTAAAGGCATAAGGACTTAAGGTGCCCATACATACAGCTACCTTAAGACTGATCCAGTGACATTGAATTAATTTCCAAGGAACCGTGTTTTCGGACCTTCTTTGTGAACAACTACGATTGCAAATGAATGGTTAAAGTGGAACTTGCAGTCCACTTGTCAGCCGCAAAGAAGATCCGGAAAGGTGCTTGATCAGTCTAAGGTAAGCTGTAATGTACACCTTAATTCTTATATGTATGTTTCACTAAGGATGGGGGGGCAATTAAATTTCACAGGGGGGAAACATGAAAACTTGGATTTTGTGAAGGGCCGGACCCATAGGTTAACTCAATTACAGACATAGCAAAACTAGATTTTATAAAAGATTTAATGAATATACCTGGATTAAATGGATGTTTTTTATTAATTGCAATTTTAATAGGTGTGTTTTAGATCCATTCCATCAAATTCAATTTTTTTTTATAAAAATAAATTAAAAATAAATCAATTATTCAGTCTAAGACAATCCATTAATATTAAGATTTTTTGGGGTAAAGGTTCAGTATGAGTGGCCAGTCAGGGGCAGCCAAGGGCCACATGTTGCCCCCGGGCTCACTTTGCCCAGGGATCTTTACTGTAGCTTATGCTTACAAATGGGAGCATAGCCTTTCATTTTGGATTGAATGTTGGATAGTGAATATCTGTAATAAAATTTCAGTGTACACTGCAGTTCCATATCAAGCAGTTTACGAACTTACTGGTCTGATACTGATCAGACCAGTAAGAAAATCTACAGGCAATCCCATTTGTCGTTGCAATATCTTGTAATCTGCTGGTGCAAGTTGGGTATTTCAATTGTTATTAGCAATCAACTGCACTATTGTTCATCAATTTATGCTTGATATGATCATTTGATCAGATGGGCTGAAAATCCTATGGAACTTTTAGGCCCAATAAGCCATGGTGAGATATTTTGGCCTGATGGACTGTATGCCGCAATAGTTTAGGCCAGTGTTTCTCAACCTTTTTATCTGTGGGGACCCCTTAAAACAATTTTCGTGTCTTGGGGACCCCCACTAAAATTATGATTATATATTTTTTTGTCATCAAATGATCAAAAACTTATTTTATACAAATATAATTGATAGATCTATAAATACATCTATACTGAAAAAAATGCACTCAAATTCACATCAGGGTGGGAACCCTTACATTAAAATATTAGTTATTTTATTTATATCTCAGAGATCCAACACCAAACACATAATTCATAACAAAAACACAGAATGATAAAATATAGAAAAATATATCTGTTTTCGTTAAAATGCTGGATCCATAAATTTATGTCAATCTCTTGAGGACCCCCATGCAACCTCTCAGGGACCCCAAGGGGTCCCCGACCCCTGGTGAGAAACGCTGGTTTAGGCGATTGACAGCGCCTCCATTCTTTACCCACAAGACTTCTGATCAGTTTGGTTGATAGTCTGTTAGTCTGAAAAATGAGTTAAAAGGCTAACCAATAGTTTCCAATTTTTTTCATCATAGGTCATTTGCATATAATCAGACATGCTAATAATAATATAGAAGCACACGAAAAATGACAGATTTCATGTGTGTATGAAAGTGTTATTTGATCTGAAGGTACTACTGATTGTTTTTATTTAGTTGCTCACTATTATTCCATTCACTAGAAAGGTGTTTTACAGTTTTGTGCTAAGTTCACTAAAATCGGCTTTGCTTGTAGCTCATTCTAAACCAGCCCTTTCACCTTGGCTGCACAGTGGTGATAGGTCGCTGTGAAAATTTTCAAACAAGCTCATTCCAACAGCTTCTGTTGTATAGGTTGCCTCTGTTAGCATCGGGCAGCAGTCTATCGAACAGATGAAACCCATGGTCGATTTTCTTTTGTATCTCCTGTGTATGCCGCATGATGTGTACGAACAGACGTTTCGGCTGATAATCGGCCCGTGTGAAGACCCTTTATCGGCCGAAACGGACGGTCGTTCGGGGATCCGCCAGGTCGGTCGGGCAACGATCCCGACTGAACGTCTGTTTCGGGTGATTAAGGGTCTACACAGGGCGATTATCGGCCAAAATGGACGTTCGTACACATCGTGCGTCGCGGGTCAGGAGAAGGGTGTGCCTATCTGTATTTGTGGATACGCAACCAGCCATTAAATAAAGGTTTTTATAACTGGCCATGGACTGGATTAGTAAAGTATTCATGTTATCTTATGTACCCACAAAGAGTGGTTTGTTTGTTATCCTGATTTATAATGGGTTCCAAATAAAGCAAAAGCCTTAATAAAAGATCCAACTAATTGTCTTCTTGTAATTAAAGCTCTGTGTTTTTTTGATAATTAGGCCATTGAATTATCTGTACATTTAGTAATCAGTTGCAGTGTTGATGTGCACCATTGAAACTGCATATGCCTGCAACTCTGCATGTCTTGTATGATGTGCATGATGAACCCATGTGGAAAATATTGGTTTGGAAATGGAGTAATGTTAGTGTAGTTTTTTATTTACATTTAGAATGTTACAGAGGTTTTATTTAACTGTTTATAGCCAGGAGATGAGGGGTGGCCTTAAGATGCCTGTGGTGGTATTAGGTGGGTATTGCACAATATGTTTCTGGTACCGTTACAAATGTCAGAAATTTACAATCTACAATACTACAAAGGCCAATAAAGGGCCTCCTTATGGGGATGACTTGGGTCTACCTGTCCTGAAAAAAAACTCAGGTAATTGCTTATAGGTTGTATTTCGACAATGTGCTGTATTATGGGATTCACTGTTCTGTACAACTCCATGCTGACCGAGTTTCATTGTGCACATTGTTAAATACAGTGAGTGTGTCATTACAAAGTCTTGAAAGTGCGCCATTAGGCTTGAATAGTAATGTCAATGTGCATGTACATTAGATAATTGTTGACCATAATGGACGTCAATCTAGCACATGTAGAGACAATCTGCTGAGATTAAGGTCCATATTTTAGAATATACATTAGACTAATTTGTCATCTTATGTTCTCCTTTAATGCATGTAAGGATATGTGGATGCGTGTTACTCGCATGACCAGTCTTTTATTTCATTCTTATATACTTAATTTTCCTTTTTCTCTACCTGGTGATATAGGAATGTCCGTTCTGCCAGTCGGGGAATTCTCAGAGTCCTTGTACACTTCATTACACAATGGTAAGGGTTGGTGTGTGAAATGATATTAAGGCTATTATGAATATGCATCCTCCATTGTATACTATTAATATTACTTATTGTGTTGTACTGTACTACTGATAGGGCTGGATTGCACTGAACTATATCTCTCTACTCTTTTACATTGTGCAATAAGAAAGTTTTATTAAACCTGAGGTGGGAACCCATCACACAAACTGGGTTGTAGTGCTCCAGTCATTTTTAGCTCATTGTATTTTAATGCAGCTTGACCACAGCCCTGAGCCCTTCTAGAGCTCTTGTCCCGGGCTACATGCCTGTAAAGTCCTTCTTGTATTCTGACATTGAGAGTGTAGCCATATATCATGCATGTGATATTTTGAGCTGTCTGTCACAGGATATTGATGCTGCTTGAAGCCCTAATCTGACGCATCACAATAGCTCTCCCCCGGGGAACACTGCCCTATTAAACACCATCAAAAAATTCCCAGTCATATCAATGGCAATAGCCAGTTTGTACCTTGCAAGCACTGTGTATGATGGAGCTCTAATAGTACCAAAGGAGAGATTTTTCTTGTTTTCAATGTTATAAATATAACCTACAATATGTAATAAATAAAATTTTCTTAATATCGCTATTTTATTTTCATTTTTTAAGATCCATCCACTATTTACACCCAATTAAAGGTTAATATTGCTGCCACTAAAATCTCACTCAGTATGTACATGTGATGGGTGTGTGTATACACAAAATAAAGACGTGTATACTGTAAAATAATGTATGACACAAAGAACAATCTCTGCCTCTTCCTATATGTTATATTTATTATTATTATCTTGGGCTATCAATACAGTTGGGTTTCAGAAACTGCCTACCGATTGCCGTCACCTTAGTCTCACCCCCATATACCTCTAGTCTGTAAGCTTTTGGGCAGGGTCCTCTCTCCTATTGTATCACGGTATTGTGAAGAACTCATCACTCTGTTTAATTATATTATGTATACCTATGGAGGTAATAAGTATGACTTTGTATAAACTGTATTACCTTGTATGTAATGTATGACTTTGTAATTTTAAAGGGACACGAAAGTGGTGGTGCTTATAAATCAATAATAATAGTAATAATAACCCATGGAGATACTGCATATGTCAGGGTGATAGTAGCTAGACAGCCATGGTGTTGGTCAATTTACCCAGTACACATACATATTAACGCCACGTGTATGGCTTCCTTTACTTAACTCCCTCCAATAAACTTCTTTTTCTTTTTTCACAGCATGAGAAAGCCAACAAAGGAAAGACCAGCACCCCAAGAGTTAATGGTAAGGCTCAGTAATATGTGTAGAGAATATATCGAATAAAGGAATGTAACAAAGACCTATCTGCTATATTTTAACTAATTCCATAAACTTTACAACTATTGATCTTCCATATTTTAGTCTATGGGGATGGTGCCACACAAAGATTTGTCTCACAGCGAAGGCAATTACAGACGTGGCTGCCATCAATGGAGAGCGCCGTGGGAACTAAACTTAATCTTACCTTACATATTTTGGTATATTTTAAAATGTCAACATTTTCAGTATATGGTAGTCTTTCTATTGGTAAGGCCAAAGGTCAATGGGGTGTGGGACAAGGGGCCCAGCGAACACAACATTCTGCATCTTAGTTTGGTAAACTCAGGGGTGAGGACCTATCGGTTTAGGTCCTCACCCTGGGTACATGTTCATGGAAAGAGTTTGGGTTATATAGGTATAGTTGTCCTTTAAGAAACTAAGAAGGTTTAGTTGGATTAAGTGTAGTGTGGTAAAAGCTGTGAGAGTTGTTAGAGATTCATTGTTACAAGGATTAGAATGGATCAAGGCTTGCTTTTAACATATAATGGAATAACCTTTATGTGTAAAAAGTAAAATTCAAGCGTTTTACCATCTTATAGCAGATTAGCTCCCCTGTATTTAAAAATGCTATAACTTTATCTTTAAATTATGGGATCATAGTTTCTGGAAACAACATTGGGAATTGCATTAATTGCATGTAATTAGTAGTGGTAAAAATAGAAATATGATTGTCCCTGTAAGCTTTATATATCTTTGGATTTTCCTTCTCTATATATAATAGACGTGTGGTTGAGGGTTGTATGTACAGTTTGGTGAGAAAGTGAGAAAGATTAGTTTGCATCAGGTTCTGCATTACATCATATGTTCCTGTGGTGTAGTCTCATCGCTGACCTCTTAGTCAGACTATTGTCAAAAATTGAAGAGCTCTTCAAACATAAAACTGTGTATTTTAAGAAACCTGCACCTCTTCTGCTAATGAGGTATGACCACCTGCTATTATAATTGCTTCCAACGCCTTTTAATTTTCAAGCTTTAATCATAAGAAGAGTTATTTAAAATTGCATAAATTAATCTAGATTAAAAGACCATCAAGGCCTTGAAACAATTAAGAATATGCAGGGAGTCCCAGGGGCAGCTCAGTGTCTGATTGTAACAGTCAGGTGGGCTTGGCTGAGAAGACTGAAGGATGATTATGTTTGGAACATAGAAATGAGGGTTAAGAAAATGTCACTCGCTGACCCTTATCTGTATACTTGCAAGAGTTGGACAGCAGTTCCTGATCCGCACCTATAACCACTCAGCATCACAGACCTGGTTAGATTGAATGGTCAGTGACTTGTAAATAAGAGAGAAAACCTCTACAGCTGTGGGACCGTGGCATTTTGTTTTAATAAAAATGAATAAAGTCCAGCAGTTAAAATGAAGCAGTAAGATAATTCCTGTTGAATATTGCATTACCCTTTAAAGATAAAATAGTGCTCAAGCCTATAGGCAGCCTTACACATTTAATGATATTCAACAAACACACTACTTCACTTGCTTGGATTATGGAGCCCTGGAAGTAGGGGGCTGAGAGGATTGCACCTACAACTTGTCTGGCTAATGAGCCAACAGCGGTGCCATTGTACATTTGGAACTTCTTGCAATTGATATTCAACAAATCCTGTTAGATCATTGGGCGGATATCATCACCAAAAATGTCAACCACGATGCCTATAACTATCATCGGATCACGGTAGGTCGGGACTGATGGAAAATTTCTGTGGATGTATCGGCTCCCTTTTTACTTTAGTAGAGGAAGACAATTTGATTGAACCATGTATGGGTGCACGGCATTACAATCCCCATACTGCATAAGGGGGGGGGGTCAGTCAAGGCCATACATGCAGTAACTACTGCATGTTGCCGACACATTCCAGTGGATTGTAATCGCTTGTGTACTGCCTCCTTATAATAGAAAACTGGTAATGTTTTTTTATAAGGTGATTCTGCAGAATGTCATGGTATTTAATTAAACGGTCAGTAAAATATTTTTCTCGCTCACAGGATCACCCTTTATTGTTCAGTTTAATGATGGAAACACAGAAGCAGTGTCCATGTGGGGTGTGCCGGGCATTGGAAGAGGAAGAGTCCAAACTGGACAAGAGTGACCTGTACTGGGACTGAAGAGCTAAGCCAATCACCATAGCGTAACCTGCAGCCACAGTAACATTTGACCTATTCTATGCAGAGCTTCAGCCATGCTTAAAGGATGTGCCAACCATCAGTGGCCATTTCAGTGAAACAATTGTCTGTTTATATTGGCACTTTGCGTGTGTTTTAGAATGGAAAGGCCCCACAGCGAATGGGCATATGGAGGAATTGTTTCTATAACACAAACTGTTAGACACCCCAGCCAGAAAGGGGAGAGGAAACAGGTCAAACGTACATAGAATGAGGTCCGAGAATTATGTAAAGAAACATCCTGGCAGTGAGGATGAATATACCAGGACAAGGTTTTGCTCAATGGAGGTTGTGTTTTCTAGTTAAATCAGGGTCTCAGGAATCCTCCATTACCATGGAATCAACACAGCCATAGAATCCAAATCTACTCATGGCTTTTACATAACCTCAGACACATCAGTGCCTCCCATCTTGTGATTTTTATTGGTCCAGAAAACATTTACTAGTTACACAATATTAAAGTTCTGTGTTATTCAACTTGCACAGATCTATTCTCTATCTCTGCTTCTTCCTAATAAACTTTTTATTATATTGGTCTTTCTTTAAATGTTTCTTTTGTCTGAATTGTTAGGATTTTATTGAATTAGTGATGAATTTTTAGTTTTTTGGCTTTAGACTTTCTGTTCTGAAAACATTATTTTTTCAAACTTTACATCCTAAAAGGACATGTTAATGATGTTTGTGGCATTAAGGTGAACACCTAAAGGACAAAAAACATACAAAAACAACATTAAAACAAACTGGTGATTGTCCGTTATCTGCCTGCAACCCCAGCTTATTTTTTTTACTAGTTTATTACATGCATTAACCAGATATTTAGTAATTAAGTTCTCTTCTGTTTTTCAAGAGGTATCTACTCCTCCCTCTGATAAATGAGCTTTTTATAAGCTTGAACATGTGCAGAGTAGGCAAAAAGTGAAACTGCAGTCAATCATTGGTTGTGATTTTAGTTGTCACAGATTTGATTGACTGCATGGAGGGAGGGTCCAGCCAGATTTGGGGCAATAATTATAATAAAATATCTGGTTAGTAGCAGGTAATAAATTACCAATATATCAGTTGGGTTGGGAGCAGCTAGCTGTCAATTGACCAGTTTTTTGTATTAATAGTGGTTTCTTTTGACATTTTCTATCCTACAGGGACATTCAACATTCTTTCTCTTATCTAATCTCTGGTGTAGTACTCAGTCACTTTATCTTTAAATAACCCCAGTATGCAGGTGGGTCCTAGACAGGTACAGTTTAGTAAGGAAAAAGATTTTTCTTTCAATCCTGCTGAAAACTTTTTTAAAAAACATGTTTAAAAAGTCGACACTTGGGGACACAATTCCCCAAAGCAGGTGAATGAAGATAGGCTGTGTACGCATGGTCTGATATTTCTGCCCAATTTTCGAAAAAATGCTCGACCAGACGAGCGGAAAGGAAAATTGTGGTTTAACTGGGAGACGCAATAAGTAACATCATCATTAGTCAGTGCTGCTTTTTGCCATCAGGAGATGACCAATCAGTAGTGTGTTTGATGGTAAACACAGGTACACAGCCATAGGCTTTGTCTACTCGGAAAGAAATGTTAGAAAAAACTCCTAAAAGCATATCTTGTTTTGGATGTTCTGCCTTACATAGACCTTAATGTGAGCAGAATGTAACCAGGGCTGCTGGGTAATACTGGCTCAGCAAGCTTTTATTTAAATACGCTCATACAGGTTGTGGCCTATACACTGTGTCCTTTATTTACTAAGTAGAGACTAGACCCAGGTCTGTCTATAATCAATCAATAATGCACCCTATGACAGCCTAGTCTTAATCTCTTGCTGCCACCACTTACATCCCATTCTTTGCAGTGGCCTTATCCACTGTGCTCCTGCACCTATCACAATGAAGTGTACAGCAACAACCTGCCTTACCGGTAATGTACAGTAAGTTACCTTCTATCACTCATACATGTGGACCATTCTGGCTGTTAAGTGGTTAATGTGGCTGCAGATCTCCCCTACATTAACCTGCAGGTCTGTGCTTGTAGCCACCACTGTGGGATCCATTGCTTTCGTAGCACAAATAGTAATTATGTGAAGTATCAGGTCTGGAGTCAAATGGACCATAAACTGGAGGACCTGAGGCTGCCCTGTTCCTGAGCACTGAGCTTCTCTCATTTACTGTCGGAAGATTTACTGGGCACTAAAGCTGCGATTATTGAGATCTATTTACTGAATAAATGGGGGCCATCGCTGCAGCACAGACCTTTCACAGTTCAAGGTTTATAGGTTTGAATGGAGATATTGTGTCTGGGTAGATGGATATTAGGGAATGGGACCGGTCACAGCTTTATCTTTCTAGTAGAGCTTCATTATACTACCCTATGGCAAGGCTGTTGTTTCTGAACTACAGTCTCATCATTAGAATTGAATGAAAAAGCTGCAGTTCAACAGCTCAAGATGAAGGACCCCCTGGTGTCCCTTAACCTGTAGTTCCATTCTGCAGTATATGTAATCCACAATCATTCTCTACATTCTGTTTCCCAGTTACCCTTGTATTTGTTTGGCCCCTGCATACTCACCCCTTTACCCCCCTCCCCCATGTATATTGTCCCCCATTCTCTACTTTATTATAAAGATCTGAAGCCTTTGGAAAGTCACAGTTAACTGGGGGACTTAATTGTTCCTGTTCCCTCATTTTCTCTGACTCCTGAGAGCTGGTTTAACCTAATCATAAAGCCTTGTCTATCGACCAGCACATTTCATTCTGCAACATCACTTACCAGCAACCAGCCTTGCAATGATAGAAATTAGGCAATTCACTAGCAGATCAGAGGGGAGGGGCACCTGTTAAGGTCTCTGGGTGGTTCAGTTCAGGACCATGGACAGCTCAGCTTTTCCTCTCACTGCCAAAGACAGTAGATTGCTGGACAAGTGGACAGAGGGACAGCCATTGGGTGTGGGCTAACTAGAGACACAGCAGAAATTTAACTTGAATACAAAGTTGACAAATCCCCAGTGATAACATTAATCTGCCTATGACTGGGAGAGAGCTGTAGTTTCACAGCAGATGGTTTAGATTACTAGAATAGTAAATAATACTTTGGACTATTTTTTGGGTTTTATATGTGACAAGTAGAATCCAAACAGAACCACAAGGGTTAATAGACCAGAAAGCAGTTAACTGAGACTGACACTGGCTTGTTTGGTTTGATTATTAACTAGTTAGTGGGTGGATTACAACATAAAGTTGCCCCCATTCCTTGTTATTTTCCTGCTGTTTACAACCAACTGCTGAGAGGTCTACTGGGATCTGCATTGGGAATCTGTGTAAATTGGATTAGTGTGATGGTCCCTATAGCAGAACAATACCAAGTGTTATCAGGCATTGGATATCAATGCCAACTATGGAAACTTCTAATGATTTCCCTGCAAACGGTGGACTGAGATATTTAATATCAGCGAAATTGGTTTCAAAGGAAATCTCTAGACCAGGACAGTAAAAAGGATTCTATTTAACACTGCACTATGTCGTACAACTGCACCTAATGTTACAGTAACCTAATGTACTGTAAACTAATGTCTGTACAACTGCACCTATGTTACTGTACAATGACAATGTTACTGTACAAACTGCACTATGTTACTGTACAACTAATGGTATGTACACTGCACCAGGTAATGTGCACCTAATGTTACTGTACAAATAAGTTACTGTACAACTTAAACCTAATGTTACTGTACAACTAATGTTACTGTACCAAATGGCCACCTAATGTTACTGTGCACCTAATGTACTGTACAACTAATGTTACTGTACAACTGCACCTGATGTTGCGTACAACTGCCTAATGTTATGTCAATTAATGTTACGTACAAATGCACTAATGTTACTGTACAACTAATGTTACTGTACAACTGCGCCTAATGTTACTGTACAACTGCGCCTAATGTTACTGTACAATTGCACCTAATGTTAATGTACAATTGCACCTAATGTTAATGTACAACTGCACCTAATGTTACTGTACAATTAATGTTACTGTACAACTGCACCTAATGTTACTGTACAACTAATGTTACTGTAAAATGCGCCTAATGTTACTGTACAACTGCGCCTAATGTTACTGTACAATTGCACCTAATGTTAATGTACAATTGCACCTAATGTTAATGTACACTACTAATATGACAATGCACCTAATGTTAATGTACAATTGCACCTAATGTTACTGTTCAACTGCACCTAATGTTACTGTACAACTGCACCTAATGTTACTGTACCAATTGCACCTAATGTTACTGTTCAACTGCACCTAATGTTACTGTACAATTGCACCTAATGTTACTGTACAACCACCTAATGTTACTGTACAATTGCATCTAATGTTACTGTACAACTGCACCTAATGTTACTGTGCACCTAATGTTACTGTACAACTGCACCTAATGTTACTGTACAACTAATGTTACTGTACAACTGCACCTAATGTTACTGTACAACTAATGTTACTGTACAACTGCGCCTAATGTTAATGTACAATTGCACCTAATGTTAATGTACAACTGCACCTAATGTTACTGCACAATTGCACTAATTAATGTACAATTGCACTAATGTTACTGTTCAACTGCACTAATGTTATGTACAACTGCACTAATGTTAATGTACAATTGCACCTAATGTACTGTTCAACTGAACACCTAATGTTACTGTACAACTGCACCTAATGTTAATGTACAACCACCTAATGTTATGTACAATTGCATGCTAATGTTACTGTACAATGCACCTAATGTTACTGATGCACCTAATGTTACTGACAACTGCACCTAATGGTACTGTACATAATGTTAATGTACAACTGCACCTAATGTTACTGTACAACTAATGTTACTGTACAACTAACCTAATGTTATGTACAACTAATGTACTGTACAACTGCATCTAATGTTACTGTACAACTAATGTTACTGTACAACTATGTACGTACACTGCACTAACTGACCAATGTTACTTTACAATTGCACCTAATGTTGCTATACAATTGCACCTAATGTTACTGTACAACTGCATTTAACGTTACTGTACAACTGCACCTAATGTTACTGTACAATTGCACATAACAACTGCACCTAATGTTACTGTACAATTGCACCAATGGTACTGTACAATGCATTTAAACGTTACTGTACAAACTGCACCTAATGTTACTGTACAATTGCACCTAACAACTGCACCTAATGTTACTGTACAATTGCAACTAATGTTACTGTACAACTACACCTAATGTTACTGTACAATTGCACCTAATGTTACTGTACAACTGCACCTAATGTTACTGTACAACCACCTAATGTTACTGTACAATTGCATCTAATGTTACTGTACAACTGCACCTAATGTTACTGTAAAACAATAATGTACTGTACAAACTGACTAATGTTACTGTACAACTGCACCTAATGTTTACTGTACAACTAAGTTACTGTACAACTCACCTAAGTATGTACAACTAATGTTACTGTACAACTAACCTAATGTTACTGTACAACTGCATCTAATTGTTACTTACACTAATGTTACTGTACAACTGCAACTAACTGCACCTAAGTTACTTTACAATTGCACCTAATGTGCTATACAATTGCACCTAATGTTACTGTACAACTGCATTTAACGTTACTGTACAACTGCACCTAATGTTACTGTACAATTGCACCTAACAACTGCACCTAATGTTACTGTACAATTGCAACTAATGTGCTTACAATTGACCCTAATGTTACTGTACAACTGCATTTAACGTTACTGTACAACTGCACCTAATGTTACTGTACAATTGCACCTAACAACTGCACCTAATGTTACTGTACAATTGCAACTAATGTTGCTATACAATTGCACCTAATGTTACTGTACAACTGCATTTAACGTTACTGTACAACTGCACCTAATGTTACTGTACAGTTGCACCTATGTTACTGTACAATGCCCTAATGTTACTGTACAAATGCACCTAATGTTACGTACATTGCATCTAATGTTTCTGTACAATAATGTATGTACAATTGCACTTATTTTCTGTACAACTAATTGTTACTGTACTGCACCTAATGTTACTTACTGCACCTAATGTTACATGTACTGCACCTAATGTTACTGTACAATGCACTAATGTACTGACATTGCATTAATGTTACTGCACAATTGCACCTAATGTTACTGTACAATTGCACCTAATGTTTCTGTACAACTGCACCTAATGTTACTGTACAAATGCACCTAATGTTACTGTACAATTGCATCTAATGTTACTGCACAATTGCACCTAATGTTACTGTACAGCACCTAATGTTACTGTACAACTGCACCTAATGTTACTGTACAATTGCACCTAATGTTACGTACTGCACCTAATGTTACTGTACTGCACTAATGTTACTGTAAAACTGACCCAATGTTATGACAATTGCATCTAATGTTTCTGTACAACTAATGTTACGTTACTTGCCACCTAATGTTACTGTACATGCACATAATGTTACTGGTACAAACTGCACCTAATGTTACTGTACAATTGCATCTAATGTCTGTAACAACTAATGTTTACTGTACTGCACCTAATGTTACTGTACTACACTGCACCTAAGTACTGTAACAACTGCACATAATGTTACTGTACTAACATTAGTTGCAATTGTACAGTAACATTAGGTGCAGTTGTTAGGTGCAATTGTACAGTAACATTAGGTGCAGTTGTACAGTAACGTTAAATGCAGTTTGTACAGTAACATTAGGTGCAGTTGTACAGTAACGTTAAATGCAGTTGTACAGTAACATTAGGTGCAATTGTATAGCAACATTAGCACATTCATGCCACACATATATACATACATAAACACACACACATATAGACCTCACTACATACATACCCACTAAAAAAAGGCCCCCTATATAAAACACTTTGGGAGGCAACTGGGCTGAATCCAATTTAGTCAACAAAATACTAAACTTTAACTTGGAAGGAAGTGTGGCCCTTAAATGGAGCAAACACTCACACTGTATATCCTCACACACTTGTCCTATTACACGTCTCTTTTGGGTGGGGTAATATATATATATATTATATATATATATATATCGTACTTAGCCACAGCTGTGTGTATGTGTATATATTTAACAACCAAAAAAAAAACCATATAAATGTTTTTGTTTTTTGTTTTAAATATTTAACACATACACACAGCTCACACTGCGTGGCTAAGTACGACCCAGTAGCCCCCTTCCTTCCAGTTTATTTTCTTTTCTCTCCAGTAAATTGAACCCCATCCTGGTGTTTTCACAATTCTTCACCTGGGCTTTTTACTAGAACATTATGGCATTAAATGCCCTTAATGGACACGTTAATTAAACTGTAATTAACATACTGTCCGGGCTAAATTTGAAACAATTACACACCAAACAGAAGTTAATATCGGTCACAGTCTTGCCCGGGGCTTTTCTTCTGTTGCCAGTTCCCAACCCAGCAAACTGGGATCTGCAATGGGAGCAGCTTTTGTTCAGTCTTTGGTACATATTATTTCATTGTCCTGTTCCATCTGATTTTTTATGGATCTTGCCATAAATATTCCTTCTCCTTTAATACATAGAGGCAAGAAAATATCTAAATACCCAGAAAAATATAAGACACACATACTGATACATCAACTCTGTCCATGTGTTCAATGGTGACAGGCAACCAGTCTGTTTATTCTGTAAATGAATGTAAGGATACTATGTGTACTGTCAGCCTGGAAATAAGTAATAGTTTATTATTTCGGTATATATCTCCTTTACTTTAACACACTACCCCCTCCCCCCTTGATGGCAGCTGTCAGATATACAGAACAACCCTGCCATTTATTCCATTTAAATTACATTTATTATAATATAATATCATAAAGGAATCCAATTATTACCTTCAATTTACTATTCATTTTCATAGATTCTCACATTCAATTCTAAACATTTATCTAATTCTTCTTTCTTTTTCTTCCAAGTCATTATTCAGAGTTTTTTTTTATTGATCCCTTACCTAGATTTCCAGCCATAAAGCAGGATGCCAGGCTGTTTATTTGCCATAATGGAGGCAATAACACATTGCCATTTAGTCCTTTAAATTACTTTAATCCTGATATAAAGGTGTTTCCCCGTATTGGGATCCAGTTTATGGCATTAAACATTTATACAAATAAATTAGTAACATTTACAGTTATGTAAGTCCATTGATAAAAGGTGTTCACTTTCCCTTTATTCTTTCTCTATGATGTCATATTGTTTTCCATGAGACAAGACAGCTGTGATTGGTTGGTGAGATCCTCTTATAAAATGGATTTTGGTGACGGAAACTGCTGGTCTGTACTGCTGAAAGTAGCAGGAGAAACAAGTGCAAGTTTGGTTTGGCGACGCCAACCACATTGCACATCCCCCAAAGTCTCAGGTGATGAACAAAGCTTTCACTCTAGCTATTGGATAATTTCAGCACTATTGAAATGACTGCAACGGACCTGATAACATACATGACTATTAATACAGTGGAATGAATGAAAATCTCTTTGTATGTCAGCACATTCATCCCACTTAGCTCAGACACACTGGATGGGGTTTCCATTTAATGCTGCTGGACTCCAACTAAAGCAGGAGAAGGGATTCTCCTGGGATCCTGTAATATGGGTGGTGGAGCCCCATCCCTTGTAAAGGGCCATATTGATATCCAAACATTGTCCATGAGGTTCAGAAATATGAGAGTTCACCAAGTTTCTACAGACACACCTGGTCTCTGGGTTATACACACACCAAGCTCCATCCAGGGCAGCCATCAGGGGCAGGGGTACAATTGACTGGAATTGTTTGATCCTATCTGTAGGGTCAGGAGGGTAGGTACAGCCCTTACAAATACACTAACCTCCATCCACCCCCACCCAGGATGTCACAGATCCCAGCCAGATGAATAAGGGTGAATGTGATACAGGTGTGGGACTCCGTTTCTAAGCAGCACCTGCAGTTCTCAATGCCCATATTTACCAGCCTATTCAGCATTATCCCAAGGTGCTGAATTATTGAGGGGCCTGGGTATGGGCCTGTCAGGGCGATGGGAGGAGTTTGGATGCTCTGGTCAGGGTCCTCACACCTCTGGTGTCTGTAATTAGACATTCCTCTCTCTCCACTTTCTCTTGGGATAGAATATCCTGTGACTAATAGCCTGTGCTCTGGATGTGCCTGTTTGTGGCTATACATAGACCTACAGATCTTTACTAGGGTCGGACCTATAACAGCAGGGCCATAGTATAGAGGGTGGAGGTGAATGGGGAAATCATAAGGAATCTAGTCCAGGCAGGTGAGATTGGGAAACAAACTAGAAGCAATGTAAATAATACATCCACACTCAATGCTTTCCAATGGCAGAACCAGACATCCCACTGCCAGTTAGTTCCTGTGTTGGAGTTGTTTATATTTTATTTTAAATGACAAATTAGGATGGATTTGTCCTGTGGGTCTGGTTTATGTAAAGGAGGATTTGGCTGGGATGAAGTTCAGGCCCCTCCTGTTAGACACATGTATTGGATTCCCTGATATGGAGAGAACTCTGCTTGTGAGTGTCCATACCAGGTCCATCTGTATTCATTCATCCTTTATTATTAATACAATTATATTACCCCAAATTGTGAATGTAGGAATCTGTCTGTCTGGGACCCCTGGTACAGTACTGGGCAGGGGTAATGGATGTGCAACATTGCCATTTGCTTCAGTCTTAGAACTGAATGACACATTAATAACATCTTATGTGTATCAGTCTCGCTGTCACTTCTTGTGGATCATTATTATTAGTCTGTCCTGTACCTCTGTCTCCTGTATTATTCACACACCTAACAAACTGACTTCGGAGAATTTCTAAAGCAGGACTCATGTAAACAATGGATCTATATGTTTCTATATCTATCTGTCTATCTGTCTATCTATATATCTATCTATTATCTATCTCTTTATAATTATCTGTCTATTTAATTATGTCATGTAATAGTTTCTATTTATTATCTTTCTATCTATCTCTATATAATTATCTATCTGTAATAATTCTATTTAGTAACTATCTATTATCTATCTATCTGTCTATTATCTATCTATCTATCATTATCTATCTAATTATAGTCTATGTGTAATCCTTCTATCTATCTATCATCTATCATCTATCTATCTATCTATCTATCTACCTATCTATCTATCTATCTATCTATCTATCTAATTATGTCAGTAATAATTCTATTTATTATCTATCTATCTATTATCTATCTATCTGTCTATTATCTATTATCTATATTATTATGTCATATGTGATAATCCTATCTATCTATCTGTCTATCTATCTATCTATCTATCACTATCTATCTATCTCATCTTCTATCTATCTGTGTATCTAATTGTCTATGTAAAATTCATATCTATCTACTATCTTCTATCTTATTATGTCGATATATATTCTATCTATCTACTATCGATCATCTATCTATCTATCTCTATCTCTATCTATCTACTATCTATCTATCTATCTATCTATCTATCTATCTCTTCATATCTCTATATAATATCTGTGTATCTAATTAGTCATGTAATAATTCTATTACTACTATATCTATCTAATTATTCTATGTAATAATCCTACTTCTAATTATGTATATGTGATAATCATTCTATATATTTATCTATCTAATTGTTTATGTAATAATCTATCTATCTATCTATCTATCATCTACTATCTATCTATCTATCTATCTATCTATCTATCTATCTATCTATCATCTATCTATCTACTATCTCTAATCTATCTATCTTTGTTGTTTACTAGTCTATCCATCTATCTCTGTATTTTACGTCTATGTAATTACTATCAACGTATCCATCCATCCATCCTTGGAATGAGCGTATGTGTACGTGTAATGTGCCTGCCTGCCTTTTCTGTCTGTCTCTCTTCTGCTGTCCACCCTCATACCCAAGTAGGTGACAGCTTTTCTCTTGCCAGACTGCCTCCTCTCCTATCTTTTACCAGTTGAATTATGAAGTGTTTCTGTCTGATAATTAGGTTTCATTTACATAATTAGTACAGTATAAGAGTAGTGGGGATAATCACAAGAGTAAAGATCTATTTTGCTTACTTGGTAAACACGAAGTCTGAATTAAAAGCAGCTGTAATTACAGCATTGGGTTGTGTTAAGGCAGGGCCCTAATTGTAATGAATTTCTAATTAACATTCAATGATAGTAAAGGCAAAAGGCTGTAAATTTGTGTGCAGTTTTCCATTTATATTTGCATGGATGTGTGTGTCCTTCTATATAGAGCAGGGAGACGATCTGTATACTGCCTGGGATGGGGCACAGAGGATCCCCTGTCCTGTGCTTGTTAACCTTAACTACCTATTTAATGGTGATTGACCAAAGAAAATAACAGGGCGGTCAGCCTATAAAAGTAGGTTAGGGCACCAACTGCAAAGCCACGTGTCCCAGATGGACCTTACTGACAGGAGAGTGCGTGTCAGTCTGAGCGTCACTGATCCTATTCCCAGGTGAACGTTACTGACGGGAGAGTGCTGTCAGTCTGAGCGTCACGTGATCCCAGAATGTTACTGACAGGAGACTGCTGCCAGTCTGAGCGTCACGTGATCCCAGATGGATGTTACTGCATTGGATTTAAACTTCTAAAAATAAAAGTTCTGAGTACGGCCTTTTCCTATACCTTCCAGTAAAGATACAATCACACCCACCACAGTCACTGGGTATGACATTGATGTAGAACTTGGTACTCCTACAGATGTTTGGAATCTGCAACTCCCAGCATGCCTTGTTAGCAGAAGGCTGGGGGTTGTAGTTTCCAAACATCTGGAGTGCCAAGGTTCTACATCACTGTGTATTAGGTTCTTGTGGTTATGTGTTTTATTTCATTTAGTATTCAGGCCAATGTCTGTAAATATATTTATTAAAACTGGTATCGGGTTTCCTATAGGGAATGATCCACTGCCTTCCCTTACTGTCCTTCTAATTATATTATTCACTCATACCCCATTAATGGGATAATCAACCCCTGTCCAGTGCCATGTCCCACCCAGTACAAACCATCCACTCTGCCAACCCTGTCCTGGGGACATGCTGGGGACATACAGGAGCCCAGGGACATGCTGGGAGATACTGGGACATACTGGGAGCCGGACACGCTGGGACATACTGGGGCCCTGGGACTTACTGAGAGCCCTGGGACAGATTGGGAGATACTGGGAGTACGGTGACATACAGGAGCCCTGGGACACACTAGAGATACTGGGACATAGTGGGAGCCCTGGATATACTGGGACCCTGGGACACACTGGGAACATAAGGAGCCCTGGGACATACTGGGAGCCGGGACACATTGGGAGATACTGGGAGTACTGGGACATAGTGGGAGCCCTGGGACATACTGGGACACGCTGGGATATACTGGTACCTACTGGGACACACTGGGATTACTGGACATAGTGTGTCACTGTGGGACACACTGGGAGATACTGGGACATAGTGGAGCCCTGGGCACCACTGGAGATACTGGGACACACTGGGTTACTGGGACATAGGGGAGCCCTGGGACACACTGGGAGATACTGGGACATAGTGGGAGCCCTGGGACACACTGGGATATACTGGGACATAGTGGGAGCCCTGGGACACACTGGGAGATACTGGGACATACTGGGATATACTGCGGACATAGTGGGAGCCCTGGGACCTGTCTCTGACATTCTCTTTGTTCCAAAGGGATTAGCCGCAGAATCGCCATTTAATAATTCAGGAGAGAGAATTGTTTATCCTGCAGGTCAGTGAGGTCAGACCACACAACTCCTTCCTTTCTAAAGTGACACATTTAATGCCCTGCCTGATTTACGGGCTCAATATTCCACAACTTATATGGCCGAAACAACCATAATACCGGAGGGCTGGGGGGGGGGGGGGTATGTTATATCGCAGTCACTGCGCCAGTCACCCCAGAGGGGCCGGTTCGGAAGCACCTGTGGTCTGGGTATTTCCCTGCCGGTGTAGCTGAGCTGGAAGTCAGTAGAAGGGATTTTACCATGGAAGAAACTGTTCACTTACCTCTGTAACAGACATGGAAACCAATGTGTTCCCTACAGCGCTGCCAGGTGGCACATTCATTCACCCTGGCACATCCTGACCCCCTAAACCTATCCTTACTCCACCACACTCCATGGCACTTCCCATTGCCCCCTGAGCTCTATATAAAGGGGTTGGTGGTTAAAAGTGAATTTCCATTCCCATTTACCAACATTGGGGCCCTGGAAGGGAAATAAACAGAATCAGCAGTTTCTTTGTGAACTAAACTGGAGTCATTTTTCGGTTAAAAGCTACAGATCCGGTCCTATAAAATCCCAACCATTCTCCTCCTAAGGGAGATTGCCCTATAAATCACGCAGACTAATTCATTGCAAGTTTAATAAACGCTCCATTGAAAATGAATGTTCTCCATTTAACAGTTGTATCAGCACCATATAAAATCCTGACCCTATAAATCCCTCTTTACAGGCGATCAATCCCCCCTCTCTATCGATCTGCACTCACACACACTGCACCCCTGGGTTACAAATACATTTCCATTCCACCCTTTATTAGGGAGAGATTGTTCCAAGCGGATCAGTGCAGGGATAATTAAACGTTGACATTTTAATTACTGGGACATTGATAAAACATTGGAGGGAAGGGATGGGCCTGATGGGCTGGGATACTTGGTGACCCAGACTGAGTACAGAGACTCCATACTTGTATCCACCTTCCCTGTGCATACGTCCCTGCTCTTCAGTTACAATGTTATCCAGCAGTGTCCCCATGTGCAGGGCTGGGGTTGCTATATACAGTCACTATGCTGTATCCATCCCCAAGGAACCTGCACCAGCTATTTAGTTATAATGTATCCAGCAGGGAAGGGCTTATTCTGGGTTTGCTAATATTCTATACTGTATTCATAAATTCTAATGTCCCAGATGTGCATGACTGATATTGGGATTACTATCTATCTATCTATCTATCTTCTATCTATCTATCTACTATCTATCTATCTATCTATCTATCTATCTATCTATCCATCTATCTATCATCTATCATATCTATTGATTCCATCTATCTATCTATATCTATCATCTATCTATCTATCATCTATCTATCTACATCTATCTATCTCTATTTATTCTATCTATCTATCCTATATCTATATCTATGTATTCTATCTATTTATCTGTATCTATTTATTCTTCTATCTATCTATCTATCTATCCTTCTCTATTATCATCTATATCTATTTATTCTATCTATCTATTTATCTGTTCTATTTATCTATCTATCTGTATATCTATCTGTATCTATCTATCTATCTGTTCTAATTATTCTATCATTCTGTATCTATTTATTCTATCTATATCTATTATTCTATCTATCTATCTATCGATCAGTATCTATTTATTCTATCTATCAGTATCTATATATTCTTCTATCTCTATATATTCTATCTATCTCTATATATTCTATCTATCTATCTATCTATCTATCTATCTATCTCTATATATTCTACCTATCTATCTATCTATCTATCTATCATCTGTATCTATTTATTCTATCTATCTATCTACTATCTATCTATCTATCTATCTACTTTCTGTATCTTTTATCTCTATATCTATATATTCTATCTCTCTATATCTATATATTCTATCTATCTATCTGTATCTATTTATTCTATCTATCTATCTATCTATCTATCTGTGTCTATTCTATCTATCTCTCTGTCATCTGTATCTATCTATCTATCTGTATCTATTTTTTTTATCTATCTCATCTCTCTCTTCTTTCTCTCTATGTCTGTCTTTCTGTCTATCTGTACCTGTATCTGTCTGTCTGTCTATCTATCTATCTATCGTATCTATTTATTCTATCTCATCTATCTCTCTATGTCTGTCTGTCTATCTGCCTATCATTTTCTATATTTCTATCCCCAGATGTTTAGCAGTAATTAGACTCTCCCTGTGTGCAGGGCCGATCTTAAGTTCCTTGAAGTTTTTTTTTTTTTTGCACCAGTGTCAGCATAAAGCAGCAGAGGCGATCGTGGTGGTTCGACACCTTGGACAGCTGCCTCCCGCTCTCTGTTTTCAGTCCAGCTTTTGAGCAAACCGCCCCAGGCGGCGAGTCTGCAATCCATCTCTCTGCCCACCCAGATAACTACTGAGACCTCACTAGGGATTTATTGTTACTTTAGCTTTAGCATGTTTGATTAGAATGATATCAATAAAAACAATTCTTATGGCAGACATAAACCTACACTTGACAATATAGTCTGCTAATTTAATCTAAGAGCTGTTTACTGTATATAGAATGTTGGGCAATAATTCCAATCATCTCGAACTATCTCCCCTTACCCTGCTGGGATCACTAGGTCTCATGTTGCTCCCACAGAAGAACCCTGTAGGATTGGGGAGCGAATGCGTTCATTGGGTTCCATAAAATCTTAATAATATTAATTCTATATTTTTTTCCATCGCTAATAAGGGCAATATTCCTAATAGTCTAATACACACAATATTCCTCATCACAGTAACATTAAATTAAGTATATATAAAATACAAAACGTACTCATAATATTGGGATGTTTTTTTAGATATCTTATAGTTATTAATACTTGGTTTGTGTAATATTTACCCTAAATCTGCAAATCCAATAAATACATAAAGTCGTTAACCCACACCCAGCTTTTCAGTAAAGCTTTTCATGTTCCTTATTGAGGTTAGCAACCATTTATTAGATAAAGAAATGATGTGCTAGATCGATAGATTAATAGACTTAAAAAAACATTTTCCTATTTTTGTGATTGTATTTGTTCTTATCTGATCAAATGTATCAGGGTATTAACCTAAAAATGAAGGTTATTCACAACCTGCTGAAACTCCTGTCACAATGTATCTCTAACAGATCTCTCCCTCGTTGGGGGCTTTTTGAATATAATAAGTTACAGTAAAATAAAAAATAATAGAATTAAACAATAATAATAATACAAATTTTATTAAACCTTTAAACTGGGTTCAGGCTACATTAAGTACTAAAAACTAAAAAATAATGCATATAATATTTTCGTTTCTAATATCATTAGGTGAAAGTTGGGATTGTTGTGCAAAACGATACAATTTTTATTTCTCTCCTGTCAGTCAATGTACATTTACATTTAACACTGGGTGCAATTGTATAACACCTTTAGGTTCAATTGTACAGTAACATTAGGTGCAGTTGTACAGTAACATTAGGTGCAGTACAGTAACATTAGGTGCAGTACAGTAACATTAGGTGCAGTTGTACAGTAACATTAGGTGCAGTTGTACAGTAACATTAGGTGCAGTACAGTAACATTAGTTGTACAGAAACATTAGATGCAATTGTACAGTAACATTAGGTGCAGTTGTACAGTAACATTAGGTGCAGTACAGTAACATTAGGTGCAGTACAGTAACATTAGTTGTACAGAAACATTAGATGCAATTGTACAGTAACATTAGGTGCAGTTGTACAGTAACATTAGGTGCAGTACAGTAACATTAGGTGCAGTACAGTAACATTAGGTCATTGTAACAGTACATAGGTGCATTGTACAGTAACATTAGTGTCTGTACAGTAACATTAGTTGCAATTGTGCAGTAACATTGGATGCAATTGTACAGTAACATTAGGTGCATTTGTACAGTAACTTAGTGGCAGTTGTCAGAAACATTAGGTGCAATTGTACAGTAACATTAGGTGCAATTTGGTGCAGTACATTAGATGCAATTGTCACAGTAACATTAGGTTGCAGTTGTCAGTAACATTAGTTCCATACAGTAACATTAGGTGCAGTACAGTAACATTAGGTGCAGTACAGTAACATTAGTTGTACAGAAACATAAGGTGCAATTGTACAGTAACATTAGTTGTACAGAAACATTAGATGCAATTGTACAGTAACATTAGGTGCATTTGTACAGTAACATTAGGTGCAGTTGTACAGTAACATTAGGTGCAACTGTACAGTAACATTAGGTGCAGTTGTACAGTAACGTTAAATGCAGTTGTACAGTAACATTAGGTGCAATTGTATAGCAACATTAGTTGCAATTGTACAGTAATTAGGTGTCAGTTGTTAGGTGCAATTGTACAGTAACATTAGGTGCATTGTACAGTAACGTTAAATGCAGTTGTACAGTAACATTAGGTGCATTGTACAGCACTTAGTTGCAATTGTACAGTAACATTAGGTGCAGTTGTTAGGTGCAATTGTAAGTACACATTAGGTGCAGTTGTACAGTAACGTTAAATGCAGTTGTACAGTAACATTAGGTGCAATTGTATAGCAACATTAGGTGCAATTGTAAAGTAACATTAGGTGCAGTTAGGTGCAGTTGTACAGTAACATTAGTTGTACAGTAACATTAGATGCAGTTGTACCGTAACATTAGGTTTAGTTGTACAGTAACATTAGTTGTACAGTAACATTAGGTGCAGTTGTACAGTAACATTAGTTGTACAGTAACATTAGGTGCAGTTGTACAGTAACATTAGGTGCAGTTGTACAGTAACATAGTGTACAGTACTTAGTGCATTGTACATACTTAGATGCAATTGTACAGTAACATTAGGTGGTTGTACGTAACATTAGGTTGCAGTTGTACAGTAACATTAGTGTGCAATTGTACAGAACATTAGGTGTAGTTGTACAGTACATTAGTTGCAATTGTACAGTAACATTAGGTGCAGTTGTTAGGTGCAATTGTACAGTAACATTAGGTGCAGTTGTACAGTAACGTTAAATGCAGTTGTACAGTAACATTAGGTGCAATTGTACAGTAACATTGGGTGCAGTTGTTAGGTGCAATTGTACAGTAACATTAGGTGCAGTTGTACAGTAACGTTAAATGCAGTTGTACAGTAACATTAGGTGCAATTGTATAGCAACATTAGGTGCAATTGTAAAGTAACATTAGGTGCAGTTAGGTGCAGTTGTACAGTAACATTAGTTGTACAGTAACATTAGTTGTACAGTAACATTAGATGCAGTTGTACAGTAGCATTAGTTGTACAGTAACATTAGGTTTAGTTGTACAGTAACATTAGTTGTACAGTAACATTGGGCAGTTGTGACAGTAACATTAGTTGTACAGTAACATTAGGTGCAGTTGTACGTAACATAGGTGCCACAGTACATTAGGTGCAGTTGTACAGTAACATTAGATGCAATTGTACAGTAACATTAGGTGGTTGTACAGTAACATTAGTGCAGTTGTACAGTACATTAGGTGTCAGTTGAACAGTACATTAGGTGCAATTGTACAGTAACATTAGGTGCAGTTGTACAGTAACCTTAGTGAGTACAGTAAACATTAGTGCAATGTAACATTAACATTAGGTGCAATGTGCCAGTAACATTAGTGCAGTTGTACATTAATTTAGGTGCAATTGTACATACATTAGGCCAGTTGTACATTAACATTAGTTTGTACAGTAACATTAGGTGCATTTGTAACAGTAACATTAGTTTGTACAGTAACATTAGGTGCAAGTTGTACAGTAACATTAGGTGTCATACAGTAAACATTAGGTGCAGTTGTAACAGTAACATTAGTGCAATTGTCATACATTAGGTGTTGTACAGTAACCTTAGGGGTTCAATTGTACAGTAACATTAGGGCGTGAGACAGTAACATTAGGTGCAATTGTACCATAACATTAGGGCATTTGTACAGTAACATTAAGTAACATTAGGTGCAGTTGAACAGTAACATTAGGTGCAATTGTACATTAACATTAGGTGCAATTGTGCAGTAACATTAGGTGCAGTTGTACATTAACATTAGGTGCAATTGTACATTAACATTAGGTGCAATTGTACAGTAACATTAGGCGCAGTTGTACAGTAACATTAGGCGCAGTTGTACAGTAACATTAGTTGTACAGTAACATTAGGTGCAGTTGTACAGTAACATTAATTGTACAGTAACATTAGGTGCAGTTGTACAGCAACATCAGGTGCAGTTGTACAGTAACATTAGTTGTACAGTAACATTAGGTGCACAGTAACATTAGGTGCAGTTGTACAGTAACATTAGTTGTACAGTAACATTAGGTGCAGTTGTACAGTAACATTAGTTGTACAGTAACATTAGGTGCACAGTACCATTGGGTGCAGTTGTACAGTAACATTAGTTGTACAGTAACATTAGGTGCAGTTGTACAGTAACATTATGTGCAGTTGTACAGTAACATTAGGTGCAGTTGTACAGTAACATTAGTTTTACAGTAACATTAGTTGTACTGTAACATTAGGTGCAGTTGTACAGTAACATTAGGTGCAGTTGTTAAATAGAATCCTTTTTACTGTCCTGGTCTAGAGATTTCCTTTGAAACCAATTTCGCTGATATTAAATATCTCAGGTCCACCGTTTGCAGGGAAATCATTAGAAGTTTCCATAGTTGGCATTGATATCCAATGCCTGATAACACTTGGTATTGTTCTGCTATAGGGACCAGTCACACTAATCCAATTTACACAGATTCCCAATGCAGATCCCAGTAGACACTCTCAGCAGTTGGTTTGTAAACAGCAGGAAAATAACAAGGAATGGGGGCAACTTTATGTTGTAATCCACCCACTAACTAGTTAATAATCAAACCAAAACAAGCCAGTGTCAGTCTCAGTTAAACTGCTTTCTGGTCTATTAACCCTTGTGGTTCTGTTGGATTCTACTTGTCACATATAAAACCCAAAAAATAGTCCAAAAGTATTATTTACTATTCTAGTAATCTAAAACATCTGCTGTGAAACTACAGCTCTCTCCCAGTCATAGGCAGATTAATGTTATCACTGGGGATTGTCAACTTTGTATTCAAGTTAAATTTCTGCTGTGTCTCTAGTTAGCCCACACCCAATGGCTGTCCCTCTGTCCTACTTGTCCAGCAATCTACTGTCTTTGGCAGTGAGAGGAAAAGCTGAGCTGTCCATGGTCCTGAACTGAACCACCCAGAGACCTTAACAGGTGCCCCTCCCCTCTGATCTGCTAGTGAATTGCCTAATTTCTATCAATTGCAAGGCTGGTTGCTGGTAAGTGATGTTGCAGAATGAAATGTGCTGGTCGATAGACAAGGCTTTATTGATTAGGTTAAACCAGCTCTCAGGGAGTCAGAGAAAATGAGGGAACAGGAACAATTAAGTCCCCCAGTTAACTGTGACTTTCCAAAGGCTTCAGATCTTTATAATAAAGTAAGAGAATGGGGGACAATATACATGGGGGAGGGGGGTAAAGGGGTGAGTATGCAGGGGCCAAACAAATACAAGGGTAACTGGGAAACAGAATGTAGAGAATGATGTGGATTACATATACTGCAGAATGGAACTACAGGTTAAAGGGACACACATGGGGGTCCTTCATCTTGAGCTGTTGAACTGCAGCTTTTTCATTCAATTCTAATGATGAGACTGTAGTTCAGAAACAACAGCCTTGCCATAGGGTAGTATAATGAAGCTCTACTAGAAAGATAAAGCTGTGACCGGTCCCATTCCCTAAATATCCCATCTACCCAGACACAATATCTCCATTACAAACCTATAAACCTTGAACTGTGAAAGGGTCTGTGCTGCAGCGATGGCCCCCATTTATTCAGTAAATAGATCTCAATAAATCGCAGCTTTAGTGCCCAGTAAATCTTCCGACAGTAAATGAGAGAGAAGCTCAGTGCTC
The DNA here is from genome assembly GCA_019447015.1 of Hymenochirus boettgeri. Taxonomy (NCBI): domain Eukaryota; kingdom Metazoa; phylum Chordata; class Amphibia; order Anura; family Pipidae; genus Hymenochirus; species Hymenochirus boettgeri. The sequence continues at coordinate 218,429,209 of CM033471.1, read as the reverse complement.
AGGGACAGGGCAGCCTCAGGTCCTCCAGGTTTATGGTCCATTTGACTCCAGACCTGATACTTCACATAATTACTATTTGTGCTACAGAAAGCAATGGATCCCACAGTGGTGGCTACAAAGCACAGACCTGCAGGTTAATGTAGGGGAGATCTGCAGCCACATTAACCACTTAACAGCCAGAATGGTCCACATGTATGAGTGATGAGAAGGTAACTTACTGTACATTACCAGGTAAGGCAGGTTGGGTTGCTGTACACTTCATTGTGATAGGTGCAGGAAGCACAGTGGATAAGGCCACTGCAAAATGAATGGGATGTAAGTGGTGGCAGCAAGAGATTAAGACTAGGCTGTCATAGGGGTGCATTATTGAGTGATTATAGACAGACCTGGGTCTAGTCTCTACTTAGTAAATAAAAGGACACAGTGTATAGGCCACAACCTGTATGAGCGTATTTAAATAAAAGCTTGCTGAGCCAGTATTACCCAGCAGCCCTGGTTACATTCTGCTCACATTAAGGTCTATGTAAAGGCAGAACATCCAAAACAAGATATGCTTTTAGGAGTTTTTTCTAACATTTCTTCCGAGTAGACAAAGCCTATGGCTGTGTACCTGTGTTTACCATCAAACACACTACTGATTGGTCATCTTCCTGATGGCAATAAAGCAGCACTGACTAAATGATGATGTTACTTATTGCGTCTCCCAGTTAAAACCACAAATTTCCGCTGCGTCTGAGCCATTTTTCGAAAATTGGGCAGAAATATCAGACCATGCGTACACAGCCTATCTTCATTCACCTGCTTTGGGGAATTGTGTCCCCAAGTGTCGACTTTTTAAACAATGTTTTTAAAAAAGTTTTCAGCAGGATTGAAAAGAAAATCTTTTTCCTTACTAAACTGTACCTGTCTAGGACCCACGCTGCATACTGGGGTTATTTAAAGATAAAGTGACTGAGTACATACACCAGAGATTAGATAAGAGGAAAGAATGTTGAATGTCCCTGTAGGATAGAAAATGTCAAAAAGAAACCACTATTAATACAAAAAACTGGTCAATTGACAGCTAGCTGCTCCCAACCCAACTGATATATTTTGTAATTTATTACCTGCATTACTAACCAGATATTTTATTATAATTATTGCCCCAAATCTGGCTGGACCCTCCCTCCATGCAGTCAATCAAATCTGTGACAACTAAAATCACAACCAATGATTGACTGCAGTTTCACTTTTTGCCTACTCTGCACATGTTCAAGCTTATAAAAAGCTCATTTATCAGAGGGAGGAGGTAGATACCTCTTGAAAAACAGAAGAGAACTTAATTACTAAATATCTGGTTAATGCATGTAATAAACTAGTAAAAAAAAATAAGCTGGGGTTGCAGGCAGATAACGGACAATCACCAGTTTGTTTTAATGTTGTGTTTTTGTATGTTTTATTGTCCTTTAAGGTGTTCACCTTAATGCACAAACATCATTAACATGTCCTTTTAGGATGTAAAGTTTGAAAAATAATGTTTTCAGAACAGAAAGTCTAAAGCCAAATAAACTAAAAAATTCATCACTAATTCAATAAAATCCTAACAATTCAGAGCAAAAGAAACATTTAAAGAAAGACCAATAATAATAAAAAGTTTATTAAGGAAGAAGCAGAGATAGAGAATAGATCTGTGCAAGTTGAATAAACACAGAACATTAATATTGTGTAACTAGGTAAATGTTTTCTGGACCAATAAAAATCACAAGGATGGGAGGCACTGATGTGTCTGAGGTTATGTAAAAGCCATGAGTAGATTTGGATTCTATGGCTGTGTTGAGTCCATGGTAATGGAGGATTCCTGAGACCCTGATTTAACTAGAAAACACAACCTCCATTGAGCAAAACCTTGTCCTGGTATATTCATCCTCACTGCCAGGATGTTTCTTTTACATAATTCTCGGACCTCATTCTATGTAGCGTTTGACCTGTTTCCTCTGCCCCTTTCTGGCTGGGGTGTCTAACAAGTTTGTGTTTATAGAAACAATTCCTCCATATGCCCATTCTGCTGTGGGCCTTTCCATTCTAAAACACACGCAAAGTTGCCAATATAAAACAGACAAATTGTTTCACTGAAATGGCCACTGATGGTGTGCACATCCTTTAAGGCATGGCTGAAGGCTCTGCATAGAATAGGTCAAATGTTACTGTGCTGCAGGTTACGCTATGGTGATTGGCTTAGCTCTTCAGTCCCAGTACAGGTCACTCTTGTCCAGTTTGGACTCTTCTCTCTTCCAATGCCCGGCACACCCACATGGACACTGCTTCTGTGTTTCCATCATTAAACTGAACAATAAAAGGGTGATCCTGTGAGCGAGAAAAATATTTTACTGACCGTTTAATTAAATACCCATGACATTCTGCAGAATCACCTTATAAAAAAACATTACCAGTTTTCTATTATAAAGGAGGCAGTACACAAGCGATTACAATCCACTGGAATGTGTCGGCAACATGCAGTAGTTACTGCATGTATGGCCTTGACTGACCCCCCCCCCTTATGCAGTATGGGGATTGTAATGCCGTGCACCCATACATGGGTCAATCAAATTGTCTTCCTCTACTAAAGTAAAAAGGGAGCCGATACCATCCAACAGAAATTTTCCATCAGTCCCGACCTACCGTGATGCCGATGATAGTTATTAGGCATCGTGGTTGACATTTTTGGTGATGATATCCGCCCAATGATCTAACAGGATTTGTTGAATATCAATTGCAAGAAGTTCCAAATGTACAATGGCACACCGCTGTTGGCTCATTAGCCAGACAAGTTGGTAGGTGCAATCCTCTCAGCCCCCTACTTCCAGGGCTCCATAATCCAAGCAAGTGAAGTAGTGTGTTTGTTGAATATCATTAAATGTGTAAGGCTGCCTATAGGCTTGAGCACTATTTTATCTTTAAAGGGTAATGCAAATATTCAACAGGAATTATCTTACTGCTTCATTTTAACTGCTGGACTTTATTCATTTTTATTAAAAACAAAATGCACGGTCCACACAGCTGTAGAGGTTTCTCCTTATTTACAAGTCACTGACCATTCAATCTAACCAGGTCTGTGATGCTGAGTGGTTATAGGTGCGGATCAGGAACTGCTGTCCAACTCTTGCAAGTAATACAGATAAAGGGTCAGCGAGTGACATTTCTTAACCCTCATTTCTATGTTCCAAACATTAATCATCCTTCAGTCTTCTCAGCCAAGCCCACCTGACTGTTACAATCAGACACTGAGCTGCCCCTGGGACTCCCTGCATATTCTTAATTGTTTCAAGGCCTTGATGGTCTTTTAATCTAAGATTAATTTATGCAATTTTAAATAACTCTTCTTATGATTAATAAGCTTGAAAATTAAAAGGCGTTGGAAGCAATTATAATAAGCAGGTGGTCATAACCTCATTAGCAGAAGAGGTGGCAGGTTTCTTAAAATACACAGTTTATGTTTGAAGAGCTCTTCAATTTTTGACAATAGTCTGACTAAGAGGTCAGCGATGAGACTACACCACAGGAACATATGATGTAATGCAGAACCTGAATGCAAACTAATCTTTCTCACTTTCTCACCAAACTGTAACATACAACCTCAATCCACACGTCTATTATATATAGAGAAGGAAAATCCAAAGATATATAAAGCTTACAGGGACAATCATATTTCTATTTTTACCACTACTAATTACATGCAATTAATGCAATTCCCAATGTTGTTTCCAGAAACTATGATCCCATTAATTTTAAAGATAAAGTTATAGCATTTTTAAATACATGGGGAGCTAATCTGCTATAAGATGGTAAAACGCTTGAATTTTACTTTTTACACATAAAGGTTATTCCATTATATGTTAAAAGCAAGCCTTGATCCATTCTAATCCTTGTAACAATGAATCTCTAACAACTCTCACAGCTTTTATCCACACTACACTTAATCACACTAAACCTTCTTAGTTTCTTAAAGGACAACTATACCTATATAACCCAAACTCTTTCCATGAACAGTACCCAGGGTGAGGACCTAAACCGATAGGTCCTCACCCCTGAGTTTACCAAACTAAGATGCAGAATGTTGTGTTCGCTGGGCCACTTTGTCCCACACCCCATTGAGCCTTTGGCCTTACCAATAGAAAGACTACCATATACTGAAAATGTTGACATTTTAAAATTACCCAAAATATGTAAGGTAAGATTAAGTTTAGTTCCCACGGCGCTCTCCATTGATGGCAGCCACGTCTGTAATTGCACTTCGCTGTGAGACAAATCTTTGTGTGGCACCATCCCCATAGACTAAAATATGGAAGATCAATAGTTGGTAAAGTTTATGGAATTAGTTAAAAATATAGCAGATAGGGTCTTTGTTACATTCCTTTATTCGATATATTCTCTACACATATTACTGAGCCTTACCATTAACTCTTGGGGTGCTGGTCTTTCCTTTGGTGGCTTTCTCATGCTGTGAAAAAAGGAAAAAGAAGTTTATTGGAGGGAGTTAAGTAAAGGAAGCCATACACGTGGCTGATTAATATGTATGTGTACTGGGTTAAATTGACCAACACCATGGCTGTCTAGCTACTATCACCCTGACATATGCAGTATCTCCATGGGTTATTATTACTATTATTATTGATTTATAAAGCACCAGCATCTTCCGTGTCCCTTTAAAATTACAAAGTCATACATTACATACAAGGTAATACATGTTATACAAAGTCATACTTATTACCTACATAGGTAATACATAATATAATTAAACAGAGTGATGAGTTTCTTACAGCAATACCGTGATACAATAGGAGAGAGGACCCTGCCCAAAAAGCTTACAGACTAGAGGATATGGGGGTGAGACATAAGGTGACGGCAATCGGTAGGCAGTTTCTGTAAACCCAACTGTATTGATAGCCCAAGATAATAATAATAAATATAACATATAGGAAGAGGCAGAGATTGTTCTTTGTGTCATACATTATATTTACAGTATACACGTCTTTATTTTGTGTATACACACACCCATACACATGTACATACTGAGTGAGATTTTAGTGGCAGCAATATTAACCTTTAATTGGGTGTAAATAGTGGATGGATCTTAAAAAAATGAAAAATAAAATAGCGATATTAAGGAAAATTTTATTTATTACATATTGTAGGTTATATTTATAACATTGAAAACAAGAAAAATCTCTCCTTTGGTACTATTAGAGCTCCATCATACACAGTGCTTTGCAAGGTACAAACTGTGCTATTGCCATTGATATGACTGGGAATTTTTTGATGGTGTTTAATAGGGCAGTGTTCCCCGGGGGAGAAGCTATTGTGATGCGTCAGATTAGGGCTTCAAGCAGGCATCATATCCTGTGACAGACAGCTCAAAATATCACATGCATGATATATGGCTACACTCTCAATGTCAGAATACAAGAAGGACTTTACAGGCATGTAGCCCAGGGACAAGAGCTCTAGAAGGGCTCAGGGCTGTGGGTCAAGCTGCATTAAAATACAAATGAGCTAAAAATGACTGGAGCACTACCAACCCAGTTTGTGTGATGGGTTCCACCTCAAGGTTTAAATAAAACTTTCTTATTGCACAATGTAAAAGAGTAGAGAGATATAGTTCAGTGCAATCCAGCCCTATCAGTAGTACAGTACACCAAATAAGTAATATTAATAGTAATACAATAGGGAGGATGCATATTCATAATAGCCTTAATATCATTTACAGCACACAACCCTTACCATTGTGTAATGAAGTGTACAAAGGACTCTGAGAATTCCCCGACTGGCAGAACAGGACATTCCTATATCAGCCAGGTAGAGAAAAAGGAAAATTAAGTATATAAGAATGAAATAAAAGACTGGTCATGCGAGTAACACGCATACAACATATCCTTACATGCATTAAAGGAGAACATAAGATGACAAATTAGTCTAAATGTATATTCTAAAATATGGACACTTAATCTCAGCAGATGTCTCTACATGTGCTAGATTGACGTCCATTATGGTCAACAATTATCTAATGTACATGCACATTGACATTACTATTCAAGCCTAATGGCGCACTTTCAAGACTTTGTAATGACACACTCACTAGTATTTAACAATGTCGCACAATGAAACTCGGTCAGCATGGAGTTGTACAGAACAGTGAATCCCATAATACAGCACATGTCGAAATACAACCTATAAGCAATTACCTGAGTTTTTTTTCAGGACAGGTAGACCCAAGTCATCCCCATAAGGAGGCCCTTTATTGGCCTTTGTAGTATTGTAGATTGTAAATTTCTGACATTCTGTAACGGTACCAAGAAACATATTGTGCATACCCACCTAATACCACCACAGGCATCTTAAGGCCACCCCTCATCTCCTGGCTATAAACAGTTAAATAAAACCTCTGTAACATTCTAAATGTAAATAAAAAACTACACTAACAGTACTCCATTTCCAAACCAATATTTTCCACATGGGTTCATCATGCACATCATACAAGACATGCAGAGTTGCAGGCATATGCCAGTTTCAATGGTGGCATCACACTGCCAACTGATTACTAAATGTACAGATAATTACAATGGCCTAATTATCAGAAAAACAAGAGCTTTAATTACAAGAAGGACAATTAGTTGGATCTTTTATTAAGGCTTTTGCTTTATTTGGAAACACATTATAAATACAGGATAACAAACAAACCACTCTTTGTGGGTACATAAGATAACATGAATACATTATTACTAATCCATGTCCATGGCCAGTTATAAAAACCCTTTATTTAATGGCTGGTTGCGTATCCACAAATACAGATAGGCACACCCTTCTCCTGACCCGCGACGCACGATGTGTACGAACGTCCATTTTGGCCGATAATCGGCCCGTGTGTAGACCCTTTATCACCCGAAACAGACGTTCAGTCAGGGATCGTTGCCCGACCGACCTGGCGGATCCCCGAACGACCGTCCGTTTCGGCCGATAAAGGGTCTTCACACGGGCCGATTATCAGCCGAAACGTCTGTTCGTACACATCATGCTGGCATACACAGGAGATACAAAAGAAAATCGACCAGTGTGTGGCATCTGTTCGATAGACTGCCCGATGCTAACAGAGGCAACCTATACAACAGAAGCTGTTGGAATGAGCTTGTTTGAAAATTTTCAGCGATCCTATCACCACTGTGCAGCCAAGGTGAAAGGGCTGGTTTAGAATGAGCTACAAGCAAAGCCGATTTTAGTGAACTTAGCACAAAACTGTAAACACCTTTCTAGTGAATGGAATAATAGTGAGCAACTAAATAAAAACAATCAGTAGTACCTTCAGATCAAATAACACTTTCATACACACATGAAATCTGTCATTTTTCGTGTGCTTCTATTATTATTATTAGCATGTCTGATTATATGCAAATGACCTATGATGAAAAAAAATGGAAACTATTGGTTAGCTCTTTTAACTCTATTTTTCAGACTAACAGACTATCAACCAAACTGATCAGAAGTCTTGTGGGTAAAAGAATGGAGGCGCTGTCAATCGCCTAAACCAGCGTTTCTCAACCAGGGGTCCGGGGACCCCTTGGGGTCCCTGAGAGGTTGCATGGGGGTCCTCAAGAGATTGACATAAATTTATGGATCCAGCATTTTAACGAAAACAGATATATTTTTCTATATATTTATCATTCTGTGTTTTATGTTATGAATTATGTGTTTGGTGTTGGATCTCTGAGATATAAATAAAAATAACTAATATTTTAATGTAAGGGTTCCCACCCTGATGTGAATTTGAGTGCATTTTTTTCAGTATAGATGTATTTATAGATCTATCAATTATATTTGTATAAAATAAGTTTTTGATCATTTGATGACAAAGAAAAATAATATATAATCATAATTTTATGTAGGGGGTCCCCAAGACACGAAAATTGTTTTAAGGGGTCCCCACAGATAAAAAGGTTGAGAAACACTGGCCTAAACTATTGCGGCATACAGTCCATCAGGCCAAAATATCTCACCATGGCTTATTGGGCCTAAAAGTTCCATAGGATTTTCAGGCCATCTGATCAAATGATCATATCAAGCATAAATTGATGAACAATAGTGCAGTTGATTGCTAATAACAATTGAAATACACCAACTTGCACCAGCAGATTACAAGATATTGCAACGACAAATGGGATTGCCTGTAGATTTTCTTACTGGTCTGATCAGTATCAGACCAGTAAGTTCGATAAACTGCTTGATATGGAACTGCAGTGTACACTGAAATTTTATTACAGATATTCACTATCCAACATTCAATCCAAAATGAAAGGCTATGCTCCCATTTGTAAGCATAAAGCTACAGTAAAGATCCCTGGGCAAAGTGAGGCCCGGGGGCAACATGTGGCCCCTTGGCTGCCCCTGACTGGCCACTCAATACTAGACCTTTACCCCAAAAAAATCTTAATATTAATGGATTGTCTTAGACTGAATAATTGATTTATTTTTAAGTTTATTTTATAAAAAAAAAATTGAATTTGATGGAATGGATCTAAAACACACCTATTAAAATTGCAATTAATAAAAAAACATCCAGTTAATCCAGGTATATTCATTAAATCTTTTTATAAAATCTAGTTTTGCTATGTCTGTAATTGAGTTGAACCTATGGGTCCGGCCCTTCACAAAAATCCAAGTTTCATGTTTCCCCCTGTGAAATTTAATTGCCCACCCCATCCTTAGTGAAACATACATATAAGAATTAAGGTGTACATTACAGCTTACCTTAAGACTGATCAAGCACCTTTCCGGATCTTCTTTGCGGCTGACAAGTGACTGCAAGGTTCCACTTTTACCATTCATTTTGCAATCGTATGTTGTTCACAAAGAAGGTCCGAAAACACGGTTCCTTGGAAATTAATTCAATGTCACTGGATCAGTCTTAAGGTAAGCTGTATGTATGGGCACCTTAAGTCCTTATGCCTTTAAAATAATGCTGACCATACACTCTCATGTTTTAAAGCATAACCGTGGTCCAAAAATTACTTTAGGTAAATTGACAGGAATTTCTTTCCCCAGTATTTTTGCAATATACTTTCCTGCTTTGAAACCATGTGACAGTCCCTCTTCCCTGCGTCTCCTCCTCCTCCTCCCCTTGAAACCCCCTCCCACTCCTCTTTCAGTCACTGTAACTCGATCTCTTCCTGGTTTCTGCTGCTTTCTCCTACACTGAGCATGTGCCAACCGCAGATTAGAAGGAGGAACTAGTATTTGTGGCCACAGATTCAAAACTTCCCACCCCCTAACTTTCTGATCAGTTATTTCTTCATATCTTGGGCTGTGCAGTATGTAGAGAGGTGGTTAATGGCTCATTTTAAAGGTAGGAACCTGGCTCATTTTAAAGGTAGGAACCTGGCCTTTCATTTAAAACTAACTTGTTTGGAGACCACAGTTCCCCTTTAACAATCAATATTAAACTACCTTGCCTAAATATTTTGAGATGATTGGTCTAGGTCCTAGTACAAACAGAAAAAAACGTCTAGGCCTTAATATCAATAGTAAATAAATGTCAGTCAGCTCAACTGTCTAATCTATCATAAATTAAATCAATGTATATGTCCAGCATGAAGTCACTTAATATCCCTTAATAAACAAAACGTCAACACTAAGCTACTGGAAATGAACATCGCAAAATCTATTGCTTACTGCTACCAGTTGCAAAAAATATAAACACTATCTATTTATACATCTGTTAACATATCAAGTTACATAATTTTATCTATCTACCATCTATTTATGTGCAAATGTACAAACATACTTGCCTATGTACAAACAGCACCAATTAACATAAGCAAGCTCTTTCTGTAGGCCCTACTATAAAAGCCTGTAAAAGGAATGGTGTTTGTGTGTGTGTGTAGGGGGGGTTGAGATAGAGCAGAGGGCAAGCCATGTTAAACATCTCCCAGCCTTGCCAATGAACTCTCTCAGAGGGTGTCGTCCATTGTGCTTCATTAGGAAACAAAATATAAGCTTTCCACTCCATTAGGAATGACTTTAGTAGTGAAAGCACATAAGTCTGAGACTCACCTCATCAACAATGCATTGCAATATCTGGAGCGGCTGCAGAGAGAGACAAGTATTAACCTATATGCAATATCTCTACAGTAGAGTCATAAGAGAAAAAAAAACACTATTAATGCAATAAAAATAGCAAGATTAATCAACAGCAGAGAGCTCTTATAAAAACATCCATGTTGAAGCATTTGCTATTATTTCTAATGGTACCTAATCTAATATAGGCAGTTAAATGTTTGCTTTTTCTACAAAATGCAATTTGCAAAGTTTAAAACAAGGCAGTGGAGCATGCAGGAAGAATCAGCCATCAGGAAAAACAGAAAAGTGATTTTTTTTTCCCATAGAGCCCCCCTCCCGAATATGGTTTGCTCCGCTCCCCCTGCATGAACTTGTAATGCTCACCATTAAAGATCCATGGTTTTTCTGAATCTGGGGAAAGAAATGGGATTATAAAAAATAACAGAGAGAGAGAGAGAGAGAGAGAAAGGAAGCAGAAAAAAATAAAGAGAGGCAATATGTAATTAGCATGTCATAATCAAAACATCTCACTAGGACACATTATGATCACTGGGAGAAAATGATTGTCTTGCTGGTGGCAATTTGTGGGCATGTGTTAACACAATTTACATAATGAAAATACACAAGTGTTAATAGCTGTTCTCTCATTTATGGGTGAAAGTCGGGAGAATGCTAATTTACCACAAACACTTTTTAGTATCCTCCAGGTTATATTAGAAGAGAGAAAGGGGGGGGGGAACATAATCCATTTCAGAGGCAGAGCGGTTTCCGCTCCGTGTATAAATAATGTTTTATGCGGCTCCATCGTGAGCACAGAGCTTAATGTGGCAATCATCGCTAATGTGAGGAAACTCGCTCTTTTTAAATTAAAAAACAATTTATTTAAAATTGAAATTAAATCATCGTCAGAAATTATAATTTCTGGCCGCCTGCCAGGACTGGCCTGGCATGTCACCCCTGCCTAATTTCTGGCTAGGAGACACAAACTTTAATTATATTTCTGTAATGGGACAGGGATCTGGTATGCAGAGAGAGGGAGCAATCTGCAGACCCAAATTTTTAGCTAGAGGGCAGCTTTCTGGCCAGCTGAAAAATGTTGCTTTTGTTTTCTAAGGCCGGGGCCAGATGATAGCATGATCACGGCACTCTATGCGCTACATTCAAAATGCTAATGAGGCACCTGCAAAAAGGTATAGGACCCTTTAACGGTGAAACCATAGGTCACCAAAGTCACATTATCATTTCGATTGTAGCACAAAAAGCTCTATGCTCAAAGCTTCAAAGTTCTAAGCTTTCATATAGGATTCATATTACATAATAATGCTGGGTCAAAGGGGGAAGCCATATTTGCTGATATATTGTAGTATGAAAGTAACTTTTGTACATAGATAGATAGCTATTTTGTGTTATTAAAAGACAAGTCCATTAAGCTGAATCTCATCATGCAAAACCCAGCATCCCCAAACTAACAAAAATGAATTCCTCTACCCCACCGGTCAATGCTTCCCATTACACTACAATGGTCAAGGACACATAGTAACATAGTATTCAAAATTGAATAAAGACATGTATCCATCTAGTCCAACCCTTATAGCCTACCCAAACTTTTAACCGCGCATGCACACACATGGATAGTCACCATCTGTAACCTAATCTGTGTATTTATGTTTCAAGCCCAATGATGCAGATTGAGTGAACACTGTTTGGGTCACAATTGCTTCTTCTGTGCCAAAATGTAGAAAGACATCACACTAACAACTATTTCTAAAATAAATCACCAAGCCCCATAATGGTTTTTATAAGGGAACACTGGTTGTTTTATACTAAATATTGGGTCACATATAAGTGATTTTGGCAGGTACGTTGGTCAAGATAAAAGCAAGCTTGTGAATTCAAAAGCCACAAAATGCTATAATTAACATACCTGTACATTAAGGATAAAGGTCCAGCTTACAAAAAGCAACTACCGGTACTTATACTATTAGTTATTATTAGATGAAAGAAAACAGTTCCCACCAAGCCTGTTTTATTGTAAGTTCGCTATCTGGTGTAAATTTCAAATTCACACACATTTAGCTGGTTTTCTTTTCAATACATCTCCCATCATGCTGTGGGAGTGACTTATACAGTGAGGTTGCATAAAGAAAAGCTTATTTATAGATAAGAGCAGGTGGAGTGGGATTGAAAATTGGTAAAGGAGCCACTAAGTGTGACTAAGTATATGATTTATATTTGATAGTGGGAAATAGAGAGGAATATTGTTGTATTATGGAAATCAATGGTTCATATTGGTAGGAAAAATAGGAATTTAACTTTGGACAAATAAAGAAATAACGTTTTTTCCATTAAAGGAACAATTGTCCAGGGTTTCCTTAAAGCTGCACAGGTGGATAAATCAGTACAGCAGAACTGAGAGGTCCAGAAAACCCTATTATGTGCTAATGGAAATACTATCAGGTTTAGAATTACAAAGCCATAAATCATTTATTACACACAGTACATATGGTAGGAAAGGTAAATGCTATACACAGGTATACGTATAACCCTGCACCTACATTTTCCAGGTGTCATTTTAAACAGGCAAGAGGATCCCATAGAAGCCTCTACTAATTTTATATAAATTAGAACACATCCAGGAAGGACCTGTAAAGGAAATTTATTTGCACAGTTTGAGCAAAAAAAAGGTCAGGTCATTCAGCCCAATCTTCATGTCATGCACCTCACTCATTCTCCCTTTCTGCCTCTGTCTTATTGTGCCATCTTTTTTGATCATTCCTTTTCCTACTGAGTACTCTTATCTGTCTCTTCTATCTTGTTCATCAGATAATCTTCTCGCTGCCCCCCTAAGATGACACACGCCTGCATTTTATTCAAATAATTCTTAAAAACAGCTTAAAAAGCCGTTTGGAATAACAGAGAGCATCTCCATCAATCAGTGCGGGGGAGGGCGAGGATTTCCGCTGGTAAGTGTATAAACAGCAGATCAGCTCTTCAGAAGCAGCCATAAAAAACTCCATTAACTTCTGACAAAGAATGCAAATTAATCACAACATGGGGCTTGGCTAGAATTAGTGTGTTCTGATCAAGGGCTAGATCTGACTACATCCCCAGTAGCCAATCTTACTGTTGAAAGAGAGACCCCCAGCAAAAACATCAGGCATTATAAACAGCACAGCACCTATTGCTAGACCAATATAATTAATATTAACCTATAAAAAACCCAAGGAACATTTGGTATCATTACAATGTAAAAGAGCAAAGCAATTATTTTAAAGGCCCAGGACATATGTATAACTTGGTGTGCAAAAATGCTATAGCAAAAAATGGCAACCATTACAATGGGTAGTTGAAATCCTAACAATATTCTGGACAAAATAAAAGTAGAACACCGTTGTGAGAGACAAGGATTTATCTAAAAATAAATGGTGCAAGTCGTAAGCTGTACACATGGCATTATCATCATTATACACCCATAGCAAGTGATGTCTATACGAGGGCCATTCTCTGTGAGCATAACACCTGACAAAATAGAGCTATAGCCTCCCAAAATGTTCAGTTACACCCCACCTAATAATGTTATGCCCCCATTTTAAATAGTTGAATGAGTGTTTTTTTTAAATCTGAGTTGAACCAATCCAATCTATTGCAGCCCTAAAGGTTTGTACACGTGTGACCGCGGGTACCGACCCACAATGCGTACAAATGAACGTTTTGCCCGATTAACGGCCTGTGTGTGGGCACTTTATCGGCCGAAAAGGTTGTTCGCCAGGTTGGTCGGGCAATGATCCCAGACCGAACGTCCATTTCAGCCGATAAAGTGTCCACACACGGGCTGATTGCCGCCCCAAAATGTTCGTTCGTACACATCGTGCTTCGCTAGTCAGGAACCGCGATCACGCGTGTGTACAAACCATTACAGTAGATCGATCAGGAAGCACCAATCAAATTATACCACCATTCATCTTGAGCTGGTATAAGCTTGAAATCTACTCCAGATAATGTGTCCACTTAGGGGATTATCAGAACATTTTGTGACAGATCTAATCAGATTTTGTTTAATAAACTTACATATATTGCTAATGGAAGCCACAGAAAGGTCCATTTTTTTCAGCCAATTTGATTGAATAGCCAAATTCTATTCCCTGCCTTATCAGTCATGTATCAAGATAAACACAGTATCCTATGGTGCTTGCCCCTCCACACTTGGCTACACTCAACTTTCAGGTGGTTTAACCTTCCACAGTTCCCCTTCCTGACCCATTTATTTTTTTATCAAGTGGGCACTTAGGTGTGTAACCAGAGTGCCACTATTGCAGCCTCCTGTCTGTCCCTAGTTGGGCACCTCTGATCTAGTTCAACCTTTATACTCATGATCCCTGCCTAAGCTGATCCAAAAACCCCAAATAAAAACAGCACAAAGGGAAGAAAAATTCATTCCAGACTCCAAACAGCAATTGAAAAGTATCCTTGTATCAAAAGAACCAATAATTTTCCCTGGTAAGGAATCTCAACAGATAAGAGAACAATAGCTTTGTACGCCATGTTGTGACTTTGCACCTTGAAAGAAACTTTGCAGAAAAACTGCCCCTTGTGACACATACATACAATATTGTATACAAGAACTGTATAGTGTAGAAAACAATAATATGGAACCATGGAAGGGTCATTGCATTCTCCTTATAGAACACAAAACTGTATTGGAGGTTGAATGATGACATCCATCTATCTAGTCCAACCGTTTTACCCTGCACATAATTCCTGACACAGTTGATAGCTGTGTAAAGCTAGGTACACACCTAGCGATTTTTCCTCCTGACCGACCGTTCGATACTTTCGAACGGTCGGCCAGGAGGAAGGACTGTCGGTCGCGGCAAAAGCAGCCGCGTCCGATAGTCACCGCGACCGATCGTGCGGTCCATAGAGGACCGCACGATCGGACAAGGTTTTCCACCCTGTCCGATCGTCCTTTCGTCCGATTTGGACGAATGGTCGATCGGACATGGGCACATTCGGATGCGATAATTTCGGTCCGATCGACCGATACACTGAACTATCGGTCGATCGGACCAGATATCTCATCGTGTGTACCCAGCTTAATGTATACCAATCCAGATTTATTTCTCTGTAGGAACAAAAGGGTGTATATTCAGTTGCCTTGTATATGCCTTGCCTCCAAGAATTGTGGACTGAGATATTCAAAATCTCTTTATGTTTGTTTTGCTGACATTCTAAATGTAATGCAGCCTAAATGGATAGAAAAAGTTATTCAACTTTCAGAACAGGCACAATGGAATCTAAGCTGTAGGACTAGTACCGTATATACTCGAATATAAGTCAATTCGAGTATAAGCTGAGGTACCTATTTTTACCTGAAAAATTAGTAAAATATGATTGACTCAAGTTTAAGTCGAGGGTAGAAAATATGACCACTATTGCCTTCTGATTCTGAATTGTTTTGATGCTTTAGTTGCCCTTTAAATGGACAGCAGAATTCCCATACAATAGTCCCATACAGTAATAGCCAAATCCAGTATGGCTATTACTGTATGGGACTACTGTATGGGAATTCTTCTGTCCATTTAAAGGGCAACTAAAGCCTCAAAACAATACAGAAGGCAATCTTTAACAATAGATCCTCCTAATTCTGTATAGTTTTAAAGCATTAGTTGCCCATTAAGTAGAGAGTAATCACACACAGAAACATCCAAATCCTTGCCACTCCAGATGTTTGAAAACTACAACTCGCAGCATGGTTTACTTGCTGGGAGTTGTAGTTTCCAAACATCTGCAGTGACAAGCACTGCACCCCCCCTCAGAGCCCCTCCAGTTCAGTGGACTTGCCTTTCAATGAGGCTGCTCCTGGTGCCTAGAACCTGGCTGCTCCTGGTATCTGGAACCATAAATATGGCTCATGCTGCCATGGCAGGTAAGGTCCGTTTCCAGCTTTGGCCTCATCATCCACTCTTAAGTCCAGCCTTAAGTCCAGTAATCCACCGTCTGCTTGCTTCCGCATCAACTCCTCTGGTGGTTAACGTCACTACTCTGCGCCAGTCTCATCCCGGCGCCGAGTAGTGACATCACCCACCCGAGGAGTTGATGCTGAAGCAAGCGGCTGGTGGATTACTGCACTAGAAAGGTGAGTGACTGGAGTATCAGTCGAGGCTCGATTTTTAGGCTATTTTTATAGCCTAAAAACTTCGACTTATACCTGCGTATATACGGTAAGTACAGAATAAGTAGCTACAAAGCATACAGGTGCTCATTTACCCAGAGCTGCAGCGCTAATTTTAGGTGTTAAAGATTCAGTCAGTTATCGCGTCTTTAATTCCTTCATTGCCCCAACTGCGCCGAATTTTATATCCGTTTTGCACTGGATTTAGTGCCACTTTATAACACCAGCTAATAACTGGCATGAAAGCGATGCTGTGGATGTACAGCCGCAAAGATAATTATGCAAAGATGAGTCTTACCTTGCCATAATCCCACAAAGCATTACACAATTATATAGAACTTTAAAAGTGTAATTGGCAATGCAATTAAAATAATTTCATTTTAAAAGTCTACCCTTAAAACAAAAAACTGGTCAATTGTCAGATAACGGACATCACAGCCTATGATTGACTGCAGTTTCACCTGCTGCCTCTGCTGCGCATGCTCAAGCTTATAAAAAGCTCATTGAGCAGTGGGAGAAGGCAGATACCTTTGAAAGAAAGGAATATAACTTATCATTAAATATCTGTTCATAAAAGTATGTAATAAACTGGTAAAAATATCAGTTGTGGGAAGACTGAAAAATTGGCATTTTTTTGTTTTAAGGGTGGACATGCCCTTTAAGCCTCGTACACACGTGTAATGATGTGTATGGATCTACAAATGCCACCCAACTGAACAGCCACACATGCGCAATTATCACCTGAAACGGTTGTTCATCATGCATATCATCACCTTGGGCATCAGGCCTTGTCCACACTATCACACATGTGTACAAGACTTTAGTCCTGGAGGTAGGAGTGAACATCCCTACTGTCCAATCTTCTGTATTTGCAGAGTGCAACGTGTTGAAGATCTATATGGGGACTTCCAGGCATTCTCCCTGCTTCATCTATTTCATTATAAGCCTTTTGCCGGCAGAGACCTGGTACCTCTGCAATGGAACTCAATAAATGGATATTCAACGCAGCAATACTTACTTGCAAACATCTGAGTGAAGATCTTTCTTAAGGTGGCCATACACATGCAATTTCCATCTCAATGTGCCGACAGATCACATTGGTATCTGCCGGCATATTGCGTCGGGAACCACCACACATTTAAACGACCGATCCCCATACGCGGTATGGGGATCGGTCGGTCGTATGGCCATGCTAGTAAACTATCGTATCGGCTCCCTTTGCCAAAGTCAAGGGAGCCGATAATGGCAGACGGAAATTTTCCCTCTTTCCCAACCGTCCGTAGTGGTGACTACAGTCGTTCGTCGGCACTACGGTCGGTCGGGAAAAGCCCATAGACTTGAACGATAATGGAACGACGGGATTTACCCATTATCGTGTATGGCCACCTATATTTTTAGAAATGTCCAACAGCTGTGTAAGTACTGCAGAATTGGGGTTTGGGGAAAGTGAGTAAGGTAACTATTTCTGTCTCAGTGGGGAATTGCTCTTTAAAATATAAGGCACTTAAGGTGCCCATACATTTGACAGATATTATGACCAAAAAAATGGTATGTTTCCCCCCATTTTATAATCCAATATTGGATTGTAATATGGATTATAATTATCATCGGGAAAGTTGGTTTAATGATTGTAGTAGTTTCTGAAGTTCTGATTAAATGTAGTGTAACCTCACAATAATTAGATAACTTCCAATTAACACTGTACATCTGTCTATCAACGTATTGGTCTGTGTTACGATTGTAATTAAGATTGCAATAACCTTTTGTAGTGTATGGCCACCTTTACACAATGTAAATTGTGTACACTAAAGGATTGCTGGTAAATTGAATTCATTTTTTCGTTCTCAATTCCAAACCTTCCCCCATGAGACCTTAAAAATGAGGCCTTATCTTGAAAAATGGTAAAAATGAATTCCCACCTTAATTAAATGTTTGTCATTTCTATAAGAATCTTCTTATCTAATTTGAAATCTGCTGTTGGCATTTCCAGTGAGCAAAGCTCTTGTGGCAAGCATAAAGCTGATTACATGACTGCTTTGACTGACTCCATTACCTTAAAATGAAAAAGCACTGCATCAATCATCAAAATGGTGAAAGTTATGCCTCTTAAGGTTCGTCTACACGTGCAATTGCAGGACCCGACCCGCACAATGTGACCAAACGTTCGTTTCAGCCGATAATTGCCCCCTGTATGGGCCCTTTATCGGCCGAAATGTCTGGTTGTTCGGAAATCCGCCCAGCCGGTTGCGCAATGATCCCTGACCAAACGTCCGTTAAAGTGCCCATACACGGGCCGATTATCATCCAAAACTAACGTTCGGACACCCGCGATCGCACGTGTGTACGAGGCTTTAGTCATTGCATCACTGAGAGGAGGTCACTGCTCTAAAGCTGACAAAAGGGACAGTTGCACAATGCTTTATGAATACACTTAAAAAATGCTGTATGTTGTGAGAAGTGATCTCTCATTCAGTGCTTCTTAAGGTGCCCAGAAACTACTTAAGACATTGGACAGATGTACAATCTCTCATATGACAAATGTCCAATCTATCTAAGAACCGCCTACCTAATGTCTGCCTAGTGTATGGCCAGCTTATGTGAGGATCATGTCAAACTGCAAGGAAGAGACCTTGAGAGTGTTGCACCTACTACTTTACCCTTGAAAAGTCCTTGCCTGCAAAGTTTTCAGTGAAACAATTCACTTTACATACAGTCTTTGTTGTGCTATTGCTTTTATCCAATGTCTACATAATTAATTGGGCACTTCAAATTTCCAGGCAAATTTTTTTTTTTGTGCAGATAAGGAATTGCAGGGTGTTTTACGGGACTTTGCTATGTGCAGTCCCTTTTAATGGGCAAGTTCACTCAAAATGGACATGCCCTTTAAGTAACCATGTTCTAAGTACATTCGGCTGTTATCCAACCAGGAGGTTTGCATCAAAATAAAGAGAGTTAAGGTGCCCATACATTACAGCTTCCTTTAAGCGGGGGTTAATGACAATATGGTCATTAACCCAGTTGAATCTGCATGCTGCCTTGGAGTTATCTTTGACTCCTCTCTTTCCTTTCATCATCACATTAACAATGTCGTTAGGACCTGTCGTTTTCATCTTCACAATATTGCCAAGATCCGCCCTTTTCTCTCTCTCTCCACTACTAAAATGCTCATCCATGCCCTTATACCAGTAATCTCCCGTCTTGACTACTGTAACATTCTACTACTTGGACTCCCGGCCTCTCATCCCCCTTCTCTCCAGTCTATCTTAAACTCGGCAGCTCGGACCATCTCGCTCTCCTCCAAAAGAGAACCCGCAACCCCGATATTTCAGTCCATAGGGTGGCTTCCCATCAAACAAAGAATCATATTCAATACCCTGCTTCTAACCTTTAAATCCCTTAGCTCTACTGCACCTCCCTACTTATCTTCTCTTTTGGTCCCTTATGTTATAGACCGTGCCCTCCATTCCACGCAAGGAAATCTTCTCCAAAGACCACACTGCTACCTCCCGCCTTTAACCATTCTCTCTTGCTACTCTTTCCCTGGTGACATCCATTAATACTTTCAAATCTAGACTGTTATCCTACCTTTCTGAGCATCAGCAGAACAAATGATTGTTAGCCCTTTTAAGCACTTTGTACCCCCCCCCCCCCACTTGTATCTGTATGTTATTCCTCTTAAATTCCATTTAGATTGTAAGCTCTTCGGGGCAGGGATCTCATTCCTAATGTGTCAAGGCTTGTTGCACTTATATCAATTTATACATAACATATATATATATATGCTTTCTTAACCAATGTATGAAATCGTATTTAATTTCATTTTTATCTATCTGGCTTTATAAATAATTATAAATAAAACATACATACACACAGGACAGATTTTTGATAAATGACAGGACCTGCAAGATAAAGATACATACAGTCCCGGGACTGTGTGTTTCCCTTGACCACGGCAGACTCCCCTTCAATTGCATTTTACCATTCATTTTGCAATTGTATATCAGTTGCAAATAAGTTCCGGAAAGGCGGTTCTTCGGAAATGGATTGAATGCCCCTGGATCGGTCTTAAGGTAAGCTGTGTGTATGGCAAACCTTTTTAAATGCTCGAATCTGTCTGAAAACCAGTATCAGGTTTATCCATGAAAAGTAAACACTGCAATGGAATTATTATTAGTTATACTATAGATCTTCTTTCCATTTCCAGTATAAATAAATCAAAGAGAATATAAAACCAAAATGGATTTGTATCTATAGACATGCAACAGATACGGATGCAATGTTTAGCTATGACAGCAAAATAAATATTTCTTTCAAAAATACAAATACCAGAAATGTCTATGAAAGTGTTTGTGCCGAGACGTCATTGTATTAACCCTGTAAATCCAAAGCAATGTGTTTGGATATGTAAATATGCCCCAGAAATATATCTTATTGCAGAATTAATCCAAAGTAGTAATTTAGTGCTATCATGTAGGGCACTAGCCGGCACATGTGGGCACTAAGAACCTGGTCACATAGCTCTGGCCTGAGGACATGCAGCAGAATCTCATTCAGCCCCCAGGTAAAATCTCTGTGAATGCATATGGAGGCAGAAAAATTAACAGTGCAGTGAAGACTCAGGCATCAGCGGGGGGCAGACAGAAGGAGGGGGCCTCTGATTCCTTTAGAAAAGAGAATAGCAAAAAGAAAAATGAAATTTGGAGATGAAAAAGATAGAAGAAATGAATTAATGGGGTGTGAAAACATAGGGAGCTTGCCCGTAACAGGCAATATTCTCTCAGATATCTGATCAGCTCATCTCTGGGGTATCTCCATTTCATTTACTGGCTGATTTCTGGAACTGGAAACAAAATGGTTTTCTTATTCTAACCAAGGGCCTCGCTTAGTGAATGTGCTTTAAATAACATGTCTGCACACAAAGACCGTTTGCTCCTACAGGCACGTATGTGGGATTTTTAAAAGGCTTAGAATTAAAACCTTGTTCTTGGAAACATAAGTGAAAAGTGATTCTGCCAGCTGCAGGGAGAGGGCACATTCTGGAGCAGCAACCTTCATGCCAGCTCCATTAAACCCCCTCTGATCTTGGCTCACAGATGGAACTCTGCAGGATGGTCCTGTATGTATTAAGTGCTCTGTGAGAGCAAGAGATGGCAAATTCTACTACAAACATTGCAGACTATATAGTAACAATTCAATTAACCCACGACATACAGGTAAATATTTCTTTTTGATTCATGTTTCGAAATTAAACATTAAGCCAAAGGATGTCTGCATAGATGTTTTAAATGTACAGACCCTGGTTATAAAACTGCATCCCAGACTGAGACATTGATATTTGCATTATAATAAGCTATTAATAGCAGCCTCAGGAGCTCTGCCGACCCTATCATATAAATAGCCCAACACAGCCTGGGGCAGAAGCCAGACAACAGGGTGTGCACCCACCAACAGCTTGGAGTTTTCCCAGGGTACACTATCTCAGGCTCTGTACCAAGTGTCATGACTTTTATCAGTTGCTGCTCATTCCTAGAAATGCAAAGTCACAGAACACAGACCAAACCAAAACACACACATTCTGTTCCCTGTCTGGATGTTATAATGTTACCCTGCATTGTTAATTTCCCTGCAAGCCTCAGTTTTATGCAAAAATAAACAAAATACAAACAAACTACTTTTTAATCATATTGCTCCTTCAATCATTGCTTAAATATGTTACATATTCATCATTATTTTTTGTGACAAGTTAAGATGGAGCGGAACATGGATCTGAACCCAAGGCGGATTGCGAACTTAGTGGATTTTCTGGTATTCCACTTTTCGGATTTTTTCCGCACTGGGTCCAGAATTTTCCGAATGTTCTGTTTTTTCTCAAATTTCTTTAAACGATCCAGCCACATGTCTCAAATTCACCAATGGCAGCTATTTTCGGCCATCTCTAGTGACAAGTAATACATTTGTAAAAAGCATGTCTTCAGTAATGTTTTAAAAAAAACATTACTGAATATAAAATCTTACTTATAGAAAATATACACGAGGGACAGACAGACTGCCCTCCGTAACAAAGTCCCCATAAAGGCACTACTACATATGGCTCCAAAAGCGTTTATTGGTGATTACATGCAACCATGAATAATAAATATCATAAGTACCATAAAGTGCATAGGACTGGACTCTGCGCCCCCCCCCCCCTCTTCAAATATACCCATCTATATCACATCAAAATGACATATAATATATAAAATCTTCACAGATATAGCCGGGCACACCAGTCTTGATACAAACTGCTTTATTCAAGTAACGTTTCGGAACCGAACTGGTTCCTTCCTCAGACAAACATTCGTTGATTGCTGTTTCTGTTTAGGTGTGCAGGATCCTACCCCATTGCTTGGATATAATATATAAAAGACACACAACATCACTACCAGGCGTCCCTGGCTAAAAAAGTAGGAGCCAGGTAGGAAACGTAAAAATATACAAGGTGCAGTCAAGCGGCAATGACCGAATTATAAAAACAGCAACAGTACTCACTGTTTGTGGGACTTAGCGTGAGAAGCCAAAAATGAGACCGGGTGTGCAGCAATGATGAGCATAGTGTCGTGTTACTGAATATCGCTTTGAGGTAAACACAACGCTGGATCATTAGGTTTTATCAGATGCCGGTCACAAGTTTCATTCCCTGAAATCTGTTTCTACTGAGGTGGGTGAAGAGTGTGGTCCGTCTGGGACCGAGGTGGGGATACACCCGGTCTCATTCTTGGCTTCTCGCGCTAAGTCCCACAAACAGTGAGTGCTGTTGCTGTTTTTATAATTCGGTCATTGCCGCTTGACTGCACCTCGTATATTTTTACGTTTCCTACCTAGCTCCTACTTTTTTAGCCAGGGAAGCCTGGCAGTGATGCTGTGAGTCTTTTATATATTATAGGAAGTAGATAGCTCCCCCGCACACCTATAGTGTATTGTTGAAATCGCTGGGTGCTGCTCCAAAAACCATAGCCAATGGTAATAGTATCCAAACAGAAGCAATTTAGAGCGCACTCCAGTCTTGAGTATTCAAATCAATTTATTAAACACGTGACGTTTCGGTGTCCGTGCGACACCTTCCTCAGACATACGTCTGAGGAAGGTGTCGCACGGACACTGAAACGTCACGCGTTTGCAAATTGAATGGCCCAGGCAGCTGCCAGAACATCGTACAAGAACTAGAAGGGGTGCCCACCTTTCTTGCTGGTGTGTCCTTGTTCTTCTAACTCCTGACCTCTGGAAGTCAAGGGATAGCTTTCAAAATTGAATGTGGACAAGGAAACAGACCGTGGGTCCAATAGTGCTTTGGTGCAGCAAACACACTACATGTTTTGGCCTCATGTGGTCGACACTTGAGAATGGCCGAAACATGATGTGTGTTTGCTGCACCTACAAAAAGCATCTGCAAAGCACCATTGGACCTGTGGCCTGTTTCCTTGCATTCCAATGTATCCATAATCAGTTTTGAAAGCTATCAATCAAACATCAACAGGTAAGTCGACTAGAGTATGGCCAGTGTAGTGTTTTACTATGCCGTAATTTATACCAGGTCAAGTTTCAGGGAGGGCAGAGAGGGCTTTGCAGAAGTCCCTAAACATCAGATGGGCTCAGAAATTATTTTGAGTTAATGCCATACATTATTGATCTGCGCAATAACTATTTGAAGCCCTGTTGCTAATGTTAACACCTGTTTTCACCTGACAGCAGAGAACTGGAACCCTGCAAGTTCATTACACTTGATTTTATTTTATGTAACTTTAACTCCTAGCCTAACTATAACCCATTTCATAATGTAATGCTAACAGAGTTATTTAGTGTTAAAGCCATTAGTGCCCCAAACACTTTAAAGTAGAGTTGATCCAGGGATATTTCTGATTGCCACTTGGAGTCAGGAAAAAAATTTTCCCCTTCATAATTCTGGTGATTTTTTTTTTGCCTTCCTCTGGATCAACCAGTCGGTTGGACTGGATGGACACATGCCTTTATTCAACCTCAATACTATAATATACTGTCCATATCTGTGGATAGGAAGTTATAATGAGAATTGCAGAGAAATTTACCTGAGGGTATGGAAACCTTCCAAGTGCTAGCTGTGGAAAGAAACAAAAGAGAATATTAAGGAAAGAATTTTTGTTAGCCATTACCTCAATGATCTGTGGAATTATATTTAACCTAAAGTCAAACCAAAATTGTTCCACCAAATGAATATGTACAGCTCTTTCCTGCATATATGTAGCTAAATGCTCTGTACATGATTGACCTACACGGTTCTCACATCCCTGTAAGCTGTAATGACTGTGATTTCATATGAAAGAACACAAGCCCTTATCTGGAACCTCTTGCCCTTCACTTGTATACAATGCCAGAGGTGCACAGGTTTGATTGCTGGCAGCATGAAGAGAAGGCAAAGAAACACAGCACCAAGGTAAAGGATGATGTGTTTGCAAATGCTTCAAGGTACCTGCTTGTTTTGTTTTTTTTCATGATAAAAGTGTAAATAGACCAAGATCATTGACTTTCACCACAGACTGTCAATGGAAATAAAGCAGTTAAACACTGTTATTCTGTGACTGCTAACCAAAGGTGTCTGTCCCATATACATTGCTGGTAACTGTACCATAAGCATGAATTGTGCCAGAATTCCATGCAATTGTTCTTAAACTGGTGTCAGTGTTAATGTCACACTGAGGGGATCCAATATGGTTTGCCAAAAATAGTGATTGTGAATTGCCAGCAATAGTTTGCCAATCACAGTTGTACATGGCATCATGGCATGTCTTTTGTCAGCAATCATCCTTAGTCACTGAGGATTTATTTTACATTTGAGAAAAGGTTTTGTAAAACCTACAGGTTCTACTTGTAAACCAATCACATTAGTCCTACATGTACAACGATAAGCAGTAACCCAGATTAAAGTTAATTCTTAAACAACTATGGCTTCTCAGTTGCAGAATACTGTATACAATACTTTAAAGCCATTGGATGCTGGGAATTTAAGGTCATCAGCAAATTTTAAGACATAAGTTACACTTTCTTGATCAAGTTTTCTGACAAACGAACCCAGAAAATTGTCCAATACAGAATCAAAAATACATTTACTGATCCTGCTTATTAATTTTTGGAAGTATAATTGCCAGGAAATGAAGATCCGCGGAGTGCAAAGTTTAATGTTCTCCAAACACAGCCTGCAGACATCTCACTGTATGAAGTGTGCTTCAGATTTAATGAAGCTTTTATATTCCTTTGAATTGAGCTTGTACGTTAAACACAGGGTCATACAGCAATTATATGCAGGTTGTTTGGTTTAGGCTACGTTCACCCTACACAACAAAAAACGCATGAAAAAAGCAGGAAATTGTGCTTTAAAGCATTTTTGCAATGTGTTTTTATGCGTTTGCGTTGAGTTATTATGCAGTGAGTTTAAGTGTGTTTTTGGGATAAATGGCAAAAAATGCACGTTTCTATGCGTTTTTCCCCTATTCTCCATAGACTTTCGTTGAGTGCATTAACGCACTAAACTGTTGCAAGCAGGGCGATACAAAAACGCATTGCAAAAAAACAGTATTGTGAACGGTATTATGACATTGCTATGTGAAATTTAGGTCTTTTTTCCCTCTAATGCACACGTTAGAAAAACATACCAAAAAGCAATAAAATGCGTAGTGTGAACAAGCCCTTATATTCAGGATCAGGGGGTAAAAGAAATAAACAAACCCAAACTAATTTTGGCTGAACCATATATTTGCATTTATTCTTTCTGTTTACGTGCTGTTCAAGTGTATCTTTAATTTAGTGAACACGGAATAGTACAATGTACTATGTGCAAAGTAACTAATTTGTAATCTAACTACCCATTTCACTGCAATTCCTAACTAGTCATTTCATTATTTTTCGTGATCATAAAATATTTCATGCATTCATTTCTTAAGGATTGCATTGTGCAGACACTAGATGTCCTCTAGGAGTCACTGTACAGAAAATACCGTAACCCCTGGAAGATGCAGAATTAGAAGCCACGTGGTCCCTCACCCATATATAACCTGTCAGTTTCTATTTTTGGTATTAGAAAAATATATATTAATAAAAAGCTATGAAAAAAAACTTATGAATGTATCTTTAGGCTAATAATACAATATTCTCCCTAAAAAAGTCTAGATTTACATACAGCTGAGAAGAAAAGAAAAAATTAAACATGTAAAAAGTAGATGTGCCAAAGCTTATGTAACAAATAGTGTCCAGTGTAAAATACAGGAAGAAATTGTGTGTGCATGTTTGTGTATCGAATGGGAAAGTGCACTTTTGGGAGTAGCAATAAAACTCAAGAGCTACATCCAAAATTCTTATTGCTGGTTATACACTGACACAAGACATTTTGCAGGTGGATATTACTTGATTTGATTCTCATACACTACTTACGCATGTTCCGGGTCTAAGCGCCTTTTTTGTGATTGACAAAATAAGTGGGCCAGGTGGGAATGTAGCAGGAATGTGGGAAGGTAAAAACGGGCAGACGAAAACATACCCCAAAAGACATTACACAGTCAAATGTTGAATCTAATGTCTGAATAGTGTATGGATGGCATTACATTGAATTCTGATGAATTAGATGTTTTTTGTTAACCCAATTATCTAATCAGTCAAAAATCTATCATAGTGCATGGCCAACAATAGGATTATACAGCTCTCTTTATTGCACTGGATAAGCAGACATGCATAAACCTACAAATGTAAGGCCTGTTCACACATGATTGTTTAATAAAAGCATCCAAAAAGTGATGGCTTAATCTTAGCATGACCTGGTCAAGTAAATTATCCTGGCCCTTTTCACTGTATTGAGTGAGCAATTGCGAGAGGGCATGGGCAAAATGATGGTGGATGAGGCAGAGAGAGCAAGTGAAGGAAATACAAATGAATGTAATCTGATGTCTACAGGCTGCTTCTACACAGGGCGTCTGGGGGTTTAGAACAAAGCGTGAGCAGAGAGGGGAGCAAGGAAGCTCCATGTTTAATGTATAACACTATTAGCCGTTAGCTTGCAGAGGCTCTGACCCCTGTGGAGGTGCGCAGAAGTCATGAACACAGATTGATGAAGGGGACAGAGTCCTGACCTGTAGCAGGACATAGCTTGTGACAAGTGACGGAGCACAGGGGGTGGTGTACGATTATATATTACAATGGAGCAAGCTGAAAAAAAGGATAGAGAAACCAATGTAATGTATATCCTAGAACAAGAGAGAAGAAGAGTCTGCAAGGAGACTACATGGTATAGGACAGGGCACAAAGAATAAATAGTTCAGTGTACCTGAATGGAATACAGACTTGCTATACATGGTACAATAGATAAAGCAGGGAGATTCAAGCTGAAAGTATACTGAAATGTGTGGTCATCCTGATACTGAGCCACCCACACAGCATTTTGCTTGACTCACAGTACAGGTGTCACACAAATAAAGTCCACACAGGCAATATATTGGTGCAGCTTTTAGAAACGTTACACTGTCATAGCACAGTGTGCTCCTTCATAGAATTTTAGTTTTGTTTATTCTTGTTAAAGCTCACTATTCCCCTGCACCCTCCCTGCTAGACCAGGCCTGCCTCTCAATCGTTTAGTGCCTTCTGCTGTTGTTGTAATTGCCTTATTTATCTTGTGACTCTCATACAAACCCTGTGCATTGGCTTTTGAGTTTGATGCATGTGTGTCCCAGCCGGTCCTGAACGAACCTTCGCTTACATTTCATTACCATCCTGCAACCCTCCGCCTTTATACCCCTGCGCTGTCCCTGGATAAATCATCCCTGAAATTTACTTCAGCAAAGTTTAGCTGCTCTTAGTGCTCCAGCTTCAGAGTTGCTGGAGCGCAGGCCCATAACACACACTAATTACAGAAGTTCTGGTCAGTGAGTGATGGATAGCCCTCCGCAAGGCAGCCAAAGCATTCCCAGTACAACGGCCAGAGGGAGATATTCTGCAAACAACTATTAATTCACAGCTAGAGGTGCCACTAGTTAATTGTAAGCCTTAAATGGCCTACAACTCACACCTGGGTCAGCATGTGCCATTCCGTCTTCTGAAACTTTCCTTTCCTTTTTACTAATATGTAACACACCTATGTTTTTCACCTTATCTAACCACTGCAAAAGCGCAGTCAGTTCTGTGACCATTGTAATGATGAAGAGCAAAGCAGGAACTATTGGCGTGATAACAGTATCCATATGACCAATCCAGGTCAGGCTCAACATGTTTGATCAATTCTGTAAGGTTTACACATTCCCTCTGAATATGTGTTTGAAAAGGAAAAAGGCATGTGGTAACCACATTTCCATTTTTGAGGGTTTATTTGGTGATGGATGTCTGCCAGATGTGTGATGAATTGGGGGCTTATGGTTAAGGGTTTTTGGGTGGGTGTAATGCTAGCCATACAATGACTCGACAGTACAATGATTCAATAATTGACCTGACATTTAAATGAATCGGAAGTTTAAGAAGTGGTTTTACCTGCTGACATTCTGTTCCAGTTTGGATCATGGTTTGTGATTGGACATTACAGCATAATGCCAACCACAAAAATAATTGTTCTTGTTGTTTTTAAATGTCGTGGGAAAGTCGGGAGGTATGTCAACTTATGTAATAATGTATGGCCAGTTTATGGTAACAAGTTTTATCTCCCTTTTTGGCTGACCTTCACCTTTCTAATCTCTAATTACTTTATTCTTCTTCTCTTCAATTCCACTCATTTTTTAAACTGTTTCTCCTGCCAGTTTACGAGCAAAAAACATGAAAGTCGGTACAAACACACAGGACATATCGAGTGTTCCTAGCTAAGGAATACGTGAAAGCGTTTCGAAGTTCTGCTTCTTGATTGCTTTCAGTCGTGTCACAGAGCCAATCAGCTTTGATTACAGTTGATTAAATTCAGCTGCATCACAGGCACAGGTTTTAAAACTTACAGTACACCCAGACAAACAGGGAGATTCAATAAAAGTTCTTATCGTTTAAAATGGTGCTAATTTTGCCCCAACCAATCAGATCTTATTTAACATTTGAAAGCTAACATCTGATTGGTTGGGGCAAAAATAGCACCATTTTAAACGATAAGAACTTTTATATAATTACCCATATAATTAAAGAGCTTTGTGCAGCCTTTCAAGCCAGTTTAAGTTCTTTTTTAGTTTTAATTCTTTCTGTTCCTCTTTTCCCACTTTCCATTAGCAATTTTATTTCTGTGCTTTATCTTTTACTGTGAGTTTGTGTGCAATTAACTTTTCTGCAATCTAACTTTTGACTTTTAAGCACGGCACACACGAAACAATATTTTGGGCAATTCGATAAATTTGATCAAATCAGGCAAAAAATCGATACCGTGTATGCATTTTTCTGATCGACCGGTCAACAATATTGAGCAGTTTATCAGAAAAATGAAGATCAGACAAGGTGGAAAATTTGCCGCCGACCCTCTTCAAGTCCCTATCTCCAGCTGAAATCTGCAGGGGATCGTCGAAAAAAGGTTGGGGTACATTGATTGGTTCCTTTCGAATTTCCAATTGGCAGAAATTATTGGAAATACAATTGGAAGAATATTGTGCTGGAAAAATTACAGTTGTCTACCATTGGCTGCCTCATAGTAGTAAAGGATGGTCTCTTCTTGCAATCTATTTTTTTTAGGCTAATAGTCTGGAAACAATACCTTATTTACTTGTATCCATAGTCATACAGTGGACACCAGAATGCTAGGAAGATCCAAGCTTAACATTTGCAACTAATGTCCAATACCCTTCCCATGGATAAACTGGTTGAAACAAACATGTCTATCAGTCGGAAACGTAAATGGGAATTAATATTTGACCGATTCTATCAAAACGTTACAGTACACCCAGACAAACGTAGTGTGTGCAAAACGTAAATGGGAATAAATATTTGACCGATTCTATCAAAACGTTACAGTACACCCAGACAAACGTAGTGTGTGCAAAAAAAATTCCTTTTGAAAACTTACACTGGCCCGGTTACACACAAAAAAAAAAGTTTCAAGAAATAAAATTAGGACATTTATTAAAACTGATGGTATGAAAGTTTCTGAATGATTTTCTGAATGAAAGCAGCTCATATTGGCCGCTAAAGTTTGAAGATGACCTATTACTATAGTATACAGTGTATAAAAATGTATTTACGCATCTCCCTTACCTCCATTAAAGAGATACCTAGACTCCAGACATCAGAGTGGATTCCATATTGTTCTCCTGCAATACGCTCTGGCTGCAAAAAAGGAAGGGATTTATTATGAGAACCTGTAGCTTGTGAAGCTGGGTACACACATAAGCAATATAGGGCTGATAACGTTGGTACTGACGGGATTGACCCTATATACTGTAGCTATTGTGTGTACGGCCAAAACGAATGTTCGGCATTGAAAGCAGTCTTTCTGACCAGAAAATGTCACAGTTGGCCCCCTTGTACTAATGTATAGGGAGTCATTTGCAATCGTTAAGGAGTAAGGCAATCACAAATGTTCTCCCTATACTTTATATAGGGAGAATGATTATGAGTGTGGGTACTCCCATCTGTCAGAGATGACAGACAGAACCTTGATAGATTGGTACTGTGTGCCCACCTTAAGAGAACCTGTACAAATAATGTCTTTTAATTGTTAACCAGCATATGGCTCTGGAATCTTTTCAAGGTCAAAAGACTATAAGATCATGGGGGTAACACTGTTTCCTGTGATTTAGCTTCATGCTGTGCCCCTTCACACCTGGCTAGCTCACCCTCCTTCTCACAGCCTTATAACCTGGGGCCCTGTACAAGAAACCAAACTCAGAAATTAGTGCCAGCTGAATGTGTTTTGGGTGCTTATCCAGGTCATTGCTTTAGAGGTAGAGGAGCAGTAACTAAGAGTCATGGTGTGATACTTAATGTCCCGCATTTCCCAATATACTCACCTACCTGATTAGGACCAGCATATGGCAAAGCGTCTTATATGCAGGCCAATAAAAACAATCAGTCAAAATATATTTTTAAACAACCGAGAAAAGAAGGGAAAGTTTGTGATTTTTAACCAAACCAATGATCATAATGTACAATGCAACACAGACCAGCAATATAGGAGTTAAATATCAGGTGAAGTAGAAAGATAAAAAAGCAGAAAACACCATTCATCCTTTATTTAATCCCCTGTTCTAATTAACAGATGGATGGGCCCCTTAATCTGCCAATCTCTTTAATGTACACCAAGGAACATCAGGAGATATCTGCCTTTATGCCATCAAAAGGACTCTTAATGTAATTACAACCTTATTTAATCTATGATAAATATTTGCTTGTTGAGGCTTTGTATTAGTGTGGGACACAATACGGAATGGAATGTATAGTATCACCAGCATCACAAATAATAATTAAAATAATACCTAATAATATTAAGTGGATGATTTTATAAATAAAAGGAGAACAATATTCTCAATTGATCACCGCTTTTCACTTTCTTAAAAAAATGATTTGGCCCTGTCCTAGAACACTTTCAGGTGGACACATAAGGCAGGTGTAGCTGCTTTTACTATATACAGTATCTGTGCAGATAACGTACACACTATTTAACCTTTGTGTCCAGGTTAATGAATTGGGGAGCAGGCACAACCAATGGTACAGTTTGACACTAGTTTTCGACCCCACTTGCATTTCTGGACCTTTAAATCTCATAAAAGTTTAGGCTGTGTACATAACTAGAAAAATAGTAAAGAGCCAGTCTGCAACACTCTACTATAGAAAATGTTAAAAATCAGATATAGAAAAAATAAAAATGTTAAAAAAACTAAAAATAATAGTCACAGAGATATACCAATTAAAAACACATGCATTCTACCCTTAACATCTAAAAGATATATATGCAGTTACTAACAGATAAGTATCCTATATAGTATTGGATTTAACTATACTGTATCATAGTCACACAAAGATAAGTATTGAGTCATAGTCACATGGTCCAGGTAACTTGCAGATCAAGTGCTTTGAGTTATATACCATGAAAAGGTAGAGGGCTAAAAAAAGGCAGTGGAGTAGGACGCGTTTTGCTCCTCCTACATCTTTGGAACTTTCTCATCTACTAATTTGCCAGTTGACTGTGGTCCCCTTTTTAGTCCACGTGTACTGGAAAAGTAAAGTGCCATGTGCTTATAGCGCATAATAAAGACATAACCCGGTACCTCTTCTTTCACTAACTTCCACATATCCCGCTATCTTTCAAAGACATTTGATTAAGGATTCTCTATTTTATGATTACAGATCAGAAATATGTTATGAATACAATATATGTGATGGATCTACAATATTGCCATAAGAAAACAAACTATGATGTTATCTCCTGTGCTGGTACAATTTTATAAACTTTAAGTCTCAAGGATGCACGATAAACTATTAGCAAAAAAAAAACAAAACGGAAAATGTGGAAGTTCCAAGCTCCTGAACTAGTAACACTTTATCCTCTCTAATGGAATCACGTGACAAATATAGAACATTTTGATAAATAATACTTTTAAGATTGTTTTTCATGTTGGGTTATCATGTCAATTACTGAAATGATCCCTCACGCAAATAAAATATATCTAAAGGGTGCACCCATTAGGATGTCATGATATGTTTGTCTATGTAGGATAAAAATGGATTGAAATGTACGGTTCTATACCCATTCCATTTGTATATATTTATACTGCTTTCTATATCATTATGTGTGTGTTGCTCAGATATAACAGAGCAAAATAATTGTTTGTTTAAACTGTGGACTCCGTTATAGTAGACTTAGACCTGAAACTACATCTCCCATAAGCACTGGCTATGACACTTGATTTGACCAGTAAACTACAGTTCCCAGAAGCGCCGGTGATATACATAGAGACGCAACGGACGTAGTGGCATCATTACGTCCGGACGCAGTGACGTAGGTGCGCTATTACTGGATAGCCGGATAAGCGATAATCTGATAGCAGGATATGTGGAAGTTAGTGAAAAAGGAGGTACCGGGTTATGCCTTTATTATGCTCCATAAGCACATGGCTTTGCATTTCCGGTACACGTGGACTAAAAATGGGACCACAGTGAACTGGCAAATTAGTAGTTGGAAAAGCTTCCAAGATGTAGGAGGAGCGAAACGCCTGTTTTTTAGCTCTCTACCTTTTCATCGTATATGACTCAAAGCACTTTATCTGCAAGTTACCTGGACCTTGTGACTATGACTCAATACTTACCTTTGTGTGACTACGATACGGTATAGTTAAATCCAATACTTCTAGGATACTTAGCTATTTTTAACTGCATATATACCTTTTAGATGTTAAGGGTAGAATGCATGCGTTTTTAATTGGTATATCCCTGTGACTATTATTGAAGGATTTTTAACATTTTCTATAGTAGAGTGTTGCAGTCTGGCTCTTTTCTATTTTTCTAGTTTGGTCATTTTAGCCTTGTACTTGCACCTCCCCTATTTTAGGGTTTTCATTTACTACCAGTGCCCAATATTCTATTGCTTAGGCTGTGTACATACAGACGGCCAGATCAACAGTTGTGAGTGAAATTTTGGTTAATTGAGAGGAAATATCTGTCAGACTGACAGGCAGGTTGGTAAATGTTGTTTCATCGCGTGGTGTTCAATAGACTTTATGATCTGAGTCGCTCAGGTCGAAATATCAGGCGTGTGAAACCAGCACTTTTAGACCAATAAGGCAGTGATCCTGGGTTTTTACCTTTAGTTCACTTACAATAATACTGTATACCTAGCTGTTGTGCTGGATTTATCTATAAAGCCTCCATACCTAAAAATGGCAAGCCGATTTTAAAGGAAAAATAATTACAGGCAATCATGCAAAATGTTCCTATATGTGATAAGTATACTCATGGTATTACTTAAAGCAGAACTCCACCATAAAGCCCTCTGATGAAGTGTTCGTAAACAGGAAACGCATTAGGCATCGGCATGTCTCTGTGAATCGTATGTAGACTCTAACAAACTTGTGGTTTTATCTATCTGGAACTGTTTCTATTCTTGCATGCATTGATATTTCTTTGCCATCTATCAGGGAATTTGATTCTTTATAGCGATCATTTTTAAAATCTTTTTTTTTTGTATTAGTTCAATCAAAAGTGACATTAAGTGTAGAATCGTTTGAATTTTGATTGGTCAGGTTGGAAAATTCAAGTGGATTGCACAATTTTCTAATAGGTTTTTTGAGAAATTTCAGTTGGTTTTCATTCGATCGCATTAAAAGGTATGGACACTTTAGTAAAAAAAATAAGTAAAGGTACGCATTTATAAAGGAATCCCATTTATGAAGGAATCTCATTTATGAAAGTATCACATTTATAAATGAATGGCTTAAATAAAGGAATCGCATTAATAAAGGAATAGAATTAGTAAAGAATATTTACAAAAGAATCATATTTTTAAAAATACCATTTAAAAAGGAATCGCTTTAGTATAGAATCAAAAATTGTGTGTGGTTCTGTGTTCAATTTCAATCAACAGTTGATCATTTTATCTAACAAGTCAATGGAAATATAAAGCCTCGTACACATGTTGGATAATTGTCGTATGATGCAGCCAACGAAGGGTCAATCGCACGATATTCGTATGAAAATATAGCATGAACGATCATCAAAGACCAACGACCGTCGACTATTGTCTGCTTTTTCCGACGATCAGCCTGGAGGATTTGTTCTGCCGATTATCGTATATTTGTACATGGTCAGGCAGATTATTTTTCTACGAAAAAATATATAAAAGGCGCATGATGATACGAACGTTACGTATGAACGTCTACATCGAACGACTATCATGGTGACTATCGTTGCTGTGTGTACAGATTTCATTTCAATTATGAGGATTAACGATAATGTCGTTGAACGTTTATTGGCTGCATCATACGAAAACTATCCAACGTGTGTACAAGGCTTAAAGGGAATGTCCACCCCTCTCTATAAAAATCTATGTATTGTAGATTACCCCCCAAAAGCAGGAGACTGTTTTATAGAAAATGTTTAGATCGGCTCCCAGACAGAGCTATTATACTTAGATGCTCCTCCTCGATCCTCCACCGCAGCTCTGCACTTCCGGGTAAGGCAGTCAGTGTCGGCCATGACAGTGACGTCACGGCCAATCACTGACTGCCTTCCCAGAGCAGTCTCCACTGTGGCTGCTGTGTTATTTCTATGTTCTTGAGCAGCCACAGTGGAGAGGGAGTGAGGAAACTGGAAGCAGCGGAGGATAGAGGAGCTTGTAATTGTAATAATTCTCCCGCTTTTGGGGGGTAATCTACAATATACAGATTTTTCTAGAGAGGGGTGGACAGTCCCTTTTAAACAATCTAACATAAATTAACCCATGCATGGCTAGCTTTATAGCACACTGGTCATTAGATACTTCATTAGTTAAAGGACAGACTGAAAGGTACATACTAAAATACCTTCTGGCTTCTTTCCCAAAACTATTTATTAATGATTACAGCTGGGCTACGTACACATGTCCAACATAGCAAACAAGGCCCGATACACAAGCTGGTCCACGACGAACGCCTGTTTCAGGTAATAGTCCCCTGTGTTAATGCGGTCACTCGGGCGAATTGAAAAAATGATGCCTATGCTACAGACAGTCATAAGCATTCTCCCTATATAACGTATAGGGAGATAACTCATGACCGCCATACACCTACGATTGCAGGCGACTCCCTATACTTTAGTACAGGGGGCCGGCCGTGACCATTCATAGCGAGCAGTTGTGCTGCCGTGGAACGTTTGTCCGCATTGGAAACGCTTGTTATGAACATAAACACATTCCCAATAGAGTTTGGCCCTTTATCGTTAATGTGTGTACCCAGTTACCATTATACAGGCCACTCACTACAGGATTTAATCTGCAATGTTAACCCAAGCTCCTGGATGGATTACGTTGAGATCAATATAATGATTGCAAATGAGCAGTAAATATCGTTTTCCAGAAACCTGGAAACTGCCTGATATTTTATGACTTTGACTTGATCAACATATCTGTCGAGGGCATGGCTAGCTTTAAATTGTTTCCTCATATCTATAATGACAGTGTGCAACAACCAGGGCAGTTCAACTTATTAGACATCAAATAATATTTCCCATGCAATCCAGTTAATGATAGGGTTAACTGTTCTCAGGGATACAATACATTTAACACCTATACCCATTAAACAGTGCCCGTTAGGGGCATGTAGTCACGGACTGCATTTGCAGCAGGTGCACGGGACTTACCGCCATGTAAGCATTTGTTCCCACATATGTCTTGGCAATAGAATTCACCAACTACAAAAAAGAAGAAAGATGAGTGTAAAAATGATGATGGCATAAAATGGGCAATTATTTCTCACTTAATCCAACCCATCAAATGTGAGAAGGAAAGGAAACAGAATGAGGAAATAACGACGGAATAAAAAAAATATTGAGTTTTTATCTGAAGACATTAAACAGAAAATGATTACAACTCTTGCTCAAACATGAAAATAGGAATATTCTTCCAGCTCATTTTATAACATTGGGATATGTGAAGGATTACACATATTGTATTGGATGAAACAAGGAAGTGCAAAGCTACAAATGTTATTGCTATTCATTGCTATAGAACTGCAGGATAATTCAGCAGCCAGGTTATTTACCTATTGTTCATCAGATCACACACTGTTATATGGCTGCAAGGTGGTATGGGCAATCAATCTTATTCAGGAAGTACAGACCAAACTAAACCACCTTGCACCATCTATAACAAGGCTGCTGAGGGATTGTTGGAATATTTTCTGACTGGTCCCATCAACGTACGTTCGATATGTCTGATTTTTCCCCCCCAGACAAATCGATTGTATCAACAGGAAAAGCCAATGAAATTGATCAATGTATGTCTGCATTAAACTATCTTCCAGATAATTCCCTTTCTGAATCTGCCCAGTCCATGATAGAACAAGAGAACGACAGAATGCATCCAACGGATATTAAATGGATGCTTACGTAAAATCACTATACTGTGAGCAAGAACAAGATGCATGATTATAAATGCAGTGTGGGCACAAGGGACAGATTTAAATGGTTACAGTACACACAATGTCCTAAATAGAGTGCAGGCATAGCTAGCAGAACACAATAGCTGTATGAGGGAGAAAGACTGTGCAGCAGGTGGGGTTGTACAGAATAGCTACTGGCCCCCTGAGCCTTGTGGTCTCTAGCCGAGGAGGGGACTGGAGGGCCCTATTGAAAATGACATGACAGCAAGGTCAGGGGTCAACCTGATGGATGCTCTCTGGGGAGGCCCTGAGATGGAAATTAATTACAATTTAGGGGGAGGTTCCTTCCCAGACCTCACAGCCTTTGTTAGGCTCTACATTCATTTTTATTAATTATTATTATTTTTGATAACAGTTTTCCTTGGAACTCTCCCCCCCACACTTCATTCCTTTGTCTGGACAGAACTGATCTTTGCCTAACTCCCTTGGCCGCATATTAATAAGGCTGCAATCCCATTTGTAATTACCACATCATCTGTTACTCGCTTTAACCCCCAGAATGCTGGAGAGGCATGGAATGCCCAGCAGCCCGTACAGTTCCACTCCAGGTGAATTCTAGATATAGTGTATATAATGGTGCATTTAACTTACCTGTGTACTCACACCAAAGTCACATAGCTTGACTTGACCACGTGTGTTCACTAACATGTTAGAAGGTTTAACATCTAAAAAGTTAAATACACACATCATATTTCTGTGCAGAACATATATTATTTTATGGTTATTTTATAAATGCAGATCACACACTAAAGTGAACAAACAAATAATAACGTCAACAAGGTGGGCATACACATGCGATTGAGATCACGTGTTTCTGTCGACAAGAGGTGGTGGTAACTGCAAACATGGATTCATCCGACCTATCATACACTGTATGGGGATTGGTAGGCCAAGTACCCACACACAGACCAATCATAACATCTCCCTTTTCTTTAAGATAGACAGAGATTTTCCTGTAGGTCCTGACCGACAGTGATGCCAATGGCTGCAGTTCATCAGCGACCAGGCTGGGTACACATGAGAAGAGTTTCCTGCCAACAACCTATATTTAAGACGAACGAGATGCCGGTAAACCAGCAGACAGTCAAGGCAAACTGTTGGCTAGTGGTGAATGGCTAGTTCTAAATTCAGAATACTGGTTTCGCAATCTCAGGTTACCAGAAAATCATATGAAATGACCAAAGTATTTCAAAACATGGCCTTTTTTTGTTGTTGAAAAATGTCATTGTTTTTTTACCGTTAGTTATCTGGTGGCTTAGCTGGAAGCCTACTTATCCTGTTCCTGGGCTTTACTGCTTGTGGCTATGTCAAAATATTAGTCATTTGGGTCTGACATTATTATTATTAATCTCATTAAGCATAATGGAGGTTAATTGCTTAATTAACTCAGAAACCCCATCTGTACTAAAGCACCTGCATTCAATATACTGCAGGGAGGAATTCACAAAACTGGTGTCATTTTACTTTGGAGTAGTAACCCATAGCAACCAATCAGCAAGTGGATCTGATCCATCAACTGTGGTAATACTAATGAGAAGTAAATCCAAACAGATTTCTATGTGTTATTACCAATAACAATAATCTACAGATGTTTAAAAAACTATCAGGGCGATGCACCGAGCGCCGCTATCGGCAACCGGTGCAAACAGCCCGGCGATGTTATATGCCGATAGCGGCGCTCGGAACATCGCTACTTGGCGCTGTTCTATTCCGGCACTTTCAACGCCAGTTATTAGCTGGCGTTGAAAGTGCCGCAATAAAATGCCGATTTCGGCATATAACATCACTTGCGGCGGCTGCGCTGTTAACTTTCGCGTTAGCCACGCAGCTGCCGCAAGGAAGGAGTTAAAGTCACGCTAACCGATATAACATCGGTTAGCGCAACTTTAACTCCAAATCAGGAGCGATGTGCCCGTTGGTGCATCGCCCTGTATGTCCTTGCACATATAGAACTCACCATCCCAGATGTAAAGGTTTGTTTTTCTATCATTTCTGTCTCTGAGTATATAAGTAATTTTATACATTAAACTAAATAATGTATAGATAGGGAAAAAGTTGACTTTAAGTTGATGATCTCCTATTACTCCATAGGACAGATGTAACACTGAAAATGTCATCTTTATTTTCATCTATATTTTATCAACTGACTTGTTTCCAACCTTCGATGCTCCTTAATCATAAGCTTATGACTAAGGACCATCATAGGTCAGAAACACATGAAGCCATGTTCTAATTAAGCCTGTTTGGGGAAGAAAGTGTGTCCCGTTTGGGTTCAGCACTGTTTTCTACTGCGTCCTACCACTTCAAAGTAAAACCATACAACACTTACCTCTATGTAAAATCTTCAAACTCCACAGATATGTCAAGCCTTTCAACACCTATGAACAGAAAAAATATTAGCTAGCCGACAATAAGGTTACCGTATATAAATATATAAAATATCAAATAAATATCCAGACAGTACAAGTGGGGGGAAAGAATGAGCAATCGTACACTAGAGCTGAAAATGTATATCCATGTAAAATGTAAGCACTTTCTAAATACAATGTTTCTTAGATTGAAATGCCTGGGGTATATGATACTGGACAGGCAGCCTTCTCCAAAGAAAGAACGATAAGAGATCCAGTCAGATTTTACCAGTGACAGGCAGATTTCAATCAGGAAATGGTGTGGAATTAAAAATATTGAATTATAAGATATCTGAGGTGGGTGAAGGAAAGCTGTACTTGCATTTGGGTTGGGGATGCTGCAGGGTTTGACATGGAAGGGTTAAATTTGATTCAACCCCAAATATCTTTGTATTTGTACATTTCTAAAGGGATTTGTTGGAAAACAGGAACTGGGCACTTACAGCAACAGAGATTCTACCAAGGACCTGCTCTGGAATCTTTCTGTACACATCCAGGGATCCTCCTGTGGGACATTTAAGAAAAAAATACTGTAAGGCGTTTGCACAGAGCCCTATTCTGTACATACCACTGTGTAACAATATATTCACAATCTGGCATTAAACATTTCCTCCTCAAGTTGCTTCATGTGCAGCCACATATGCACAGGGTAACTCCCGGTGTCCAGTCCCAATTTGGCCACCTCACTGCCAATAATACATACTATTCTTATAAATTAAAAGTCTGTCCAGTTCTTAGTATGCTCAACAGGCATTCCCACTTTTATTGCACAGAAAACAAAAAAACCCATTTTATTGCCCAGTCCAGTCAGTGGATCATGGAAAGACAGAAAGGCACCAGGACAGAACTAGGCAAGACCCGTTTTGGTCGAGGCAAACAAACTTTACCTAATTATATGTCACAAATTAGGATCAGATGAGCAAGACCAGTCACATACAAGGTGATCAGTCAATGCAATTTATTTAAATAAGGTCATTTATTTTTTTGCATTTGATCAATGAAAAGGGATCGATATTGAATGTAGAAATGTAACACATTAAATTAAAAAAAAAAATAATTATAGAGGAAATGCTTCTACTATAATGATAAATCTATTACATGCTGAGAATCCATATCATTCATTGTATGAAACTGTATTTACACAAAAATAAAGCTAGGTACACACGGGCCGAAATTTCGGCGGTATTTTCTCACCGGACACATGTTCAGTCATGTCGGTAAATCCCAGCTGAATGTGCAGTCTCCTATAGTGAACAGTTGGCCAGGACAAAAAACCTGTTTGCATGTACCCAGCCTTACATTCCTGAGAAATATCTGTCCAATGAAGGTTTTGTCTCAAGAATATAGCCTTGTCCTTACCACTCCTGTGAACAGTTACATTTAAAACTTCTCTACTCATTAGCAGTTCCATTTTCTATTTTATAGCTTAATAATATAACCTTGACAACTAACTACTCAGTTCAATTAGTTCTCCTCACTGCTAATATACTTCATTATGTGTGTTATTTGTTCAGTGATATTAAGTGACAAGGAAGAACCAAGTGTATGTTCTTTTGATTGGCTTTGCTTTAAAATTATTCATTAAGGTAATTTTAACTCCACCTACTTATTTTTATTAGATATAGTTAACTTGGAACTACCCAGTTAATTAGAAAGGATTACATTGTGTTTTTTTAAAATATGCAGATGAAAGAATTGGGTTATTTTACACTGAGCAATTTGCTTCTATTTATATTTGCTGTCTATTTGTTTAAACAGAGGCAAATTTTTTTCTAAAAGACTCTTGACAACTGCTAAACTACTCATGACATATAGCAGACCTGTTTAAACCAGTAAAACCATAATTTATAATAAAAATGTAAATTATTTAATCTTACTAGGGCTTCATACATTTTAGCATTCCTTTTGATGCAATGCTGTAAAATACACAAAGCAAACACATTAACTATTATATATTATTCATGTGACTATATTAACCTCCAGTCGTATTCCTAAAATGTAAACGGGAAGACCAGTGCACATTCATCTGTTCAGGGTGCAGGCAGACTACCTGCCCCATCCAAGTATAATGCAAATCTTCAGAAATTTTGCACGCCAATGTATAATTATTAGGTGTTTTATACCCGAAACATGTTGTGGTGTTGACTCCAATAAACTTATTACCTGTTTGTGTATCACTGGAAAACTTGTCTGTGAACTGTTAGTCCATAATAAAAAGTTAGCACCTTATCCTACTACAGTACTCATCTTTTTACTATTTTCAGTATAAACAGCTTGAGTCGTATTTCCTAACAGTTTCCTAAAATTTCTGCTGCATCTGGATGGGTGCATAGAGGTGGAGGGACAGACTGCCTTTTTGTGCCTCAGGGACTCATAGCTTTATCGTATAATTAATATAACTTTTTGTGAACCAAACATCAAACACACTACATTTTGTGGGGTATTACCACTTGATACATCATACATCTAACAACAGACTTCTGAGCTTGCATGTTTCTATTGTTAACATGTTAATTCTAAAGATAGAGCAAATAAAAGGAGAAGAGGCTTCAGGGTAATTTTTAATGTTTACATGCTTGCCCTTCAGCACATGCAATACCATGAATGAGTATTATAACGGCACTGGACAAGTGCAGACCCAGAGTGCTAATTGTTGACCCATTTCAACAGTGTGTTAAATATCTTTTCTTGCACTCTGTCTCCGTCACCAACATTTTCATTCTAAATATAGGAAGAAGCTGGGCGGAAACCTGAAAACTTAACATAATACATTTGGCAGCAGATGAAGAAGGAAGTGGTCCCATTGTAGTTTTTTCTGGAGGGCCCAGTTTTTCTAATTTCCCCTATGATTGTGAGGTAGGAATACTTAATCCTACCACATGAACGTAGGCACTTTCGATTAAAAAAAAACATTTCTAAACCTCAAATCTTCCTAAATGTGGTATAGTTTCCCTTTAAAGGGAGCTAACGTTACCAGACA
The DNA here is from genome assembly GCA_019447015.1 of Hymenochirus boettgeri. NCBI lineage: Eukaryota > Metazoa > Chordata > Amphibia > Anura > Pipidae > Hymenochirus > Hymenochirus boettgeri. Next base: position 218,386,489 of record CM033471.1, on the reverse strand, counting down.
ACATTCCCAATAAACATTCAGAGCAGATTCAGAAGTATACAACAAGCTGCATTTCACACACACCATTGCTGTGGCTGCTAGGTGATTTATGAAATTAACTTGTGTGTACTAGTGGTCAGTTCCTAGAATACCTGTACAGCTGAGTGTATGCAATACATTTCACAGAAAGCTGCAGTCTTGCCACCTTGAAACTGGCAGCTAACCATGTTACAGCTCAGAGACCCTGCCTCTCTCTGACACAGAACAGGAATTTCAATGTTTTTTTGTAAATGTGTTTAAATGCTCCTTTTCCGAACAATATGTACCTTTGCTTTTCACACAAAAAAGACAAGTATTCTTTACAGTTTATTTTCTTAGCTAGCATGGATGTCAGAAACATAATATTACAATTTCTGTAAAAAAAAAAGTCTGAAAATGTAATTCTGCCTCATATATTCTGCCTTGCCAAAAGCAGAGCATTAAACCACTATCCCACCAGAGCCAATATATAGACTGTCAATACATTTACAAAATGTATATTTTCCAAGAAACATAATGGAAATAAATTGGTGAGGAGACATTTGTATACAAAATACTCTGGGATAAAAAGAGTAATTACTGGTGTGGCCAATGATGCAACATGTTCTTTTAAAACTACATGGGCTATAATAAATTTGGTATTCAGTTGGATCAACTAGACAAAGTTTAGTTCATGAAGACATTTTACTAGTAATCCAAATGGCTTTCTCAATTCAGAATTCTTCAAGTCCATTTGAACTAACTGTACCACAAATAATACCATGACCTGGATGAATGAAAACCTACACAAGTACATGGGCTAAGAGTTGTATTGCCAACAATATGGAAGCCGTCTTAGTAAGAGAATAAATGCAACTTACTAGAGAAGCATTTTTTCCGTCTTAATCAATCTGCATAGATTGTAATGCGTTCACATTATGATTTCAAAAAATTAAACTTTAGTAAATTTAAGTCCATATTCACACCCTTTATAGCTTACTTCAAGTGTCACTTGACAAGGGGATTCTGAAAAATCTGTTTTCTTAATTATTTGTTATAGGAGACGAATACATAAACTTTTTAATTAACAGTTTAGAGACTTTTTAGTTAAACGTGATTTATGGCAAAAGACTGCATATACATTTGGTAGACATAAGTAGAAAGAAGTTTAAAGGGCATGTCCAACCCCAAAACTCAAATTTAACCGACTACTGGCCTCAATGTGTAGTTTAAAAAAAACCTGCCTTACATATCTGCTCCTTATGGTTCTTCTGCAGTGCTTGTCCAAACTTCAAGAAACTGAAGAGTAGGAGCTGTCCTGTGGGAAAGGTTTCTGCCTCCTCCTTGTCCTCTGAGATGACCATGGCATGCACAGGGGAACCCTTCCGCCCCTTCTGATCCCTCTGTGGCTGCACTTCATAAAAAGTTTTTTATATAATTTAGGGCATCCTTGCCCACCCCCAACCAATATTTTAAATTGCTAAAAAAATTTACATACAGCCCTCTGCTCCCGCACTCTGCATTGCTGGCAGCCACATCTATGATTGGCTGCCTGTCCGGCCTCTGTTTGGAAGTTGGCTGCCTGTCCGGTCTCTGTTCGCAGGAGCGAGGGACTGTATGTAGAGTTCTGGTTCTTTTTTTAGCAATCTAACATAGTGGTTGTGGGTGGGCAGGGGTGCACTACATTGTATAAAAAACTATTTAGAGGGTGGAGATACCCTTTAATAGATCTTAAAGCAAAACCCCAACATCAAACTATATATCCCTATATACCTTCTCAAACTGCTCCCTCCCATTCAATATTATTCTAATACAATTTTTTTTTTACCCTTTAAATATTAAAGGGTATCTCCACCCCCCAAAAAAACTGTATATGGTAAAGCAACCCACCCAGCCCTAAACGCTATGTAAAAAAACCTAAATCAGCCCCTAAATATACTTACCCGGCTTCGTTACCTCGGTCATGGCCTCTTCTGCTTCTCTTCTGTACGGAACAGCAGCAGAGGGTGCCGAAGTAATGAGGGTGGGTAAGTACATTTAGGGGCTAATATAGATTTTTTTAAACATATCATTTAGGGTTTGGGGGTTGCCTTACCTTATATAAAGTTGTTGTTTTTTTTCTTCAATAGATAAATGCAGCCACTCAAGGGATCCAGAGGGAGGGAACATTGATTTCAACTTTCTTGTGGTGTTTGATAACAGATGATAATCTTGTCTAGTTCTCTTACAGACTCAGCTTATGTCTGAGCACAAACTTAATATTTGGAAGCAATAAAAGTATGTGAGAATATATAAAAAAATGTATTTGTTGATGAGGAAACTGTATATAATCCAGTATTCCTATGCAGGTCAGAAGGACTTGCCTTGCTTACAGTCACATTATCAGGTTACTGGGCAAGCTACTTTATCTATATAAGCTCAACTCACTAGGCATTTAATTAGAAGATCTGCAGGGCAGAGACAGTTTTAAAGAAATGTTCTGTACTGTGCTGTGTAAAATTAAATCTTTATTGACAATATGTGCTAGATTTATGGGTTCAGTAGGCCATAGAAAACTTATGTTGTGCCTTACAATTGCTGAATCTATGGTATCCAAAATAAGAGTAAAGCTGGGTACACATTTTAATTATAAAGGGACGATTCGATTCTCCCCTTTATCATAAAAGTGTGTAGCGCAGGAACTAGAGTTCCCTAGGTTGATAAATGTTCCCCCCGCCAGCCTCAGGAATGATCGGACTGGCTGAAAAATTTCCCTTGGTTGGGGTCAGCCTCCTGTAGTAAAGTAAAGGGAGCCGGCCGCGGCTGAAGGAAATACACTTAATATTAGTAGAACGCTTAGGACTGTGTGTAGCCTAATCTTTAAAAATGACAGAATCTTAAATATCATATTTTAAAGATCTTTACAGTGTGTACACAACTTAAAAGATGTAATTTTATTATATTTGAACATTGCTGACTCCACATGCTAAGAAGTGCCAGCAAAATGATCAAATGATAACTAGAAAGGGAAAGTTTAAGTATAAACTTTGAATTTGGCTTGAAAGACTGCATTTTGGAAGGGAATTTGTGTGTTTGTGCTGCAGATTTTAAAACTCAATAATGTCAATGATGAGGACATTGTTGTTTTTTACTTACCCTTTAAATGTCACATGCATTAAAGGTAGGTCAGTTGGTGTGTGTGGGATAAAATACTAACTTTTTTGATGATTGGTCAAAATGAGTTTTTTTGACTTTAGTTACCCTTTAAGTATGGCTGCAACAGAAATGGAGGGGTAGGTCAGTAGCTGTGTATACCTGTATCACGTTGGGGGTTAAAAAAACAAAGTTTTTTGATTATTGATCAAAATTTGCTTTTTTGACTTTAGTTACCCTTTAAAGTATGGCTGCCACAGTAATGGATAAGAAGATCAGTAGGTGTGTGTACCCGTGTCGGGTTGAGAGTTTAAAAAAAAAACTTTTTTGATGATTGGTCAAAATGAGTTTTTTTTACTTTAGTTACCCTTTAAGTATGGCTGCAACAGAAATGGAGGGGTAGGTAAGTAGCTGTGTATATCTGTATCACGTTGGGGGTTAAAAAAACAAAGTTTTTTGATTATTGATCAAAATTTGCTTTTTTGACTTTAGTTACCCTTTAAAGTATGGCTGCCACAGTAATGGATAAGTAGATCAGTAGGTGTGTGTACCTGGGTCTGGTTGAGGGGGGTATGTCTTTTTTGTGTTTACAACCATAAAACTATCTTTTATTGAGAATAAATCTAAATTAGTTTTTTTTTTACTTTAGTTACCCTTAAGTATGGCTGCCACAGTAATGGATAAGTAGATTAGTAGGTGTGTGTACCTGGGTCTGGTTGAGGGGGTATGTCTTTTTTGTGTTTATAACCATAAAACTATCTTTTTTGAGGATAAATCTAAATTAGTTTTTTTTACTTTAGTTACCCTTTAAATATGGCTTCCATGGGAATGGAAAGGTCGGTCAGTAGGTGGGTGTACCTGGGTCTGTGTGGGGGGTTGGGGGTATCACCATTTGTATTTATGACCATGAAACAAACTGTTTTGAAATATCCACATTTGAGGATTGTTACCATTATAGTCTATGGGAAAAAATGTCCGGAAATTCGCAGATAACGCCGTAACGCTTCCGCGGATTCCTTAGCTAGAAGATAGCACACTTCTCTTATATGCCCCGCACATCTGTTTCATGTTTCTAGCTCAAAAACTGTGGGAGGAGATACGGTCCAAAAAAGCGGAAGAAAAAGAAGAAGAAATAGAAAGAACAGTAATTTGGCTTTTTCAAGCCAAATTAATTACCTGCAGTCTGAAGTTAATAGTGTCTGTAAATTATTGGTGAGGACAATCATGGTCTGCCAAACAATACCTTTTAGTTATTGATTGGATTTGAAGGAACATGTGCAATCTTAAGGCACTTGGGTACATTTTTGAGCCGGACCGACTGGTGCAACAGTTTTATTGGTTTGGACAAAATATTACCATGAATTGTCATGGTAATAGATATTTTTCAGCTGCATTTTCCCAGATCCATCAAATGTTAATATGCAGGATTGGGTGTTGGGACAAAATATCTGCCGTGCGGCTTTGGCAAATGTCTAGATAAGAAGGGGAAAACCCCTGTTATATGAGGCAGGCAACCGGACTTGGAATGGGTAAGTAAAAACAAAATTAATTTATTGGATACATTAAAAACACAGCACCCTGAGGAAAAGGATTGGTTCCACGAAACGCGTAGGGCGGAGTTATCCGAGTGTGTCATGAGTCTGTTTCAATGGTGCTGTTTTTTTAATGTATCCAATAAAGTAATTTTGTTTTTACTTACCCATTCCGGTTTCCTGCCTCATATCACAGGGGTTTTCCCCTTCTTATCTGCCATTGTTCAACTGCTGGAGAGACAGACTATCAGTGAGGCGTGTGTAGCACCAGGACTTTGTGGGGTTTTAGACGCTCCCGGTCTTGAGCAGGGCGGGACTGCAGTTTGTTTGGCAAATGTCTACATTGCCTTAAACTGGCCATACACTTATTAGATCTTATTAGAATCTAATTTGACATTCGATCATTAAATCCATGTCCACTTGTATCCTAGTGCTGGGACAGAGCATCAACAGCTGCATCATATGTCCGAGAAAATTCTAATTGTTTTTAAAGCTAGCAACAAGCTCTAAAACAGATTTATCTGACCCTATAGGCATATGTAGATTGCAAGTCTGTAACTAGCTTCAGAAAAGATGTCTTTTGGGGGTAGGGCTTATAGCACAAGTCTATTACTGAGAGTGCAGAATAGGAAATGAAATTGACAAGCCTATAACTTTGGATTGAAAACAGCTAGATATCTCATCCTAGCTTGTTTGAAAGGTATGAGAGAGATCTTTAACATATTTAAAAGACATGTTTATTAACATTTTTTTTATTTCAAGTTTATCTTTTGAAGTCCCTGGTTTGATATAATCTGATATTTGTCTAATTTGTCTTTTAATTTTCCTATTAATATTTAATATATTAAAAATTCCACTGTAAAACTTTTTAAAAATGAAAAGTATTTGGGGCAGGGATTAATTATGCCTACCTCCCAATTTAATTTTGTCCAGTTGTCATCTGCCAGGTTAGTATCCTGGGCCTTCTTGTATTAAAGCTAGGAAGAAGCAGTTTTCTTCATGCTGCTGCTCCTTTCAGAAACAATATTGGGAGGTAGAAACTACCAATTGTACTTCCCTGCCCAAGGTACTTTTCATTAAGAAAAAAAAATATGCACTCTGGTTCTTCTTTAAAAATCTACCTAAATCAGTATACTATCCAATACTGAATTCTAGTCATAATCTGCAAAACTCCCCCCCCCAAAAAATAAACCCAATAAACAGTAATACATTTTTGTAATTAAATATCAACCTTTTTATGCCTGAAAACAGTATCTTATACCATACAGAAGTTTTTTGGGTCTATTAATGTGAGTTTGTGTTCTGTGTGCTTTAAAACCTGCACCTGTGACACAGAGCTGATTAGGTCTGCAACACCGTTAAATACAAACAAGAGACAGGTAATCGGTGTTGATTAGGTCTGCAACACAGCTAAATGCAAACAAGAGACAGTTAATCAGTGTTGATTAGGTCTGCAACACAGCTAAATGCAAACAAGAGACAGGTAATCAGTGTTGATTAGGTGTGCGACAGTTAAATGCAAACAAGAGAGAGGTAATCAGTGTTGATTAGGTCTGCAACACAGCTAAATGCAAGCAAGAGACAGGTAATCAGTGTTGATTAGGTCTGCAACACTGCTAAATGCAAACAAGAGACAGGTAATCAGTGTTGATTAGGTCTGCAACACTGCTAAATGCAAAAACAAGAGACAGATAATCAGTGTTGATTAGGTCTATGACACAGCTAAATGCAATCAAAAGACAGGTAATCAGTGTTGATTAGGTCTCAGACATGTGTCCATTAAAATCTATGGCCAAAAATGTCTGTAAATTTACAATAACGCGGAACCGCTTTCATAGATTCCTTAGCTGAATATAGCACACTTCTCCAATATGCCCCGCATGTCTATTTCATGTCTCTAGATCAAAAACTGAGGGAGGAGATCCAATCCAAAAAATAGGTGGAATAAGAGAAAAAGAAATAGAAAGAACAGTAAGGGCTGGGCCTAATTCTTAATTAATTTTCTAAACTAAGCTGGATAACTGTATTCCTTTGGGGTGACCAGAAAATTAGGAAACATTCAGGCACCTTGCACTGAAAATTAGATATTCAGCATGTCATTTCTCAAGAAAATTATGTGACGTGGGTGAATTGATTTTTATTACCCATATTTCAGCTCTTACAAAACAAGCAATATTGCTCAGTCTGTCTCTCGAAAAGGTAATTTTCAAACACAACAAAAACTGCATTACAAGGGAGGAGAAATAAATCATAAATCCTGACATACACTTAAATCTGCGTTGAGACAAATTAACAGGGATTCTTCTATCAAACATAAAGCCACAATATTGCTTTCTATGTGTAGGTAGGTAAATAGTGTGTTCATTGAAGAAAATGTTTGCACATTAATAGATTATGGTTTGAGAAGTTTAAATCCCAAACACATTTTCCTGACTAACAGTCAAGAAACTAATGTTTACCCCTTTACGCAATTCTAAACCAGAGATACAGCAAATAAATCCAATGAAAGTAGCAAGGGCAAAACTACAATGTTGCATGGGGTGCTATATCTGTGAAAAGAAAAGTCAGAATTTGGGGTCCCCCAGAAGAGCAGTCCCCCTGGTAGCTTGTACATGTCTCACGTGACAGTGGTATTATCAAAAGTTTGTGGCCAACCTTCCAAGATGTGGGCTGAAATAGACCAGAAGAAATGTTTGAATGGTAAAGACCTAAACAAGTAGAACTTCAAAAAAGATCCTGTCTGGTCACCTATCAATTTCAACCAGCCATCACTGCCTAAATAAAAGTAGACCACATGGGGGCCCAAGATGAGCCAACCTATGAATGACACAATAAAGCCAAACGGAGTTGTTTCATAATTTATGTTGGGAAGCCACAGTCCTTTAAGAAGAATTGTCCTTTAAGAAGAATATGAAAGAAAATTGCCAGTTCAAAAGTGCATAAGTCTTAATTAAAGCTAAAGAAAGCATTATATTTGTGGTTTGATATATGAACTTCTTTTATTAGTTGTATGATTATATGGCATTAAATAATTGAGAGCAAACGGTCTCCTCAATAGCATAGTAAAAAAGTTGTGACAATTTACCGGTAGTTTCTTTGCTTCTCACAGCAAATCAAGGAAAAGAGTGAGCAGTAAAACAGTAAGTATGAAATAGCCCACTGGGTAATGGACTGAGAAAGAGCAGCTACTTATATAACAAGGTTGTTTAATCCCTAAACCCACTCAGCATCCCATCTGGTAAAAGTGTGACAAAAGCAGAAACAAAAAGGTGCAGGTTAAGTATAACTGATACTTAGCTTGCTACCCTTTTGCTGTAACAATGTTATCTACATAGCCACTAGTTGTTAAATACACATATTACTCACCAAGTGCATTTTTTTTCTAAACTCACCATCCATAAATTCGGTACAAATGGAAATCCGATTCTCCACGAAAAAAGCTCCATAAAAACCAATTATGTACAGAGAATCACACTAGAATGAAGAAAACATGTACAGCGCATCAAAACTAAAATAAAATAAACATGGTTGTGTATGTCAGGACAAAGTGACACCTTTTCCCAACACACGGACCCCATACTTGTGTACCTTGTACAGGATTTCCAACTCTGACATTATCTGTCTCTGCAGTTCAACTGTAATATCTAGCGGGATGACCTATGGGAAAGAAACACAGAACACATGGCACTGATTTATACTGAATGTTCACTAGTCACAAAGAGCAGAACAAGCTCCCAAAATGCACTGCTACATGGAGACCCACTGGCAGATGCTCAGAAGAAAAGAATATGAAGAATTGCCCTAAATGTACTTAGAAACTATTCTAGGATGAATTAACATACACTTGTGCATTACACATTCTTACTTTACATATTTACATGTGTATTTAACACTAGGAGGTTGCCATAACTGAGCCATTTATCACAGACACTAACAAACAGATACCGTAATGGGCATGTTGCTCTTGCTATAGACATCAGTGGAGCATTTCTCAGAAGGAAAAGCAACAGAGCATTTCCAAGTAATACCAGTAAAAATAAATATGTAAATAGTACACAAGAGGTAACATTACCAGTAAAGGCTCGTACACACACTCGATTTTCGAGCAAGGCACGACCCCCAATGGCAGAGCAGTACACCCGACGAAAATCGAGCGTGTGCACGAGCCTTTAGAAATAACTAATTAAAACAATGTATTATTTAACAAAGACAAAGGTCTTATCTTTGTGAAGTATCTAAAAGTCAAATTCAAAGCACATTTGTGCATTTACAATATGTTACCAAAATACCCACATTGGCTTCAACAAGCTTACAAAAGCAAAGTCATTCAGACAGACACATTTACGGTACAAAATGAGACCTGATCCCTGGGTAGCACATCATTGAACTGTCCCAGTAAACAATTTACAAATCCTATCCTATACAAAAGGACCCTGGAGGATGCAAGTGCAGCTGATCGGTTTCGATCAGGAAGTTCTGATTGTATTTTACCATCTTCCTGCATCTATCTTGAGCAGATTTCTACCTAGGATACCGAAAGGTGCGGATGGGAACATCGGAAAAACTTTCCGATCCCCATCTGCTCTGTTCGATATTCCTGGGCGGGCTATCAAATAGAAGGCCATACATGGGTCAATTTATCAGGAAAAAGTCCTGTGTATGCCTACCTTAAGGAAGATCATTGCTTTTTTGCTTATATACTCTCCTCTAAGCAATTAACCCCTACAGTAAGCAATGCCGTTATGTGCCCTGCTCTTTGATAGAAACCCGCAGGCAGTGACAAAACAGAAACCCAAAAAATCTGATCCATCATGATGTGCGCCTAATACAATGCTCTCATATATCTGTGCAGCCGTCAGAACAGACATATAAATGAAGATTTATACGTGGCAAGCGGAGGAATATACAAGCAGGATATGCAAAGACATAAATTAAATTTGAGGAACGTTGCATGAGAAGAAACAGAATAAGACACAACCTGTTTCAATCAAAAGCTTGCTTTAGGGTTATTTATAGACGCTCTGACTAATCCAGCTTGTAACTGTAATACAGAACTGCCAAGAGAAATTTAAAACACACATTCCCAAATCAATAGTCATTTGCCAACTCTATTCACTTACATTTTTCAGATCAGAAAAACCTGAGAAAAAAATTATATAATTTGCTGCTACATCATAGCAATTTTACTCAATTAAAGTATGAAAGGCATTTAACGTTTGTCAGGTGTACCTAGGAGGGGACTGTTCCCTGGGGACAGGTCAAAGTGCTGTGCAAGCAAAGCCCATCTGTTCCTATAGGAGAAAGCCTAGTTATGTTATTAGGAGTTGCTCTAATAGGGAAATGCTATAGAATCTGGTTTTTGTTGGAGGTATTATAACATTTTATGTTTCCCTGTGGTAGTGCCTATGTAAGCAAAATGTCTCACTTTTATGTGTTTGCTTTACATTTTCTATTAGCTCTCATGTATTTTTTCTAAGACATCCAGTAAAGTAGAAAGGCTCATATCATTGTGTTTACGAAATGCTGGTGTAGGAACTGTCATGCTGCTTGTCTAAACCATGACCCGCAATTGTTGATGCACAAACAGGTCATGATTTAGGTGGAGGCTAAAAAAACAAAACCTGATCTGTAAAAACGTAATTTTAAGGGACAGTAATTCCAAGACACCCCTACTTTTAACAATACCTACTGTTTAATGTATTTCTATTTGGTAATAGGCACCTCTAGGTTTATTATTTGTCATAGGCATATTAAGACCTACAACCACCCTGAGTAGGCAGTCACGTTATTCTACAGTATATACCCCAATAATCCAGCCATAAGCCATGTGACTTACCAAGACCATCTTTAGTGACTAGAGACATTTGGCTTGTTTAAGACCTCATTGTCATTTAAAATTTAACTGCTACACATCCTGACACAACCCATCCTAGGGTCACAGATCCTTCCCTATCACTGTCTGCTCTCTCTGTATTGCATAATCGGGCTTTGCCACACTCTCCTTCTGGCTGCCTTTTCTTTAGAATACCTTTGTACAGTACATACATAGTTCAGCTATTTAAAAGGAGATTTATTTGGACTGGGTCTACATATGTTTTTAGTTGCCCATGAAAACTGAGTGATGGTGCTATACAGGGAGAGGTCTAGTGGACAATTCTCCTGCCACGTTATAGAGGAAGTTTTGCAAAGACTGAATAGGATGGATCAGTATTAGTCATTACAACATTCAGTCTTATCTTATCCACATAAAGTATATAGAATCTCGCTGTCAATGTTTCCAGTGCAGTCTGTGTCTGCACTACAAAAACACTGTATTTTACATTTTCATTCTGTGGAATGAAGGCAGTCTATTCCATATAAATGCAATGCACAGCGTACCATTGGAATAAAACAAAAAGGTAATAAAAATAAGAGCTACATGAATTAACATCTTTTCTTCTGAGGATTAGGGCAAATACACCCAGGGCAGTTTTAACCGAAGGGAGAAAGTGAGGAACGGCACAGTGCCCTCAAATGATAGGCTTTGAATGGCTGAAGGTTGTGGTGAAGAACCATAATACCCTGTTTTGCCAATAGGCTCCCACAGACTTTTAATACCACTGTACACACCTTAACCTCTCTATGAATTCTGTGTAGGATTAGTTGTGCAATCTGCAAACTAACAAAATGTTTCAAACCAGACATATCAATCAACCCCAAAACAGATTCAAAATGTAATTAAATTGAGTGTACACAGGCACATATCAGGATACTGTCCACTGATCTTTAGACATGATCTGTCATTATTCCATTCTGTATTTGGTGACCATTGTTTAGGAAAATTGAAAGCCAGAAGGACTTTGTACAACCCAATTGTAAATAGTGTTGTATTCTATTAGCCCTGTGCCACACAAAATGTTTCAGACCACACGGGTCCTTTATCAAGTGTCACTATTTACAATTGGGTTGTACAAAGTACTTCAGGCTGTGAATGTGCCTGAACATGTATTTGAACTGTGGAGACTGTGGACGGGCAGTTCTCCATTGCAGCAGAAGGAAGTTAAGGTTAGTGGAGGAGGTACTTTGTTGGATTTGGTGACCATTGTATAGTATGCTCCCACTGATCCCAGTTTTTATGCTGATCACATTAATAGGTTTAGTTTGGAGCCTTCCTATTCACTTGGCCTGTCAAGCTATAAGGAGATATCTGACATGGGCACTTCTAATTTACTTACGTTGCTCTATTTAAATTGCTGTGAGACTATTAAAATATAAAGGTATAAATAAGGCAATCTATCACAAGCTGTCAGAGCTGACTTTATGTACAAACTCTTCAACGAAGGGAAGGTGTAAACATCACAGGTCAAATAAGGCTACTGTTCATTTTAATTCCTTTAATCACCAGAGACATAATTGTCTGCTACATGCTACAATAAAACACAGCAGGGCAGGGGAGATTATTACACAGCTTTGTGAGAAGGGCTAACTTCCTTTCTTACATTCCAATTCATTTGATTGTCTGGTCTTTCTACAGATGGTCAGCCAGTTTTCCTGGATTGGACAGAATTGGCTGGACATTGCTTTATTCATGCGGTTAAAACTACTGAAATTTCTCGGATGACATCCACTTAAAAGTAAGATTAATACCTACCAAAATGAGTCAAAAGCTTTACTAGCCAAACATTTCTTTGACACTAATACTGAGTGGTAGGGAAAAGAGATGATTCCCAGTTTCGTTTTTGAACTGCAGGTTTTACAAATCCGCAGATCTGGCGAACATTTCAAAATATTACCAAAACTCTAAATTTGTAAATTCAAAATTGCAAAGTGGACAAACACTGTAGAAATTCACTTGTGCTGTGCTTGCTGCAAAAAGACTACTTTATTCCATATGTCAACACCACATTTCAGGACACATGGACCCTTTATCCAGTAACATAAAAAATGAATAAGGTGATAAGGAAGTGATTTACTATTAAATTAATAATCAAGATAGTGGAATTAATTTATTTATATATATTATAACTTCTGTGTACCAATAAACAAACTTCAACATGTTAAAGTAATATAATGTGCTAGAATCCAACTGAATAGTATCTCAATTGATCTCATATGTTACTGTGAAAAAGTAGTTTAAAAAGTAGTTTAAATACCGTTTACACTCCTATAGCCTGAAAATCGAGTCTCGGTTTATACTCGAGTCAAAGACTTACCTGCACGATCCGCATCCTCTGCTGGCTGACGTCACTTCTCAGCGCCGGGAAGTGACGCCGGCGCAGAGTAGTGACGTCAGCCAGCAGAGGAAAGTGGAGCATGCGGCCGCCAGAGCTTAGAAGAGGATCCAGAGCAGCCTACAGGGGAACATGTGGAGCAGGTAAGAGAAGGCAACTGTGGGGATTTAGAAGGGGGGGGGGGGGCGTTGTAATTCCTGTAGTGGCTATTCCTTGCCACTGCACAGCATGCAACTAAAGCATGCTGGGAGTTGTAGTTTCCAAACATCTGGAGTGCCAAGGAATGAGACTTTAATTGCCTTTTAAATAGACATAAGAATTCCCATACAGTAATAACCAAATACAGTATGGCTATTACTGTATGGGACGTCTGATGTTCATTTAAAGGGCAACTAAAGCCTAAAAACAATACAGAATTAGAAGGAAAATATTATCTATTGCTGCCTTCTGATTGTGTATTGTTTTGAGGCTTTACTTGCCCTTTAAATGGACAGCAGAATTCCCATACAGCAGTCCCATACAGTAATAGCCATACTGGATTGGGCTATTACTGTATGGGAATTCTGCTATCCATTTAAAGGGCAACTAAAGCCTCAAAACAATACAGAATCAGAAGGCAGTTGGTCATAATTTCTACCCTTGGTTGATACTCGAGTCAATCACTTTTACTCCTTTTCAGAGGTAAAAGTGGGTGCCTCGGTTTATACTCGAGTATATACAGTAGGTCAAAAACTTATCAGTGAGAAACAAAATATCATATCAATATTATTATTATCAATATTGAAAAATTCATAGACTGAAATCAGAGAAATATAAAAAAAACAATGTTCCCGATGGTGGGAACATGTGTTACTGGTGTAACATATAAAACACTTTCAGCCTCAATTACCCACAGTTGGTGGGCAAAAATCCTGTTTTAAAGATGTGTTTATCTTTTTAATATAGGTTAGCGTGACATTTCCAAAATAATTCACCTTACTAGAAAGCCCTTTCCAATGGAATCCTCCTTACTAGAATGCCCTTTATAACAGTATCCACCTTACTAGAATGCCCTTTATAACTGCATACTCCTTACTAGAATGCCCTTTATAACACTATCCACCTTACTAAAATGTCCTTTATAACAGTATCCACCTTACTAGAATGCCCTTTATAACAGTATCCACCTTACTAGAATGCCCTTTATAACAGTATCCACCTTACTAAAATGTCCTTTATAACTGTATCCACCTTACTAGAATGCCCTTTATAACAGTATCCACCTTACTAAAATGTCCTTTATAACTGTATCCACCTTATTAGAATGCCCTTTATAACAGTATCCACCTTACTAGAATGCCCTTTATAACAGTATAAACCTTACTAGAATGCCCTTTATAACAGTATTCATCTTACTAGAATGTCCTTTATAACAGTATAAACCTTACTAGAATGCCCTTTATAACAGTATCCACCTTACTAGAATGCCCTTTATAACTGTATACTCCTTACTAGAATGCCCTTTATAACAGTATCCACCTTACTAGAATGTCCTTTATAACAGTATCCACCTTACTAGAATGCCCTTTATAACAGTATCCACCTTACTAAAATGTCCTTTATAACAGTATCCACCTTACTAGAATGCCCTTTATAACAGTATCCACCTTACTAAAATGTCCTTTATAACAGTATACTCCTTACTAGAATGCCCTTTATAACAGTATCCACCTTACTAGAATGTCCTTTATACGTATCCACCTTACTAGATGCCCTTTATAACAGTATCCACCTTACTAAAAGTCCTTTAAACTATCCACCTTATTAGAATGCCCTTTATAACAGTATCCACCTTACTAGAATGCCCTTTATAACAGTATAAACCTTACTAGATGCCTTTATACAGTATTCATCTTACTAGAATGTCCTTTATAACAGTATAAACCTTACTAGAATGCCCTTTATAACAGTATCCACCTTACTAGAATGCCCTTTATAACTGTATAATACTCCTTACTAGAATCTAGAATGCCTTTATAACAGTATCCACCTTACTAGAATGTCCTTTATAACAGTATCCATCCACCTTACTAGAATGCCCTTTATAACGTATCCACCTTACTAAAATGTCCTTATAACAGTATCCACCTTACTAGAATGCCCTTTATACAGTATCCACCTTACTAAAATGTCCTTTATACAGTATACTCCTTACTAGAATGCCCTTTATAACAGTATCCCCTTACTAGAATGCCCCTTTTAACTGTATACTCCTTACTAGATGCCCTTTATCCAGTATCCACCTTACTAGAATGCCCTTTATAACATATCCACCTTACTAGAATGCCCTTTATAACAGTATCCACCTTACAAAATGCCCTTTATAACAGTATAACCTTACTAGAATGCCTTTATAACAGTATTCATCTTACTAGAATGTCCTTATAACAGTAATAAACCTTACTAGAATGCCCTTTATAACAGTATCCACCTTACTAGAATGCCCTTTATACTGTATACTCCTTACTAGAAGCCCTTATAACAGTATCCACCTTACTAAATGCCCTTTATAACAGTATCCACCTTACTAGAATGCCCTTTATAACATGTTACTCCTTACTAGAATGCCCTTAATAACGTATCCACCTTACTAGAATGCCCTTTATAACTGTATCCACCTTACGAATTGCCCTTTATAACTGTATCCACCTTACTAAATGCCCTTTATAACTTATATCCCCTTACTAGAATGCCCTTTATACAGTATAACCTTACTAGAATGCCCTTTATAACAGTATTCATCTTACTAGAATGCCCTTTATAACAGTATCCACCTTACTAGAATGCCCTTATAACTGTATCCACCTTACTAGAATGCCCTTTATAACTGTATCCACCTTACTAGAATGCCCTTTATAACAGTATAAACCTTACTAGAATGCCCTTTATAACAGTATAAACCTTACTAGAATGCCCTTATAACAGTATCATCTTACTACTAGAATGCCCTTTATACAGTATAAACCTTACTAGAATGTCCTCATAACAGTATTCATCTTACTAGAATGTCCTTTATATAACAGTATAAACCTTACTAGAAGTCCTTTATAACAGTATAACCTTACTAGAATGCCCTTTAAAACAGTTCCACCTTACTAGAATGCCCTTTATACTGTATCACTCTTACTAAATGCCCTTTATAACGTATCCACCTTACTAGAATGTCCTTTATAACTGTATACTCCTTACTAGAAGTCCTGTATAACTGTATACTCCTTACTAGAATGCCCTTTATAACATTTTCCACCTTACTAGAATGCCCTTATAACTGTATCCACCTTACTAGAATGCCCTTTATAACAGTATCCACCTTACTAGAATGTCCTTTACAACAGTATACTCCTTACTAGAATGTCCTTTATAACAGTATACTCCTTACTAGAATGCCCTTTATAACAGTATCACCTTACTATCATGCCCTTTATAACAGTATACTCCTTACTAGAATGCCCTTTATAACAGTATCCACCTTACTAGAATGTCCTTTATAACAGTATCCACCTTACTAGAATGTTCTTTATAACAGTACACCTTACTAGAATGCCCCTCATAACAGTATCCACCTTACTAAATGTCCTTTATAACAGTATCCACCTTACTAGAATGTCCTTTATAACTGTATACTCCTTACTAGAATGTCCTGTATAACTGTATACTCCTTACTAGAATGTCCTTTATAACAGTATCCACCTTACTAAAACGTCCTTTATAACTGTATACTCCTTACTAGAATGTCCTGTATAATAACTGTATACTCCTTACTAGAATTCCCTTTATAACATTATCCACCTTACTAGAATGCCCTTTATAACAGTATACACCTTACTTGATTGCCCTTTATAACTGTATACCCTTACTAGAATGCCCTTTTAACGTATCCACCTTACTAGAATGCCCTTTATAACAGTATCCACCTTACTAGAATGCCCTTTATAACAGTATCCACCTTACTAGAATGCCCTTCATAACAGCATCCACCTTACTAGAATGCCCTTTATAACAGTATCCACCTTACTAGAATGTCCTTTATAACATTATACATCTTACTAGAATGCCCTTTATAACAGAATACATCTTACTAAAATGCCCTTTATAACCGTATACATCTTACTAGAATGTCCTTTTCAAAAGGTATCCACATTACTAGAATGCCTTTTATAACAGTATAAACCTTACAAAAATGCTCTTTATAACAGTAAACACCTTACTAGAATGCCCTTTATAACAGTATCCACCTTACTAGAATGCCCTTCATAACAGCATCCACCTTACTAGAATGTCCTTTATAACAGTATCCACCTTACTAAAATGCACTTTATAACATTATACATCTTACTAGAATGCCCTTTATAACAGAATACATCTTACTAAAATGCGCTTTATAACCGTATACATCTTACTCGAATGTCCCTTTCAAAAGGTATCCACCTTCCTAGAATGCCCTTTATAACAGTATACATCTTACTAGAATGCCCTTTATAACAGTATACTTCTTACTAGAATGTCCTTTTCAAAAGGTATCCACCTCACTACAATGCCCTTTTGTAACAGTATACACCTTACTAATGCCTTTATAATAGTATACACACCTTATAGAATGCCTTTTATAAGAGTATACACCTTACTAGAAGCTGTTTAAAATAGTATACACTTACTAGAATGCCCTTTATAACGTATACACCTTAACTAGAATGCTGTTTAAATAGTACCACCTTACTAGAATGCCCTTTATAACTGTATCCACCTTACTAGAATGCCCTTTATAACAGTATACACCTTACTAGCATGCCTTTATACATATTCATCTTACTAAATGTCCTTTATAACAGTATAACCTTACTAGAATGCCCTTTATAACAGTATCCACCTTACTAGAATGCCCTTTATAACTGTATAATACTCCTTACTAAATCTAGAATGCCCTTATAACAGTATCCACCTTACTAAATGTCCTTTATAACAGTATCCACCTTACTAGAATGCCCTTTATAACAGTATCCACCTTACTAAAATGTCCTTATAACAGTATCCACCTTACTAGAATGCCCTTTATACAGTATCCACCTTACTAAAATGTCCTTTATACAGTATACTCCTTACTAGAATGCCCTTTATAACAGTATCCCCTTACTAGAATGCCCCTTTTAACTGTATACTCTTTAATGCCTTATAGTATCCACCTTACTAGAATGCCCTTTATAACATATCCACCTTACTAGAATGCCCTTTATAACAGTATCCACCTTACAAAATGCCCTTTATACAGTATAACCTTACTAGAATGCCTTTATAACAGTATTCATCTTACTAGAATGTCCTTTATAACAGTTAATAAACCTTACTAGAATGCCCTTTATAACAGTATCCACCTTACTAGAATGCCCTTTATAACTGTATACTCCTTACTAGAAGCCCTTATAACAGTATCCACCTTACTAAATGCCCTTTATACAGTATCCACCTTACTAGAATGCCCTTTATAACATGTACTCCTTACTAGAATGCCCTTAATAACGTATCCACCTTACTAGAATGCCCTTTATAACTGTATCCACCTTACGAATTGCCCTTTATAACTGTATCCACCTTACTAAATGCCCTTTATAACTATATCCCCTTACTAGAATGCCCTTTATACAGTATAACCTTACTAGAATGCCCTTTATAACAGTATTCATCTTACTAAATGCCCTTTATAACAGTATCCACCTTACTAGAATGCCCTTATAACTGTATCCACCTTACTAGAATGCCCTTTATAACTGTATCCACCTTACTAGAATGCCCTTTATAACAGTATAAACCTTACTAAATGCCCTTATAACAGTATAAACCTTACTAAATGCCCTTATAACAGTATCATCTTACTAAGAATGCCCTTTATACAGTATAAACCTTACTAGAATGTCCCTCATAACAGTATTCATCTTACTAGAATGTCCTTTATAAACAGTAAAACCTTACTAGAAGTCCCTTTATAACAGTATAACCTTACTAGAATGCCCTTTATAAACAGTTTCCACCTTACTAGAATGCCTTTATAACTGTATCACTCTTACTAAATGCCCTTTATAACTATCCACCTTACTAGAATGTCCTTTATAACTGTATACTCCTTACTAGAAGTCCCTGTATAACTGTATACTCCTTACTAGAATGCCCTTTATAACATTTTCCACCTTACTAGAATGCCCTTATAACTGTATCCACCTTACTAGAATGCCCTTTATAACAGTATCCACCTTACTAAGATGTCTTTACAACATATACTCCTTACTAGAATGTCCTTTATAACAGTATCTCCTTACTAGAATGCCCTTTATAACAGTATCACCTTACTGATCATGCCCTTTATACAGTATACTCCTTACTAGAATGCCCTTTATAACAGTATCCACCTTACTAGAATGTCCTTTATAACAGTATCCACCTTACTAAATGTTCTTTATAACAGTACACACTTACTAGAATGCCCCTATAACAGTACACCTTACTAAATGTCCTTTATAACAGTATCCCACCTTACTAGAATGTCCTTTATAACTATACTACCTTACTAATGTCCTTATAACTGTATATCCTTACTAGAATGTCCTTTATAAACAGTACCCACCTTACTAAAACGTCCTTTATAACTTATACTCCCTTACTAGAATGTCCTGTATAATAACTGTAACTCCTTACTAGAATTCCCTTTATAACATTATCCACCTTACTAGAATGCCCTTTATAACAGTATACACCTTACTTGATTGCCCTTTATAACGTATACCCTTACTAGAATGCCCTTTTAACGTATCCACCTTACTAGAATCCCTTTATAACAGTATCCACCTTACTAGAATGCCCTTTATACAGTATCCACCTTACTAGAATGCCCTTCATAACAGATCCACCACTTACTAGAATGCCTTTATAACAGTATCCACTTACTAGAATGTCCTTTATAACATTATACATCTTACTAGAATGCCCTTTATAACAGATAATCTTACTAAAATGCCCTTTATACCGTATACATCTTCTAGAATGTCCTTTCAAAAGGTATCCACCTTACTAGAATGCTTTTATAACATATAAACCTACAAAAATGCTCTTTATAAACAGTAAAACCTTACTAGAATGCCCTTTATAAACAGTATCCACCTTACTAGAATGCCCTTCATACAGCTCCACCTTACTAGAATGTCCTTTATACAGTATCCACCTTACTAAAATGCACTTTATAACATTATACATCTTAATACTATAATGCCTTTATAACAGAATACATCTACTAAATGCGCTTTATAACCGTATAACATCTTACTGAATGTCCTTTCAAAAGGTATCCACCTTCCTAGAATGCCCTTTATAACAGTATAACAATCTTACTAGAATGCCCTTTATAACGTATACTTCTTACTAGAATGTCCTTTTCAAAAGTATCCACCTCACTACAATGCCCTTTGTAACAGTATACACCTTACTAATGCCTTTATAATAGTATACCCCTTATAGAATGCCTTTATAACAGTATACAACCTACTAAAGCGTTTAAAAGTATACACTTTACTAGAATGCCCTTTATAACCGTATACACCTTAACTAGAATGCTGTTTAAATAGTACCACCTTACTAGAATGCCCTTTATAACAGTATACACCTTACTAGAATGTGCCGTTTATAACAGTATACACCTTACTAGAATGCCGTTTATAACAGTATACAACTACTAGAATGCCCTTTTAAATAGTATACACCTTACTAGATCCTTTTATAACAGTATACACCTTACAGATGCCGTTATAACAGTATACACCTTACAGAATGCCGTTTATAACAGTATACACCTTACTAAATGCCCTTTATACAGTATACACCTTACTAGAATGCCGTTTATAACATATACCCTTACTAGAATGCCGTTTATAACAGTATACACCTTACTAGAATGTCCTTTATAACAGTATACACCTTACTAGAATGCCCTTTATAACAGTATACACCTTACTAGAATGCCGTTTATAACAGTATACACCTTACTAGAATGCCGTTTATAACAGTATACACCTTACTAGAATGCCCTTTATAACAGTATACACCTTACTAGAATGCCCTTTATAACAGTATACACCTTACCGAAAATGCCCTTTTATAACAGTATAACCTTACTAAATGCCTTTATAACAGTATTCATCTTACTAGAATGTCCTTATAACAGTATAAACCTTACTAAATGCCCTTTATAACAGTATCCACCTTACTAGAATGCCCTTTATAACTGTATACTCCTTACTAGAAGCCCTTATAACAGTATCCACCTTACTGAAATGCCCTTTATAACAGTATCCACCTTACTAGAATGCCCTTTATAACATGTACTCCTTACTAGAATGCCCTTAATAACGTATCCACCTTACTAGAATGCCCTTTATAACTGTATCCACCTTACGAATGCCCTTTATAACTGTATCCACCTTACTAAATGCCCTTTATAACAGTATCCCCTTACTAGAATGCCCTTTATACAGTATAACCTTACTAGAATGCCCTTTATAACAGTATTCATCTTACTAAATGCCCTTTATAACAGTATCCACCTTACTAGAATGCCCTTATACTGTATCCACCTTACTAGAATGCCCTTTATAACTGTATCCACCTTACTAGAATGCCCTTTATAACAGTATAAACCTTACTAAATGCCCTTATAACAGTATAAACCTTACTTAAATGCCCCTTATAACATATCATCTTACTAGAATGCCCTTTATAACAGTATAAACCTTACTAGAATGTCCTTCATAACAGTATTCATCTTACTAGAATGTCCTTTATAACAGTATAAACCTTACTAGAATGTCCTTTATAACAGTATAAACCTTACTAGAATGCCCTTTATAACAGTATCCACCTTACTAGAATGCCCTTTATAACTGTATCACTCCTTACTAGAATGCCCTTTATAACGGTATCCACCTTACTAGAATGTCCTTTATAACTGTATACTCCTTACTAGAATGTCCTGTATAACTGTATACTCCTTACTAGAATGCCCTTTATAACATTTTCCACCTTACTAGAATGCCCTTTATAACTGTATCCACCTTACTAGAATGCCCTTTATAACAGTATCCACCTTACTAGAGATGTCCTTTACAACAGTATACTCCTTACTAGAATGTCCTTTATAACAGTATACTCCTTACTAGAATGCCCTTTATAACAGTATCAACCTTACTATCATGCCCTTTATACAGTATACTCCTTACTAGAATGCCCTTTATAACAGTATCCACCTTACTAGAATGTCCTTTATAACAGTATCCACCTTACTAGAATGTTCTTTATAACAGTACACCTTACTAGAATGCCCCTCATAACAGAGCCACCTTACTAAATGTCCTTTATAACAGTATCCACCTTACTAGAATGTCCTTTATAACTGTATACTCCTTACTAGAATGTCCTGTATAACTGTATACTCCTTACTAGAATGTCCTTTATAACAGTATCCACCTTACTAAAACGTCCTTTATAACTGTATACTCCTTACTAGAATGTCCTGTATAATAACTGTATACTCCTTACTAGAATTCCCTTTATAACATTATCCACCTTACTAGAATGCCCTTTATAACAGTATACACCTTACTTGATTGCCCTTTATAACTGTATACTCCTTACTAGAATGCCCTTTATAACTGTATCCACCTTACTAGAATGCCCTTTATAACAGTATCCACCTTACTAGAATGCCCTTTATACAGTATCCACCTTACTAGAATGCCCTTCATAACGATCCACCACCTTACTAGAATGCCTTTATAACAGTATCCACCTTACTAGAATGTCCTTTATAACATTATACATCTTACTAGAATGCCCTTTATAACAGATAATCTTACTAAAATGCCCTTTATACCGTATACATCTTACTAGAATGTCCTTTCAAAAGGTATCCACTTACTAGAATGCTTTTATAACAGTATAAACCTTACAAAAATGCTCTTTATAACAGTAAAACCTTACTAGAATGCCCTTTATAAACAGTATCCACCTTACTAGAATGCCCTTCATACAGCATCCACCTTACTAGAATGTCCTTTATAACAGTATCCACCTTACTAAAATGCACTTTATAACATTATACATCTTAATACTAGAATGCCCTTTATAACAGAATACATCTACTAAATGCGCTTTATAACCGTATACATCTTACTCGAATGTCCCTTTCAAAAGGTATCCACCTTCCTAGAATGCCCTTTATAACAGTATACATCTTACTAGAATGCCCTTTATAACAGTATACTTCTTACTAGAATGTCCTTTTCAAAAGGTATCCACCTCACTACAATGCCCTTTGTAACAGTATACACCTTACTAGAATGCCATTTATAATAGTATACACCTTACTAGAATGCCTTTTATAAGAGTATACACCTTACTAGAACGCTGTTTAAAATAGTATACACTTTACTAGAATGCCCTTTATAACAGTATACACCTTACTAGAATGCTGTTTAAAATAGTATACACCTTACTAGAATGCCCTTTATAACAGTATACACCTTACTAGAATGCCGTTTATAACAGTATACACCTTACTAGAATGCCGTTTATAACATATACACTACTAGAATGCCTTTTAAATACGTATACACCTTACTAGATCCCTTTATAACAGTATACATCTTACAGATGCCGTTATAACGTATATCACCTTACAGAATGCCGTTTATAACAGTATACACCTTACTAAATGCCCTTTATAACAGTATACACCTTACTAGAATGCCGTTTATAACATATACACCTTACTAGAATGCCTTTATAACAGTATAACACCTTACTAGAATGTCCTTTATAACAGTATACACCTTACTAGAATGCCCTTTATAACAGTATAAACACCTTACTAGAATGCCTTTATAACAGTATACACCTTACTAGAATGCCTTTATAACAGTATACACCTTACTAGAATGCCGTTTATAACAGTATCACCTTACTAGAATGCCCTTATAACAGTTATACCACCTAATAGAGGATGCTGTTTAAAATAGTATACACCTTACTAGAATGCCCTTTATAACAGTATACACCTTACTAGAATGCCATTTATAACAGTATAAACCTTACTAGAATGCCATTTATAACAGTATACTCTTTACTAGAATGTCCTTTTTAAAAAGGTATCCACCTTACTAGAATGCCCTTATGACAGTATCCACCTTACTAGTACGGTAAGCCCTTTCCAACTGTATCCCCCTCACTAGAATGCCCATTCCAACAGTCTCCACCTTGCTATAATACCCTTCCTAACAGAATCCACCTTAATAAAATGCCCTTTCCAAAGGTATAAACTAGAAAACCCTTTCCAAAAGAATTCCATTTTACAAACCTTAAAAATCACCTTAAATAAAGTCAATAACATGAGCAGAGCAATGCACCATGGGCCACAAAGTGACGGGAAAGTCACGCTAAGAAATGTTATATTGCTGAGTATGAATTTTTGCAGAGGCAACATAAACTGCACCCACACAGCCACTGCAAAGCCATGTTAGAATAGCAAAGCTTTATTTGTGACTTTTAAATGCCAGCTAATTGCAGGCATAACAAGATGCAAAAGGGTTAAGGCGGCATCACGATGCACCAAGATGCTGCCTTTGCTTTATAACACCAGGAAGAGCAATAGCAGCTCTAGGTACATTGCCCTGTTAGTTTTCTTTTACATTTGCTCTGGGTTACTTCAGTAATGTTTTATCCATGTGACATTTGCTAAACTGTACACAGTATAAACTGCTGCTTCTACAGTAAATGTCTTATAGTTGACATTCCTTTAAAGTAACTGGTCATTATGTGACCTTTTATTTATGAGACAAGGTCATGATAGAGTGTCATATATAAGCTGATAGGAAGGAGAGTTTAATAGAAGATATTTACACAAACATGAAGGTAATCTAAAAAAAAGTCTTACCCACTAAAGCTAGTTATTTGCATACCAAGATTATGTTTATAGAGACCAAAAATGATGGCCCCATGGGATACTTGTTTGATCAAACATGACTGAAAATGTCTGTCTGCACAGGTGCCTGTGGAAGGTTTGACAAGATAATTACCTGCCGGCAATAAAATAGAAGCTTGCCCAGACTCCATAACTAAATTAATGGCCTGTCTACACAGTGGATGTGCCTGACAATAATGCCAATGGTTGTTCTCAAAGATAGTAATGGATCGTTTGTTTAAGGTAATATCTGGGAAACATTCATGAAACTCTCTAATATTAGAATTATTTGGACTTTCCTTACTACATAGAGTAAAAAGCACATTCAGCTTACGAAGTGGCTACTAAGTTTATGTTCTGCTATTTCTGGAGTATTTCTTGTAACAAAGAGAACTAAGGGTTAAATTAAACCTCTCCCCTTGTGTTGTGATGGCCCTAAAACGCTAGGTCCTAACTCCTGGGAGCAGCCAAGGCAGTTATAAATACTACCATCTAGGACATGGTGAAATTATTTTAATACTTTTTTTGTGACAAAATTACTTTTTCTTTTCTCTATAAATAGCTCTAAAAAAGCACAGAAAGATTTGTCAACAAAATCATCTTTTAAAATAATTTCTTTATGAAAAGAAACTAACTGAGAGATGTAATACCTCAGCAAGTCTCTTACCTTCCAGGTCCCCACTATGCAGTATTCACTTTGTGCGATTAACTGCATCGTGGGTAAGGTTTGAAGGTAAGGTGCGCTCTCTTACTACCTTCCCTTCAGGAGACTTTTAAGGATATTTAATTAAAGTTCTAATCATTAAAAATGGTGCTAATTTTGCCCCAATCAGATGTTAGCTTTCAAATGTTAAATAACATCTGATTGGTATGGGTCAAATTAGCACCATTTTAAACGATAAGCAGGGAGATTCAATAAAAGTTATTATTGTTTAAAATAGTGCTAATTTTGCCCCAACCAATCAGATCTTATTTAACATTTAAAAGCTAACATCTGATTGTTTGGGGCAAAATTAGCACCATTTTTAATGATAAGAACTTTTATTGAATAACCCTGAAGAACTTTTATTGAATCTCCCTGTTTAAGTTTTGAGCTACACATGAATTAGGATTCATATCTGTGTATACCCAACCTTATTGCCCCCCTCCAACCTTATTAGTAGGCATTGGGACTTTAGTCCCAACATACAGTTTATTGGAATGTGGTCTGTATTCATTAATTTAAAAATACTACATATCAACCCATAGCCTACCTTAACAGCCAGGATCTTCCCACTTGGGACATGATATGCTCTGTAAAATAAAAAATAAAGGTTATTTGTTTTGTAAATAATGCTGGTGTTGTGAATGGTTATGGATATGCTTGTAGTTTTTGAGCGTGCTAAAATTCTGTCAGAAAAACTTTAGGCCTAAAAATATTCTACTACAGCAAATACCACTAAAGTGACCTTTTTCGGCTGATCACCGAGCGACGTCCAACCTAAAGCATACACACGTGCGATTATCTCTGAAACACCCATGTGAATCTCGGTCGGGGTTGTTCCTTGTTGGCAAGATCGTACGTGTGTGCGAGGCTTTAGAAGTACTGTGACTCAAAGATAAAGAATCAATTTTATCACAACTTTAAACCTTTATCAGGAAGCTTATAAGAATTTGGTATTTATTGTGGGTAACGGTACAATGACCTCGAGCACAGGGATCACACAGGGAGACTGGCACCGTAAGCACAATGTTAAGAACAACAAGCATGCGGACGAAGACTCAATCCATCGCCAGGTTAAAACATTGCCTTTATTTGTGAAGTTAAAAACAAGGTACACAGAGGACTAAACACGTTTTTTCGAGACGTCACAACGCCCCTTGCATATAGAATCCTTTTAAAGAAGAGGCTGGAAGATATGGTATCATCAGGTATCAGTAATGAAATCAAAGGCTCAATGTGTTCTTAAAGGGAAAGAATGCAAGGAGAGAAAAACATATATAAGAACACAATAAGATATACGAAATGTATGCACATTATACCGTCATGTGTCTCAATATAGGAACTACTCCCTTCCAACTGGAAAGGAAATGTGAAACATAAGAGATACACATATATCTATACATGATACATTTATAATCAACATTGTTGTTTCTCAGTTATAAACTGAATCCCCAATTGCTAACTTTACCAGAGTGTCTTGGCAGTATACTTGGCGAGACATAATTAGATATACTTTTTGCTTTTTGGTAAGTAATACCTGTTTTTTGGGGCAAAAGTTCAGCTACAACTGGATCCGCCACCAATACTGGCCAATATTTTTTGATGATATTGTATATAGATCCTGATTCATTTAAGGAGAAATCTTTCTCCCCACTACTTCGTTGTTGTAAGACATCACAAAATTTATATTTCTTTCTCTTTGATACTGGTATTAATACATATACTGTAGTTCTGGTTGGTACAGGGATACTATATAATATTGAGAATTACTGGAATTAATACATATACTGTAGTTCTGGTTGGTACGGGGATAATATATAATATTGAGAATTACTGATATTAATACATATACTGTAGTTCTGGTTGGTACGGGGATACTATATAATATTGAGAATTACTGGTATTAATACATATACTGTAGTTTTGGTTGGTACGGGGATACTAAATAATATTGAGAATTACTGGTATTAATAAATATACTGTAGTTCTGGTTGATACAGGGATACTATATAATATTGAGAATTACTGGTATTACTACATATACTGTAGTTCTGGTTGGTACAGGGATACTATATAATATTGAGAATTACTGGTATTAATACTTATACGGTAGTTCTGGTTGATCATGGTATACTTTACGATTGCCGTTTGGAGTCAGGAAGGAAATTTTCCCCCCTTTATTAGCTGTTTTTTTTACCTTCCTCTGGATCAACTGTTAGGTAGGGTTAAAAAAGGTGGGTGAATATGTTGGACTTAGTGGACTATGTCTTTATTCAACCTCAATTACTATGTTACTAAGTTGTGTTGTTATCAGGGCTAATCAACTTAGAACGGTCCAGACTGACTGCGCGTTCATGTGCTTTTTTTTACATGTGGGTGGATGACATACATAGTTTAAACTCCAAGTGGAAACCAAGAGGCTAGGAAGTATGTAGTGTGTGAAGTGTGCGTTGAGATGGGCGCTGTTCTGGACCGAGAGACTGAAACGCCCGTGTGTTGGTAAGATCTTACGTGTGTGCGAGGCATTAGAAGTACTGTGACTCGAAGATAAAGAATCACAATTTTAAACCTTTATCTTTTTATTCTTTTAAGAATTTAGTATTTATTGTGGGTAACGGTACAATGACCTCGAGCACAGGGATCACACAGGGAGACTGGCACTGCAAGCACAATGTACTAGCAATATATTTCCTAGGCTTCCCAGGAAATCCAATTACTCTTGAATTAAAAGTTTACAGATCAGATTCCTGTGAAAATAGATCCTTTTTATTTAACGTTGTACTCAGAATTTCAAATGATTTCAGGTCAATGATTGCTTTATTATTCATTCATCAACAAGGTCATGTGAGAAGTGAAACTGTAGCCGCAGATTGCGACTTGGTAAACGGGCAAGACTCACTGACTGTGTGGAGAGAAAAGAGAACTCTAAAGGGCATTTAGTTACCGATCGAACACTGCCGTATATAATAAACATACTTACAATGCACGTGTGGAAATACTCATGAAACTTGTGTTTCTTTTGTAAATATAAAACTACCGAGGCTAGAATTTTAAGAAAATTAGAGGGGCACAAATTTATAAATAGGAAGGCACCACTTCCTGCCATAAAAGGTACATCACTGGTGTGCAGAAAAAGCAGGTCTATTAACGAATTTCAATGTGCTGCATTCCTATACATATTTGTATTATTGGAACGCATGAAAAATCAGAACACACATCAGGTGCTTAGTCCTTAATGATCCAACTGGATGAATCACTTAAAGGGCATGTCCACCCCAAAACTATAATCCCCCAACTACTGGCCCCACCATGTAGTGTAGTTTAATCCTTCCTCACATCCCAGCTCATAGGGTTCTCCGGTAGTGCCCCCCCAAAGTCCCAAAAACTGCCCACCAGAGGCTAGCAGGTCCATATAGGACACTGCCTGCTTCCTGGCCTCCCGGAGATTTTGGCCATGCGTACTGCAGCTTTCTCCCCCCTCCCTCTCCCTCCGTTCTGCTATCCCTCCCCCTAGCTTCAAACCCCTTATGGCAGCCTTCCCCCATGTCCCCCCGCCCCAACCGCATAATTTTATTTTTAGAAAGCTCCCCAATTTTTACTTACCTCTCCGCTTTCCTACGCGGAAGTGGCTGCCGGCAGCGCGTCCGGATTGGCTGCGCTCAGCCAATCAAAGACGGGTGCTGGTCCCGCCCCTCTGCTTGCTTTCCTCGCAAGCAGAGGGCGGGAGCGCGTCGGAGGAAAGAGGGGAGGTAAGTAGAAATTGGGGGGCTTTTTAAAAAAATAAATAATGCGGTTGGGGCTGGGAGCCCATGGGGAATGGCATATAAAAAATTAAATATTAGGGTGGACATGCTCTTTAATGTTGTTGGTACAAGTAGATAGTAGGCCGAAACATATATATCTTTACTTTACCCTCATTTAGGTTAAAAATAAATGACCAATTACACCCCTTTAATATAGAGAAGCTCTACTGTCATTCTGAATAAATTATCCCTTGTCATTTTTCATAGATGAAAATTTTAACAATGATTTTTTCATTCTGCTGTACCACTAAGAAGTGAAACTACAATAGAAAAAATACAGTGGAAAAAAATCTGAGAGAATTAACACACGTCTGCACTAAAAGTTTGCCAGCTTAATTAGCTCGTTAGGAAACTGGACCCTTTATCCACAGGATGGCTTTACGGTTTTCCAGCCAATTAAAAGAGGTAGCATGATGATTTAATGATGGCGTGTGCCAATTCACCCATGGAGGTTTGGGTTAAATTTCCTGTGCAGGGTACATGCTTGGTTTGGTTTACAGATCACTGACAGTACCAATTTAACATTTAATTATGGGGAGGATTTGGGTCACAAAGGGAGGGAGCAGACGGAGGACACGTGTCATGGGGAAGGAAAGGGAATGTGCTGGCTTCAACATGGTTTCTCAATTGCCTTAACTTACCCCAAACATTAACTGTAAAGTGATTAAAGGAGCCTGAATAGTAGATCTAGTTTCCCTGTAACAGACACCTGCACCACACACCTCTCTCTTACTTAACAGCCAGGTCTTCAAATGAGCCTCTAGCAGACACAGTAATTACCTGTCACTCTGAAACATTTACATTTTGGAGAGAAGAACATTAACCTTCCCTATAACTGATGTATAGTCAAACTATGTTATGAAAAGTCATTGAAGATAATAAACTAATAAGTCACTGGGTAAGTAAGCAGAGGTCAGAATGAAATACTTGGGGAAGGGCAGGATATAATGAAAATCATAATGGTCTTTAGAAAACTCAAAAGTGGATGTAAATATTACTGGTTTCATGCAAAATATTTTCTTTAGTACAGATTAATTGGGGGGTAATTTCAAGTGATGTTTGCAATTCTTTGTTGAAAGGTATTTACTATATGGTTTCCCTATATTTATGGTTTTCAATAGTGAGTACTGATGGCACATGCAAGTGCCAAAAGATCTGAAATTGGTTGTATAAACAGAGACATAATCTAGAAATACATTTTTGGACCCACAGAACTGGTTCTCTGTGGTTAGTGCAACACACTAATTTGCATGTACAGTATGTTGCACAGGAGCGTGCAAGATGTGTTTATTTGTCAAAGGTGTGTATTGTTGGCTGTAGTATTTGTGGATATGCTTGCAGATTCTGTTCCTGTGCACATATAAATGTATGAATGTATGTACGAGCTGAAACCAGAACTGATCTGCACCTGGGCAAGTATAACCCATAAAGTGCGAGTGCCTACACCCATCTGTGTATGTATATGCATATGTATTTGTAGAAAAAAACCCAGCACCCCACCCTATGTTGCAAGTGTAAGGAATATGGCTGGGTTAATTCCAAATTATACAACTTCCAGAACGACACAGCACTCAGGATTTGCTTCTTATGGTTTATTCATAAATCTGCATCAAAAATATAATGCAACATTTTGGGGGAAACATAGTCCCCTTCTTCAGACAATAGTTGATGACAGATAGTGACTGATAAATTTACACATCAGAATATAAAGCTTATCACAGGAAGTGACATATATTAAGTCCTTCCGCATATTTTCCATCACATAGCAGCCATATATGCCGCCCCGGAACCTGTACAACAAGAATGCAAAAAGCACCCCATACACAAAAAATGGCCCTGGAGTTGTATCAAATGAACAAATAGAAATCAAAGTCTGTATTCAGTCCATTCGGATACAAGTTTAATTTATGTATCCCTCCCCTCTCAGTGATGGCCTAACCATCTCCAGCACTATAAATTTAAAGGGTAACTGTGGTCCAAAAATTACTTTAGGTAAATTAACAGGAATTGCTTTCCTGAGGATTTTTGCAATTTACTTTCATTATTTTACATAGTTTTTAAGATATTTACATTTTTATGTGTGATATGGTAACAGCATAACCAGATCCCCTGCACTTTCTGCTTCCTATTTTGAAACCAAGTGACATTCCCTCTTCCCTGTGTCTCCTCCTTCTCGTGGGCCCCCATGGACCCTTCCCTTGCAGCCCCCTTGGGACTTACCCTTGCAGACTCCTGTGGCCCCTCCCACTCACGGCTCTGTGGCCCTGCCAACTCGTGGGTCCTGTGACCCCTCCCCTTGCAGACCCATCCTGGCTCCTTCCCTTGCAGCCCCCTTGAGCCTTTCTCTTGCAGCCTCCTGTGGCCCTTCCCACTCATGGGCCCCAATGACCCCTCCCCCACTTGCCCCTCAGACTAATAACCCCCCCTACAGAAAACAGTAAAAGCAGCCTTTTTAGCAGAGAAACAATCAGCAGTTTTAAACTTGTCTGATTCTTTCTGCTTTTAGGCTGAGGCCACACTACCCACTACGCGTTAGCGCGTGTTATTTTCGCGTTTGCGCTATCTTTAAAGCGAAAACGCAAGCGATTGTGTGAAAAATGCTCCATGTTAGCGAAAATCGCAGGCACAAACGCGAGCGCAAAACGCGAACACGCGAAAAACTCGCTAGTGTGGCCTAGCTCTTACACAATCTTCTGTAGGGGGTAGGAGGGTATTGGTCTGAGATGGAGGAGGGGCCACAGGACCCACGAGTGGGTGGGGGCACAGAGTCCATGAATGGGAGGGGCCACAGGGGGTTGCAAGGGAAGGGGCCAAGTTGGGACTGCAAGAGGAGGGGACACAGAGCCAGCAAGTGGGTGGCATTAAAAAAAGCAGTGCTGTGGGCTGTGCTGTTCTCCCCACCCCCTCCTACCCTTCAGTCATGCACTGAGCATGTGCCAACCGCAAATTAGAGGAGAAAGTAGTATTTCTGACCGCAGATTCAGAACCTCCCACCCCCTAACTTTCTGATCAGTGATTTCTTCATATTTTGGGCTGTGCAGCACGTACACAGGTGGTTGATGGCTCGTTTTAAAGGTAGGAACCTGGCCTTTCATTTAAAATAAACCTGTTTGGAGACCACAGTTCCCCTTTAAGATCATTTTCATTGTGTCCTGCCTCTAAGTAATGCTTAGGTACTGGTAACTTACTATCCCGGAATCTAATACTGCACCGGTGCAATACAGCCTAATGGTATACAGCAGGGGTGTTGAACTTGTGACCTTTTACATGTTTGAAAACTAGAACTACCAGCATTCTTTTAGCTGTAAGTTTCTTCTTTATGTCAGTTGGCTAATAAATGTATACATATGCAATACAGCCTAATGATATAGAACATGGGTACTGAACTTTGTTTAAAAATTACAACTCCCGGCATTTCCTGGCTGCACAGAATGATGGAAAATATGTATGAAAGAGGATATAAAGGATGATACTTTGATGTCCCCGCCCATTTCCCCAGGAAAGCTTGGAGAGAAATATGTGTTTATATGTTACATTATTAGGACAATGCTATTATAATAACATAAGACTGTGAGGTACCTTCTGTTATAAGAAGGCTCTATTTCAGAACCCCTGGATACTTGCTAGCTAGTTGGAAAAGAAAAGGCAGGGCAAGAGGTTCATGATTCCCACTGCCTATAGTGACCCATTTAATCCATCCCTAATCCAATAGTGTAATATCTATGGATGTATGGGAAGGGCAGATGGATTATTTGCATATTCAAACCCTTGGGTAGGAAGCGCTAAAGCACGACCGTGGACTTTTATTATCTTCAAGTCAGGAAAATGGCTTTATTCCAGGATGTATGAAAACAAAATTGTCCAGCATTCTGTGCAGCCAGGGAATGCTGGGAGTTATAGTTTTTAAACATGTGAAACATTCAATACCCATGCTCTATATCATTAGACTGTATTGCATGTGTATACATTCACATTCAAAAACCCATACCCACGTCCCAACCTGCAAGCTTTCGGACCCGAAACCCGACCCGCTTATTTAGTCTTTCTTCCTAAAATTTGTACAGGGAAGTTAAAAAAAAAAGTGTAAAAGTTAAAATAAATGTTTCATAACGAAAAATGTTAATAGAAACAAACCTACCATACCACTAAAATATATAGCAGGGGTCTACAACTTGCAGGCATCCAAATTCCAAATGGCTGAAAACTACAACTCCAAGCATTCCCTGGATGCCTTCTGATATTGTAAGTGCTGTAGTGGAATGCTGGGAGTTATATTTTTCAAACAAATGTAAACCTACAGGTAGGAGATCCCTGGTATATGTACAATGTACACTTTATATAATAAATATCTACTGTGTCCAACTACCTACCCATGGGCCTCTACTGTTCCCTACTACCTACCCATGAACCTATACTGTCCCCAACCTCTACCTGCCCATGGACTTCAGCTCATTTTAAAACTTTATCTGCAACTATTATGTTGTTTATCTGTGACAGGGATAGGTAGTTAGCCAAATGGTTTAAAAACTACCCAGCACTCTATAGCCAAAGAATGCTGGTTATAGTTTTCAGACATCTGGAGATCTACTGGTTACTTATCTTTAATTTTATAACTATGTTCTGCAGAATATACATTTTTAATCTCCACTCACTGTGTAAACTTGCAATATGGGAGACAGTAAAGTTACAATGAGCAGGTACCATAACAGAGGATTATGGGTAGGGAGCAGGTGGGGCTACAGTGAAAGATGTTCGATATTAATGCTGTTTTGGAAACTACGATTGGAGTTTTAAATGTCGAACATCTGGAGATCCACATACCTGCTATAGTTCTAGCTGAACCTCATCAAGTAGTAGATTATTCTTATCACTATAGTCATCCATATCCTATAGATCATTATGGGCTGAAGGATTTAAAAAGACCAATGAAATCACATTTCATCTGTTCCCATGCAGACCTGGTCTCATGCATATAGGTGCAGATAGAAGTTTGTTACTGTACTTTGTTCTGTGGGAGATTGTTACTTTGCTGGCTTTGACCTCTGCTAGTAAAACCAAGGTCATACGTTTAACCCCTGCCTTTCCAGTCATTCCAGCATTAACTGATTTTTTACCCAGTGATCTCTGTAAAACCTAACCAGGCACTACAAGAGTTAAAGTTCAACATAGCTGTCTGTATTCTTATCCACAATAGCATCCTGTATAAAAGGGAAGTTCAATAAAAGTTCTTATCGTTTAAAATTGTGCTAATTTTGCCCCAATCAATCAGATCTTATTTAACATTTGTAAGCTTACATCTGATTGGTTGGGGCAAAATTAGCACAATTTTAAACGATAAGAACTTTTATTGAATAACCCTGTGAGTACATTAGAGCTTACCCATCTAAAAACACAGTAAAGAGGCTGGGAGCTTTTGCATCTAGATACATTTGCCCTTTATCTGCCATAGTGTGATTTAGTGTAAGGTGCTATACACACTTCACATTTTCTTGGATTGATAACAATGTATTCTCAGTTTCAGTTACAGTGGTTTGCAAAAGTATTCGGCCCCCTTGAAGCTTTCCACATTTTGTCACATTACAGCCACAAACATGAATCAATTTTTTGGGAATTCCACATGAAAGACCAATAAAAAGTGGTGTACACGTGAGAAGTGGAACGAAAATCATACATGATTCCAAACATTTTTAACAAATTATTAACTGCAAAGTGTGCATAATTATTCAGCCCCCTTTGGTCTGAGTGCAGTCAGTTGCCCATAGACATTGCCTGGTGAGTGCTAATGACTAAATAGAGTGCACCTGTGTGTAATCTAATGTCAATACAAATACAGCTGATCTGTGATGGCCTCAGAGGTTGTCAGGGATAAAGTTATTGAGAAATTTAAAGCAGGTTTAGGCTACAAAAAGATTTCCAAATCCTTGAACATCCCACGGAGCACTGTTCAAGGGATCATTCATAACTGGAAGGATTATGGCACAACTGTAAACCTACCAAGACAAGGCCGTTCACCTAAACTCACAGGCCGAACAAGGAGAGCGCTGATCAGAGATGCAGTCAAGAGGCCCATGGTGACTCTGGACGAGCTGCAGTGATTTACAGCTCAGGTTGGGGAATCTGTCCATAGGACAAATATTAGTCGTGCACAAGTCCCGTTTGCAGTTTGCCACAAGCCATGTGGGGGACACAGCAATACAAGGATTGTGTACTTCAATACGATTAGCAAACTTTTGCATTTCTCATTCTTACACACTAGATCCATATAATAGGCTCTCTCACTTTCCCCCAGCCCTTTGGCTTTTTAAAATGAGGGAAGAGGCAGTGCTTTATATTAAAGGCATAGGATCTCCCATAAAAGGGGCGTGTTGCCTCCATCTGGTAATAGCACCCCCAACACGCCCCTTTTATGGGAGGTCCTATGCCTTCAATATAAAGCACTGGATGGCCTCTTCCCTCATTTTAAAAAGCCAAAGGGCTGTGATCACAGTAATGTATACTAAAACCCCTTTGTTTATAAAGTATGCCAGTGTGCAGATAATATGATGGGGCCTAGGAATGTGCATTGATTATTTTTTCTATGTTTGTATAAATGTTTGACCAGATCAGTAGCACTTCCGCTAAATGTAGTTGTAAATTAGGCTAATTGGAGTGCTTCCACAATCCTTGTATTGCATGTATTTATTGGGAGGCCTGGTCAAGCCTCCATGTGGTAATAGCACCCCCAACACGCCCCTTTATGGGAGATCCTATGCCTTTAATATAAAGCACTGGATGGCCTCTTCCCTCATTTTAAAAAGCCAAAGGGCTGGGGGGAAGTGAGAGAGCCTGTTATATGGATCCAATGTGTAAGAATGAGAAATGCAAAAGTTTGCTAATCGTATTGAGGTAAAAGAAATTTAAAAAGGTTAGAAGTTAGGACCTTCCAGACTGGGGTTACCTTGACGTGGTTGGAAGGCTTTTCATTCATGTGATCACAGTAATGTATACTAAAACCCCTTTGTTTATAAAGTATGCCAGTGTGCAGATAATATGATATTGTAAAGGGCCTATGAATGTGCATTGATTATTTTTTCTATGGGGGACACAGCAAACATGTGGAAGAAGGTGCTCTGGTAAGATGAGACCAAAATGGAACTTTTTGGCCAAAATGCAAAAAATGTGTGGCGAAAAACTAACACTGCACATCACTCAGACACACCATCCCCACTGTCAAATATGGTGGTGGCAGCATCATGCTCTGGGGGTGCTTCTCTTTAGCAGGGACAGGGAAGCTTGTCAGAGTTGATGGGAAGATGGATGGAGCCAAAAACAGGACAATCTTGGAAGAAAACCTCTTGGAGTCAGCAAAAGACTGAGGAGGTTCACCTTCCAGCAGGACAACGACCCTAAATATAAAGCCAGGGCAACAATGGAATGGTTTAAAACAAAACATATCCATATGTTAGAATGGCCCAGTTAAAGTCCAGATCTAAATCCAATCGATAATCTGTGGCAAGATCTGAAAACTGCTGTTCACAAACGCTGTCCATCTAATCTGACTGAGCTGGAGCTGATTTGCAAAGAAGAATGGGCAAGGATTTCAGTCTCTAGATGTGCAAATCTGGTAGAGACATACCCTAAAAGACTGGCAGCTGTAAAAAAAAAAGGTGGTTCTACAAAGTATTGACTTAGGGGGCTGAATAATTCCGCACATCCCACTTTGCAGTTATTGATTTGTTAAAAATGTTTGGAATCATGTATGATTTTCGTTCCACTTCTCACCTGTACACCACTTTGTATTGGTCTTTCACGTGGTATTCCAATAAAATTGATTCATGTTTGTGGCAGTAATGTGACAAAATGTGGAAAACTTCAAGGGGGCCTAATACTTTTGCAAACCACTGTATTACAGACAGATCTCTCTTCATAGACAGGGAAGAAAGGTGTTTATTTTTTGAAGACTGAAATTGTTCTACCCGACCCAAACCCGACCTGCGGTTCTCTTTACTCGAACCCGACCCGCAACCAAGTGACATTGGTGTGACATTGCATGTTTCTGTATGTATGTTTGCGCATCTACTGTATGTTTGTATATTTGTGTGTTCGAGCATTAGGACCTGCCCCAAAGAACTTACAATTCAAGCAATGATCTTACACACAAACTGTCAGTATGTCTTTATGATTGAGGGGGGAACTCGGAGAAGCACAGAGAGAATATACAAATTGTTTTCAGAGGTTGCTAAGAAAGGGTTTGGACATTGGACTTCCGTTCTGCAAAGCATCAGTGCTAACAGGAAGCTGCCCATGCATCCTGTTTGAGGGGGAAGCCAGAGTGCCTGGAGGAAACAGGGAGAACACAGGAAGAATTACAGGGAGAACATAACATAAAACTCTGCAGATGCCTCCCAGGGTGAAAACAAACCCAGAACATTTTGGCTTCCCAATGAGCCACCATTTGTGTTCACTCCAGGTATTTGCATACAAGACATTATTTAATTAGCATTAGAATTATATACGTGTGGTAACTACTGACAAAATCAGGTCTGTTTTCATTATTGGACAAGAGTCCAATAATGTTTGGTTGGGATGAACAATATATGTTAAAATTCAGTAATAAAGATATCATGTTCTTTTAACTTACACAGCTGGATTTGTTTCCTTATTGATATCCAGCTGCCTTTTTCTGACTCCCAATACACCCTCTCACATCTGCTTGTGTTTCTCTCCCATCCCCTCCCATACCATACCAGATCGCTTCATATTCCCAGCATCCCCTATAAAATCAATCTTAGATTACTTTTTCCACCACCCCTCTCAGTTAGACACAAAAAAAATCTTTATTAAAAATAACACAAGTTCCCCCTGCCTTTGTTACTGTATTGTGGGAAGATGGTTTTAACTGTTCCTCCCCTTTCTCTCTGCCTGATCAGCTGTAAAAATGAACTTGAGTAAAGGAATTCTTTATTGCGGCCAAGTGGGTGTGTCTGCTACCATGATGATGCACATTGAGTGACAGCACCCCCAGCACAGGGGAAGACACACCCCAGGAGCTAGCACAACTATCCCATGCTGCTGCAAACAAACAAAGGGGGATTCTGGGGGAAAAAAAAAAGGTCGGAGGAGGGTTGGGGGGTGGTGTACTTTAAAATAAACCAAAGGGGAAAAAATGCTTTTTCCTCAGTGGACATACCCTTTAATACAGTACATGCAAAGGCCTGGCTGCAGTTTTCCAATGAACATCTGAATTATTCATAGGAGAACTGAGTAAACTTTACTCAAGTTGACCCCAAGAACACCATTCCCACCATCCTTTGACCCCAAGAACACCATTCCCACCATCCAACACGGAGGTGGACACATTTTGCTTTGGAAGAGTTTTTCTAATAAGGGGACAAAACACCTTCACCACATCGAAGGTAGGATAGACAGGACCATGTGCCATAAAATCTTGGGTGAGCACCTCCTACCCTCAGCCAGGGCATTGCAAATGGGTCATAGATGGGTATTCCAGCATGACAATGAACCTAAACACAAGGCCAAGGCAACAAAGTAGTGGTTCATAAAGAATCCCATTAAGGTTCTGGAGTGGCCTAGCCAGTCTCCACACCTTAAATCCATAGAAAATCTGAGGGAGCTGAGGGTTTGAGTTGCCAAACATCAGCCTCGAAACCTTACTGACTTGGAAAGGATCTGCAAATAGGAGACAAATTTACTTGGTTTTTATGAATAAGTGAGTAAGAATTTAGATTCTGGCATATGGTGTACTTGGGTTTTGCTGAAGCTTTTGATACTGTGCCACATAGGCGACTAATGTATATACTGAGGACTCTTGGCCTAGAAAAAAACATTTGTACATGGATAGAGAATTGGTTATTTGATCGCAAACTGAGAGTGGTGGTCAACGGAGCTACATCTTTGTGGGCTAAAGTTCTAAGTGGAGTGCCTCAGGGTTCCGTGCTGGGGCCACTTTTTAAAAATCAGTTTATAAATAACTTAGAAGGGGGCATTGAGTGCAAGGTCTCTGTGTTTGCTGATGACATTAAACTATGAGGAGCTTTGTAAACTTCAAATGATGTGCAATTGCTGCAAGCTGACCTAGGTAATTATCAAAATGGACAGCAGAATGGCAGATGAGATCCAATGTTAATAAATCAACAAGAAATACTCGAGGTACCTCCCAGGCGTCCAATCCCTTCTGGCCACCTCACTGCCAGATAGACAATACTAAAGAATAAAGAAAGTAGGGCTGTCCAGTCGTTTATAATTTACAAGGGGTAATCCCTCTTTATTGCAGTTACACCAACACACAAGGTTTCGGCTGCTAGGCCTTTATCAAGTGTTACAGGTCAGTGATACACATCCCTCTTTATACCCTCACAAAACAGTGCCACCCACTGCAGACAGTAAATCCACGAGGGTTGAATGAGAAACTGAGCCTGTCCTGTTTCTTATGGAAAAAAAATTTAAGAAAAAGTTTTTAGAAGATTTTAAACGATGTATCATAATGATAGTGATTAGGGTTTTATTGCACTGATGATTATATATGCACTGTCAGTATTGTATATGCGTGTTTTTCTGTACGTAGGTGGAATGGGGGAATGAAGAGAAGAAATAGGATCCCCTGTCTCCACCTAGTAAGTACCTTATGTTGTGAAAATGAAGGAGGAAGGTGTTTTGGACAAGAGCCAAGTGTTGGAAAGTACCACAGGAGGGAGCACTAGAAGAGGACACTGGGTGTTATGTGAACAGAGGACTACGGGTGGCACTGTTTTGTGAGGGTATAAAGAGGGATGTGTATCACTGACCTGTAACACTTGAAAAAGGCCTAGCGGCTGAAACGTTGTGTGTTGGTGTAACTGCAATAAAGAGATTACCCCTTGTAAATTATAAACGACTGGACAGCCCTAATTTCTTTATTCTTTACCAATGTTGATAAATGTAAGTTGATGCATTTGGGGTTTAAAAATGCTGGTGCCACCTACACCATAAGGCACCAGGTAATGTCCAGCCCCAAAATTTATCTTCTTTAAAATGTGTATTACCCCCCAAACCCCACTTTCTCAGAGTTCACACACTTCAAAGATGCCCCAGAGCTTACTTACCCGACCCGGTCCCTCGCCGCTTCTGCTCCGCGGCTGGTGCCAACAGCCACTCCACTTCCTGGTTGCGGCTGTCAGTTAAGGCGTGATGTGACGTCACGCCCAATCGTCTGACTGCCGCGACCAGGAAGAGCAGCTGTCAGTGCAGAAATCCCCTGCTCCTGTTTTTGCTTGCAACAAGCTCGAAACAGGAGCAAGGGACCGGGTAAGTAAGTGTGTGAACTCTGCGAAAGTGGGAAGTGGGGTTTGGGGGGAAATACACATTTTAAAGAAGATAATTTTGTGGGCTGGACTTGCCCTTTAAGCGAATCTAAGATTTGGGTTCTAGTAGATAACAAACTTAGTTGTAGCAAACAATGCAAGGCAGCAATGGCTAGAGCTAGCAAGATATTGTCTTGTATAAAGAGGGGAATTCAAGAGAAACATATTACTCTCTCTCTTAACAAGGCACTGGTAAGGCCTCATTTGGAATATGTGGTGCAGTTTTGGAATCCCATATACAAAATGGACATCTTGGAAATAGAAGCAGTTCAAAGAAGGGCAATTAAATTAATAAGGGGAATGGTGGGGCTTGACTATGAAGGCAGATTGGACAAGTTAGGGCTGTTTACATTAGAGAAGAAATGTGTGCGTGGGGATATGATCACAAATATATTAGGGTATTAATGTCCTTTATTATACCATTATTATACTATTCTCAATTTTAGAAACTTATCCAGGCCATTTTTAAAGCTGTACAATGAACTTGTCATTACCACATCTGCTGGAAGACAGTTCCACAGTTTAGCATTCTCAATGTAAAGAAACCTTTCCTAACCTGAAGATGAAACTTCTTTTCTTCTAACCTTAAAGGATGTCCACGAGTCCTCTGATATGACCTAATAGTGAACAATGCACCAGAGAGTCCATTGTATGGCCCATTAAAGGGTATGTCCACCCCCCAAACTAAATTTTGATATGTTGCAGAGAATTGCTATAAACCTAAACCTCACAAGGTTTATAGCACTCACAGCTGTCCCCATATGTACTTACCAGCCTTCGTTCCCCCGCTGCTTTCTGCTTAACTTCCATGCCTTTTTTGTGTATGGAAGTCAAGCAAGAGGGGCTTGACCGGCATCCACTCCTGTGACTGGCTAAGGCATCGTGCCTTACTCTAAACTCTCTGGTGCATTGTTCACTAATAGGTCATATCAGAGGACACGTGGACATACTTTACGATTAGAAGAAAAGAAGTTTCATCTTCAGGTTAGGAAAAGTTTCTTTACAGTGAGAACGGTGAAACTGTAGAACTGTCTTCCAGCAGATGTGATAATGGAAAGTTCATTGAATAGCTTTAAAAGTGAGCTAGATAAGTATTTAAAACTAAAATATATTGGGAATTACTGGTTTTAATTCATATACTGTAGTTCTGGTTGATCCAAGGATACTTTCCAATTGCTGTTTGGAGTCAGGACGGAATATATACAAACCCATTAACACCAGCTCTTTGAAATATACAACTATCAAACAAACAGGTCAGTAACATTAAGTAACATTAAAGGGCAT
This sequence comes from Hymenochirus boettgeri, assembly GCA_019447015.1. Taxonomy (NCBI): domain Eukaryota; kingdom Metazoa; phylum Chordata; class Amphibia; order Anura; family Pipidae; genus Hymenochirus; species Hymenochirus boettgeri. The sequence goes on along the minus strand of CM033471.1, from coordinate 218,344,458 downwards.
GTCCACCCTTAAAACTCAAATTTAACCCCATATTGGCCACACTCTGTAGTGTACAAAAATCCTTACCTTACATCCCAGCTCCTTATGGTTGCCATGCTGTGCCCCTCCAAAGTCCAGGAAAGTGTAGTGTAGAAGGTCTGGGTGACGCATCCTGCGTCTGTCTCAGCCTCAACCTCGACAAGGTCTGGGGATGCGCAGGAGAGTCCTCCCCCCTCCCTCTCCCTCACGTTTTCTTCGCCCTCCTCCTAGTGTAAAATCCCCAGTATATATTATATATATTGATCCCCCAGCCCCAACCGCCGTGTAACAGAATTCATAGAAAGTGCCCAGATAGTTACTTACCTCCCCACTATCCTCTGGCGTTCTGAGCAGCCGGCAGCCGTGTCCCTGATTGGCTGCCTCTCATTTCCGTGCAAGCAGAGGGCCTGGAGAGTGCCGCTGAGGATAGAGGGAAGGTAAGTACATATCGGGGCACTTTTATTACGGCGGTTGGAGCTGGGGGATCAATATGTATAATATATAAAAAGTTCAAAAAAGGGCTGGACATGTCCTTTAATTTTACCTTTTTTCCTGTATAAAAGAACTCCCAGAAGACATTTTAAACCAATACCATCCTGTGCCTTGCTACTCAAATAAAAATCTCCCTGCCAAAGCCAGTCAAAGCATGAATAGGATTGTCCTTCTTTGCATACTAATTTATCTACAGGTGTATATTCACAAATATTTTAAATTCTATTGTATCTGGGGCCCCTGTAATTACCTGGGCTCAAGTTGGACTCTAGGTTGCCTTGTGGATAATCCAGCTTTGCCCTGCACAGGAGATAGATGGTAAATGCCTAATTCCTGATTGTTTGTGCAGGCTGCTGGGTATTGGGTAAGTAACAGCTGGCTAGCCATAAACTGGTAACAAATGTTTTATAGCAATGTAAATAAGCTGTAATTTATCAGCAATCATTTCTAATGTATGGCTTAAGGTGACAAAAAAAGAAATCAAATCCCCCAAAATTCTAGGAAAAACAAAAACATGCATAAAATTAGGTCAGGTGGCCAGAGTCTCTTGAATGTGTCAGATATCACATGTGTAAACACACAAGCTTAACTTGTACGCAAGCCCTTTTGTTTTACACCAAGAAAAAAAAAAATACTTTCACTTAAGAATCAGCCTGTTTCTAATTAAACTGGAGCCGGTAACTGGTTGCCTAAGTTTTAATCAGCTTCAATCACCTATTGATCTGCATAAAGAAGCTAAGCAAAAATCATCTGAGTAAGAGATGGGTTGGGAATAAGAAGGTTTGAGAATAGACCCAGCAGCTAAGGGAAATAAAAAGTCCTGTTTTAAGCATCTGATAAAGAAGCTGTTCAGCACGGGAGCCCACAGCCCTGTGCAAAATGACTTTAACTAACCAGCAGAAATTTATCATCTTCAACCAAAATCAATGTGCTGATCAATTCCCCCCGAACACTGCCGTCTGCAGGGACTGGCTGGCAATTTAGGGAAATTACACCATGTAAATGCTTGTGGGTTTAATTGAACCATTTCATCAAGATGCTTTCCTTAGGCTCTCCCTCCATCTATCTGCCCTAGACCAGGCAGTCTGTCGTTTAATGCTTTCCTGGCAAGTGTTGCTCTATGCATGGGGCAGGACAGGCTAAAAGTAAGATAAAGGAACTGTGCATTACAAACGCAATGAATAAAACAGTAATGTGAAGCCAGTGCACAACTAGAGGTGAACAGGGTATTTATCTTATTTATTAGTCTAAGATTGGTGATACAAGGTTTTCAAAGGTTTCTCACCTTGTACATTAAACAAATGGAAACCATAGCCCCACAGTTAAAGTTCGATTAAACCCATCCAGTACCAGAGCTGTCTACCAGAAAGTCAGACATAAATAAGCCAAAATAAGCTGCACAGTCAAGTGATGGTAGATCTAAAAGAAAATAAAACCTGAGAATTGAAATTTAGTAAAGAACTTATCCACAGCACACAGAAAAGAGATTAGAATACTATACATTCAACTGGCCTTGAACTGCATCACTGCTCACCCACAGAAACAATTAATTAGACCATGATATAACGACCAGTGCTGTGTTTCTAACAGTGAGAGCAGGATGCATGCTGCATTCTGACAGTTGTTGGGAGACTTAACTGGTTCTGCGAGAAAGTTAAATTCAAATAAATGTGCGCGTTCTTAATTTACCATCACTAATAAAAGACATGCAGACATATTAAAAGTGATGGAGAAAGGTTAATGAGTTTAAATAAGCTACACCTACCGTTTCTCCATTTTCTGATTTCCGTTTTGTTTTTGAACTTACACAATGAGCTTTTGTTTATAGCTTTACAGCCTAGAATAGTTGTTGGAACAGAGGAATAATTAGAATAGCAGCTCTCTTTCCAATCCCTGAACCATTCACTATGAAGCTGGGTACACACAGTACCAATCTTTGAAACATGACAAACAGAATCTGTAAGATCCTGTCTGTCATCTTTTAAATATGTGGCTACACACAGTCCTGAGCATTATCTCTATATAAAGTAGGAAGATTGTTTGTGACTGGTACACACCCTAACGATCATGGCCAAGTACCTATATTACAGTACAGGGGAGCCAACCTTGATGGGGAAATTTCAGTCTGTAACGACCATTTCCAATGAAATTAGAATCGGACGATTCACCTGTACACAAAATACCAAAAAAGGACCGATCGGTAACTTGTGTACCCAGCTTAAGGCTAGCACAATGCAATTTTATTTCCTGGCTGACCGTGAGTGGTCGGCCAGGACGAATCACTGTCAGTCACAGCCAAAATGCCATAAACATTTTGCTGGCACAATCAATCACAGTTGTGATTTACAGACATACCCAATCGTCTGATCCGAACGAATGGGCAACCCTGGACGAACAGAGGACCACAGCCGTCCCCAAATACGGATGGAAAAATTGCATGGTGTTTACCTAGCCTAAATTACTCTATGAAGGGAAGATAAAGAGTGTCTTAAGAAGATTATCTAGAGAAGTAGGAGTCATAAGAAACAATAGGTTCATCAAAATACCCTACAAATGCTTATTGTTTAGTGCCACCCATTTTTATATTGTACTATTTAGTCATTATTGGTTGGAGGGTCTAGAGGGATGTAAAAAGGATGTAAAAAGGCGTGCAATTTTCACATGATCAGCTGAACAAACAGTCATACTGCATGATAATCATAGGTTATGGCTGCTAGGTTAAGCATCGTTCGTTGATCTTACAAACAGCCATACACGTTCAATTATTGTGCGGTGAAACATTGGTGGCTTGTTCGCAAAATTACAAAAGATGACACCCATCAAGATGCATAGACAAGGTCATCAACAATCCTGCTTATTCATTTGGCTGATCATTTGTGAGTTCCATTGAATAAAATGGGTTTACATATACCGGTATATACCATGATAATCCAAAGTTTGATTTTGCAAAAAACTGGAGTGTTTTCCTATTTATGTCCAACGTTTTGCAGGGTGCTAGCAAAGAGCATATAGAAAATACAGGAAACAACAAGCATAGTTGCTTTAAAAGAGTAGTTAGGAGTTTCAAGAATCAACAGAACAGAATTGAGAACATTACTGGGTAATGTAAAAGATGGCACCTTTATTTATATTTATAACTAATATCTATAGCGCTGATGGTTTCTCACTTTCCGGTGTTCCCTCAACGGCACAGTCTGGCCCATTCATTTTGACAGGTCAGACTGTTAATTCAACGTCACTCGAATTTGCAGGTACGTCGGAAAAGGAGTTGTAATGTATGGGCACCTTTTGAAAGACAATGATTTAGCCTAAAGATGTCTTTTAAACATTGTGAAGTATTTGGTGACACTTTCAAAACTAGCAAGAATATATAGGGGTGCTCTCTTAAACTAGCCATTCATACCATGTAAAGCTTTTGTTAGTTTCCAGGCTACTGCCCTGACTCCCCTCATTCCAGTCAATCACTGGCAAATATTAATCAGACCACAATTGCTGTTTCAGTGGACACATTAGCCTAAAATGGCTCATACATTTAACAATTACCTAAAATCTACTGAGCAATAATATTCAATCCAATAAGAAAAATTCTCTCATGTACAATAGACCAAAAGGGCCACACACAATACAATATACAATGGCCCCATGCATTTCTTGATCTCTACCATCAGGCAATTAATATGTGGTATTTCTTGGGGGAAACTCCTGTGTGTGCCTGCAGATTCTGTGACACCACCAAAAAAAGACATGACCATTCTGAAGAATTACCAATTTTGAACAGACACAATGTCAGAAAATGTACATTCCACAATAATAATTATTGCAGCACATGAGACTGGTTTTACTTCTATTCTACTGCACTGCAGTTGTTGGTAAACACAGAAAATATAGGCGGTTGACAACCTCTAGGAGCACATGCATGAGATCGGACAACACAGAAGTGAGAGGAGCTAACACGATTCCAAAGACCCATTATGATCAATTGTTTCATTCGAGGGTCAATCAGGTCAATGCAATTTAACCATTCATCAGTGCGGCTGAATGGAACACAATACACTAGTTTAGCCAGAGATCAAATGAACGGATCACAAGGGAATTGCCCTGTGCCTTTACATATCCCATTCAGATACAATTAGGAAGAAGAGGGATTACAAAGCAATAAAAACTTAAGCAAAATGGTACAGGATTAATGTTATCCTTAAACATGGAAAACGGCACCCTAGAAAATAAGGTACACAAGAAGCACTAGGAAAGATTACAGTACTTTTGGGTGAGCTGACATTACGCTATCGCCTACACAATTTCGCACACGGAGTTCTTTTTTTTTTAAAAAAATAGCAACAGCTGAATTAACCAGTTCCAATAAAGATTCTGGGATTTAAATGGTTACATCACAGCAGTTTCCCCTGCAGACACCAGTGCTTTACTGTAAGACACACTTGAGGGCTTATAGATATAAGCCTGAGCAGAAACATTCATGGTAAGCAGTCAGGAAAGCAAGTTCAGAACAAAAACAAACATCAATTATTAAATCACTAGCCTGCAGATATATAGAAATGAGTTATATTTACACACACATATTACATACACATATCGCCGCATTCAATTAGAAAAAGGGGTTTAGCCATGTAGCAATATTATTAAATGATACCACACAGAAGCCGGTTAGCAAATAAGTATTGTATGATAGTATTATTGTGTGGATGGGCCCAAAAAGACTGAACAGCATAGCATAAATCCAATGTTTTATAGCTCCAATAAAAGGTAATATGGTAGTTGAATAATCAGCAAAGAAAATCTGTATTTGAGTACACTGCGGTTGATGTTACTGGAACTAAGTTGTTGCCCCTGGCTACTGCACAGCAAACCCAAACCAGGGGAACACAATTAATATATTACATTTCTATACTGATCAGTTAATCTCGAAAGGAAACCTATATTCAGTAAATCCTATTGGTTGCTGAATATAAGCAAGGTGAGGGGGGCCAAAAGCGGCGGTCGCAATCCTGACAAATTACTACCGTCAGCATCTATGTCAGTCGGAACCACTGGAATATTTCTGTCGTTTGCTATCAACTCCCTTTACTTTAAGTAAAGAAAGGACAATACAATGCGCATGTGTGGGGGCATGTTTTGCTGAAAGATAGCATCATAACCACGTGTATGGCTACCGTTAATTCCCTCTAATAACTATAAGGCAGGGAAGTGATGAAACATCTTACGCAGTACACAATGTACTAAGAGCTGCCCACTTGCCTCATGAGAAAAGGCTGGTCTGCTTGAGATGCATTATCTCTTCCCAGTCTAAACAAACAGAATATTGTATTAGAACTTTCACTTTTTGAAATTTTTTTACAGAAATGTAAATTTTAAAAGCTTAGTTTATTGTACTGTGAAACTAGATATAAAATGCAATGACGTTTTATACGTTGTAGCTTAACAATAATAACATAAAAGATGTTTAGTACAGAATAAATAAAATAGAATCTAACTAGGAAAACTGAAATAGGACAGATGTCCCTGCACGTTGTATATTTCCTTAGTAACAGCCTCAGTACCAACTTTGGCAGTAAAAGAGTAACAGTGAAGTGACTTGGGAAAGAGGAACTGGCTTCTTGTTTGACTACTTCCAGGGTTCTGGACATATTGCTACACAAACAAGGTTTCATGTAATTGAATTACCAAAAACAAATCAATAAATGCATGCCATATTCCAGCACAGAACTTTCTGCATCTAGGTTCAGACTGTTTTGATAGGATGATGTGCCACTTGTTTGGGGGACCACTAATCAAGGGGAGTCCAGAAAAAGAATGATTGAACACACAGCTTAATATTTAGAAAATCCTTATGAACAATGAAAAAACAGGACTTACCAAAACACACTGCAGAAAATTACGTAATAAATAGATTAAGGTCCAGTATACACAAAACAGCATTTCACCCCGATCGGCCAGCTGGTAAAATATTTTAGTCGATCAGGTTACAACATCAACGCCAATTTCATCCAAATTGGAAGAAAATTTGATTGGATGTGTCAGCAAAATTTCAGCCAATTGCGCACCTTATTGAATATTGTTGGTGCCGCATTTTATTTTCAGACTACCGATTAGTTTATTGAACTATTAGCAATATCTAAATAGCAATTGCTGGGTTCTAAGTCAGGAAGAATGTATTTTAACATAAAGATTTCCTTTAAGTAGCATCTAGACTCATTGACTGTTTTATGATTTTTGAAGTGCTCCAGGGAACAGATATCTGAACCCAGTTTCCCTAGTTGTGTCATTCATTAAAGCCAGCCCACCCATGCCCACCAAAACTTCGGATTTATGAATGAAACCCTTTCATTATATATGTGTTATTGAAGATTGAGCACTGTTGATTATTTAAAGTGTTTCTTATATACAGGGTTGTTTTGTCTTCCCCAGTCCAGTTATGTTGCATGACATACAAAAAAATAACGTACATTTGTGTACATTTTACAAAAATATGGTTATACATTTGAAATGTGATTTACGCAAAACCAATTGCACTAGGTGTTGTTACAAATGACCATTAATATCTAAAACACGTTACTAATAAACTCTACACCTGGGAATGTTGGAGTTAATACATAAAACGATCCCTCAGTTTAGTATCCTAGAACAGTCTTAATTAAGGCTGGAAATAAATGAGCATTTTACCACATTCTGCAAAAAATCTGCAGAAAACTTATGTAGAAAAACACCAATTGCCAACCACAGCAGTTGTAACAAATGGTGTACCCTATATTGCCGCCAATAACCTATATTTTATCATGGAAAAAACGTGCTTGTGTTTCACTTGCCCCAAACTGTTCAGTTTAAGCAGAATTAGACTAATGAAAACAAACATTTGATGTGGACAGGGCACGTAATACGGCACAGAGGTTTATATGGATTATAAGATTTGCTTTCTGTTCAAATTTCAACGGAGCTTCCTTCCAAGTTCTGCTTCTCCAGAATGTAAACTGCAGAATTATTTGTCATGCTGGATTTTGTACATCTGTTATATATAAGGATTTGGACTACTGTTGTCAATAGAACACTATGTTATACAATAACACATGGTTTCCTTTCCAAAACAATCAGGATAAAAACAGAATACTCACTTGTACACTGTCCCTCCATTTCCATGTCCCAGTATTTCACGGCACTGGATGTCTAGCTCATTAATCTGCATAGTAAAAGAGAAAAGGATTGTGGGAAAAAATAAAAAGAGACAGCAAAGAAACATAGAGGTACTGAACTCATCACACCATAAATAAAGTGTCATTGAAGAAAGAAATAAACAGAAGAAAAAGAGAATGTATAAAAATATATCTAATGTATGAATGAAAAAAATGCAATTAAAAAAAAATCAAATATGAAAGACAAAACAGAAAAAGACAGTGCCAATCTCTAAATGTAAAGTGTCAGGAAAAAGCAACTTGAGGCCGTAAACAACACAGAGGGCAGGTCATTCCAAGTTCAGCTGCAAGAATGGTAGGATCAATACATTTGCCGTGCAATTTATAAAAGGTTATACCAAGGGACAGAGTGATGGAAAGTTTAATGGCAATTTGTTTACTTGGGTCATTTCATTAAAATTTGATAAAAGGTGTCATACTAGGATGATCTAGTTGAGGTGCGGTGGGTCAAAAAAAAAAAAAAGAAAGGCTGGGGTAAAGTAGACACTGTATGTAAGGCAAAATCCTTCCTTACCTTAGGCAATATCTGTATGATCTCTAATGTGGTAAATAAATGTTATGATGTCCACATAAGGCATATACATTTCTAGCGCCAGACAAAATCTCTGTTGGATTCATAGTCATAAAGAGACCAATTCTGTCTTGTCAGGGGACTGGTGTAAGATTTATTTAAATGAAACTCTTTTCAACTTAGTATCAAAAACTTAAGCTGGCCATGCTATTATTAGATATTCGATAGATTCAACCTTAGGCTGGGTACACACAGGCAGATTTTTCTGGCCAATCGACCGATACTAACGTGTATCGGTCGATTGGGCCGAAAAATCTGTGCAGCTTTCGGGCGCCGCTGCATCCGATGTTGATCGTCCGTATCAGACGAACAGACAATCGGACATGTCGATAAATCACGACTAAATCACAAGCCGCTCGGTTGTGACAAATAGTCCCTTTGTGTGTATACACCCTTACATCATCAGATCTATCAAAGAAATTAAATGTCAACCTTACTATGATCGGGCAAGGTGATTTTCCAAACATTGTGGGAATTTCTAGAGGTAAGATTTCTATTGTATGGCCAACATAAGCATCAATACTGTTAACTCCCAAGTGAAGCAAATATTTACAATATCACCAGAGTATACCTCGCTATTACTAATATATTGCAAATCCCTCCATGAACTTGTGCAATGCCCTGTCCATTTCACAAATGCAGCACTTGGTTGGTGATTCAGTAAAAAGCCTCCAACTAGAGCAGATAGTAGGTATGAGCTAGGGATCGGTTCGCTTCTAAACTGGAATGGAAGGACATGGTTGGCTCGACACTTCCATACCTGCAAGTGACCTATTAGAGCAGCGGCTGTCCTAACAAATTTCAGAAGATCTGGGACCCATACAAACTTTACCTTTACGAAACACAAGATAAGCGACATCATATACGCAGTGCAGTGCAGTGAAGAATGCTCTGATTTGTATGTGCGGGAGACCAAACAGCAACTGCATCAACGTATGGCCCAGCACAGAAGAGCCAATTACTCTGGTCAGGACTCAGCCGTGTACCTGCATCTTAAGGATAAAGGACATACCTTTGAAGATTGAAATGTTAACATATTGGCAAAGGAACGTGACTGGTTCAAGAGAGGTGTTAAGGAGGCTATTTATGTGAAAATAAGGAAACCAAGCCTAAATAGAGGTGTGTGTGTGTGTGTGTGTGGGGGGGGGGGGGTTCGACACCAACTGTCTGCCATGTACAATGCTGTTTTGACTCCTTACCCTGGGCGTTCCTATAACACCTCTTAGCCACTATCCAATCACGCCCTTAACACCTGTCTGTGATATGCTAATTGGGATTTTCCAGGGTACATAATTGCCACAGATTCTTGTAAAAGTCATTCTGAATTGAGAAAGCCAGTCGGATGACTAGCGAAATGTCTTCAAGAACTAAACTTCAAGTCCGGTTGATCTAATTAAATACAACAGAGAAACCTTTACTGATTAATTGGGCTAAATAGCCCCTCAGTTTTTACCCCCTAGGATAGCTAGAAGCTATACTGTTTTGTGGATTCCCTTCCCCCCCCCCCTAAATATATTTATTGTGTGCCCCATGTATTATAAACCTGTAAATAAGGTTACTTTCAGATGAACAGCAAATACTATCGCTAAAAGTATACTGAGCGATTCCCCGATGGTTACCACTATAGGAACGCTGCATGTTGCATTTCTCTAGCGGCAAACATCTGAAACCACCCAGGTTTGTTCTTTATGTGAAACAATCCTCAATCCTTAGAAATGGGGATCAGTAGTGCAGTAGAAAATGTTTAGTTCTGTATTAGGTACAGGCTAGAATATTTCTTTTTTTAACTGTTGCTACAGATTTAAAGGCTACTAACTAATATATGCATTTTTTAAAAGTAATGCATGCATCTACTGCAAGAGATTTAATATCAAATTTGCAGTCCTTTAGTATGCTGCCAACAATTTGCAATACATGCTAGGGTAAAATTCTAAAAGTAATTTAACCAGAGCTGTAAGGAATTTATTTAATGATGACTTTCCATGTATTTTCAGTCCTACACAATTCCCAAATCCAAACTCATCCACACCTATATGTACAAGAGTATTCTATATTACAAACATCTAGTTTCCTGCCCTCTTCTCCAAACATTTATTTTATTACAAGAACCTGAATGTTCATTATTCACTCCATACAATCAACTACACTTAATTACATTGACAGTGCTGTTACCAACACTTTACTAAAGGTTCCTACTAAGTTCAATTGCTCTCTGGAACAAGCACCTGCCTAATTCCATTATTCACACTCAACATGCATTTGCACAAATCTCTTCAAGCATTTACACATCTACACAAACAGCTTTATAATGATATTGCTTGCTATCTTAAAAACAACTATTTTATTCCATTAGTCTATAAATACTCCCACAAATCTATTACTAACTCTGCAGATGAAACATCTAGCTAATACCTTTACTCATTCCCTAAAGCAAAAACCAAGACTTTGTTTAACTGCATTGTAAAAATGAAGCTATATCTATCCTAACTCACAGCTACAAACACATACAATCTCTTATATTGTTCATTCTTTTGTGCAAGAATCATTCAGCATATTTATAATCTGATCCTACAACATTTATAATGTAGTTAAGTATGTGTTCTAGTATCTAGTAGAAGCAGCACAGCTTAGAAAAATGCTTCAGTAAAACAATAATTGTAGGCGGAACCATTTAAAACTATCTTAGAATTTACATTATTATATAGAGGTATTTAACTGGAGACAAGCTTTTCACCATTTTGTAGCATAGCACTAAAACACAGTAATAAAGCAAATTCTGCAAGCCACCGGCTTTGTGGATACTTTTATTACCATCTATTTTCACATCACCCGAATACAGGAAAACAGGGTTAAATCTGAATTTGCCAGTGATAGCCAAAGTAAACCTGACAGTTCCAGATTCTTTGAGCTGTCAGGGTCAGTAAATTTGCGTGAGTAAGGCGAGATTTTGACACTCCCAGCAAGGGCTACAAAGCTTCCTATCAAGCCCTGACACTATCAATAAGGGATCAATAAAGGCATTCAGCCAAAGTGACAGAAAAGAAATAAATATTTATACCACATAACTTGTATCAATGCAGTGCCGTAATGCTATTCCTTGGCTGTCAATATCTGATTATCTTGAAGAATGGCTTCTTGTTTTCTATTAATGATTTATAACAAGTGATATTAACATTTCAGCTGCTGAGAGTCGCCACATCCTTTGCTATCCTATTCAAGATAAATAATCAGGGGCTGGGTTAATTGTAACAACAGTAGATAGGCCAACACCTCATCATTCATTAAAAGATCTCTGCATCAATATGTGGAACTCTGTGGGCTTGTCAGGGTGCATCAAGTCATCCAGCCACATATACATTAATGATACAATCTATTAGGCTGGGTACACTCTGGTCGAGATTTGCCCCAACCAACCGTTCGCCACTAGCCGTGATAAAGCACCATCGGCTGCGGCAAAAGTAGACACGACTCTCAGTTCGCTGTGACTAATGACTGTGATGTAACTGCATTAACCATCACCCATTCGTCCGATCCGGACCACCTACACCATACACTATTTCTGACTGACCGATACACAGTACTATTCGTTGGACCGCTGGAAATATTCCAAGGTGTGTACCTAGCCTTAGGCACTGTTCTATTAATATGTGTATATTAAATAATATGATTTTCTTAAAAATAATAGTCTGTATTAAATCTAGAGAGTAGCCCATAATTTAGGTCTTAATTCTTTATTAGGAAACAAAAGGTAATATTGCCTAATTCAGTAGAATACCATATGTAGTTTTATAGAAGTAATAAAATACATACAAATAAAACACACGTGATGGGAGTCAATATCTAACTATGTTGGATGAGAGAAGTCTATTGAAATAAAATGAGTATCTGTGTGTAAGGGTGTCTGATCAAGGCATGTGTCCATACATAATGAATACTAGAGTTCCATTTCTACACAGAACTGGTGTCCACTACAAATAGCAGGAAAAAACGAGAACAGACAGCCTGATAGATGTGGAAATGTGAAGGGTCGGTGAGTGAGGAGGAGAAGGGCTGAGCAGGAGGGACCTTTAATTGTCTTCTTGACATGCTCAGCTATGACGACTTGATTCATGAAATGCCGATGAGTCTTGGAGGGGTCACGCAGGGAAGACGCTGAGATAATTAAGATTTCAAGCATCTGAACAAGGAGGGGAAGTGAGCAGCAGTTAGGAAATCAATAAGACCCTTTTATTTGCAGTGACACAGATGTCTTGGCCAATTGATCCTAATAGGGAGACTTGATAGCATCAGGCAGCTGCCTCCCCGGAGAAGGAATGGGACCCTGGTGGTTATCACATGCTCTGATCTCACACTTAACTTCCACTGGAAAGCAAAGCAAGGCCAGCAGTTGTTACACATACACATAACAAAACTGTCATGTCTAGATGGCTGTCATGCTAAACTGACACTTTATAATTGTTAAGTATACGCCTGGTGTCTATGAGGCACAAATGGGGCACATGTGATAATCGGAATTCTGGCCTTGGTATTGGTACAGGGTCTATCACAGTTTAGCCCCTATAGGAAGTATAAAACAATGCATCTTGAATTTGGGAAATATTGTACTTTACCATGGGTTCTAGTAGAAAAACAGAGCAATCATTTGTAAAGATGCTTGTAAGATTTAGACAATTATTAAGGATTCAATCAACTTCTGTTCAATTCATTTCCAGGGAATTATAAAAGAATTTTACATTTTGCTTAACACACGTAACTCTGTAGGGACTGGAATATTTACTATATTTTTAGACACTTTCCAACTAAAGCTAAAAGTTCGTACACAGCTTAGATTTCCCCCAGACTTCCAAGCCCCGACCGTCCCCCAATCCTGACGAATACCCGCTTCGGCCGATAGTCTTGGTGTGTATGCATTCGGTCCTGGGTGTTCGTCGGGATCGGGGGTCGGTCGGGGCTCAAAGGTCTGGAGGAAATTTAAGATGTGTAAAAACCTTAAGGCTGGATACACACAGGCAGATTTTTTAGGCCGACCGACTGATATTATCGTCTATCTGTTTTTGTCAGTCTCCCTTTTGTCTAGACCAATGGGCAATTGGACATGCCGGTAAATCACAGCCAATCATACGGCCTCCTATGGACTAAACGATCAATCGCGACAGACTATTGGTCGCTAGTGGCGAATTGCCGGGATGAAGAGTATACTGGTGTGTACAAGCCCTTTGTGTGTGAAAAAATGTTTCGCTTCCATAGGGGTGTTCGCTGGCAAAGCAGACTGTATCCCCCAACCCCTCAAAATGTTTGGTCTCTCTGCTTTGTCATGTTAATAAACGGGGAATTGGCCCATTTTGGAACCAGTATTGGGAATCATGTATGATTCTTTAATTCTATCTTTTTAATCTGTTTAAGTTGGGGTACTGCTAAAGTAAACAATACCAGAATTAATTTAAAGATATGATTACTATGTGCCACCCCTACACCTTAACTCAGAAATCAACTTTTTTATTTTTTTTTATTTCCCTCCTAGTGGAGGTAGTTTGTTTTTTAAATCCCCTCCAAATGGAGGAAGTTTGTTTATTAATAAAATGGAGTATATATGGTTAACAGTTTCATCATTATTTGTCTAGTGGAGGTAGTTATACTAAGATGTCAATACAATCTTTGGAAACAAGACATATTGGAGGAATTGGTAGGCAACATTTCTTATAATAAAACTTTTTTATTCCAATGCTAAAGGAATCAACTTTTGCCATTAAGCTTTACAATTAAAAGCATTTCAGTCAAACATAATTACTATCAGTATTTACACCAGCCTTATCTTTTTTCTTCATATGGGCAAAATGCATGTCCATGACTAATGTCATAAACAATAGATATACCATTGACAAATTTCTACAAATATTAGTCCCTTTAACAGAAAAACATACCTGCCCATTGGCCAAAATCTTTTTCAACTCAGCAGATGACTTCTTGAGGCTTTAAAAAATAAAAATCCCTTTAAACTACATGGTCACTGGAATGACATACAAGCACTTGACATTATATGTCACTTTACTGGTTTTAGGCATATATATTTACATGTTTCCCATTCTTATATATAGACAGAAGAAAAGGTAAGTGTTCATCTCTTAAGGTTTCTTGTATGTATTTAACCACCATCAGACTTAAGGACAAGTCCACCCTTAAAACGAAAAACTTCCCCATGGTCCAACAGATATATCCAGCACATTATTAGATATATTAATAATCAGATATTTATAGCTCCCCATTCTGGCAGAGGAATTTGGCTCCTCCCATGCAGTCAACCAAGGTCAACCAAGGCTCTGACTGATGACACCACAGCCAGTCAGTGATTGCTCCTTTCCCTGCTGCTGCCTCTGCATATGCTCAACTTTCTAAAAGCTCATTGAGCAGGGGGAGGAGGCGGAGATAATGAAGGTAATACTTATCATTAAATATTTGGTTAGGATCAAATAAAGGACAGGTGACTGGGTACATACAAAGGGACTATTTGTAGTGTTTGCTACGAGTGACCACTCGGCCAGGACAAATGTCTGTCGGTCACGGCAATAGTGGCGGTACTCTTTCAAAAGAGTAATAGTTTTTTTTCCTGATTTAGAGCTTCTCTCTGCCTTCAATTAGCCACACTGTAAAGGGGGCGTAACAATTCTGTTTGCCTGTAACTGTCACTCAAAACTAGCATGTGAGAAAACACTCATCCACCCATCCTTGATCAGCTTGATTATGTAGGCTGTATCCTAGCAACCGAACAGTTCAAGTTTGTTTCACTGGCAGAGGAGGAGAGAGGTTGCAACAGACATTCCAATCAGCCAATGGCAAGTGATACATTAATCATGGCCCTGGTCCGTCTAGGAGGCAGGCTTTTAGCACTCATCTTTGCTGTGTGATATCTAAGTGAAGGCAACACGATTGTAAATGAGAGTAAGCGATTTCAGCTGCTGGAACTGTGGACATGTAATGGGGGAGAAGTTGTTTTTTGGGTATTGTTGTCCTTTAAACAAAAATAACTTTTATTGAATCTCCCTGATAGTTCCCAATTTGATTTTGGTGCGGTTATTCTGTATCATTTTTTGAAGATCACTACAGGTAACACAGATCCTTCTTTCACTGGAATTTGAGTATAGTTTTTTGCATAGACAGGGGATGTTTTCAACAGTCACATTAAATACAGTTGGTTTACATTTTAAAGATGAAATTTTACTCACAGCTGCCCCCTTCATGTTGTCTTGCTGTAAGGAAAACAATAGAAACTGACACTTCATGCACACAGCCTGAGGATGATGCATTTCTAGGCCAAGCCAAACAACTAAATGCACAATGCTTGGTGCAAACACCTACCTATTGCTGGAGAGTTTGTCTGACACAGAAGGACTACTGCTACTGGAAGTTCCGGCTCTGGTGTTCACCTGTAGGAAGGGGAAGGGGAATGTTGCAGAGTTAACTGTAAGAAACAGCTTAAAGGGACACTATACTGAAAAAATGCTGCATGCCTTCAATCCAGCACACATTTTTTTTAGGAGCAGTACCCCCCCTCCCTCTTTTAGCCACTCCTACTTCCATCCAACCTGATTTTGTTCCCACAAGCCCACTGTCAAGCCTGCACACAGCATACAGCATCCCAACTATCAAAACTCTGTCACCATTCCAGCTACAATAAAACTACTCACAGAAGAATAGTTTTTGAGAGCAAGGAACTTTTTTTCTAGTTTTAGATTGGATATCTAAAGAAATAGGGGTCAGATTTTGCAATTTGCAATTTTTCAGCCTGATCAACTGATAGTTCAGTGTATTGGTCAACCAGGCAGGACAAATTGCATGGGTTTTCAGATGACTGCGACCAGTGTCCGGCCGTTCGTTTGTCCAAATCAGACGAAATGGTGATTGGACGCATGCGAAAACCACAATCACGCGGTCCACTGCAGTCAACTGTGGGCCCTGGCTAATTTTGCCCAGATCAAGAGTCCTTTGTCCTGGCCGATTGATCAGTGGGTTGTGCCAACCACCTACAATTTCTTATCGTCAATGTGTAATATTCTCCTTAGTAGGCTTAGTACACACAGGTCAATTCTGACCAGATATTCCTGCCCAACAGTACCAATCAATAACCCAATTGGTAGTCTGTCGATCAGTAATAAAAGTGGTACTGCCATTGATATTTTAACCTGAAAAATCACAACAATGGGTCAGGCCTAAATACTGACACGTGTGACCTAAAATATGTGTCGGAGAAAGAGTACAAAGGGCGATAAAGGCTCGTACACATGTGCGATCGCGGGTCCCGACCCACGGCGCACAATGTGTACGAACGAACGTTTCGGCCTGTGTGAAGGCCCTTTATCGTCCGAAATGGTTGTTTGTTCGGGGATTGTTGAATGACTGACTTGGTGGATCACCCAACAAACGACCGTTTCGGCTGAAAAAGCGCCTACACATGGCCCGATTATCGGCCGAAAAGTTTGTTCGTACACATTGTGTGTCGCAGGTCGAGACCCGCGGTCGCGCGTGTGTACGAGCCTTAATCCTGGGCCACAAATTTCAAAAGAATACTCAAAAATCATCCCTGGAAAAACTGCACAGTGCACATTACTAACCAATTCCATAGTTATATATCCCGGGGGGGTCTGTACTTTAGGCCTTCTGCTGTCCTACAGTCTAATCTGAAATCCCCAGAATTTGGACTGAGGTGCTGATTAAATCATTCATTTTATTAATAAAAACTTGCAAAATATATACTTTGCCTCGCTAAGCAACCACTTCTCTTTGGTTTGCAGTGAAAGGGTTAATGTGATAACTGCTGGTAATGAAAATACAGCAAAGCGGAGATGCAGATCTGCATGTTTTTCTTAGTATCCCCTATATTTGTTTCTACTGTTCCTGCCATGAAATGCAAGTCCTGCTTGTCAGCATTGCTGTAAGTGCAGTTTTTTTTTCTGACATTTCAATAAGTGGAACACAGCATTTCAAATCCATCCAACTTTACTGAAACAATTATTGAAATACCTACCTTGAGGCCATGTATGTTCCGCTTCCCGGGAGGCTTGCAGGCTGCAATAGTAATAGACTAAATTGTAGATCACATTGGGGCCATTTACAATTCCAGTCCCCCCCTCCTCCTTCCTTTGAAATGAATCGTTTAAAAAGAAATGAGAGTGACACCAAAATTAGCAGCGAGGAATGATTGAAGAGAGGAGTGAGAAGGGTCCCAGTAGACAGGATCCTTTCTGTGAAATCACAGACCCTCCTGACACCTTCTCATCTAAATTCTAATTTCTGCTTAAAACACATAATAAACACACACACAGTAAGCTAAAACTGATTGTGTGCTGCCCTTAATTCCATATTCTTGAGCAGGTGCAGAAATACTGGGAATTCCTTGTGATAGGAAAGACAGACTACATATCAATATTCAGGATGCTTGCCACGTGCTGCCTGTCAGTGTACAGCTTGTTATTAAATGATCCTAATATCTCTCTTACAAAGGGCAGTCAGGGCTTATTTCACACCACAGACAGAAGCAATACACAGGTATAAATAACATTGACCCACAGATAGATACTTATATAACCACAGGAAAGCTGCATCTGCAGAATTGCATTTGAAAATAGAACGAAGGAAATTGCTTCTACTTTAGTTTAACCATTGGGAGAAGACAAGGTTAGAAAGCTATGACTTTGATTCATTCTCCTACATTCAATGACTGCAGGAAATTACACACTGACTTAACAAAATATTTGTATGGAACAATGGCTGCTTTTCCTGGCCCTTTATGAATTAACCGCATGAATATAATAGGATTGATATTATATGCATATGTCAAGGGAGTTTACAAGACTAGTCGACAGTGAGATGTCATTAAAACCAGAGAGGGGCTTCTTAAAAAATTATTAATTATTACGCAACATTATGTCATTTAAACAAAAACTGTTTTTAAAAAAAGCTAAAATGTTACAGATATTCAGGAAACCTTAAAAAGGGATATAGCATATCTATGCCCACAAGGCTTTTATTTATCTGTTTTTTCATTGGCTCAATAGTTTACCTCTATTTGTGTTGTGATTCACACAATGAACGATTCCCTTATATGGCCGATTTGCATCCTAGAACGTTTTTCGGTAAAGGGATGAACACATAACACAGGGATGATATATTCATTATTCTAAGTGCACATTTTTTCTTGACAGACCTTTTTATTTTCCCCTTCAGTATTAGCATGCAAAAGGAGGGTTATTACAAAACTTCCATTCTCGTGTCTTTGTGCTCCTACAATTCTATTAAATTCATGCAAAACACAGAGAGAAGTGTCAAGTCCTTTCATTAGAGCATGGCTCCTCACAGCAGCACAATCTCATACTCAGCTCTGTCACTGCTACATGACAAATAAACATGATTATTCTGAATATAAAAACGCTCACAGGTCTTGGCTCACACAGAGCAGGCTGCTCCCTTTTCACGTCCCTTGCGCGCCACAAATTGTTGTTAAAGTCACTGTCAATTTTGATGGATTGTCTTGAAGCAAAGAATTAAATTTTTGCCCCCTGCTCTGTCTCGGTGGAATGCATATTTAACCCCTGCTGTGTCAGCAGAGAGTGTGCTGTGCCCCAGCTATTAACAATCGTCACACACTCTATAATTACTGCACACATCAATAAGCCTTTGTGCAACGCAGCAAGATGTGAAGTAATGTATCAGTGCAGGAGGCGGGGAACAGGTGCATGCCTTCCTGCCTTTGTTACTAAAGGATGGGTGAGCAAATATTTGCCAGGTCTGATACTGGACTTCATGCTAAAATATCCTGATTTATAGGGCTGGGTATCATGTTGGTATTAGATCATACACAGGGATCTCTTACTAGTGCAAACTTATAATTTCCTTCTAATGACAACAAATTAGCATGTTCATCATACTTGTATAATCAACCCAGCAATCTAAAACTGGAAAACTGACAGACCAGTAAATTCAGGGTCATAACGAAGCTTAACTAAGGCGCCTAGTAGTGATGTCATTACGCTGCGCGAGGTATTAAGTGAGACAGGCGTCGCGTATGGACGTTATCCTGCAGATCAGCGCAAAGTTCCAGGCAGAACACTTGCTTCTAATGTAAGTTTGCTTGTACATAGCGATTGGCAGCCAGATTGGGGGGAAAGAATTCACAATTATTTACTGTGACCCAAGTGAGTACTTAGCTCTCTTACTTACCTCACTGAACTTGGGGGCCTTTCCTGGGGAGTGCTGTCCATAAAAAAGCCTCATTCCTTGGCACTGCAGTGTTTAGAAAGCATGCTGGAAGTTGTAGTTTCCAAAACATCTGGAGTGCCAAGGAATAAGGCTTTTTTAAGGACAGCAGAGTTCCCATACGGTAATAGCCATACTGGATTTGGCTATTACTGTATGGGACTACTGCTGTCCATTTAAAGGGCAAATAAATACAGTATTAAAATGCAGTAGTGGTCATACTGTCAACCCTCGGCTTATACTCGAGTCAATCACGGTTTCTTACTTTTTGAGGTAAAAATGGGTACCTCGGCTTATACTCGGGTCGGCTTATACTCGAGTATATACAATATCCATCAACGTGGTGAAACAAACGTTACACTTTAAAATGGAACCCTTTCCACATTTTTATCTCAATAATTAATATTCCACTATTGTGTAAGTCCTCAAATATCAATGTGTTGTCTCTTTGGTTTTATATACGGTATAATCCAAAATCTGCACCCCAAAGATTATAATGTGCTTACTTACACTTCAATATGTGATCTTCTTTAGGAGTTACATGCAGGAACAATCTCTGTTTATAACTAGAGATGTAATGTGGGTTTGAATATAACCCGGTTTCGAATCAAATCTGAGGGTTTCAAAGTCCCGACAAAACTTTCGGAACTTCTGAATTTCACGGAACCCGGATTTTCCGAATTATATCAAAAATCGAAAATAGACTATTATCGAAAATGACCCTAGAAAGTAATGAAAGATTTTCGGTAACCCTCGAAAGTAACGCTCGATTTCGGTAACCCTCCAAAATAGAATACGGAAGCTTAAATATAGCCTGATTGTGAGGAAAGATAGCTGTAAAATAAGTTTTGGTTATATTTACAGGTTCCCCCAGACCATTCCCCAGGTCTCTGTGTCATTTACAGTAACCTACTATTACTATTTGGACAGAAACTTTTTTAAAAAATTCTCTCATAGACTTCTATGGGTTCGTTTTTCGAATTTCGAAAATTTCAAAAACTGAAAATGGACAAGATTAAACAGTTTCGAACATCTCTATTTATAACCTGACCAGCCTCTCCCCCAATACACTGTACTAAAGTATGCCTGGAATTAAGTTGTTTTCACAGATCAGCAGGATATGACATTGCCTTATGATCACAAAGGTCTGTTTTTAAGGTTGTTCACAATGCTTTTTCTAGACTGCCCTCTGAAATTGAAACAAACTTTATAACAGTAAAGCAATGTGCTGTTTTACCCAGATATCAATATTAAAACACGAGTATAAGAATTAAATGGGACAGGGCTTTTACAGAGCTGCATAAATCTAAACCAAAAATCATAAGTGTGAGTGGGAACATATGTAATCATCTCTCTTAACGATCATGCTTTTTTAAGGTTTAGCTACAAAATTATTCTACATCCTGTGGGATCCCTTTACATCCTCTGTACAATAAAGCAAGAGCATATAGTGTAGTGGATAAGAGACTTACCACGTGGGTAGATCTGTAGAGGTTCAATCAATGGTCCACTCCCCTGCTGCTCAAGGACCATACTGCAGTACTACAAAGGAAAAACAAGAGCTATGACAAAGCTTGAATTTCACCATCCAGGAAAACTTGATAGAATCAGTGTGTGAGCCCCCATTCACAATACCTAGGATGCCACCTCAAACGAAAAAGGACACAAAAAGGACACAAGCTCAACACTTGCAATCCTTGTTTAAAAATCAAGTAGTAGGTAAAATGTTAAAGAATTATAACCACATGGATTGTCCGTCAGAATGGAATATCATTTTTTAGGATTCCATTATAGAAAAGACCCTTGAAATAAACTGTTACTATAGATGCTTATCTGCCAGATCAACTGCAGACCTGCAAAAGCTGTTCCTATTAATGGAAATTACAGTAAAACTTTCATTTTCTCATTGCCAGTTATCCATAAAGTCAGTGAGTGTGACATCTGATGATTGTTCTGTTTTAATACATTTGCATTAAAGCCCCTAATCTATTTTTAAGCATGTTATATTTCAAGTACTAGCATATTTGCCTATAGCATCGACACAATTCTAGTCAGGAAAGCCCAATAACGCCATACACTGGTGCACAGAGCATGCAAACAGACAGTCTCTGCATTCTTGGAACCATACAGCCAGTTCCATCCCTGTTTTTTTTAGTCATTTTTACCAGAACCCAACATTTACATGAACTAGAGGAAATGGAAAATCCCACTAGAATAGGAAGTAAGAAAGGCAGCTGACAGCCTTGAGGGGGTTAATCAGCAATGAGCCGTAACTTTAAGTACTGCATAAAAAAAGCTAAGAAATTGATAGTTCATTTATCCGGCAAAATACCTAATGCACAAGTCATTAAGAGAGATTATTTCTAATGTGTAGCTCACATTAAAAAACATCAAGCGAGACCCCAACCCTCCAAGTCGCTGAAGAGCATTAATTTCCCTAGGACTTGACAAGACAGCCGTGGGACAAAATGTCCGATTGGCAGATCTAAAGGTAGACCTAAATCAGCAAACATGTGGCCTTTCTACAGTTGAACACTTCACTTCTCAGCAGCATATACAATCTCCCATTGCATTACTAGCAGTTTTGGAATACTGCCTTATTTAAATTAGGAACAATACCTATAACACTTGTTGAAAGGTGTATAAAAGCTGTTCAGAGTAGATGCCCTGTTGAGAGCTATGGTAAATATTTTAGCCTACAAAAGATACACCACCGTTTATTTTTAACGTTTTTATTTTTGACTGTTCGTGAAAATGTAACTTTTAAAGGAGAATTATATTGCATATAAAGTTTTTTTTAAAAACTAAAATGAAAAGTGTCTGAGGCCCTGCCTTTCTACCTCCCCAAAAAGCCAAAAAATGATGAGGGAGGTCCAGACGCTGAGCTTAAAGTGATAACTAGAGATTTATTACTCCATCAGAACAAAGCAAAACAGTGGCAACCTTTCGGGCCCACACTTAGGGCTAGGCCACACTAGCGCATTTGCGCACACGTTTTCACTTGCGATTGCGCATGCAATTTTTTATAACATGGAAATCGCAGGAACGCGGACATTCCTGCGATTGCGTGTACATTTTCGTTCATTGCACATGCAATCACACGCGATAACGCTCGCAATTGCTTGCGCGATTTAGTGCGTTGGAGTGTGGCCTTAGCCTAAGCCCTTTTTCATACCTAAATTAAAGTGACTACTAACAAACTTTATAACCACATTGTGTCTGCCCACATCTCGTTAGGGCAAATCAGTGCAGAATTTCATTTTAAGTGCAAAACCTCTTAAGAGTATACCATTGCAAATCCTCATTTAAAGTGACAGTGCTAAATTTTTAAAAAATTAACTTAGAAAGATATCACACCGTATGTTAGAAAATTATTAGTAAAAATTCACTGAAATATATTATACTTGATATACTTAAAAACAGAGCTTCCTTAAAAAAATCAGAGTTAAATATAGAGTCCAAAAAGTGTGCATACATCATCTTAATATACATATAAAATGTCCGTTTAATATTCAAAAATAGTCCATCTTTATTTATATTCTCTCAATGGAGCTACTGAGAGTCTAAAGTTCTTACTTATGGTTCAATGTTCTGCTTTACTTTGGTCCTTTAAAAACACATATATATGGACCATAAATATAATTAGTATTTAACAAATAGATAAAAATAAAAAGTGAAGTCACACAAAAACACATAAGTTCTGATTTTCGTTTTTGCCTATATAAACATGCGCGGTGTGTATTCCCTGTTCATAACTTTCGGCCACATAGTGTCTCATTTATTAATCTATTTCAGCTCTAATTCTTGCAACTTCCTTAATCTATTCCCTATCTATTTCTATATATGTCTGGCTGTATGGAAATGTGCTGGGACTGGTAAATGTGTGGCTGCCTTCCTGATTGTTGACTTGTGTTGTGTCAAATGTTCCTTCATTCGCTGTGTCGTTTCCCCTACATACAGTAGGCCACCAGGGCATTTAAGTATGTACACCACAAATGACATATTACACGTATATTGTCCCCTTATGTAAAATTTCTTTCCATTATGAGGATGTGTAAAATAGCCGCTTCTAATGACAATTGTTACAGTGGGTACATCCCAAACAGGGAAATGTGCCCATTCTGAGTGTTCCTAATGTATGATGTTCTTCTCGCCACGATCCTATATCTGATTTAATTAGAAATATTATTTCTATGAGGAGAGGCAGCAAGAAGAAAATGGTTTCTGGCAGTTTTCCCTGAGTGCTTCAGCACTATATTTAAAGGGTATCTCCACCTTCATTTTTAACTTTTGCTGTGGTGTAGGGGACCCTATCCCACCCCTAAACGCCATGTTTGTTTGCTAAAAAACTAATCAGTAATGAACTTACAGAGCTTCGGTTCCCCGTCGTTCTCATCTGGCCCTCTGCTTGCATGAAAGCAGAGGGCCGGACCGGCAGCCAGGTCTGTGATTGGCCAAGAGGCAGCCAATCACAGACGCGTCTGCTTTCAGTGTAGTACATCGGGGCTCTTTTAGTATATTCCAGATTAGTTTTTTGTAAACAAACATAGCGGTTGGGGGTGGGGTCCCCTGCACTACAGAAAAAGGATTAACAGGTAGGGCACCAGGCAGCAAACAGGGATCGGGAGGGAGGGGGAGGCTAAACTGGGCATGCCAGAGACCTCTCAGAGGAAAGGTAAGGGGCAGAAACCATTTTACACACAGGAAGGCTCCTACTCTTCCCTTTCTCGGCTAGACACTGCAGGATAACCATTTGAAGCAGAGGAGTAAGGTAAAGATTTTTTTAACACTAAACAGTGGGGCCAGTAGTGGGGGAAATTTTAGTTTGCGGGTGGACATGCCCTTTAATACAGGAAAGCCCATGGCATTAACCTGGCAGATGGAAACTGTGTGTCTGATAGCTCCTCAATGAAAAAATATTTGGAGGTAGGAATAATCAAAGCTATGTTTATGTTATATCAAACTACTCTGAAGATTCATGGCATTGAAAATGTCTTATTTTCAAATATAGTGGTGTAAATTGGACTTTTAGTTGACTTTATACTTTTCATCAATTAAATAAGATGTGGTTAAATTACACCTCATAGTAACATAGTAATTGAGGTTGAATAAAGACATACGTCCATCAAGTCCAACCTATTCACCCTCTTTTTTTTTTCCTTAACCCTACCTAACAGTTGATCCAGAGGAAGGCAAAAAAAAAACTGCAAAAAAGTGGGAAAAAATTCCTTTAACGGCAATCAGAAAGTATCCCTGGATCAACCAGATATATATATATATATATATATATATATATAATATTTATTAGTAAACAATGCACCAGAGAGTTCATTGTATGGCCCATTAATATATTTGTATAAGGTTATCATATCCCCATGCAAACCTTGCTTGTCCAATGTAAACAGCCCTAACTTGTCTAATCTGCCTGCATATTCAAGCCCCCTCCATTCCCCTTATTAATTTAGTTGCACTTCTCTGAACTGCTTCCATTTCCAAGATGTCCCTTTTGTATATGGGATTCCAAAACTGCACCGCATATTCCAAATGAGGCCTTACCACTCATAGACTTGAGAATAGCTAGTGTATACAGAGAAGGGAGAAAGTGAGAAGGAAAAGGATCTCTAGTAGAATTTTAAAATAACATTAAGATACCTACATATGACAGCATGGCCTTCATCTCCTCATCACTCCTAACTGTAATTCTGTCTCCATCTTCATCTTCATCTAAATGGGGGAGGGAAAAACAACAAAATGTCCCTGAATTATTTGAGCTAGGCCACACTAGGGCATTCCTCCCGCTATTACGGCTGCGTTTTGCAAACCACTGTAACGTGTGAGAAACGTACACTGCATTGCAAAGTGGGTGGCTACATGAAATGAGCTGCTTTGTGTTTTTTGAGCGCATGCGATCACCATTTTCTCCCAATTCGCATGCGCTCCGATAATGAAAAATTTTGCAAATCACACCACAAACAGCGCTTTTCACCCGCGTTACTGTCTGCTCCAGTGTGGCCGCAGCCTGATATACACAATTTGTGCAGGCTACATTCACCTTTTGGGTGTACAGGTACAACTTTTTATAAAATATTTAGAATGGTTAAAATAGGCCAAGATATTTACTATGTAGTAAAAGTATTATTTTAATGCTTTTGTCCACACACAAAATGAAATTTCTTATACATTAAAACTCACATTGCCCTTAAGAGTTAAGCAGACTTCCAGATGATATCATGGCTAATGACCAGAGGGTCTAACTGGGGATTCTGCCACTGAGAATGTGCAAAAGCAGTCTGAGCTTTCACTAAGCTTAGAGGGGGCGAGGGCAACAAGCATTGGGCTGAATCAGTCCTTCCGCAACAATAACATTTATACAGTGCTTTTCTCGTATGGACTCAAACCAGTAGGAGTGTGAGTATTATCAGGTTGGGGATGAACCTGCCCTTTAATTCTATAACTTTACACAAGGTATTTCTACCAGTCTTTCTTATTTATGAGGTTCTGCAATCACCTCTTAATGTTTGCAGGGGGCACTGGTGTCTATCACTTTCTCCACTTCTAAAGTGTTTACTTAACTCCCTGAAATGTTACTTTACTGTGCATATGTCCAGAAAGGAGATAATCTGGAAGTAGAGCAGAAACATGACAGCCATAAGCACACAGGGACAGCTTCTAGAGATGACTGCAGTACTCATAAAGAAGAACAGAGGTAGGAACACTCAATGTTATATTCTCCCAATAGTCCCAAACAATTATTGGTAAAAATTTGTTAAAATGAGTATAATGGTCCTTCAAACTATTATGGGATTTCAATATCACTAGTAAAGGAGAAGCATGATACAAAATTAAATGCTATTTTAATTAAATTATAGCATTCTGGGATTAAAATAATTTAGCACTTAAGTTTCTAATTATCCAGGGAGGACAACTTAAGCCTCAGAACAACACTGATGACAAAGCAATTTAATATAAATATAGCAATCTGCAGCTCACTTCTCATTTTGGCCCCAATTTTGGAAAATGTTGGACTACAATGTTGTGCTAAACATAACACATTCCAAGGGGAGCCATAAAGCCAGAGCAACTTATCTTCTCATTTCCTGCAATGCAGTAAAAATCTCAAAGTAATTACTGCAAGAACCAGGAAGGTTAGCGGAGTACCACACTTTGGATATCCCCAAATGTATTTAAGAATGTTGCTCACTTACATTCAAATGCTGTGGTTGTTGCATCTGGGAGAACTTGACCAATCACGTCCTGGAATAAAAAAAAAACAAGGTAAGTGACAATATAAGCTGTTAATATAAGCTGTTCTATAAAATAATAGAACAGTACTTGCATAAATATAAGAAACGTTTTACTAGAAATATAGTCACAAGTAGGACAGGCTACATAGACCATTGTACATCTTTGTTAATAGACAATTATAATAGTTTCAATAGACATACACTTGTCTCAATATGTAGTTAGGTGTGTACACCATTGAATTGCTTAATAGGGTTACTCCCTATTTCAGAAATGATTAAGGAAATCCAATTGATGTACTACCTTTGCACCACTAAATCTTGAGCAGATTTTGTCAATCAACTGAGCAGTTTAAGGGTGAGGCCACACTAAGCTGAGATCCTTGTAATTTTGGGGTATCTGAGAGCATGCAAATCGAACCAAAAATGGTGATTGCATGCGCTCCAATCAACGGATCCCAGCGCAAACAGCCCCAACGCATAGTGTGGCCACACCAATTGGCCACACTAGTGTGTGCTTTTTAACAAGCGAACGGCCTAATGTGGCCTAGCCCTAAAGTAGTAGCAGTGACAGCAACTCAATGCTATGCACTCGCCACTTCCCACCTCCTTATTGATGGAAACTTTCCCCCTTGCCACAATCAACTTTTAATCAATATACTGCTTAAAAGTTGATCGAGAGTACATGAAAGATCGATAAATCGGCACAGTATGTCCAAGGCCCCACTAAATGTGAGCGTTGATTGCCGATTGCGCTGCGATCCGTTATTTTCCAAATCAATTGATCGCAGCTTAAACGACACCAGCACACACTTGTGTGTGATCACTCCAATTGGGCCACCCCAGTGTGCGCTTTTTAACACGCAATCCGATTGCAATCGCATTGCTTGTTATATTGCTCTGATGTGGCCTAGCCCTAAGGGGAATCCATATTTGACCGATTCAATTAAGGATGAGGCCACACTCTAGTGCTTACAAGTGCATTACGATTAGGCCACACTAGTGGATCGGGTGTTAAAACACGCTGGTGTAGCCTAGCCCCATGTGATCCATATAAACATCTTTTGAGGAAAGCACACTTTTGTCAAATTACTGTTAAAAAAACACTGAACTTACCTCATACACACGTCTGATACTTTGTCAATCCGCCATGGCAGATCAACGTCGCCCTACTGAATGCATAAACACGTGCGATTATCAGCCGTGCATACAGACCTTCAGGAATAATTATTTGTTGTACAATAGGGTTCCAGGAACTAAATTGTATACAATTCAGCACTAGCATATGGCTGCTGGTACACATCAATGTACTCAGTGCACCAGCTCATCAGAATAGAAGTTTAGTTGCTATTCACCTCAAAAAATCCTGATAAACTGACACACACTGGTTTGGTGTGATGACAAATGGTCATCACACCAAAAACCTCTATAAACAGAGAAAGACAGGTTGCCAGGTCAGTGGTACTTACATTGTGGTGAATGGCAAGTTTACATACACACCATTGACTTCTGGTTTTATTATTTTAAGTTTATTTAAAAGTTATTATGTCAGTGCACTATTGTAATAAATGTTAGCAGGGAAACGCACTCTTTCAAATCTCAATCAGTTTATTTGTGACATGCTGGTTCACACAACGTTTCGGGGTCCCCCCCCTTCCTCAGGTGCACCCCTATACTAATTGGCCCAAGGGGAGCAAGAAAGCGATTGTGCTCACTTTACCAGCAACAGGGAAGAAAAGCTAACTACCACAGCCCTCTCTGCACTTTTTAAGCTATAAAACTAGGGTAGTACCGTATATACTCGAGTATAAGCCGAGGTTTTTAGGTTTAAAAATTAACCTAAAAACCTTGACTCGGCTTATACTCGAGTCACAAGGAACTTACCTTCAATCCAGAGGCAGCCGCGAGTCCGGCCGGCAGTTCCCAGTAGTTCTTAGCGGTTGCGCGATGACGTCATCACGCACGCTGGCGGGATGACATCATTGCGCAGCCGCGAAGCAGTAATGGGAACTGCCGGCCGGACTCGCGGCTGCTTCTGGATTGCAGATAGAGGAAGACTGAAGACCAGGTACGGGTAAGTGAGCTGGGGGGGGACTGGGGGGAGGGCTGGGGGGACAGTATGCCATGCAGACACCCACATTACCTTTTTACTATAGGTGGTTGGAAACTACAACTCCCAGCAACCAAGCATGCTGGGAGTTGTAGTTTCCAAACATCTACAGTGGAAAGGTATTAGGGTGGGGGACAGTATGCCATACAGTAACCCCCAATACCTTTCTACTATAGGTGGTTGGAAACTACAACTCCCAGCAACCAAGCATGCTGGGAGTTGTAGTTTCCAAACATCTACAGTGGAAAGGTATTAGGGTTACTGTATACCCTCGGCTTATACTCGGGTCAATCATCTTTTCTAATTTTTGAGGCAAAAATGGGTGCCTCGGCTTATACTCGAGTATATACGGTAATAACCATACACATTTGACTGCCACACAAGTCGAAAGAGTGGGCCATGTCGATCAATATGTTGGTCTGACCAAAAGGATCAACGAACAATGCCAACCAACCGTTTGTTGCCTGTCCATTTGTTGTGTGGCAAATCAAGCATGTGTACAGTGCTTAAAGAACAACTAAAGCCTCAGAACAACATTGAATTAGAAGGCAGATCTCCTTGCTATAAAAGCAGTAACTTGTCTCACCTCTCATTTTGATATGGTTGTTGAGAAGTTTAACTTTCTAATATGGAGTTTGTGTTTAATTTCCCAGCATTCCAGTATTGTACAGTGTGGTCACGGACCATTATGTTATTTTATGCTCAGTCAAAAGATACTGCAGGAACTCGATATAGTTGGTCACACCCACTAGAAGCCTTTAGCCAATCCTTTTACAGGACAGATTAGGCAAGGGACCATGTGACTGAGGTCAGGGGTGTGGCCAATCACTGTACATACACACAGTTGTTTCATCCAGTTCTTCTAGTGGTAACATTTACTTTAATGCTATTTACTGTATTACTATTTTACATTTAATTGGTGTTTTTAGAGGGGATATGTTAAGATTCTGAAGTGTAAAAATGTGGGTTTAGTTCTCCTTTAAGAATCTTCTAACAATCCTGGGTGTGAAAAAAATGTTTTAGCTCTCCTTAAAACAGCACCATTCATGACCTTCTGAATTGTACTCAAAATTTGCAAATGGCTTATGTATACCGGTAAGTAAAGTTTACAGAGCGAGACAAAACTGCCAGAAATTCCTTTAAACCTTGCCTTTAATAATAGTAAAAACCCCATAAATCATCTCCCCCCAATAAACTATTATTAAACTGTCTTTTAACTACTACCATGTACTTTTAACAAAAATATCGAAAATCAGATTACATGCAAATCACACACTCCGAAGGCTTCCCACCCCCCAACCCTAAAAGCCAGCTTAAAAACTTAAAGGGCATCTATAGTGAAAAAAACACATTGCCCCTTAAATTCATGTACTCTGTGCTGCCTTAATCCTATCCCTGTCAGTGACTTTGTTTAACCATGGTGCCAGATGTGTGCAGCACTCCCCCCTTCCCCCTCCCCTCTGTTACCTCCTCCATGTCTCAACTTCGGCTAACCGACAAGCTTATCATGTGCAGTAGGAGTTAAAAGTTCAACATCCTGAAAAACACACCCATGCACAGTGGCCAATAGAAAGCAAGCTGTCCTGGAGACACGGAAGGAGGAGGAGAACAGTACAGTTTACAATCTCTCTCTTTGTGACCCATCATCAATCAGTGAAAGCTATTAAGAAGGGGGTCAAATGCAGCCTTATATCTACCATCAAAGCTACCTCTATCCCCCTGCTAATGCTCTTATCTTTATGTTTATTACAGAGCAGGGAGGGGGGATCACATCACAGGTATTTGATTGACAGTCCAAGTAGGAGTAGAGGAATGCAATCACGTATTCTTCTAACCACGTATTCTTCTCACTGGTGTATCTCAGGACAGAGAGGGAATCTGAAAAAAGTGAAGACACTCTCGGGGTTGGGGTGAATTATAGAACACATGGGAAGAAAGAAAAAAAAGTTCATTTTCCCACTATAGATGCCCTTTAAAATACAGCCCAGAAATGTACTTATTATTCAACCTGAAATAATAATACTTACCCTCCTTTGTTCTCTCTGTCTGCCTCATCTGCTACTTCCAGGAATGGAAGAGCAGAGGGGTCCAGACTAGCAGCCATTCACTGATGCAGCTGCCTGTCAGCAGGGAGAGCCAAGGGAACGAGGTTGGGTAAGTACATTTGTGGTGAGTTTAAAGTTAACAAGATAGCGTTTAAGGTTGTGGGGTCCCCTACAGTGTTTAAAGGTGCATTGTTGAGATGCATCTTTGAGGGATCTGGTTGGGAGAGCTCCACGGTGCATGCCTGCAAGTCCTCTAAGAAGAACAGGAAGCAGCAGACGCTAGATCACACACAGAGAGGCACTTACACCTACTTTTTTAGATTTTTAATTGTAGCTGTGTATGTTTTATATAGAAATGCACTGCTCTGGCCTTGAAGGAGATCTTCATCCCAAACCACCTTTTCCACTTTCTATGTGATTCTTGAATAAAGTTAAACCAGTTTGAAATCAATTAAATCATTCTCTATATAATGCCCTTCAGTTACTCCCCCTCCCAGATATACTCCCCTGACCCCACCCCCCCTGCACTCTTCACAGTCCATGTTGAGGTTAGGGAAGCAGAAGGAACCGGATGACTCACTGACAGCTCCTACTCTTCACTTTCCAGGACTTTGAAAAGTTATTGCAGGGGAAGGAACCATAAGGAGCAGAGGTGTAAGGTACGGATTTTTTTTTAACTACATCCATAATTACATATGCGGTGGTGACCACATACGTGTCGCTGACCAATCCCCATATGTGGTACTACTTAAAGTAAATGGAGCACATACAGGTCAAAGTAAAATGTTAAACCAGGAACGACCAACTGTAAAGCCGACAGTAGTTTGTCGACGGTTTTTGGTTCCCACACCTTGTCAATACAATCCATGGGATTTGTTGAGGATCAGCCATGGGTAGGACCTCCATTGATTGTAGGTGTTATCCACAAACAACCCCAAATACTCATGTTGCTGAGGATGTATTCATTGTTTGAATGGAATATTGAAAAAACAGATAGGCTGCACTTTATTCTAAACTAAATGGAAAATTACAATTTAAGATTAGGAGTGACGTCAGGGTGACGTATCAATGCAGCTTTGCGCTCCTTATGCGTCACTCTTTTACTTACCAAGATGTCACGAAAAAGCAATTGCGTCGCAGGCTGTACTGTCCAATCAACTGCGCCCCCATCGGGGATCCGTATCCGGATGACCAGGGCTTGGCTATCCATGTCCTGAGGGTGGACGAAGCCAAGTAACAGCATCCCGGGCCAGAGCCGGGTCACATCGCTTGGAAAGCTCTATATGGTACCTAGGCAATGTGGTGGAACCAAACGTAGCCGAACCGGAAGACAGGGGAAGAGGAAGGCGACGGACTTGATGCCATATTGAAAAGGGGCAAAGTGACGTCACACAATCAGTGGCGGCCATTTTTCTACATGGAAACCCGCGTTACAATGAACTCTGTAGTGCTTCCTGTCCTGGTCATTCATTCTGTAAAATATTATTCTGCTGGTGCATTCCTTATTTAACCAATGTCCTTTATTGACAAGATTATCACAAGAAGGACCTTATGCCATTCAGTCTCCTGCTTATCAGGAAACCTGCCAACTCCTTGCTGATTTTTTTCTATTATTTTTAAAGCAGAACTCGACTGGAAACCTGAACAATCCTGAATCCATGTTTACCTTCTATCAATTCCTATTAAATGGGGGACACATTTAGAAGAGCTGCAGAATAATGGTGGCTATAGACCTAGCAATAGCGGTCGTTCGTTCAGGGGGAGATGGGTTGATGATTATACGATTTGGTTTCTATTGGATAGGTTGGAAAAACAAAATGATGGTCAATACGATCGTACGACTGCTATTGTTGCACCTATGGGCACCTTAAGGCCAGTATAGAAAAACTTATTTCAACACAGCTCCACACAATGTCCCTATTTAAGACCACGGCCACACAGTAACCGGTGTGAAATCCGCTACTTAACTGTGATCCTGTCAATAACCATTTAAAGGGCAACTGTGGTCTCAAAACAAATTAGGGTTAAATGAAAGCCTGCAGTATTTCTTTTAAAATGAGCCAACAATCACATCTCTGGCTGGAGCCTGTGAGAAATTACATTGGGGTGTGCTTGTGAAGGTTCTCATTCATCCAGGTCATGGTATATCTGTTGTATTCAATTAGATCAACTGAACTTGAAATGTAGTTCTTGAAGACGTTTCGCTAGTCATCCGACTGGCGAATGACTTGTACAAGAATCTGTGGCAATTATGTACCCTGGAAAATCCCAATTAGCATATCACAGCCAGGTGTTAAGGGTGTGATTAGATAGTGGCTAAGAGGTGTTATAGGAACGCCTAGAGTAAGGTGTTAAAACAGCATTGTACATGGCAGACAGTTAAGGAGTGTTAAGGAGGCCATTTATGTGAAAATAAAGAAACCAAGCCTAAATAGAGGTGGGGGGGTTCGACACCAACTGTCTGCCATGTACAATGCTGTTTTGACACCTTACTCTGGGCGTTCCTATAACACCTCTTAGCCACTATCTAATCACACCCTTAACACCTGGCTGTGATATGCTAATTGGGATTTTCCAGGGTACATAATTGCCACAGATTCTTGTACAAGTCATTCTGAATTGAGAAAGCCAGTCGGATGACTAGCGAAACGTCTTCAAGAACTACATTTCAAGTCCAGTTGATCTAATTGAATACAACAGATATACATTGGGGTGAATGTTCAAACTTTCTGCTTCCAGTAGGTTGAGTGACATTACCTGGCCCTTGCCCCGCCCATCCAGGGGAGAGGCATGCTCAGTTAAGACTTAATGCTAGGGAAACCAGGAAGTACCTAGGGACAAAACTGACAGTTGAGAAGGGGAGCCTATTAATGCAGGCTAAGGCTGGTCACATGACTGAAAGTAAAAAGTGTTTAAGCAGGAAGTAATATTCCTGAACCTTTTCAGAGATGTGATTCAGGTTTTATTTTGGAAGTACGATGGAAGGCTTTTTATGTAATTCTTACTAGTTTGGAAGAATTTGAGACCACAGTTACCCTTTAAAGGACAATTCCACCCTCATAATAACATCTTTTAGAAAGAATGGCCTCTTTAAAATATGTTTACTGTATTCCTGGTAAGCTTGTGGTTGCCTCATGGAAACTGAGAAATTTAGTGACCTGTACTCCTCTACGCACTCCCCTAGTGGCTGTCAAATAGAGCATCTATCACAAGGGCAGTTCAGCTCCTCATGCTGGTGGCCTAATTACTGGCAAGACACAGGACTTATGGACAAAACTTTGTGACATCAGCACTAATTTACCAGCCAGGTGGCAGCTGCATTCCATCACTTAATTGCATAAAAAGTTAATTCCTTACTGGGATTAAGGTTTTCTATTCCTCTTAATAGATGTGTCCAGTTGGAGGAGCAGGTATGTTGAGCCCCAGCCCAAAAATGTATTCAAACTAGTATTGACTATTAGAAGCCTGTGGTTTGTGGGCGGCCCGGCCTAAGCAAATAGGGGAAATACACCGGAACTCTCTATCTCTCCAGATCTTTGTA
This sequence comes from Hymenochirus boettgeri, assembly GCA_019447015.1. Classification (NCBI taxonomy): domain Eukaryota; kingdom Metazoa; phylum Chordata; class Amphibia; order Anura; family Pipidae; genus Hymenochirus; species Hymenochirus boettgeri. The sequence continues at coordinate 218,309,991 of CM033471.1, read as the reverse complement.
TTCTCTTGCTGTGCGCGTCCGAGGGCTTCACAGCAACAAACATAGGTAGGACGGCACTGCTTTCTAAAACACTTGCTTATCATCATCGTTAAAACAGAGGCTCTTCTTGGCCAAAAACGCTCACCATGGCAAACAGTGTACAAACTAGCAGGCATGACGTTTCAGGTACATGACCCTTTTTCAAATTGGGTCATGTGAACGAACGTCATGCCTGCTAGTTTGTACACTGTTTGCCATGGTGAGCGTTTTTGGCCAAGAAGAGCCTCTGTTTTAACGATGATGAAATAAAGCTAAAGTGTTTTAGAAAAGCAAGTGCCGTCCTACCTATGTTTGTTGGCCAGGCCTAGACACTTGCCTTATTTCCCCCTCCCCTAAAATTGGCCCAGGAGCGGAGTTAAATACATAGTAGTCAAGGTTGAATAAAGACAAAATTCCTGACAGCTGATCCAGAGGAAGACAAGCCCCTAATTAAAAGGGTCACTATACTCACTGAAACAACTTTACATTTTCTGAAACTACAATTTGAGACAAGTAAAATGTTGGTACTCACATATTTATATGTGCTTACTTTCTCATTAAATTACTGCTTCTTGTAGTGTCTGCGACACTTAACTTCTCCTCAGCCTCACCAAGGACACTAATCTGCTTACATATCTCCCCCTCCCTCCTCCCTTTTTTTCTCTGCTGATTCTCTTAAATGTTGCAGAAAGTGTGCTGGCAGGCAGAAGTCAGGGATGGGTCACATATTATAATTTCTGAATTTGAAATCTGAAAAAAGTTTTGGAGCAGAGGGATCTAAAGATACACTTTTTGAAAATTCGAGTAAAGATACCCTTTACAGACATACCCAAAAGAAAAAAATACCTCCTGGTTTAGAATACCATCCTCATACAATTTAAATATAAATATGAAACCATGAAAAATACAATAATGCACATAATACATTAGAAGCCTAGTGTACATCCAATTAAATTGCTTATATTTTAGATTACCATTGTATTGCGACTTCTATCTGAATAAATTAAAGCAATTAGTTCAATAATTTGGCCACTTCAAGGTTTGCTTTATTCTGCTGGGTCCTAACTTTTCACCTTTTTAGAAGACATATTCAGACATCCCACCCTGCCACTTTGTGCTTCCGGGCAGGGTGGGAGAAGGGCTGTGTCGACGTTGCTTGACATCACACAGTGGGCGGGGCATGCATGCGAGGGGTGGGGGAGATGGGATTATGGGCGTTACAGGGCGTGGCAGCAAAAAAGGGGGCATAACGGGGAGGAGATTTAGAACTCCTCACCGTTGTGGGAGATTGGGGTGATCTCGCGGGAGACCACCTGCATATTTCCCAAACTTTTACTTTCTATTAGTACCTGCCTTTTATGTTATGAAAGTCCCTGCTGCTCTTTTGCTTGCTTTCTTGACCCACTTTAGGTGGAGTACACATTTCTGAGACGAACCCCCTATGCAACAAGCAAAATATATATAGAAATAGGATAGTATACATCCACACAGAGTACAACTAGTGACCACATTTATTCAATACATACAAAATATAGAAGCCTTGTGCACATCCAATTAAATTGCTTACATATTGTGTTACCTGGTATTAAATCATATAGTTCTTATATTATTCAAGGATCCAGGGACTGTGTATAATACACGGAATCCCTGGATCCTTGAATAATATAAGATTTTTATGTATTAATACCAGTAAGATTTCATTTTTATTGAACCTGAAAAGTCTTGGGGCTCATTCACACTAAACCTGTGTCTGTCCGTTTCCGGACAGAAACATTCATTGCAGAATGTTTTTTTCACCGATGGATTGACCCAGTCCTTAAAAAATGCACGCATTTCTGTCCAGCAATGGACACATTTTAATCAAAAAGATATGGAAAACGGACCAAAAAACCCCAGACTGTCCATTTTGGTCTGTGCCTAGTGTAAACAAGGTCTTACCACAAAAAGATTTGGGTAAGCCCAATTTTCACCCACTTTATTTTCTGGATTGACAATGGTTTGAAAAACAAATAAGGCACACTTGGGAAAAGTTATTTCTGGACAACACGTCAAATCCAATTATTACCTACATAATGAAAACCTGAACTGCTATATTACAATCAGTAAAAATACCTTCAGTTACAAAAGAAAGATGACCATAGGAAACAGAAAAGAAAAGCAGCAGTATTGAACATTTTACGTGTTAGTTAATCATCCAGAGGTTCAATTTCATTTTACCTGGGAATCACCTAAACTTATATTTCAATTCTCTATACTTAATGGAGAACTAAAGCAAAACATTTTTTATAAGATGTGTTAGTGGGGCTCCCCAGCCTGTTGCTTTTGCTGATGTTTCTATGGACACTATAGCTTTAAAGGACAACACTGTCCTAAATTGTTTCAACCTACCCCTTCCCATTAAAAGGCAAGGACCACTAGAGTTGTAGTAGGATACAAGTTACACCTCTATGTTGCTGTGGCTAACCATGCATTCTAAAACTGCTGGTTTAATATTATGGATACAGCCTAAAGGCACAGAGCTATTTATCCAGCTTGCAGACAGCTGTTTCAATCCTATTAGATCAATGAGATAGAACCATGGCTTCTGTGAGGTAAGACTTCTGAATGTTGTAAAGCTTCAGGTGAGGGGACTTTAAGGAACCAAAAGTCATTTACTGTACAACTAAATACATAAAAAATCTTTATTGGAAGAGTTGAGTTTTATTTCTTAATAACATACACATCTCCTGTCAACACACCTCCCTTTAGCCCTTAGAGGATTGGAGATGGTGTACTGCTGGCCTGGAATGGGATTGGCCATTATCCCAACACTGGACCGGACTCACTACAACAACGTACCCTGTACCCCCATCCCATGGCAGCAGACCAACAGATTTACATTTTTTACACGATTAAAGGAGGCAGCTAGGGAAATAGCAATCAGTCATAGGTTGTATAAGTAGAAATAGGGTTATCAGAACATATACCTATTTGCAATTTTCCATTTGAGGGGTGAACTTGCCCTTTAAATATATACACTAATATACTGATTGGGAATTGTAAATCTACAAACTTTAATGTCTTTGCAAGGAAATAAAACCAAACCCTAATTATAAACCTTTTTCCATTTAATCCATAACAAAACCAAACAAAATGTAATTGCAACACAACGTATTAAAGCAATAATAAAATTAGACAAAGCAATAAAAGGGGTAATATTTTTTAAAACATCATTACTTACGATACAATGTGATTTTAATTACTGATGGATAATGCCGGGCGGAAAACAAGACATCAGAGAATGTCAATTAAGTTTTCTCTCTTGGTTATTAAGACAGGTGATTGATTTCTTCTGTAAGGGGATAAATCATTTGAATTGTAATGTCATTACTTGGACAAAGAGGGGTTAATTCTGTCGCGGCTCTCCTACCACCTCCTACCATTAAAAGACATTAGTGGGATTGACAAGTAGAGATATGTTGATTACAATTGGTGTTGTATTGATCAGCTTGTCATTGGTAATCTTTCAAGAGTTAATAGCACACAATGTTAGCGATCTTGACGAGTTTTCTTGTCAGCGATTCATCTCCCTAATATAAAAAGCTCTGATTACATCCGGTCCCTCTGGAACCATTGCCCCTCTGGTTTATGCTCTAGATGAAAATACACCAAAGCGGTTACTTCATTTTCAGTGAGCGATGGGAGGAAAATGCTAAGACATGAATACAAGTCAAATACAATCATTGAGCCAAACTTTTTGTTTGAGGTGGATTTCTTTGTTCCAGTCTAGAAGTGGTGTCTAGGGAAAAGACAGTTTAGTAGTGAGTGTGAGGTACGGTGAATGGGCGCAAATCATTTTTTAGTGGGGGAATGACCAGTTTATTTTTCTGGTTAAGTGGGTAACTGTCTGCCTGGGTCTATTTTGTGAACCGACTACCTATTGGAAATCTACTGGTCAAAAGTAAAAGGTACCCAGATATTTTGTTGTGATGAAAATATGCCAAAGAGCAGTCAGTTGTGGCAAAAATTTCCATCCACATATCAATCCAAACGTCTGAAATTTCATACTACTAGGATATTTAACTTTATCACTGTAACCAAACCATGCACATAAAGCCAATGTCCCATTAGTTTAAATGACTTTCACCCTCTTGTTTTTCATTGGAAGTAGAATTAGGGCTAGGCCATACTACAACGCACTCTTGCGCATGCAATTTCATAAAAATACAGATTGCATGCAATCCATTATTGGAGCAGCGCACTACTGTGGCCACACTAGTGTGCACTTTTAAAAGTGCATTAGTGCAGCCTAGCCGTTAATTAAAGTGTTTTGCTTCTCACTTTAGAATTTGGTTCCAGGTTTAGGACTCAAACACTAATCAGTTAGACCACCAGCAGTCACCTTATCCTAGCCATGCCCTGCAAGGTCTTAACCTATCATCACATTTCAGGGATACTTTATCTTTCTGAAACCAGGAGTGTGACAATCAGATGCAAAAATAAAGAACGCTGAAAGGTGGCAGACATCTGATCTGGCTGCCTGAGCTTCGGTTACAGTCACCGGTAGGGACCTGTATTCTGCCAACAGACATATATCATCTGGTATTATATTGATTTTCACCAACCTACAATGAACTGGTTTATTGTTCTGCAGTGGGTATATTACATTTATAAAGGGCTGATGCAAAAATGTGTCTGTGCTATAAATCTGCAGCAACCAATCAGACGTTATCTAACCGCAGTAAAAAGCCAACATCTGATTAGTTACTGCAAATAAAAAGTGCAGGCAAACGTTTGCACCTCTAATTGCATCAGCCTCTTTTTAAGCTAGGTACACACCTAGCGATTTTTCCTGCTGACCGACCGTTCGATACTTTCGACCGGTCGGCCAGGAGGAAGGACTGTCTGTCGCGGCAAAAGCACGATCGGACGAGGTTTTCCACCATGTCCGATCGTCCTTTCATCCGATTCGGATGAACGATTGGTCGGACATGGCTACATTCGGAGTCCTTTGCAGCAGGACTCTAAAGCTGGGTATAGCAACAAATTGTCACCCAAGAGCCATAAATAGCATGTGCCAACCGTGATTTATTGTACTTTTTGTATATAATGGTGTTGGGCATGTCATTTCTGTAATGCACCTGAGGAAAGACCACACTGGTCTGAAACATGTTGTGCTGGTATCTCCAATAAATCACGGTTGGCACATGCTATTTATGGCTCTTGGGTGACAATTTGTTGCTATTTGGAAGTTTATAAGGGAAGTGGTGAACCCTTCACACAATCTGAGCCTGCTGAAAAGACTTAAGGACCTGCTGCCTGGGTACATTTGTTTGTTTGCTATACTCTAAAGCTGGGTACACACGATGAGATATTTCGGTCCGATCGACCGATAGTTCAGTGTATCGGTCGATCGGACCGAAATATTGTGTGTACCCAGCTTTAGAGTCCTGCTGCAAAGTACAGCTCCCAGCATGCACAAACCTCAACATAAAAGCTCCATTTCTAGGCATCTGCTCTGGCTCCTTGTATTTATGCTCATTATTCTACTCGGGCCAGATTTACCATTAGGAACAGTAAGCATGTGCCTAGGGGCACCAGTGGTTGGAGGGCCGGCTGTCAATCTCCCTTACCTCTTTTTAAACCCCCAACGTTTTTCAAAAAGGATCCGACATCCCCCTTTACTTTACAGGCAATATTTATAACCGTTCATGTTTTTGCAGTTTTTTTCAGAATAAATTTGGCTTATTCATAAAAATGTGAAAATGGGCGTGGATTTTGTGCCTACAGGCTCCTGAGATGTAAATGCAGTCCTGATTCTATTTATTATATCTGCACATTTTTACACACACAAATACACAAATACAATCTGCATACATTTTCACACACACAAGTGGTAGTTTACAAGGTAAATGAATTGTCAGTGACAGATGGAAGAGCCACTTATCCATGCTGAGAAATGATATCGTTATGCTGACCTCTGAACCCTGACAGCTCATCTCTCACTATGATCAACTCTACGGGAGCAAAAGGTGCATTGATTTCCATGTAATACAAGAAAATATTACATTTGCTTAATTGTTACTTGGTGACAGTGTTAGGCAAGAAATCAAATGCCTGTTTAATGCGGCTTGCAGCTCACAGCAGCCAGATCGATTAAGCAGTTTGTCAGAGACCCTCTCAAAGGAGCCTGCTATGCCGCAGATCGGACACACAGCCTCGTTATTTGTATTTATTGGAAATCAGGTACGCAGAGTCAGCAGTCCATGTTATCCGAAATCAAAGATGTCCTGATTGGGAGTGTAGGATGGGGGTGGGGGGAATCACAAAGAAACTGCATTTACTCAGGTAATTAAAAACCATTTTATCAGTGTCCTAGAGACAGCAAAACTTCACACAAAGCGATAATCCTCAAATCCCCACATGGTCAGAACACTGGTGGCCTAAATAACTATATGGAAGCTTTAATAATTAACTACCAATTATACTAAAACAACAAAAAAATACTTGCATTCTAAAGGGGTCCATTCACAAAGCAGTATCATTGGATGATTGTTTTGATCATCCAATGTCCGATAATGAAGGCAAAGCAATTTTCTTGATAATGATTTAATCAGCCGCGTTACACACACAAGAATACCCTACGATAACATTAAGCCTCATACATTTATACCGTTGACGACAACCCCTGAGTGCAAGGCACACGGGCGTCGAATGCCCGTTCCAGCTGATAATTGCACGTGTTCAGTTCCGCCATGGTGGATCAACAACGATGCCCGACACATAAAATGGAACATCTGTGAGCTATTGGATTGGATGCTCTTCATGTGTGCACAGGAGCTGTGACTTTCCATTCATGGTTTCCTCCAAGCTTAGTAAGTTCTAGAAAATGTAATTGTAACAGTTGGTAGGCTCACCGTTTGTATACTAACAATAAAGAAGACATAAGCTGCATAAGATTTTCCTCTTAATTTATTGCTATTAAAAATCTTACTAGATCACACATATCTAGAGTTGAATTGTATCTGAAATAATGCCATATGAGAAAAACATAGAAAGAAGATAGAGAATGGAGGAAGTGGATACCTGGTGAAAAAGGAAGTAGACTAGGGAAATACAAAGTAGGAAGACCAGTATGAAATGTAAATAATGGCATGAAGGGTCAATTACAGGTGTGAAATCCACTTGTCAGTCTGAATCAGAACATGGCCCCTTCATCCTCCTTGATGAGAAAGTAGATAGTCACTTGCCCATGGCTAGTAGGGACATTCTCGGTAACCCGAGCAAAGAGCCAGGAGCCTAAACCATACATTAACGTTGGGATACCTACAGAGAGGAGAGACAAAAAGCAGGTAAGGACCAGAGGACTTCAGAGCAATAATTCCCCTTTCTTCTGCATTCAAGCTGTATTTGGCTCCCCCTCTTCTATGCTGGCAGTGAAAGGATAAGTTTATTTTATTTATTTATGTTTGGAGCATCTCTGCAGCTTTACTAATGAAAGGCAGCCAGAGAGATAATAATGCGATTAATATGAAACCCATAATAACCTGCTAACATAATGGGCTGTTCTAACCAACGGCAGCAAGGGAGATTTTAATAAGCTGCGATAATAAAGCAAAGTAATTAATCCCAGCCATATGGATAAGCAGCCACAGGAAGCCACGCTCCACATATTCTGTTTGAAAAGACAATTGATGGCCTTTATAAAGCTAAATATTTAATAAGCCTTGGGTGGGAGGCAGGATGGAGTGTGTGGGGTGTAATTACAGCATCTCTCCATCACTTACCCAGATTTATGGCTTTGAGTGCAGTGAAGATGTGGTTGTGGAGCCTCAGGTCCTGGGGGGCAGCACGAGAGCAGTGATATTTAATGAATGGGAAACAGCCAGTTCGTAGGATATGGTAATTTGTCCCTTTCACTTCCCAGTTAAAGTTGGACAGAGCAAACTGGTCATTGGTAACAGAGCTATATTTAACACAGTAGGAAGTCCAGTGAGGCAGATTGCGCTTTAGTAGATGCTGGGTCAGAACTTCGGATGCATTAGGACGGGGAAGCCTCCCAAAGCCTGCTGGGAAAAGAAGAACTCTCAACAACACCTCATGGGCCGTCTTTGCTAGGAGCATGTCTGGAAAAAAGGAAAGGATTGATGAGGCACCAACATAATGAACAGTCCAGCATGAAGGGGAACAAAATATAAGTAAAATCATTAGAAAGATACACTGTATAAAAAGAAACAAGCTAACCCATCTTCAAAATTCTTGTGTTTGCAGATAATCTTTTCAATGCTTTATGGGGTTTTTGGTTTTGAAAAAAAAAAAATTCCTGTTCTAATTTTTCTGCTCTTGTATTCTGCCTATTTATTGGACTGTATCTCCTCCCACAGTTTTTAAGCTAGAGACACATGAAATTCAATACAGATGTAGGAGAAATGTGCTAATACCTAGCTAAGGAATTAGTGTAAATGTTTTCATGTTATTTATGAATTTCTGTACTTTTTCCCATTGATTATAATGATACACTCCTCAAACATTAGGTTTGAGGGTCATGTGATCAAATCACAGCTGTCACTTTCTAAATGATATGCACCTGGGTCTGAGGTACAAATACACAAAGTCCTAATAAATGACAAAATAAAAGCACAATAATAAAAACAAGTAATTCTAATTACCATATCTACTCGAGTATAAGCCAACCCGAGTATAAGCCGAGGTACCCATTTTTACCTCAAAAAGTAAGAAACCATGTTTGACTCGAGTATAAGCCGAGGGTTGAAATTATGATAATATACTGTATTTATTTGCCCTTTAAATGGACAGCAGTAGTCCCATACAGTAATAGCCAAATCCAGTATGGCTATTACTGTATGGGAACTCTGCTGTCCATAAACAAAAGTCTCATTCCTTGGCACTCCAGATGTTTTGGAAACTACAACTCCCAGCATGCTTTAGTAGCTGGGAGTTGTAGTTTCCAAACACTGCAGTGCCAAGGAATGAGACTTTTATATGGACAGCACCCCCCAGGAAAGGCCCCTAAGTTCAGTGAGGTAAGTAAGAGAGCCAAGTACTCACTTGGGTCACAGTAAATAATTGTGAATTCTTTCCCCCCCAATCCGGCTGACGATCGCTATGTACAAGCTAACTTACATTAGAAGCAAGTGTTCCGCCTGGCACTTCGCTAACTGCAGTAAAACGTCCATACGCGACGCCTGTCTCACTTAATGCCTGGCGCAGAGTGATGACATCACTACTCGGCGTCAGGCAGTAAATGAGACAGGCGCCGCATATGGACGTTATCCTGCAGATCAGCGCGGAGTGCCAGGCGGAACACTTGCTTCTAATGTAAGTTAGCTTGTACATAGAGATCGGCAGCCAGAGAATTCACAATTATTAACTGTGACCCGAGTATAAGCAGAGTTCAAGGTCGGGTTTTCAGGCTAATTTTAAAGCCTGAAAACCTCGGCTTATACTAGAGTATATACGGTAAGCTTGAAATTTTTCTTACATACTCCCAGCCCCCCACACAGACACCGGTTACACACGCCTACTGATACACCCCAACACCCATCCCACCCTTCTATTTCCATCAAAAAGTAAAATTTACGGTCATAAATGCTAAAATAAACAACAAACCCACACAGAAACAGGTACACACACCTGCTGGTGCACCCCTACACCCACCTTGACGTTTTCATGGAAACCATACCTAAATGATTATATTAAAGTAATAAAACATGGCATGATTTTATCTCTATCAACCCTAGAAATTCCTAGGATAGGCCCTATACTAAGAATTCCAAGGGCTGATATGAGATGATGTAAAATTGTGCTGGGATACCTAATAGATTTCTATAGGAGTCCTTGGCAGGCTACCCTATAGAAATCTATGAAGTATGCTGGCACAATATTACGCCATATCATATCAGCCCTCGGATTTCCTGGTATAGGGCCTATGGAAGGAAATTAAAACACTGGTATGAGACGATGTAAAATCCATGCTGGTATACCTTATAGAATTCTATCGGGGCAACGTGGGATACCCTATAGATTACGCCGACATGACTTTATGCATTCTCATATTACCCCTTGAAATTCCTACTTTAGGCCCAATAGAACATAAAGATATACTCAGGTACAGGTGCACACACCTACTCATGCACTACTAACCTACCCCATCCTTCTGTTTCCATGGCAAACATACCTAAACAATCAAAACAGTTCTACAGTTAAATAAAAAATTGACTGCCCAACCTCACAGAGAAACACCCCTTCACCTACTCCACCCCTCTATTTCTATGGCAATCATACCTAAATAATGGTTACCAGTTATAATTTCAAAAACACACTGCTCAACCCACACACAGGCAATGGTACACACTCCTGGTGCAAACCCCTGTCCGTGCCTAGAAAAAGACACAGACAGGAGACTGTTACAATCCGCCCCCCAATTCTCAGTTATTCTTTTAGGAGGGATCGACGACACTTACCACATGTGCATGTTACCGATTGCTTAAAATTTTAGACTCAGTGCCTATCTCTACTACATCAATTTCATATGTTTTGCATCCTGGGTCTGCCACTAGTAATGGAACTAATTTAGGGAGTTTATTTTAAGACTAGAAGTGCACTGAGTGCTTAGGGCTTTCACCTACTTAGGGTCAGCTAGTGTAGAGTCATTAATTTGTCTCCTATTATTACAGGTCTTTACCTACCACCTCTTATCTATATTTTCACTTCTTAGTGGCAGACCGAGGTTTTGTATTTTACAAGGTGTGTGATTTTAATTATTAAATTTTAATATATACCTAGTAAATGTTACATTTTAAACAACACTCACCACTATCATTACATGAGAGTGCGTCGTCTAGGGGGATACTTTTTCCTTTCCTTTTGTGAAATATAAAGGAAAAATATGGCCTGGATCTTCGGTAAACTATAACGGTCAGATCTGGTCCTTATTGTTTGTCACCAGTCAATGAATGTAGGAAAATGGAATTAATTTTATCCAATCAGAATAAAGGTCCTGTCTCAGAGCAATGTTGATGGACCTTTGGTTGCTGGATTGAAAATGATGCATTAGGAGAGTTTGACACCATCTGTATTGATATCATACGATATTGTCTGTAATCACAGGTCATATTGCATCATTCACCCATTTGATTTTAAAGTGGCGGTGGCATCATTACTGAGACATTAAAGGAATGCAGAGCTAATTAACTGCTCAGTAAGTGTCTCTGTAGCTTTTACTAAACATTAAAGTTGTTAACAGTCTCCAGTCCTATTTACAAACACAAAATGAAAAAGATCCTGTTCTCTTAATTACCGGGGTGATGGCGGCCTTGTTTGTGTCTTCATATGATTAATAAATAGCAGCACCTGCCATTTTACTGCAGTAAATAAGAAGGAAGCTGATTAATTATCAGTCTCTGACTGCACAGCTCAACGAGTTCCGGAAATCACAACAACACACGATCTCCCCAATGAGGATATGTATTAATTTACTGGGAGGTAGGAGATACTACTCCTACCTTCTATTCTTAGGCCTAGGCCACACTAACACATTTTTCACACTTTTTCGCATTCCATTTTGGTTATAATGGAAATCGCGGGAACACAAAAGTTCATGCAGTTTCTGATGTGCATGCGATTGTCCATCTGTTTGGCAATCACAATTTTGTTGCACAAACGCATGTGTTTTTGTTAAATACCAAAAGTGCATCAACATGAAACAACGCACGAATTGCACATGCAAACGACAACTGCAGTGCGATGACGCTTGTGATTGTGCAAGTGCTTCAGTGCATTCTAGTGGGGCCTCAGCCTTATTTAGTGTAGTTTCACACACATACGGCATGCGTCTGTTTAACGCTGCTGATAGCGAGACACCAGCATTTTATTACAAGTAAAACATCTGGAAACAAACTGCCCGTGTGAAAATAGCCTTACAACGGGCTGTGCTGATACCACTCGTCTCACCTCTTATCAGTTCCTAAGACACTCCTTTCCTTTAAGGAGCTGTGCCTTACCTCCCGTTCTTCAGTAGAACAAACAGCAGCCAAGCGAGAAGGTAAGAAACTGACAGGTCCTGACGGACTCGCATGCGCAATCTATGAGCACAGAAGACAGAGTCTGTCGGGACCTGTCAGACTGCGCACCAAGGGAGTGAGCGAGCGGGTAAGTTTCTTACCTTCTCTCTTGGCTCCTGTTTGTTCTATTGAAGAACGGGAGGTAAGGCACAGCAACTTTACGTCCCGCTCTTCAATAGAACTGGATTCCTAGAAGTCGATATTATTAGTGGAGATACCCTTTAAATAAGATCTGATTGGTTGGGGCAAAATTAGCACCGCCACAATGATCAGCTGCCAGGTTAGTACTATATTATAAATTGTCCCATTACTGTAATAGTGGCCGACTGTATTCTAGCAGCCAATAGGAATACCCCATATTAACAAGCACCAGGTTCCTCCTTACTGCCGCATGTGTGTTGTGTGTAAAGTACAGCACTAACAAAGCCCTTCCACATTGGTCGTACTCCAGGTAAAAGCCAATAGTGTTACGTTTAACTGGGAGAGAAGGCATTGCCTATAGAATGGTGGGCGATCCCTGCTGTGCTAGGTATTGAGACGCTGCCTGTTCCTGCTTGAGAGCCTGGTGATTAGCTGGAGGAGGAGTTAATGTGTGTACAGTATTGTATGTATACAACTTGACAGCACCTGGTCTGTCTGTCTCTCTGGAAGACGGAACTACCGGGAAAGGCTCCAAGTGCCCGGGAAGCTCGCCGGAGCTCCCAACACTTGCGGCGGAGCCTGGTTTTCAGCCGCGACAGCCGCAAACTACCCTAGAAGAGAACCACTGGGAAAGGCTCAAGTGCCGCGGGAAGTTATCATTAGGAAAAAACGTATCAAATAAATAATAATTACACTACAAAAATAACAGCATTATACTTAAAATGTCATTCTTAGATAGGTCTACCCTAATATGGAGGGCCTTGTAAGTGGCGGTTAGCTTACACATATATTTAATCAATATATGTAACTAACACTCCAGCAAATAAAAACTAAATAAAAATAACACATAAAAAATTTTGCCCCAACCAATCAGATCCTAGTAACACTTGAAAGCTAACATCTGATTGGCTGGGGCAAAATTAGCACCATTTTGCACGATAAGAACTTTTATTGAATCTCCCTGATAGTCGCTAATTGTGCTTTTCAATTAAAGAAGGAACTCAAGCTAAAAAACGCCTGCTTACAGCTGATTAAGATGATGTATCAGTTGTGAGGAATTTCTAAACAGAGATACACCTGTGTGATGTCACACCTCCAGGCATTTCTAACACCACCTCCTCCACAAGCTGCTGGATCAGTGTGTTTATCCAGTGAGAGCAGGGTGTCCAATGAGCTACTTGTTTCTTTTCTGGGAGGAGGAAGTAAGAAAGTGAAAGTAACTTGCTGCCAGTGTAGTGAAGGGGTTTGTGCTAGTCACTTGGTTAAAGCTGTGCATAGGAATTATGTAGAGAGGCAAGAAATGGATTTTTTAAATCACCAGATTCTAATTATGGGAATGAAACCTGGAAATTAAAACTCCTACACTTGTAATCTCAGCTAATGTCTATTTCCATCTATGCAGCCTTGTTTATCTTCCTTCCTGTGTTGCAGTCTGAAGGGTAGAGGAACCAGCGGTGTCATCCTGCCTGGTCACAGGAGCTGTCAGCTGCATGAGTGCATATCAGCTGAAATGGTGAACATGCCTTGTCTGTAGCAGCACCAACCTGTCTGTTGGTGCCTCTAAGGTAAGAAACAACAAACTATTTTCAGTAAAGTGAAAAGTGATTTAAAATCTTTTTCGTCTGCAGAACAAAATGTTCCTGGCTCCCTGATGTAACACTAGCTGAAATGTTGGTAAGGTTGTCAGCGCCAGTCAATACAATGTTATGATAAAACTAATGCATCTCTGAATTTAAAAAAATATACCCTCATGGAGAAGCTACATTAAAGGGTAACTATCCCTAGAAAAAAAATCAAAACCAATCATTTACACCTTTTTTTTACAGCTTGCGTTCTTCCATACAATTGGCAAAATCCATTATGAACATGGCCACGCTGACAGCCACGCTGTCACAGGCCACCCCACCCCCTTCCCTAATGCGTGCTCATGTCAGTGTTCATTCACACTATACTAACAGGGAGATTCAATAAAATGGTGCTAATTTTGCCCCAACCAATCAGATATTACTTAACATTTGAAAGCTAACATCTGATCGGTTGGGACAAAATTAGCACCATTTTTAACGATAAGAACTTTTATTGAATAACCCTGAATAGTTCTGTGCAGTTGTATGCAGTATTCTGAACACATCCGGGGAGATTCAATAAAAGTTACGGATGTGTTCAGAAATACTGCATACAACTGCACAGAACTATTCAGGGTTATTCAATAAAAGTTTTATCGTTAAAAATAAGGGCGGGTGGCATGCATGACTGGAGACAGAAGGATGCAGAGCTAAAACTGCCAGTAAGTGCTCTGTAGCTTTACTAACATTAAAGTTGTTAACAGTCTCCAGTCCTATTACAAACACAAAGAAAAAGATCCGTTCTCTTAATTACCGGGGTGATGGCGGCCTTGTTGTGCGCATATGATTAATAAATAGCAGCACCTGCCATTACTGCAGTAATAAGAAAGGAAGCTGATTAATATCAGTCTCTGACGCACAGCTCAACGAGTTCCGGAAATCACAACAACACACGATCTCCCAATGAGGATATGTATAATTTACTGGGAGGTAGAGATACTACTCCTACCTTCTATCTTAGGCCTAGGCCACACTAACACATTTTTCACACTTTTCGCATTCCATTTTGGTTATAATGGAAATCGCGGGAACACAAAGTTCATGCAGTTTCTGATGTGCATGCGATTGTCCATGTTTGGCAATCACAATTTTGTTGCACAAACGCATTGTTTTTGTTAATACCAAAAGTGCATCAACATGAAACAACGCACGAATTGCACATGCAAACGACAACTGCAGTGCGATGACGCTTGTGATTGTGCAAGTGCTTCAGTGCATTCTAGTGGGGCCTCAGCCTTATTTAGTGTAGTTTCACACACATACGGCATGCGTCTGTTTAACGCTGCTGATAGCGAGACACCAGCATTTTATTACAAGTAAAACATCTGGAAACAAACTGCCGTTGAAAATAGCCTTACAACGGGCTGTGCTGATACCACTCTCTCACCTTATCAGTTCCAAGACACTCCTTTCCTTTAAGGAGCTGTGCCTTACCTCCCGTTCTTCAGTAGAACAACAGCAGCCAAGCGAGAAGGTAAGAAACTGACAGGTCCTGACGGACTCGCATGCGCAATCTATGAGCACAGAAGACAGAGTCTGTCGGGACCTGTCAGACTGCGCACCAAGGGAGTGAGCGAGCGGGTTAAGTTTCTTACCTTCTCTCTTGGCTCCTGTTGTGTCTATTGAAGAACGGGAGTAAGCACAGCAACTTTACGTCCCGCTCTTCAATAGAACTGGATTCCTAGAGTCGATATTATTAGTGGAGATACCCTTTAATAAGATCTATTGGTTGGGGCAAATTATTCACCATTTTTAACGATAAAAACTTTTATTGAATAACCCTGATAGTTCTGTGCAGTTGTATGCAGTATTCTGAACACATCCGTAACTTTTATTGAATCTCCCCGGATGTGTTCAGAATACTGCATACACTGCACAGAACTATTCAGGGTTATTCAATAAAAGTTCTTATCGTTAAAAATGGTGCAATTTTGTCCCAACCGATCAGATGTTAGCTTTCAATGTTAAGTAATATCTGATTGGTTGGGGCAAAA